>OX451737.1:1594633729-1595833729 GCA_948472305.1 Vicia faba | reverse complement strand
AAAATAAATCCTTGATAGCTGGGGATAATGAAATCTTTGACTGTTGTCGATGAAAATAAATCCTTGACCGAAGCTGGAGATTCAGAATCTTTGATTGCTGAGGATGAGAAATCCTTGGTGACTGTTGGGGATGGGAAATTCCTGACAACTTCTGTGGGGATGTGAGAATCCTTCAAGTCTTGAAGTTGGAGTATTGACAAAATTTGTTGTGAGAGTAATGTCAAACTGCTTGAGAAATCTGCTTGGGAAGTCCAGAGAACTTTGATGACCTCTACTGGGGGTTATACAAAGGAAATCCTTACTCGGCTGGGGAAATAAGGAAAACTCTTGATGATTTCTGCGGGGAACTAAGGATGAGAATCTTCTATCTGCAGGGGAATAAGATTCTGACAAATCATGCTGGGGAGTAATGAAGATTCTGGCAACTTCGCTGGGGAATCAAGAATGAGAATCTTCATTATGTTGGGGAGTAAAAACTCTAGGGGGAAGAAGGCTTCCTGCTGGAGAGTAAGTTCAGGACTCTGGGGGAAAAAACTTATTCCTGTTCAGGAGTTGGGGTTGTATGCCACTCTACTGGGGAGTTATCCTAGATTGGGGATAAAAGTTAACTGTTATCTGGTTGATTCTCAGACTTTAGGACAACTTGCTGGGGAATTTGGGGACAACTGGATGGTTCCCGCTGGGGATTGATAGTTGGAAATTTGACTTGACAAGGGAAGAAGGTTTCATATCCACTGAGGGTCTGTAGTTAAAAGTTTTTGCTCCGCTGGAGATTGGGAGTTTGTAAATTTAACTTTGATGGGAATTAAAGGTTTGAAATTATAACTCCGCTGGGGATATGTACTTCAATGTTTTAGCTCCGCTGGGGATATGTAATTCAAGGTTTTAGCCCCGCTAGGGATATGTACTTCAAGGCTTTAGCTCCGCTGGGGACCTAGATGATGTAATGCAGGGGATTTCTCTTGGAATAGCGTGAAGATGTTTTCCTATACTTTTAACCTGCCAGTAATTATTCTTTCCCATTTCGTTTATTTGTAAACAGTGATTATATTCAAATGCATATGCTTATTAATAAATCATTGGACGTTTTCAAATAAAACACGAGTGTAAAAACGGAAAAGACAAATAGTTTTCTGCACTTTGAAGTATCTTTGTATTAACATTGTGTAAGTATTTTGTACAAAGGAGACAAACATCCTAGTAAGAGAATGTTGTCATAAAAAATGAGAAAAATTTATACAAAGAAAGATGGCTATGTGTAAAAATTCCACGGGGTTCCCATTCTGCTATAGCCTTCGTAACTCTGAATATCTTGTCCATTCGTTGCTTCGTCCAAAGATGATTGAGTTGATCAGAAGCCTGGAGCTTGTCTGTGAAGAGATTGTCCTTAAAGTGATCCGACGAGACATAGTCATACGCTTTAATTCCCTAACTTTTTCCTGGACCACCCTTTCGGGTTTTCGATCCACCGGGAAAACCCTTTTTTGCCCAAGTCGCCCTTTCGGGTTTTCAACTTGCCGGGTGTACAAATTTTTATTTATTTATCCCTAACTTTTCCTGAATCTCCCTTTCGAGTTTTCGATTCACCGGGATGCCTTTTTTTGCCTAGGTGTGTCAACCTAGCGGGTCATTTATGCGTAGTATCTTTTGACTATGTCTACGTTCGCAGGGTGCGGCAGATCGTCATTGTCCATGGTGGTTAAGATCATTGCCCCACCAGAAAAGATGTTCTTGATCACAAATGATCCTTCGTAGGTAGGAGTCCATTTGCCCCTGGGATCACTTTGCGGCAAGATGATCCGCTTGATTACGAGATCCCCGACTTGATATACCTGGCGCCTGACTTTCTTGTTGAAAGCCTTGATCATACGTTTTTGATACGTCTGACCATGGAAAACAGCAGTAAGTCTCTTTTCGTCAATCAAATTAAGTTGATCAAGTCGGGTCTGAATGTCTTCACTCAAACCAGCATCTTTCATGATTCTCAAGGAGGGAATTTGAACCTCAATAGGCAAAACAGCTTCCATGTCGTATACCAAAGAATAAGGTGTTGCCCCAGTTGATGTACGTGTCGTGGTACGGTACCCGTGGAGAGCAAACGGTAACATCTCATGCTAGTCCTTGTAGGTCACTGTTGTACCCCAAAAATTGCCCTCCCATATTCTTCAAGATTTGGCAAGATCAAGCTTCAAAATCCCTCAAGGGTTGCACAGTCCAATTGCCTCCTAACACAGTCAAAATTAGGGTTTTGGTTCTTGCAAAGAAGTTGAGGTTTCCAAGGGTCCAATCAAGTCCCATATGCCTATATACATTGTCAAGCATCCATATGTCAAGTTTCAAGACTCACAGCATCAAATTGCACAGTCAAAAACCCTAAATACTTCACAGTCAACTGTAGGGGCAAAATGGTCATTTGACAGTCAAAAGTCAAAAAATTTGGTCAATATCTTATTTTGAAGCCACAATCATTATTTGATCAATTCTTGATCATGATTCCACAAGAATGGCTCAAAAAGTCTCAAGATGCAAAAGTTTCTATTTTTGGACAGTTGAAAAGTCAACTGCAAATTGACCAAGGCATAACTTCCTCATGGTTTATCATAAAAATCCCATCCAATGCTCATTTTGAAGGGGATGACATTTCCTACAACCCATCTTCACACTCCAAGTCCAATAAATGCTCTCACAAAAAGTTATCAATTTCAACATTATAGGTCATTTTCAAAAGTCAACAAAAAGGCACTTTAAGTCAAAGACCATAAGTTGAGATTGGTAAATCAGAATGACATGGGACAAAAGGCATTGGTTAGAGGACTTCAAGACCTTTCCAAAATGTCCAAGAACATGTTCATAGCTTCAAAATTGAGCAAGATATGCATTGGAGAAGTTGGGAAATGTTTGGGAACTTTCAAAAGTCAACTTTGCATAAAACACTTCAAATTTGCTAATGTGCCTCAAATTCTTCCTTGAATCATTACCCAAAGCCTATGCACGACCCATTGAGCTCAAAATAATTTATTTTCTTATTTTTGATTAATTAATTGGATTTATATTTATATTAATTCATTTAATTGGTTTTAATTATAAGAAAATTCAAAGATATGCTTTTTTAGATCTTTTTGTGCAGTAAATGTGACTAGGGCAAGCTGGAAATTCGTTTCTCAATCAACAAGGCAAAGAAATCCATGATTGGCAAGGTTTCATGAAAGAAAAGATTGGAAAAGATATGGTTAGGAAATCAAATATTCATGTCATTAATTCATGGACTTTTGGGCTCATTCTTGACCTAATTCACATCACATACATATGCAAGAGCTAACCCTACTCATACATACACGAAAAAGCTGCTGAGAATCCATAACCAAGTTGCAAAAATTCCAAGAAAATTGTGAAACTGATTTCATACTTGCAGGGCAATTCTAGGCCTAAAATCTTTTCCAATACACTGCTGACATTGCCAGGAAGCTATTGCAACCAAGAACAGGCTCTCATACCCAGGGAAACGGTAAAACAAAGTCATGGTTTGATCAAATATGTTCATAATCGAAATCTAATTTCCATGCATCATTGACATGTTTTGTTTGTTGATTTGTATTGCTGACGCCTTCCTGAAACTTTTGATATAGTTTAATTGCACTAAAACTCACAGGATCACGATTCACCATGAATGGATTTTAGGGTTTTCGGACCTTCAAAATAGGGCTTTCTTGTAGAGGAAAAATCAAGCCCTGAGACCTATGCAGTTGAATTCAGGAGCTCAATACGAGTTGAATGGCAACCTTGCGCTCAATTTATATTATCTATGGGCGTAATCGCTATTTTTCACACTTTCACTTAGTGGGGGTTTAAAACCCCCGCTATCTTGTTCATGTTGCAGGTATAAACGAAGAAGAAGCATGCGTGGCATCATGCTACTGGAATATTCAAATGTTAGCGCGTTTTTTTAAATGTTTCAGCATAACCGGCTTTTTTCATATATTACATTTGTTGTCTATTATATGTACAAATGCGTTTCACAGCTCAGTTGGTGGAGGACGTGCCTTGCAAACATTGGGACCTGGGTTCGATTCCCAGGTCCCCCATATAATTGTTGTTATTTTTCTTAACCAATTCCAATGTAGCAATGACTCAATGGTCCACCATATGTCCTCACGCGCTGGCTTGCCAAGTGGCTTTGATGAGCAATTTGAAGACCAGGAGATGGAATCCATGGTGCACTCCAGTCAACCAGCACGTACACAAGCATGGAAAGTCAAACGAGCTTTGTCTTAATGGGCCAGAATTCCTCACAAACACCTCCACTTTGGACCTGACACCCCCCTTGGTTTGCATGCTTTTTCAATTTAATTTTCTTTTCTTTCTAATTCTTTTTAATTGTTTTAATTGTTTTTATTAATTCACCATAAAATAATTTTCCATAATAAAAAACAGAAAATAAAAATACAAAATATATTTAATTATTTATTAATTTCTTCACTAATTTATTTTTGTAAATAAACTCTAATAACTAATGTAGTTTAAATTAGGTTTTAATTCTAATACTTTTCTTAATAAATAAAAAATACATAGAATTAGGTTTTTGACATTTTTTATCTTTTCTTAATTAATTATTTTCATCATTATTTATTATCATCATTATTTTGTACATAAATATGTAAATTAATTAATTAGTTTAAATTAGGTTAACTTTAATATTTTTCATTAATAATTAAAATAGTTTAGAATTAGGATTTCCTTTTAATTTTTATTTTCTTTATTTCATTAAATACAAAAAACACAAAAACACTTTCTCTTCTTTCTTTAATTAAATAATTAATTAGGTTTTAATTCAATTTAATTTCAAGCAAATGGTCAAAACCCTCGGATGTTCAGTTTATTTCTTTTCGCGCGTTATTTTTCTTATCAATTATTATGTAACTGCCTTCCGGATGTAATAGTAATTAGGTTTACCGCATTTTTTACTTTCCGCATCTTTATCAAAAACGGGTCTTTGTATTTTGGCGATGTATAGACCCGCGCCTTGTAATAGCGTAGCTTTTATCTTTCCGTCTTTTAATTTTCCGCACTCCTAACTGCTAAACTTGCATGAAAGAATGTATGGTAATTAAAAACAATGCGTAGCTCACAATGCCATGATAAAAGATAAATATTAACATGAAAACAACACACAATACACACACCACTTCTAGGGTACGCCTCACTCGTTGCCTTCGAAACGTGGTCATCAAGTATAGGACGTTTTAGCTGTCGCTCTTATATCCAAGATCCAGTTGCCTCGAAACAGTTGCCTCGGATTAAAAAAAGGATCTAGGACATAAGGGTAGCTTCTAAGGTGTCCTATTGTTGCTTCGGTGACCACACTGTCCCTACAATCGAATTGACCCGAACACCTCCAACGGTGGTGCTACCTACCTCTCAATGGTGGGATGGCACTACCTTAAGGACTTTTACACAGCCTAATTCCTTAGGCTAGGTAGATGACTCGTGGATACTTGCTCTCTTCAAAAACAAATCCAAAAATCTTTTCACACTGACACTCTCAAAAGCTTTCAAAACAAATTTTTCAAACACTCTTGAGGACAGATACAAGAGTCACTCAGAAATCTTTCAATGAAACTTTTTTCAAACCCACTCACATTTTGAAAAGCAAACATTTTGAAAACATAAGAGCAAGTATCTAAGAGCCCATGGATAACCATGGATAGAAAGGGTGCTAACACCTTCCCTTTCTATAAATCTACCTCCCGAACCGAGAAACAATCTCATAAGGAATTTTGCTGTGCTTTTGTCCTGTCCATGTTGGAGAAAAATAAAAGACGGTGGCGACTCTTGCTTCCACGACATTTCGCGAACCAGCGTTAAACAGTCAGTTCTAAATCCACCGATCACAGAACTGGCGACTCTGCTGGGGATACTTAAAAGTGAGGTGTATCTTAGGATAGCTCATACTTGTGTTTTCAATTGCTTTGTTTTGTTTGCTTTATTATTGTGGGCACTATCTTGGGAGTTCTATAGATCCTAACCCGGATCTGGGGGATACCTTCTTAGAAAGTAGCAACAAGACTGTGAGGGAACTGTGCGGGGTATACCGACACGGTTGAAGCAGTCTGCTACGTTGATGTGGCACTTTGGTGAGTACCGGTAACCCTTGAGTCAAGTCAACGAGAGTACGGGGCCGCCGCGTGGTGTCGTGAAGCATCAACTGACCTTAGGAACCTTACTTGACCATCCTGGCCTCTTTAGGGTAGTGAGATAACTGACTTTGGTGCAGTCCGAAGTTGGTTGATACTCGATACTACACTTATTGAGGGTTGTTTTCTTGGAATATTTTGATCGCCAGTTCAGTGGCTAAATCGAAACGATGAACACAAAAAACAATCCAATGATATTGAGATCCTTAGAACCCGGTTACTTCTGATAGGACAGGTTTTGAGCCCACCAACTTCAAGAGGGTAACACCTAGACCTCATGTTGGCCTAAACTCTAAGGGCTCTCTTGTGTGACTTGTGTGCCTTCATACTTGAACTACTTGCATACTTGTTATCTAACATACGAGTTCCTTGCAGGTTTTGTTTAATAGTCCTTAATTGGGACTCATTACAGGGCCTGCTTACATCACTACATGCATAGCATAACATCATACCATTGCATACATCTTGCATAAGGACTAACCCATTTCAAGGACCTCAAGGGTTTGTGATGCAGGTCATGATGAATCAACATGTTTAGCAAGGGGCAAAGGGGATTTATTTTCCTCTAGCCAAGGTTGTCAGGGGTTATGACCCACTCGATATGGTGAGCCTTGACTCTTGAAGAAGGACTCTCAACATGAAATTCCTTCCATCAAGCTACGAAATTCAAAATTCTAACAACTTTCTTGTTTACCCCGCAAGGTCCTTGAAAACATTGCATGCATATCATACACATCATTGCATAACAGGTATCCTTGTTACAGGTCACTCACCTTCTTCGCTGTTTATTTTAGCAATGGCTTCCCAACAAGATAACCAGGGTCTGCATGCTCAAGAGACTCAGTTCAGGGAGATCTTCCTAAGCCTATCCAAGGGGCAGGAAGAGTTAAGGACACTCCTCATGGGGAATTTGGCCAAGAAAAGTCCCAAAGATGATAAGGATGAACGGCTGAAACGGCCGCAAGCTGAGGTAGATACAATGAGAACCCAGATGCTGGGGCAAATGGCTCTCATTCAAGGCTTAGCTCGGGAGCAAGAAGAGTTGAGGACCATGATCAATCAACTTCATCAAGACAAATACAACATGAAGCAACCAGTCCAAGTCAGGGGCCAGGTCATTGATCAACTTCCAAGGGGACAAGAGTCTGGTATGGTAAAGAATAGACCTCTCCAAATAGCTACCACTTCACAGGTCCAATCACAACCCCACCCAGAGCAACAGGGTGATCAGAGTAAGCCAAGCAGGTCCAGGAGGCAATTCACCCAGCTCAACATGTCGCTGTTTCAAGCTTTACAACACCTGCTGAGGTTGAATTTGGTAACCCTAAGGGCTCCTCCCCGGAATCCCAACATCTCTGCTCCTAACTATCATCTCGACAGAAGATGTGCATACCACTCTGATAGTCCTGGACACGACACTGCCGACTGCTGGGCTCTGAAGAACAAAGTCCAGGACCTGATTAATGAAGGAGTAGTGGATTTTACCCAAGGGGGTCAAGCTGAGTTCTTCTACCATCCCTATAAGATGCACCATTTGAAGTAACAAGTCCTGAGATGAGAAGACTTTTTGTCCATTAGAATTTTCAAGTTGTAATTTTCTTTTGATTGTTCAAACAATTATCATGTCAAACGCTGTTATTTCATTAATGCATCGCATATGTCTGTTTTGAATCAATATATTCGCATTCTCTATATTCAAAATTGCTTTCATATTTTTTGTGATGATCAACTCTCGATTAATAACTCTAAGCCTCTTGAGGGAGGATGACGAAAACGATACCACAACCTACAGTATGCTTTTGAACAGACCCCGCTGATGAGGTACAGACATTGTTTCAATTCCTAAACACTGGAGTTATAAGGAAGATAATCCCTCGTCAACCCCTTTGAGCCAAAGAAGTAGGAGTTTTCGTTTCGAAAATTAAAACCCTTAATCATAACCTGGGGCAGGGTAGTTCTCTCAGCTGATCCAAGTGCACAGCGAATAGCATCAAAGGATTCCTTCCAATACAAAAGACGATGATGGTTCCAAATAATCATAAAGACAGGCAGTCGTTACCCCTCAAAATAAAAGCCCAATAAGTCAAAACCTATGAAGGAGACTTACAAAAACTGGGGCATCCCGCTGACTGTAATCACAAAAAGGAACAGTTCTAGCAAAAAGCAGGGATAACGAAATCAAAAAAAAGAAAGAGGTCCTACAAACCCTCAACAAAAAAAGGAAATAACTGCCTACTCAAAATAAATTGTCAATATCTGAACCATCACCGGAATATCAAAGCAAAGACTCAAACAAGGTCTAACGCACGGTCAACTGAGTTTAGGTTTGAAGAACATCACGAAGAGCGGGTGGGTACAAAAATTTTGAGCCTTTATCCTTTGTTTCTTAAACCGCGAACCAGGCCACGCTACAACCCTTAAAAGTCCTAGCTGAAGCATGGGTTAGTTCGAAAGCATACTGTTACGAAAGGTATCCTGACTCCTTAAGGCTTGCGGTAAAATAACGAGTTGACATCACATTTTACAAAATTCACTGGTTTTACTGAAAAAAATGCATTTTCAAAAACTTCAAGACAGACATAAGCTTTGCATTTTTAATATAACATTGCTTGCATATGACTATTTGTTTGAACAGCAGATGAATTCGCACGACGAATATCTAGTGAATAAAAGCACTTCCAACCAAAGGGCGCGGCATGGTCATTGTCCATCATCTGGGGCAGTTAGGTCAAGATTCAGAGAATCTCTTAAAAGGCCAAATAGCCAGAGGCAGATCTCCATCCGAGTCACCCGGGGCATTGGACATGAATTCCAACTATGAATCTTGCCTGATCAAACGAAGATTTTCTGGTCACATGGCAACACAACAACAGGGGCACCTCCCTACATCCTGAGAGCACGGACATAGTCGAAAAATACTACGCATAATCAAAGACCCGCTAGTTTGACACACCTAGGCAAAAATAAGGGCTTCCCGGCAAACCAAACGGGTTTGGGCAAAAATAAGGGATGAAAATGAAAATATGTACACCCGGCGAGTCGAAAACCTGAAAAAGAGGCTTGGGCAAAAATGGGTATCCCGGTGGACTGAAAACCCGAAAGGGCGGTCCAGGCAAAAATTAGGGATCAAAGCGTACAACTATGTTCCGTCATCTCGTCACTTGCCTACCAGAAGAAGATTTGTCAAATCGGCAGTTATCGAGCACCTCCACAAGTTGTCTTCTTCTCCCACATCAGAAACAGGGGCAATAATGAGTTGTCCAAGCGATCTAGTTGCTATGTCAACCAAAGTACCAAGGTAGGTTCGGCTGAAGAACATAACCAAGAGGCCTCCACTCCTCGGGAGTAAGACCAGACTCTACAATTCTTCCCAAGCAGTTGGTCTCCAATCAGCCCTAAAAGGCACAGTATCCCCTAGCAAGTCAGCAATACTCTCCCTTCAAGCAGAGTTAGTCCACAGTTAGCCTTATGGAAGTTGGGTACCCCCAGAAGATCTCAATATCCCCCAGCGGAGTACACAAATATTCCTCTACAAGCATCCCCGGCAGTCTTGATCTAAGATTGTTCCCCAGCGGAATACCAAACATCCCGGTAGAGCCACTTCCCCAGTGCAGTCCAAAGTCTCCCCAGGAGAATTCAATCAATCTCCCCAATAGATTCAGGAAGCTTATCCCCAGTAGATTCTGGAAGCTTATCCTCTGCAGAGCATGAACACTCCCCCGACTTTATTCAAAGGTTATTTCCCCACCAGGATATAACTGGGTTATCCTCAGCCAATTGCCACGGAAAGATCGTCCCCGGTGAAATCTTCCTATTCCCAGCGGAGTTCATCAAATCTTCCAACAAAGCTCAACAATGGTATCCCCAGCGGAGTTATCATCAACGTCTCAGCAAAGTACCTCTCTTCCCACAGAGTTCACTCCCCGCAGAGTAATCTATTCGCCAAGTTTATTCCCCAACGGAGTCATCTTCTCCTACAGGTATTCTTGCAACCATCATCCCCAGCGGAAACGAAGAAGCTCTACTCTTCCACAGCAGCCCAGGATTTGACTTCCCGGCACCCGTCAAGGATTTATTTTCCTAGACAAAAATCCATAAACATAACATCTTCATACATTATAGCATGCACATACGCATCATGAACATACAATCTCATTTATTCTGAGAACATCACGCATGTCATACATCATAACATTGCATACAACTAACGTGTTGTCTTTTCAGGACCAAGATCAATACAAAGATGACTACTATCAATTGTCGCAATTCCAGATTCGATACCTGTATCTAGCCAGGGAATATCTGTGAGCGATTATTTCCAGACTCGATTCCTGTATCCGGCCAGGGCACGTCTGAAGAGTTTGAAGATCCGATTCCTGTATCTTGCCAGGGTGTATCTGTTGACGACTATATTCCAGACTCGATTCCTGTATCCTGCCAGGGCACGTCTGAAGAGTTTGAAGATCCGATTCCTGTATCTTGCCAGGGTGTATCTGTTGACGACTAATTCCAGACTCGATTCCTGTATCTTGCCAGGGCACGTCTGAAGAGTTTGAAGATCTGATTCCTGTATCTTGCTAGGGTCACTAGTGCAGAAATGACTTTTTACATCGGGTGAAATTGACTTTTTACATCGGTTTTGGGTCCGATGTAAAGGCAGGCGATATAGTAAATCAGGGACTTTTTACATCGGTTCTGGGACCGATGTAAAAAGTCCCTTTTTTACAGCGGTTATAATATCCTAACCGATGTAATAACCTGTTATTATGCACATTTTTTAAAAAATTGATCCAATTTTTTACATCGGTTGGAAGTAATACCCGATGTAAAAAGTCCATTTTTTACATCGGTTATAATATATGAACCGATGTAAGAAACAGTTATTATGCACATTTTTTAAAAAAATTGATCCAGTTTTTTACATCGGTTGAAAGTAATACCCGATGTAAAAAGTCCCTTTTTACATCGGTTATAATATATGAACCGATGTAAGAAACAGTTATTATGCACATTTTTAAAAATAAAATAAAATAAAATATTACAAAGTTTATAAATCAAAACTCAATAATATTACAAAAATAAAATATATTTAATCCAAAAAAAAATTACACCTATTTACCACACACGAAGTTTATAGACAAAATTAATGTTGGATAATTGCTTAGCGCATGTTTGCATCTCAAATGGTTCAACGCCACCATACAATAAAGTTAAAGCTTGGTATTATAGCTTCTCTCTTGGAACAAAAAAAGAGATTTTACAATAAAAACAAAACTATTGAAGAATATAAGTTCTACAAATAGGACACGATCCTTGTTGTACTAGCCATTTGTCAATGCATTCTAAATGATAAATGTGACAACATTTTGGAAGTATTCTCACCAATTCTCCGTTCTCAAAATCCTGCAAAATCAATATGTAAAACATAAGTTTATGTAAAATATGAAAACTTCTAAAATCTCAAAATGATATATAAATGATTAAAATGAACTTTTTTGAGAAGTTAAGATATTTTGTTTCTGACCTGGAAGCAAATTGAGCAGCATGATTCATTGTATAATTTCATAATTTTGTCGGAAGAGTTAAATTTATGAAATGGGAGTTTCATAATACAAGTTTGTGACATCCCTTTAACTCCCATGCTGTCATAAATATCTGAAACCACTCCTCCATAAGCTGCTTCTACTGAATTTATCTGAAAACATTTAACTTTTTTTTTATCAAATGTAACCCATGACTAATATTGTATTCAACATTTAGTACTAAAACTTACATAAGCTTGTGCCACAGTTGGACATATCCATTCCATAAACACTTTTCCATTTAATAAAATTGTCAACAAAGCAACCTGCAATTCCATACCTAAATTTTTTAGGTGACAAGAACACTATCTCTGTTAGATTAAGAATACCAGACACGATACTAACACCGACACTCTGAACACTATCCGGATATATGTCATTGTCTTGTTAGTGTTAGTGTTAGTGTTGGACACGAAAATATTGGTACTATGAGAAATCTTACCTTGGAAAATGACTCACCATCAGAAGCTTAACTCATAAACTCTATGGTTGCAATGGCTCCTCCAATTGCTCCTTTGCAAGCTCCATCAAGAAAACCAGCTTCTGTGGTTTGGCCTTTTATAGCTCCTCCTATTGTTCCTATTATCGAACCTCCTAGAGTTCATAACACAACATTTTCACTCACTTTTTACAATAACATATACATGATATAAAGAAGAGAAGCAAAATGCAACATACCAAGTGCTAGAACACAAGTGAATACAGCAAAGAGAATTCTCTCCATAACTTTGATGAATTCTCTCCATAATAATTACAGCACATGTATGCAGTAGAGTATAACCTGTGCAAGAATAAAACATGATAAATTTTCTTTTTGTTTCCTATTATATAAAATAGGGTTTTATTAAATAGTTTCACACCACAATATTTCACATCCGAAAGAAATTGAGTCTCATGGTTTACATTTGACCAGGTTCCCACGAATTATCAATTATGGTGATTCGGCTGTGACTTAAAACCTTAGTTACTCCTAACATTCATATCCAACTTATACACAAGCCTCACAACAGCATCACACAACATTCAGCAGCAAAACCATATTATTTTCATTTTCCATTCCTGAAACTTGCTTCTTTTCACTATGACTTTTATTATTGTACTAACACCTAGACTATAAATCACGCAGAGAAACCTCACAAATGAATTAAAATAAAGACAATATAACTTAACATAATTTTGCTTGCTTTGAATAACATAAAAAGCATGAGAACAGAGACATTAATTACAGTATGTCAGTGGAAAACACAAACCCCAGCAGGTGCAGCGCATAAAACACGATTCTGGAATTGCAATTCAAGCAACAACCTAGCATCCTCCGCTTGATGAACAGAAACAACCTTATCAACAGCCATGAAAAATGAATCACCGGAAGCATCAAATCGAACAATTGACGCCTCTTTATCCAACCGACAACAAAAGCTCCTCCGACCACGAACAAGGTTCACCATCGCAAAACAATTATCCCGCGAAACAGTCAGGGCAAGCTTCCCGGACGGATGAAGAGCCAGATCATTGATAGCCTTTTTATGAACAGGAAGTGTCTTGAGATGAACGAAACCGTCAGCATCGAAGATCGCGAGGGAACCGTCGGCATCTGCAGAAACGAGATCGCGAGGGAAAGGAAGATGAGGAGGCGAGTAGAACGAGAGAGCGGTGACGGTGGAGGAGTGGTGGGTGAGGGAACCGAGGGAGGAAGCGGCGGAGAGATTGTAGAGTTGGATAGTGTCGTCGGAGCCGCTGGAGGCGACGACGGAACCGGAGATGGCGACGGATTTGATTAGGGAGAGATGGGAAGGGTAGGAGAAGAGAGGGTTTAGGGTTTGTTTGTTGGGGTTGAGAGTGAAACCCCAGATGAAGCGTTCGTATGAGCCTGCTACAAGGCTTATTCTTCTCTTTTCGCGCATTGTTATGTTGTGTTACGCTGCCTCCTTTTTGAATTTCTTTTTTTACAATGCACCTATTACATCGGTGCATTGTAATACCCGATGTAAGGGTTGGCAAGCTTTTTTTCTGACTTTTTTTTTACAATGCACCTATTACATCGGTGCATTTGTAATACCCGATGTAATAAGTTGCAAAAAAAATAATTTATTCTTTAATTTATTTTTTATATTAATATCTGTTGTGAAGATATTACATCGGTTTTTAGTCAACCGATGTAATATGTTGCATGTTTTTTATTAATATTTCTACTACTTTGTTTCTTATTTACAAAAATGCCACCGTATTTTTTTCTGAAAACTTTTTACATCGGTGGATGCGTTTGCCCGATGTAATAGGTAGCGAAATATATTTTTTTCCATATTTTTTATATCATTGCAAATAAATACCTGATGTAAAAAGTTTGTTAATTGTATTTTTTACATCATATATTTTGATACCCGATGTAAAAACCTTTTCTCAAATGTCTTTTTTTTAGTAGTGGGTGTATCTGTTGACGACTATATTCCAGACTCGATTCCTGTATCCTGCCATGGCACGTCTGAAGAGTTTGAAGATCTAATTCCTGTATCTTGCCAGGGTGTATTTGTTGACGACTTTTTTCCAGACTCGATTCCTGTATCTTGCCAGGGCACGTCCGAAGAGTTTGAAGATCTGATTCCTGTATCTTGCCAGGGTGTATCTGTTGACGACTAATTCCATACTCGATTCCTGTATTCTTCCAGGGCACGTCTGAAGAGTTTGAAGATCTGATTCCTGTATCTTGCCAGGGTGTATCTGTTGACGACTAATTCCAGACTCGATTCCTGTATCCTGCCAGGGCACGTCTGAAGAGTTTGAAGATCTGATTCCTGTATCTTGCCAGGGTGTATCTGTTGACGACTTTTTTCCAGACTCGATTCCTTCATCCAGCCAAGGCACGTCTGAAGAGTATTCCAGACTCAATTCCTGTATCCTGCCAGGGCACGTCTGAAGAGTTTGAAGATCAGATTCATGTATCTTGCCAGGGTGTATCTGTTGACGACTATATTCCAGACACGATTCCTGTATCCTGCCAGGGCACGTCTGAAGAGTTTGAAGATCCGATTCCTGTATCTTGCCAGGGTGTATCTGTTGACGACTATTTTCCGGACTCGATTCCTGTATCCAGCCAGGGCATATCTACATGAAGAGTTTAAAGATCAACCCCTGTAACAGGCCAGGTAATTATCTTTCTTTCTCAGGTACCCAAGTTCTCGCTAAGGAATCTCTTACGCGATCGACACCTAGATGGCATCTATAAGCCCATCCACCTATCCACCATCTTTCCAAATTGCATCTATAAGCCCATTCCCGCCATCACACTGCTGATACTCTACTATGCGAGTGCAAATTTCTGGGCACTCTAGTGTTCAATCATCTTCTACCCTCAGATTACGAAAGGCACGCCAGCCAATCTACATCCTCAGGTCTAAGAAGATTGAACAGGGGCAACTGTTGTACCCCAAAATTTGCTCTCCCATATTCTTCAAGATTTGGCAAGATCAAGCTTCAAAATCCCTCAAGGGTTGCACAGTCCAATTGCCTCCTAACACAGTCAAAATTAGGGTTTTGGTTCTTGCAAAGAAGTTGAGGTTTCCAAGGGTCCAATCAAGTCCCATATACCTATATACATTGTCAATCATCCATATGTCAAGTTTCAAGACTCACAACATCAAATTGCACAGTCAAAAACCCTAAATACTTCACAGTCAACTGCAGGGGCAAAATGGTCATTTGACAGTCAAAAGTCAAAAAATTTGGTCAATATCTTATTTTGAAGCCACAATCATCATTTGATCAATTCTGGATCATGATTCCACAAGCATGGCTCAAAAAGTCTAAAGATGCAAAAGTTTCTATTTTTGGAAAGTTGAAAAGTCAACTGCAAATTGACCAAGGCATAACTTACTCATGGTTTATCAGAAAAATCCCATCCAATGCTAATTTTGAAGGGGATGACATTTCCTACAACTCATCTTCACACTCCAAGTCCAAGAAATGCTCTCACAAAAAGTTATCAATTTCAACATTATAGGTCATTTTCAAAAGTCAACAAAAAAGCACTTTAAGTCAAAGACCATAACTTGAGATTGGTAAATCAAAATGACATGGGACCAAAGGCATTGGTTAGAGGACTTCAATACCTTTCCAAAATGTCCAAGAACATGTTCATAGCTTCAAAATTGAGCAAGATATGCATTAGAGAAGTTGGGAAATTTTTGGGAACTTTCAAAAGTCAACTTTGCCTAAAACACTTCAAATTTGCTAATGGGCCTCAAATTCTTCCTTGAATCATTACCCAAAGCCTATGCACGACCCATTGAGCTCAAAATAATTTATTTTCTTATTTTTGATTAATTAATTGGATTTATATTTATATTAATTCATTTAATTGGTTTTAATTATAAGAAAATTCAAAGATATGATTTTTTAGATCTTTTTGTGCAGCAAATGTGACTAGGGCAAGCTGGCAATTCGTTTCTCAATCAACAAGGCAAAGAAATCCATGATTGGCAAGGTTTCATGAAAGAAAAGATTGGAAAAGATATGGTTAGGAAATCAAATATTCAAGTCATTAATTCATGGACTTTTGGGCTCATTCTTGACCTAATTCACATCACATACATATGCAAGAGCTAACCCTACTCATACATACACGAAAAAGCTGCTGAGAATCCATAACCAAGTTGCAAAAATTCCAAGAAAATTGTGAAACTGATTTCATACTTGCAGGGCAATTCAAGGCCTAAAATCTTTTCCAATACACTGCTGACATTGCCAGGGAGCTATTGCAACCAAGAACAGGCTCTCATACCCAGGGAAACGGTAAAACAAAGTCATGGTTTGATCAAATATGTTCATAATCGAAATCTAATTTCCATGCATCATTGACATGTTTTGTTTGTTGATTTGTATTGCTGACGCCTTCCTGAAACTTTTGATATAGTTTAATTGCACTAAAACTCACAGGATCACGATTCACCATGAATGGATTTTAGGGTTTTCGAACCTTCAAAATAGGGCTTTCTTGTAGAGGAAAAATCAAGCCCTGAGACCTATGCAGTTGAATTCAGGATCTCAATACGAGTTGAATGGCAACCTCGCGCTCAATTTATATTATCTATGGGCGTAATCGCTATTTTTCACACTTTCACTTAGTGGGGGTTTAAAACCCCCGCTATCTTGTTCATGTTGCAGGTATAAACGAAGAAGAAGCACGCGTGGCATCATGCTACTGGAATATTCAAATGTTAGCGCGTTTTTTAAATGTTTCAGCATAACCGGCTTTTTTCATATATTACATTTGTTGTCTATTATATGTACAAATGCGTTTCACAACTCAGTTGGTGGAGGACGTGCCTCCCAAACATTGGGACCTGGGTTCGATTCCCAGGTCCCCCATATAATTGTTGTTATTTTTCTTAACCAATTCCAATGCAGCAATGACTCAATGGTCCACCATATGTCCTCACGCGCTGGCTTGCCAAGTGGCTTTGATGAGCAATCTGAAGACCAGGAGATGGAATCCATGGTGCACTCCAGTCAACCAGCACGTACACAAGTATGAAAAGTCAAACGAGCTTTGTCTTAATGGGCCAGAATTCCTCACAAACACCTCCACTTTGGACCTGACACCCCCCTTGGTTTGCATGCTTTTTCAATTTAATTTTCTTTTCTTTCTAATTCTTTTTAATTGTTTTAATTGTTTTTATTAATTCACCATAAAATAATTTTCCATAATAAAAAACAGAAAATCAAAATACAAAATATACTTAATTATTTATTAATTTCTTCACTAATTTATTTTTGTAAATAAACTCTAATAACTAATGTAGTTTAAATTAGGTTTTAATTCTAATACTTTTCTTAATAAATAAAAAATACATAGAATTAGGTTTTTGACATTTTTTATCTTTTCTTAATTAATTATTTTCATCATTATTTATTATCATCATTATTTTGTACATAAATATGTAAATTAATTAATTAGTTTAAATTAGGTTAACTTTAATATTTTTCATTAATAATTAAAATAGTTTAGAATTAGGGTTTCCTTTTAATTTTTATTTTCTTTATTTCATTAAATACAAAAAACACAAAAACACTTTCTCTTCTTTCTTAAATTAAATAATTAATTAGGTTTTAATTCAATTTAATTTCAAGCAAAGGGTCAAAACCCTCGGATGTTCAGTTTATTTCTTTTCGCGCGTTATTTTTCTTATCAATTATTATGTAACTGCCTTCCGGATGTAATAGTAATTAGGTTTACCGCATTTTTTTACTTTCCGCATCTTTATCAAAAACGGGTCTTTATATTTTGGCGATGTATAGACCCGCGCCTTGTAATAGCGTAGCTTTTATCTTTCCGTCTTTTAATTTTCCGCACTCCTAACTGCTAAACTTGCATGAAAGAATGTATGGTAATTAAAAACAATGCGTAGCTCACAATGCCATGATAAAAGATAAATATTAACATGAAAACAACACACACCACTTCTAGGGTACGCCTCACTCGTTGCCTTCGAAACGTGGTCATCAAGTATATGACGTTTTAGCGGTTGCTCTTATGTCCAAGATCCAGTTTCCTCGAAACAGTTGCCTCGAAACGGTTGCCTCAGATTAAAAAAAAGATCTAGGACATAAGGGTAGATTCTAAGGTGTCCTATTATTGCTTCGGTGACCACACTGTCCCTACAATCAAATTGACCCGAACACCTCCAACGGTGGTGCTACCTACCTCTCAATGGTGGGATGGCACTACCTTAAGGACTTTTACACAGCCTAATTCCTTAGGGTAGGTAGATGACTCGTGGATACTTGCTCTCTTCAAAAACAAATCCAAAAATCTTTTCACACTGGCACTCTCAAAAGCTTTCAAAACAAATTTTTCAAACACTCTTGAGGACAGATACAAGAGTCACTCAGAAATCTTTCAATGAAACTTTTTTCAAACCCACTCACATTTTGAAAAGCAAACATTTTGAAAACATAAGAGCAAGTATCTAAGAGCCCATGGATAACCATGGATAGAAAGGGTGCTAACACCTTCCCTTTCTATAAATCTACCTCCCGAACCGAGAAACAATCTCATAAGGAATTTTGCTGTGCTTTTGTCCTGTCCATGTTGGAGAAAAATAAAAGACGGTGGCGACTCTTGCTTCCGCGACATTTCGCGAACCAGCGTTAAACAGTCAGTTCTAAATCCACCAATCATAGTCACTGTCATCTTTTGTATGATATTCTTGATATTTTTGTTCGCAGCTTCGACGACACCGTTCATCTTTGTCCGATAGGGAGATGAATTGTGATGTTGAATCTGGAACTGCTCACACAAGGCGGTGATCATAGTGTTGTTCAGGTTTGTACCGTTATCAATGATAGTCCTTTCGGGGATACCGTACCGGCAAATGAGGTTTTGTTTGATTAAGCGGGCAACCACATTCTTTGTGACGGATGTGAAGGAAGCTGCTTCGACCCACTTGGTAAAGTAATCAATGGCCACTAGAATAAAGCGGTGTCCATTGGATTCCGTAGGCTTGATCTCTCCAATCATGTCGATTCCCCACATAGCGAATGGCCAAGGAGCTGTTAAGACATTGAGAGGAACTGGAGGTATATGTACCTTTTCCGCATAGATTTGACATTTGTGACAAGTCCTGGAATGTTGATAGCAGTCAGCTTCCATGGTAGACCAGTAATAGCCTGCCCGTAAAATCTTCTTAGCCATTGTATGCCCGCTAGAGTGAGTGCCAAAGGTACCATTGTACAGTTCAGCCATGATCTGTTCAGCTTCAATCTTGTCAACACAACGGAGCAGAATGAAATCATGATTGTGCTTGTACAGGATACTATTGCTCAGGAAGAACTTGGCGAAGAACCCCCTCAAGAACTTTTTGTCGTTGACTAAAGCTCCTTCAGGGTATTCCTGAGCCTCGAGATACCTTTTGACTTCGTGAAACCAAGGTCGGTCCACTACTTCTTCGGTATTAATTTCATGACAATGTGCAGGTTCGTCCATCCGTTTAATGGTGATTTGGGGAGCCTCATTATCTCAGTTAAGTTTAAACATGGATGACATTGTAACTAGAGCATCTGCTACCTGATTTTCTTCTCGTGGGAAGTACTCGAAGGTAATCTGCTCGAAATGTGGTAACAATGTCAGGACATGTTCTTTGTAAGGGATGAGGTTTGGATGCTTCGTATCCCACTCTCCTTTGATCTGACTGATGTCCAAAGATGAGTCCCCAAACACAATCAAAGATTTGATTCCCAAGTCTATAGCAGCCTTGAGACAAAAGATACAAGCTTCATACTCGGCCATGTTGTTGGTGCAGTTAAAGAAAAGTTTGGGGGTGAAAGGAGTATGGCAACCTTCTGGAGAGATGAGTACCGTGCCGATACCGTTGCCAAGTGCATTTGAGGCCCCATCAAAGTACAGGGTCCATCGGGATCCTTATTCAGGTCCGTCATATGGTCTGAAATCTTCAATATTGTCCAATGTCATAATGTCTTCGTAAGGGAAGTCGAACTTCATGGATTGGTAGTCTTCGACAGCTTGATGAGCCAGATGATCAGCTAGCACACTCCCTTTTATAGCTTTTTGGGTCGTGTACTGTATGTCGTATTCTGTTAGGATCATCTGCCATCTAGCTATTCTTCCAGATAGAGCTGGCTTCTCAAAGATGTATTTGATCGGATCCATCTTAGATATCAGCAAAGTGGTATGAGTCAACATATACTGCCTTAGCCGGCGAGCAGCCCATACCAAAGCGCAGCAAGTTTTCTCGAGCAGTGAGTATCGAGTCGCACAGTCGGTAAACTTTTTGCTAAGGTAATAAATGGCATGCTCATTTCGGCCAGACTCGTCATGTTGGCCCAGTACGCACCCCATTGAATTCTCCAAGACAGTCAGATACATGATTAGCCGTCTTCCTTCGACGGGTGGCATCAAGATAGGAGGTTCTAGCAAATACTCCTTGATTTTATCGAAAGCAACTTGACAGTCATCATTACATTTAACTACCCGATCTTTCTTCAATAGCTTGAAGATTGGCTCACAGGTAGATGTTAGGTGAGAAATGAACCTAGCAATGTAGTTTAGGCGTCCCAAGAAACCTCTAACCTCCTTCTCAGTGCGAGGGGCGGGCATTTCTTGTATAGCTTTGACTTTGGCAGGATCAACCTCGATGCCTTTGTTTTTGACAATGAAACCCAAGAGTTTACCGGACCTGACTCTGAAAGTGCACTTGTTAGGGTTCAGTCTGAGCTTGTACTCTTTCAACCTGACAAACAGCTTTTGCAGATGATCTAGGTGTTCTTCTTCAGTTTGTGATCGGGCTATCATGTCATCTACGTATACCTCTATCTCATGATGTATCATATCATGAAACAAAGCTACCATGGCGCATTGATAGGTTGCCCCGGCATTCTTCAGTCCGAATGACATCACTTTGTAGCAGAACGTACCCCACTGTGTAACAAAAGTAGTTTTCTCAATGTCTTCAGGTGCCATTTTGATCTGGTTGTAACCTGAGAATCCGTCCATGAAAGAAAATACCTTGTGCTGAGCTGTATTGTCAACCAGGATGTCAATGTGCGGAAGTGGAAAGTCATCTTTAGGGCTAGCCCTGTTTAAATCTCTGTAATCCATGCATATTCTGACCTTGTCGTCCTTCTTAGGCACGGGCACAATGTTAGCAACCCATTATGGAATTGGAAGTAACAACAAGAAATACAACATTGAACTGCTTCATAACTTCTGCTTTGATCTTTTCTGACATGTCGGGCCTCATGCGGCGGACTTTCTGTTTAACTGGTGGACAGTCTTCTCTTGTGGGTAGACGGTGAACCACAATATCTGTATCGAGTCCCAGCATATCTTCGTAAGACCAGGCGAAGACCTCAACATATTCATGCAACCGTTGAATTAGGCGCTCTTTGACATTTGGCTCTAGGTTGGCACCCACTCTGACTTCTTTTCTGTCTTCCTTAGTGTGATACAGTGGGAGAACTGACTTGAGTTTTTGCGTTTGTATTCGCACTTGTTCGGTTGAGCAAGAGTCACCACCGAATTTTTATTTTATCCTAAAGGAAAGGTTAAAAAGCACAGGAAAAACCTTTTGAGATGTTTCGTGGGTTCGGGGGGTAGATTATGAAAAGGGAAGGTATTAGCACCCTTTTCATCCATGGTTATCCATGGGCTCTTAGTTACTTGGTTTTAGATCACTTGCCTTTGATTTTCAAATTGCTTGAAATTGTGGTGTGTGTGTGTGTTTTTGAAAATGTTTTTGAAGAATATACCTTGTCTTACGCAACCAATGTAATGACTCGTGTTTGAGTGTTTTACAAAGGTGTGTATCTTTTCGAAAAGATGTTTCAAGTGTTTTTGAAAGTTTGTTTTTGAAAGTGTTTGTGGAATGTGGTTTTGAAAAGTAGACAAGTGTTTTTTCAAGTTGATCAAGTAACTAAGAGTTGTCTACCCCTAAATTTACTCAAAGGTTTTTCTCATGTTTTAACCCTTTTAACAGTTTTGTTCCACCATTGTATTTGGTGGACAATCTTGCGTTTAGGATGTTTAACGGGACAGGCGCGGGTCATCGTGTGGACCATGAATGCAATGGTGCCAAGTGTCTTTGGCAATTTTGCTTGAAGGGACTATGATCATTTTGATAGGCAACTTTCGAAAGCGTCATCGAGGGACTATGATCATTTTGATTCGTCTTGCCAAAGAGACTTAACGTGCAAGCATGGCCCCATTTGGAAGGAAATAAGCGGGATTACCCTAGGAGTGCAAGTGTGAATTGTGTATTGATTTCATGCATTTAATTTTTGATTAGGGGTTGTTGTTGTACCCCAAAATTTTCCCTCCCATATTATTCAAGATTTGGCAAGATCAAGCTTCAAAATCCCTCAAGGGTTGCACAGTCCAATTGCCTCCTAACACAGTCAAGATTAGGGTTTTGGTTCTTGCAAAGAAATTGAGGTTTTCAAGGGTCCAATCAAGTCCCATATGCCTATATACATTGTCAAGCATCCATATGTCAAGGTTCAAGACTCACAGCATCAAGTTGCACAGTCAAAAGCCCTAATTGCTTCACAGTCAACTGCAGGGGTAAAATGGTCATTTGACAGTCAAAAGTCAAAATTTTTGGTCAACATATCATTTTGAAGCCACAATCATCATTTGATCAATTCTTGATCATAATTCCACAAGCATGGCTCAAAAAGTCTCAAGATGCAAAAGTTTCTATTTTTGGACAGCTGAAAAGTCAACTGCAAATTGACCAGGGCATAACTTTTTCTTGGTTTATTATAAAAATACCATCCAAAGCTCATTTTGAAGGGGATGACATTTCCTACAACTCATCTTCACACTCCAAGTCCAAGAAATGCTCTCACAAAAAGTTATCAATTTCAACATTATAGGTCATTTTCAAAAGTAAACAAAAAGGCACTTTAAGTCAAAGACCATAACTTGAGATTGGTAAATCAAAATGACATGGGACCAAAGGCATTGGTTAGAGGACTTCAGGACCTTTCCAAAATGTCCAAGAACAAGTTCATAGCTTCAAAATTGAGCAAGATATGCGTTGGAGAAGTTGGGAAATTTTTAGGAAATTTCAAAAGTCAACTTTGCCTAAAACACTTCATTTTTGCTAATGGGCCTCAAATTCCTTCTTGAATCTTTACCCAAAGCCTATGCACGACCCATTAAGTTTAATTTGACTTATTTTCTTATTTTTAATTAATTAATTGAATTTATATTAATATTAATTCATTTAATTGGTTTTAATTATAAGAAAATTCAAAAGATGTGCTTTTTAAATCTTTTTTTGAAGGAAATAAGGCTAGGGCAAGCT
Organism: Vicia faba; assembly: GCA_948472305.1. Classification (NCBI taxonomy): domain Eukaryota; kingdom Viridiplantae; phylum Streptophyta; class Magnoliopsida; order Fabales; family Fabaceae; genus Vicia; species Vicia faba. Next base: position 1,595,810,134 of record OX451737.1, on the reverse strand, counting down.
GGCAACTCGTTTCTCAATCAACAAGGAAAAATATCTATGATTGGCAAAGTTTCATGAAAGAAAAGATTGAAAAAAAGATATGATTGGCAATCACACATTCAAGTCATAATGCCATGGACTTTTGGGCTTATTTTTGACCTAATTCCATTCACATATATGTGCTGAAGGAAACCCTAAAAGCTACACACAAAAAATTGCTGCAAGAACATCATATGCAACATTGAAAAAAAAGTGAAAAAACTCAAAACTGTTTTCTAATTTACAGTCCGATTCAAGGAAGTTTGTTGAATCTAATCCCTTGCTGAGAGTTTCCTGAACGTATTGCAAGCACTTTCCAACTCCATAGCTCAAGGAAACGGTAAAACAAAGTCACGGTTTGATCAAATATTTTCATAATCGAAATTTAATTTCCATGCATCATTAACATGTTTTGCTTATTGATTTGCATTGCTGACATCTTCCTGAAGCTTTTGGTATAGATTAATTGTGCTGAAACTTCCTAAATCAAAATCCACCATGGGAGATATCTAGGGTTTCAGAGCTTCCATATTGGGGTTTTCCTTGTACTGTAAAATTGGACCTCAAGACCAATATAGATAAATTCGTTGCAACAAGACGAAATCATTGAGACCCTCGCGCTCTTTTTATATGATCCATAGCCCTAATCGTTATTCTTGGGACTTTTGCTTTGTGGGGGTTTAAAACCCCCGCTATCTTATTCATGTTTGCAGGAAAAACGAAGAAGAAGGGTGAGCTGTCCAAACGCTACTGGAGCATTCAAACCGTGGCGCGCTTTTTTAATGTCCCAGCATAATTGGCACTTTTCATATATTATATTTCTTTGTTATTATGTTTACAAATGCGCTTCATGGCTCAGATGGTGGGAGACGTGGCTGGCAAGTACTGGGACCTGGGTTCGATTTCCAGGTACCCCATATAATTCTTGATGTTTTTCTTAACCTATTCCAATGCAGCGCTTTATCCAATGTCCTACCATAAGCCTCACGCCTAGGCTTGCCAAGTGGCCATGAGATCCATCCAATGACCAGGAGGTGAAGACCAGGGCGTGTCTTAGTCAATCAACGTGCAGGCGATCAGAAAAGTCAACCAGGCTTAGAAGCTTCTTGGGCCTGAATTCCAGCAATACACCTCCACTTTGGGCCAGACACCCCTTTGGTTTGCTTTGTTTTTTTATTTCATTTTCTTTTCTCTTAATTTCTTTTAATTGTTTAATTATTGTTAATTCACCATAAAATAATTTGTCCTAATAAAAATCAGAAACTCAAAAAATTGTAAAATATTTTAATTTCTTAATTTCACCATTAACCTATTTTTGTAAATAAATATTAACAATTAACTTAGCTTAATTTAGGTTTATATTTTAATCTTTTTCTTAACAAATAAAAATTACATAGAATTAGGTTTTGATATTTTTTTAATCATATTTTATTAATCATCATTATTACTATTTGTTAATTATTATTTTTGTAAATAAACATGTAAATTAAATAATTTAGTTAATTAGCCTAATTTTGACCTTTTTCATTAATAAATAAAATAAACTTAGATCTAGGGTTTCCTTTTAATTTTAACTTCTTTATTTTCATAAATACAAAAAATATAAAAACACACTTTCTTTTCTTTAATTAAATAATTAAATAGGTTTTAGTTTAATTTAATTTCAAGTAAAGGACCAAAAACTCTCAATTGATACAAAAGGGTCCAAAACCCTCGGACGTTCCCGGTTTAATTCTTTTCGCGCATTATTTTCTTATTGATTATTATGTAACTGTTCAAGGATGTAATAGTAATTAGGTTTATTACTTTTTTTACTTTCCGCATTTTTATTCAAAACGGGTCTTTGTATTTTGGCGATGTATAGACCCACGCCTTGTAATAGCTTAGCTTTTATCTTTCTGTATTTAATTTTCCGCACTCCTAACTGCTAAACTCGCATGAAAGAATGTATGATAATTAAAAAATGACTCGTAGCTCACAATGCCATGATCAAAGATAAATGTTAACATGAAAACAACACACAATGCACACACCACTTCTAGGATACGCCTCACTCGTTGCCTTCGAAACGTGGTCGTCAAGTATAGGACGTTTTAGCGGTCGCTCTTATGTCCAAGATCCAGTTGCCTCGAAATGGTTGCCTCGGATTAAAAAGGATCTAGGACATTAGGGTTACTTCTAAGGTGTCCTACTATTGCTTCGGTGACCACACTGTCCCTACAATCGAATTGACCCGAACACCTCCAACGGTGGTGCTACCTACCTCTCAATGGTGGGATGACACTACCTTAAGGACTTTTACACAGCCTAATTCCTTAGGGTAGGTAGATGACTCATGGGTACTTGCTCTCTAAAAAACAAAACAAAAATCTTTTCACACTGACACTTTCAAAAGCTTTCAAAACAAATTTTTCAAACACTCTTGAGGACAGATACAAGAGTCACTCAAAAATCTTTCAATGAAACTTTTTCAAACCCACACACACTTGAAAAGCAAACACTTTGAAAACATAAGAGCAAGTACCTAAGAGCCCGTGGATAACCACAGATAGAAAGGGTGCTAACACCTTCCCTTTCTATAAATCTACCTCCCGAACCGAGAAACATTCTCATAAGGAATTTTGCGGTGCTTTTGTCCTTTCCAGGTTGGAGAAAATAAAAGACGGTGGCGACTTTTGCTTACCGCGACATTTCGCGAACCAGCTTAAAAAACAGTCAGTTCTATTTCCACCGATCACAGTTGTCTACTTGTTGTTTTCATTTTTTTCATACACCCTAGTTACTATCATTTGTACAAAATAAATAAAATGCAGAAAGATAAAATCCTACGCTATTACAACCATATCGAAAGGCATAAAAATATAAAGGCAAAAATAAAATAAAAGCAAGAAAAATGAAGGTTTTTCGATTGGGGCAGAAAACCCTTCAATTCTGCACATTCCGGCTCTCTTCGATTTGGCCTGAAAAGGGTGAAGGCATGACTTTCGACTGAGGCCTCACGGTCAGCATGTTGTGCCTTTCGATTGGGACCAGGGGGACAGCATGTTGTGCCTTTCGATTAGGCCTGGAATATGTGCAAGATTTAATCTTCTTTTCTGCCTCCTTCGACCGGGCCTGGAGTCAGTGAGAAAGCCTGAGGCTTCGTTTCATATTCTTGTTTCCTGTTTACTTCGTTTGAGACATTAAATAGCAACATGGCCTAAGGCCATGCTAGTAAACAGTTTAATAACTAAAGCTAATTCAGGCAAACAACAAGCAAAACGAAACATTTTAACAGAGTGGAAACGAAAGGAACAGCAGTATGTACATGCTTGGAACGAAAGTGAGTTTATTTACATGTTATGTCATGAAATGAAAAGCTCAAGGGTAAGAGTGACTTACCTTGATGGAGGCGTTGAATGGATGTGGGGCCTTGAGTGGTGGCCCTTGAATGCTTCTGGATTCGGAGGGGGAAACCAGGGGTCACGTCCTTGATACTGGATTCAACAGAGAAGAACAAGTGTGAGGTTCTTCCTACTGGATTCGAAAAGGTAACAAGGTGTATGGACGTTTCAGATTCCAAGGGGATAAGTGTTTGGATTCTGGATATGTGTTTGAGAGCTGTTAGAGAATTTTCTGCAGATTCGTTCGACTGGCTAAAAAAAGGTCTACCAACATGTGTGGTGGTGGCTCATATTTATAGATGGCTTAGGTTGATGCTTTGGGAGGGAAAATAAAAAATTCAAACAAAAAGAGTATGCTGTATTTGTAGCTTTCGAGGGACAATGTTTTATTGCCATTTTGGTGCAAGGAATTGGACAGTGTAGGACTGCTGTGCAGCAGTTTTGGAGTTTTATGGCCAGTGAATCGGGCCCGAGCCTGACAGTGCATGAGACTTGGTCAACAAATGCCTTTGGCCTCTCATCCTTTTATCTTGACTCCCTAGCCTCACCTTTCGACCAGACTTTCAGTAACCATCTCCTTTCTTCAATCGAAGTAACGTTCGAATGACTCCCCTAGACAATCCTTTGAATGGGCCAAATTAATGCTCTTGGGATGGAAGGCTCAGTCGAAGCTTGCAACGCTGGAGAAGTCACTCCCCCAAACAAAACAAAAACGTGCAAGGGCAGGATGTGTGATCGAAAGAGGGCAAAAGAGAGGCTTTTTCCTCCTGGATCGAAGGACACCATCAAGAGGGTTTTTGCCTTGTAAATGAAATAGATTACAAGAGGCTCTTTTCCTCGTGAATCCAAACCAAACTGTGTCAGAGGCCCATGCCCAGTCGAAGGATGCAAGCCAAACTTGTGTCGAAAGAGGTCAAAAGGCCAATCGAAGGATGCAAGCCAAGCTTGTGTCGAAAGAGGCCAAAAAGCCAATCGAAAGAGCTGAAATGAAGGACACTTGTTTTTATCCAAATTTGCCAAAATATTAATTTTATCTGTTTTCCCCCTTTTTGACAGTTTCCTTTTGGTATTGGAAAATCCAAATGCACTTGTTCAAGCTTGAACCTTTGAGAATCCTTGTGAGAAAGGCCTTGAGAAATGAGAGGGCAAATTTTGGGGTACAACAGCTGCCCCTGTTCAATCTTCTTACACCTGAAGAGTTAGATTGGTAATTCTGTCATTCGTGACTTGAAGGTGAAAGATGATTGAATACTAGAGTGCCCAGAAATTTGCACTCGCATGCTGGAGTATCAGCAATGTGATGTCGGGAATGGGCTTATAGATGCCATTTGGAGAGATGGTGGATAGAGGGATGGGCTTATGGATTCCATCTGGAGGTGTGACAGAACCTTGTCGGGAATGGGCTTATAGATGCCATTTTGGAAGTGTTGGTCGCGTAAGAGATTCCTTAGCGAGAACTTGCGTATTTTGAGAAAGGAAGATGTTTTTGGCTTGTTACAGGTGTTGATCTTCAAACTCTTCATGCATACATGCCCTGGCAAGATACAGGAGTCGAATCCACTATTAGTTGCTCACAGATGTGCCCTGGCTAGATACAGGAATCGAATCTGGAACTTCAGAAGGTTGCTTATAGACGTGCCCTGGCTGGATACACGTATCGAATCTCTAAACTGTTTATGCAGATATGCCCTGGCTGGATACAGATATCGAATCTACAATCAATCACTCACAGATGTGCCCTGGCTAGATACAGGTGTCGAATCTGGAAATTGTCGTCTACAGATGTGCCCTGGCTAGATACAGGTATCGAATCTGGAAATTATCGTCTACAGATATGCCCTGGCTAGATACAGGTATCGAATCTGGAATTTGCAAAAGGTTGGTAGAGATAGCTTTCCTGGCTGGATACAGGTGTAAACCTCTGACCTGAGAATGAAAGATAATTTCCTGGCCTGTTACAGGGATTGATCTTCAAACTCTTCATGCAGACATACCCTGGCTAGATACAGGAGTCGAATCCATTATTAGTTGCTCACGGATGTGCCCTGGCTAGATACAGGAATCGAATCCGGAACTTCAAAAGGTTGCTTACAGACGTGCCCTGACTGGATACAGGTATCGAATCTCTAAACTGTTTATGCAGATATGCCCTGGCTGGATACAGGTATCGAATCTACAATTAATCACTCACAGATGTGCCCTGGCTAGATACAGGTGTCGAATCTGGAAATTGTCGTCTACAGATGTGCCATGGCTAGATACAGGTATCGAATCTGGAAATTGTCGTCTACAGATATGCCCTGGCTAGATACAGGTATCGAATCTGGAATTTGCAAAAGGTTGGTAGAGATAGCTTTCCTGGCTGGATACAGGTGTAAACCTCTGACCTGAGAATGAAAGATAATTTCCTGGCCTGTTACAGGGGTTGATCTTCAAACTCTTCATGCAGACATGCCGTGGCTAGATACAGGAGTCGAATCCACTATTAGTTGCTCACAGATGTGCCCTGGCTAGATACAGGAATCGAATCCGGAACTTCAAAAGGTTGCTTACAGACGCGCCCTGGCTGGATACAGGTATCGAATCTCTAAACTGTTTATGCAGATATGCCCTGGCTGGATACAGGTATCGAATCTACAATTATTAAATCACAGATGTGCCCTGGCTAGATACAGGTGTCGAATCTGGAAATTATCGTCTACAGATGTGCCCTGGCTAGATACAGGTATCGAATCTGGAAATTATCGTCTACAGATATGCCCTGGCTAGATACAGGTATCGAATCTGGAATTTGCAAAAGGTTGGTAGAGATAGCTTTCCTGGCTGGATACAGGTGTAAACCTCTGACCTAAGAATGAAAGATAATTTCCTGGCCTGTTACAGGGGTTGATCTTCAAACTCTTCATGCAGATATGCCCTGGCTAGATACGGGTATCGAATCTACAATCAAACCCTCACAGATATGCCCTGGCTAGATACAGGAATCGAATCTGGAATTGCGATAGTTGATAGTAATCATCTTTGGATTGACTTTTCCCGAAAAGGAAAAACATTAGTTGTATGCAATGTCATGATGTGCATGATGTCATGATGCTCAAAATGAGATAGTGGTGTATGCACTTTATCATGTATGTAAGCAGGATGTATGAAATGTGAACTGTCCATGAATGTATTTTCGTCTAGGAAAATAAATCCTTGATGACTGCCGGGAACTTGTGGAATCCTAGGCTGACGTTGAAGAGTGGAGTTCTTCGTTTCCGCTGGGGATGATGATTGCAAGAATAGACCGGTAGGAGAAGATGACTCCGTTGGGGAATAAATTTGTTGGAGAGATTACTCTGCGGGGAATTACTCTGTGGGAAGAGATGCTTCGCTGAGGTTTTAATGAGAACTCCGCTGGGGATTTCAACGATAAACTCTGCTGGGGATTCCGCTGATAAGTTATGTTGGGGAATTTGATGAACTCCGCTGGGGATAGGAAGAACTTTGCCGAGGACGAATTTTCTGTGATAATTAGCTGAGGATAACCCAGTTATAAGCCCTGGTGGGAAGATAACCTTTGAATAAAGTCGAGGAGAGACGTATGTACTCTACAGGTGATAAGCTTCCAGAACCTACTGGGGATAAGCTTCAGAATCTACCGGCGACTTCACTGGGGATGTGGATTCCACTCTCCCGGGGACACTTTTGAACTGTACTGGGGAATGGCTACACTGGATGTCTGTATTCCACCGGGGAACAATCTTATATTAAGACTGTCGGGGATGCTTGCTGAGGAATGTCTATGCTCCGCTGGGGGAACGTTGAGATCTTCTAGGGATGCCCAACTTCCTTTAGGCTGACAGACTAACTCTGCTTGAGGAGAGTACCGCTGACTTGCTAGGGGAATAATGTGCCTTTTTAGGGCTGATGGGAAAACAAACTTTGTTTGAGGAGAGTATTGCTGAAATCTGGTCTTACTCTGTGGGGAGTTGAGGTAACTTGGTTACGTTCTTTAGCTGAACTTACCTTGGTACCTTGGTGGACAGAGCAACTAGACTGCTTGGACAATTCTACATTGCCCCTGTTTCTGATGTCACCTGTAATCAGTCTTTTGTTTCGCATGCAAATATTCATGGTTAGCAATTAATGTCAAATGCATATATCAAAAACGAACATTGGACGTTCTTCTCAAAACAAAACAGAAAAAGGAAAATTAGTGGATAATTTGTCTGAAAAATTGAACTTGTATTGATTTTGAAATTTGCCTGTAAATAGGCGTTTTTTGTGTACAAGAGGCTGACGTCCTAGTAAGAGAACGCCGCCGAGCAAAATAGAGTTTATACAATTTTGTGAAAAGGAAACAAAACAGCTATGTGCACAATAATCCCACTGGGTTCCAACTCTGCTATCGCCTTTATGTCTTCAAGCGTCTCATCACTTTGCTGCTTAGTTGAAAATGAAGCTGATTGATTGAATTTATCTAAGCCCGATAGTTGATGCTGAATTCTGGATGCAAGGTGATCCAATGAGACATAGTATTACGCTTTATCCCAAACTTTTGCCTGGACCACCCTTTCGGGTTTTCAGTCCACCGGGATACCCATTTTTGCCCAAGCCGCCTTTTCAGGTTTTCGACTTGCCGGGTGTACAGATTTTTTCATTTCATCACTTATTTTTGCCCGAACCCTTTTGATTCGCCGGGAAGCCCTTATTTTTGCCTAGGTGTGTCAACCTAGCAGGTCTTTAGCTCATGCGTAGTATCTTTTTACTATGTCTGCATTGGCGGGGTGAGGAAGGTCGTCACCATCCATGGTGGTTAGAATCATAGCTCCTCCTGAGAAGATATGTTTAACCACAAATGGCCCTTCGTACGTAGGAGTCCATTTGCCCCTGGGATCACTTTGAGGAAGAATGATGCGCTTGATTACCAGGTCTCTGACTTGATAGTCTTGTCGTTTGACCTTCTTGTTAAATGCCCTGATCATCCATTTTTGATACGTCTGACCATGACAAATAGCGGTGAGTCTCTTTTCGTCGATTAGGTTTAACTGATCAAGCCGAGTCTGGATCCAGTCATCTTCGCTCAAGTCTGCATCCTTCATTATCCAGAGAGAGGGTATCTGGACTTCAATAGGCAAGACTGCCTCCATGCCATAGACCAAGGAAAAGGGAGTTGCCCCTGTCGACGTCTGTGCTGAGGTACGGTACCCATGAAGAGCAAACGGTAACATTTCGTGCCAATCTTTGTAGGTCATTGTCATCTTCTGCACAATCTTCTTGATGTTCTTATTCGCCGCTTCTACAGCCCCATTCATCTTCGGCCGGTAGGGAGAAGAATTGCGGTGCTGTATCTTGAATTGCTCGCAGAGCTCAGTGATCATCTTGTTGTTAAGATTGGTACCGTTGTCCGTAATGATCCTTTCCGAGACGCCGTATCGACAGATCAGGTGGTGCCAAATGAACCGTGCCACGACATTCTTGGTTACGGTAGCATAGGAAGTTGCTTCAACCCATTTCGTGAAGTAATCAATCGCTACCAAGATGAAGCGGTGCCCGTTAGATGCCGTAGGTCGGATCTCGCCGATCATATCAATGCCCCACATTGCAAAAGGCCAAGGTGTCGTCAAGACGTTCAGAGGAACCGGAGGAATGTGCACCTTATCAGCATAGATCTGGCATTTGTGACAAGTTCGAGAATGCTGATAACAGTCGACTTCCATTATGGACCAGAAATATCCTGCCCGGAGGATCTTCTTTGCCATGGTATGTCCACTGGAATGTGTTCCGAATGTACCTTCATGTAGTTCTGCCATGATCTTTTCTGCTTCAGTCTTATCCACACAACGCAGTAAAGTTGAATCATGGTTTCGCTTGTAGAGAATGCCATTGCTGAGGAAGAATTTTGTCGCAAACCTTCTCAGGAACTTCTTGTCATTAACGGATGCGCCTTCGGGGTATTCTTGAGCTTCAAGGTACCTTTTCACTTCATGATACCAGGGTTTTTCTGTTACCTCCTCGGCCTCAAGATCACAGCAATATGCAGGTTCATCCAACTTCTAAATAATGATTCGGGGCACCTCGTTGTCCCATTTGACTTTGAACATTGAAGACATCGTAGCTAGTGCGTCCGCTAACTGATTCTCCTCTCTTGGGAAGTGCTCAAAAGTTATCTCTTCGAAATGGGGGATCAAATTCAATACATACTCCTTGTAAGGAATAAGATTCGGGTGTTTCGTATCCCACTCGCCTTTGACCTGATTGATCACGAGAGAGGAATCTCCAAAGACACTCAGAAACTTGATCCTTAGGTCAATTGCAGCTTGAAGACCCATGATGCATGCCTCATACTCCGCCATGTTGTTGGTGCAGTTGAAACATAGCCGAGCGGTGAGTGGAGTATGAGTGCCTTTGGGGGATATGATCACAGCGCTGATACCATTACCCAAAGCGTTTGAGTCTCCGTCAAAGTGCATAGACCATCGGGATCCTTCCTCAGGTACTTCATCCAGTCCAGGTACTTCACAATCAGTTACTACCATGATATCCTCGTCTGGAAATTCAAAGTTCATCGACTGGTAATCATCCACTGCCTGGTGTGCCAAATGGTCTGCCAATACACTTCCCTTGATTGCTTTTTGAGTCGTGTACTGGATGTCATATTCCGTCAAGATCATTTTCCATCTTGCTATTCTTCCGGACAAGGCAGGCTTTTCGAATATGTACTTGATTGGATCCATTTTTGAAATCAACAGAGTAGTGTGAGTCAACATATACTGTCTCAGTCGGCGAGCAGCCCATACCAGAGCGCAGCAAGTTTTCTCGAGCAGTGAGTACCGAGTCTCACAGTCTGTAAACTTTTTGCTCAGGTAATAAATAGCGTGCTCTTTTCAGCCAGACTCGTCATGCTGCCCCAGCACACACCCCATTGAGTTGTCAAGTACTGTCAAGTATAAGATTAGAGGTCTCCCTTCAACCGGTGGCATAAGAATGGGTGGTTCTTGGAGATACTCTTTGATCTTTTCGAAAGCGGCCTGACATTCATCGTTTCAACGTACTACTTGATCTTTCTTCAGCAGCTTGAAGATTGGTTCACAGGTAGCAGTTAGATGTGAGATGAATCGGGCAATGTAGTTCAACCGTCCTAGAAAGCCTCTGACTTCTTTCTCTGTCTTGGGAGTTGGCATCTCTTGTATGGCTTTCACCTTGGCAGGGTCCACTTGAATACCTTTGTCGCTTACGATGAAGCCTAGCAATTTTCCAGATCTCACCCCAAAGGTGCACTTGTTTGGGTTCAACCTCAACTTGTACAACTTCAGACGGTCAAACAGCTTCCGTAGCTGGTCAAGGTGTTCCTCCTCAGTTTGGGACCTTGCAATCATATCATCGACATACACTTCTATCTCGTGATGGATCATATCATGAAATAAAGCAACCATGGCACGTTGGTATGTTGCTCCAGCATTTTTCAACCCAAAAGGCATGACCTTGTAGCAAAAGGTCCCCTACTGAGTAACAAAGGTGGTCTTCTCCATATCTTCAGGAGCCATCTTGATCTGATTATAACCGGAGAAGCCGTCCATGAAGGAAAAAACTTTATGCTGAGCAGTATTATCAACCAGAACGTCGATATGAGGCAGAGGGAAATCATCCTTAGGGCTGGCCCTGTTCAAATCCCTGTAATCAACACACATTCGGACCTTACCATCTTTCTTCGGCACTGGAACCACGTTGGCAATCCACTGAGGGTAAGAAGTTACTGCTAGAAATCTGGCATCAAATTGTTTCATGACCTCGGCTTTGATTTTCTCGGACATTTCTGGACGCATACGGAGGACCTTCTGTTTTACCGGAGGGCAGTCTTCCTTGGTAGGCAGGTGATGAACCACAATGTCGGTATCCAACCCAGGCATGTCTTCGTAAGACCAGGCAAAGATTTTCACATAATCATGCAGCATCTGAATCAATCGTTGCTTCATAGTGAGCTCTAGATTGGCACCAATCTTGACTTCCTTTTTGTCTGTCTCAGTACCCAGATTTACCGTTTCCACTGGCTCTTCATGTGGCTGAATGGCCCTCTCTTCCTGGAGTAGCAGTCTTTCAAGTTCACCAGGCACTTCGCAATCATCTTCACCTTCGTCTTCGGCTAAGTTGATCGGATTTTCGAAATCATAATTGGCAGTAGCAGAGTCGTTACCAGTGAGATCCAGAGTGGATTGGAATCTGTATAAGTGAGTGTGTGTAAATATAGCTGTTTTGCAATATATGATCAAGAAAGAAAAGGAGCACAAGATTTTGAAATGCAACAAACGTCCAATGTTTAGATTAATGATATATGAAAATGACATACAAAAGCCCTCACAAATGAAGCCGCGGTGCCCCGGGTAGGACACCGAGCCATAAAAGTTTCAGCATATTGTTTGTTACAAATTGAAAACAAAAGAGTTCATTATTGAGTGACAAAAGTAATAGGTGTGAAGTCTTTGGAAGTCTAGTTGCTTGGTCCATCGTCGGTTGTTGGGTAGATCCAGCTGTCGAATTTAGATTCCTCCACGTCGTCTTCAATAGCATTCACTCCCGGGTTGGTGATGAACACAGGAGGTCCTCCAATTCTTGCCTTGCGAACAACCCTCTGAGCCTCTGCAGTGAAAGTAGAATCAAAAACTTGAGAGCCAACCATGATCGGAATGTCAACTTCCCCATGTACCATCCTTTTCGAACCGTCAAAGGCTCGGACAACAATGTTACTAGGCTTGAGCTCCAAACCCTCACAATCCAACCTGTCTAGGGCCTTCTTGGGTAATACATTCAATGAAGAACCGGTGTCTACCAACACATGGGCAAGAGTAGTACCCCTGCGTTCAATGGAGACATGCAGGGCATCATTATGGTTCTTTCCTTTGGCAGTCAGATCGGCGTCAGAGAAGCCCAAACCATTATCAGCAGTCAAGTTGGCCATGCAATCGGTAAATTGATCAGCAGACGTTTCTTGCGGCACATGGGCTATCTTCAGGAAGGAAATCAGGGCCTTGGCATGGGCCTCTGAACACAACAATAGTGATAGCATAGAAATCTTTGATGGGGTGTGCCCCAACTGCTCAACTACATTGAAATCACTCTTCTTAATGATCTTGAGAATCTCTTCCATCTCTTGCTGGGAAGCTTCAACTTTGGTTGTCTTTGGTGCCTCCGTCAGGGCAGGTAAATCAGTAGCAATCCCTTTGCCCCGAGCGTCAGATGACTCGGTAGCAGGGGTAGAAACAGGAACTTGATTAGGAAGGGAAGCAGGCACACTTGCAGGTGTGATGACACGAGGTTTCTGAATAGCTGGTGGCGCAATATCTGGTGAGAACAGCCTACCACTGCGAGTGATTTTGGCAGGCTCGGTGATGTTACTGACGCCGGTATTTGTATCAAACTCTTGTTTAACTCCAAGCACATAAACGTCTGCCCCATAGTGCCATGGGACAGCTTTGTCGGATGTATAAGGGAGAGGTCCCGGAACAGTGATGATGATGGGAGAAATCTTCTGAGTGGACATGATTTTGACAGGCTTCTTTGAAGGAGCCTTGGGAGGTTTGTTGAAAATAGTGACAATGGAAATTTCTTCAGTAGGGACAGCAGGAACAACAATCTTCTCGAACAGGATTTCCTTGCTATCCATCAGGCTTTGGATACCTGATTTCAGCAACGGACAACCAACAGGCGAAACGCACATAGAAGGCAATCTTCACCACATCCAAGAAATAAACCGGCTAGCAACAGATTCCTTTTAACAGTCGATAACGGAGTAACAATCTCTTCCACGGAGGCTACATATCGGTCTTCTTCCACAGCATTCACTCCATGCTGGGGCATGGGAGCAGTCACAACATTGGGTCTTTCGGGTGCCTCAAACTATATTTCTTTAGCGTCAATAAGGTCTTGAACCTTATTCCTTAGAGCCCAGCAATCGTCCGTAGTATGCCCGGGGCTATCAGAGTGATAAACGCAACAGGCGTTGGGGTTGTACTTCGGAGAAGCTGTGTTCACTACCTTCGGAGCTTCTTTGACAGTTACCAGATTGGTTGACAGTAGTTGCGGCAAAATCTGAGACAGGGTCATGCTGAGCCGAGTGTACTGCCTTTTGGGTCTCTCACCCCTTTGTTGGTTGTATTGCTGAGGAGCAGCAGCAGGCTTTGAAATTACCAATGCATTGACAGCTCGGCGGCGTTCCGGTTTATTCTGTCTCCTTGGACCATAAACAACACTAGCTTCCTTCTTGAAGGGCTTCTTTTCAGTACTCGAGGAGGCACCCTTCTGTATCTTCCCCGACTTGATACCAGCTTCTATCCTCTCACCCGTTAAGATCAAATTTGTAAACCCAGCAGAAGAATTACCAATCAGATGGTTGAAGAATGGACCGGACAGGGTCCCTAGGAACATGTCAAAAAGTTCACGGTCAGTCAAAGGTGGCTGCACCCTGCCAGGCAGGTCCCTCCACTTTTGCGCATACTCCTTAAATCCTTCGCCCATCCCCAGTGACATACCCTGGAGTTGGGTACGCGTGGGAGCGAGGTCAGAATTGTACTGATACTATTTATAAAATGCGGTAGCCAAATCTTCCCAGTTTCGAATACTGGCTCCATCTAGCTGATAGAACCATTCGAGTTGAGACCCCGAAAGGCTATCCTGAAAGAAATGGATCCATAGGTTCTTATCTGCTGTGTAAGGTTGGATCTTCCTTACATATGATCTGAGATGCAGCTTAGGACAGGAAGCCCCGTCGTACTTCACAAAGGCAGGTGCCTTGAACTTGTGTGGGATCACCACCCCAGAAGATAAACCTAGATCTCCAAAATCCAGCCCCGACACATTTTGAATCTCCATGGCACTTAAACGGTCCTCTAGTTGCTTGTATCTGTCTGCAGCAAGAGGGTACTGTTCATCATTGTAATCCGTCTCGTTGTCGGAGACCGCAGGACTAGGAACCCTTCCCCCTTGGGGACTGTCTTTCTCTGCAGAGGAGGTAGCCTGATCAGCCTCATTATGGAGTGTATTCCCAAACCTCCGTCCGGTGTTGAACAACGCAATCCTCTTCTTCTTCTTCTTCAGGAGCAGAGTCTTCAACTCCTGTTGACCTTGGGCTAAGCTCATGACTAGCTCTTGAAACTGGGCGTTCTGGGCCTGGAGGGCCTTGATAGCTTGCTCATTGGATGATTCAGGATTCATGATGACTGTTCAAATAAACAGCGAAGAAGATTAAGCCACCTGTGGAAAAAGGGTACCTGTTATGCATATGATGCAATGAGATGCGTATGTTTTATGTTTTCAAAGACAATCAGGATTCAACTTTGTAGACAAAAAAGAAACACACTTCATTAGATTCAAACTTTAAATTGTTCAACAACTTGCCCTTAGGCATTACAAGAATGAAAATACTGAAAAGGAAATAAAAGCTGTAAAAAGACACATCCAAAGCCCATCAGTGCTCCCATGGCCTCCTCTTCTCAGTACGGATATAGTCATTCAGGATCCGCTCTTCCTCCAATTGCTTAGTCAGCTTCTGGATCTTTCGTTCTTGTTCGTTGAACTTTTCCCGATAAAAATCCCGTTCTTCCTGTAGCTGCGCCCAAGATCTCTTTAGTGTATCAACATCAGTGGGTATCTGAGGAGGGAGGATAGTTGGAGGAACCCCGTCTTCATCGGGAGATTCAAGAATGATAGGCCTGACAGCTTCGTATGGCATACCTAATTTCTGAGCACGAATGCGAACCCATCTGCAGTAGGGCTCCATTGGTAGAGAAGTCTTCGATCCTAACTCATGTGGGTCAGCTTTGTGAATTCTGTCCCAAGCCTTGATGAATCTACGACGCAGCTCGTCACTGTCTGCCTGAAACTCAAAACTGATGTGAGGAACCAACATCTCATGAGGCCCTGCTCTTCTGGCTCTTTCAAACTGACGGAGAGCTAAACATGGATTATAAGAGATTCCTCCCTGGGTACCGATCAATGGGACATTAGGATATTCTCCGCAACGATCAATAATGGCTACCTCATCCAAACCTCTGAGAGCCCAAATGACGTCTTTATCAGTGAGAGACATTAACCTATGAGCCCAGCCCTTTCCTTCTTCATTCTTCAGCACGAACTTAGGGAGGTGCGAAATAAACCACGTCACTAACAAAGGAGCACAACACCACAGAGTTCCCCGTCTTCGGGCAGTACGAGCATAGAGTTGTTGCAGGATATCACCCAAGAGAGTGGGTACAGGGTTCCGAGAGATGAAGATCCTTATGGAGTTGACATTAATAAAGGTATCAGGATTTGGAAACAATACTAGACCACAGATTAAAAGAGCCAGAATGTCTTCGTACGCCTTTAAGTCTAAGTCATTCCAGAGACTATTAGCTTTGCCAACCAGAAACTTAACCAAAAATCCCTTAACTCCACTTCTAGTTTCCCAGTTAGCCATTACCTCTTCTTTGGTCAAGGGAAGGGCTGCAGCAATCTCTTCAGGCCTAAGAGTCTTCTCCCAACCAGTGAATAGAATCTGCTCCAAAACAGGGATACCAAGCAAATCAGAGAATTCTTCCAGGGTAGGGACCAACTGGAAGTCTTGAAAGGTGAAGCAATGATACAGGGGATCATAAAACTGGGTCAGGACACTCATCAGTTGTTGGTCCCACTTTGAAGTGACTAACCCAAGGAGAGAACCATGCCTCTTGATTAAGGAAGTAGTGTCTGGAATCCTACCAACCAAATCCTTGAGCAAAGTAGGTGGTTGAACAAAGTTGAGCCGGATAGTATTCCTACGCACGGGTATCATGATGTCCTACAAAACAGAGCAAAGATGAAACCCTCTTGTCTTTGAAATGGGTCAGTCCTTATGCAGGATGCATGCAATGGTATGATGGTATGATGTTTATGATAAAGCACACCACAAATATTCACAAAGGCAAGCATGATAAGGCACACAAGTCACACAAGATAGCCCTTAGGGTTTAGGCCAGCATGAAGTTTAGGTGTTACCCTCTTTTGGTTTTGTTGGTTAAGACCTGTCCTATCAAAAGTAACTGAGTTCTAGAGGATCTCAAATCATTGACTACCCTCAATCGGTCATAACTCCAGCATCGAAATCTTTTCTTGCAGCCAGAACCATCGCGAGAGTTTAGCCTCAGTGAGTGTAGCATACTGCTACTGTTCTATGGCCAAGTTGGGTCAATTTAGGGTTCTAAGGTCGGTTGGTGTTTAATGACTCCTTAGAAGACCCATATTCTCCTTGTTGCAACACAAAGGATATCGGTACAGACTAAGGTGTCACACCAATGTAGCCACTGCTTCACCCATGTCGGTCTACGCCGGACAGGTCCCTCACAGCTTATGCTACCTAAAAGGGGATTCCCCAGATCCGGGTTAGGATCTATGAAACTCCGATGCAAAGCCCACAAATATAAAAGCGAACAAAGAAAACAATTGAAAACAAGTAAATGATCTAACCCTAAGGTAACCCCACTTTTAAGTTTTATCCCCAGCAGAGTCGCCAGTTCTGTGATACGGTGGGAGAACTGACTTGAGTTTTTGCGTTTGTATTCGCACTTGTTCGGTTGAGCAAGAGTCGCCACCGACTTTTTATTTTATCCTAAAGGAAAGGTTAAAAAGCACAGGAAAAACCTTTTGAGATGTTTCGTGGGTTCGGGGGGTAGATTATGAAAAGGGAAGGTATTAGCACCATTTTCATCCATGGTTATCCATGGGCTCTTAGTTACTTGGTTTTAGATCACTTGCCTTTGATTTTCAAATTGCTTGAAATTGTGGTGTGTGTGTGTGTGTTTTTGAAAATGTTTTTGAAGAAGATGCCTTGTCACAGGCAACCAATGTAATGACTCGTGTTTGAGTGTTTTACAAAGGTGTGTATCTTTTCGAAAAGATGTTTCAAGTGTTTTTGAAAGTGTTTGTGGAATGTGGTTTTGAAAAGTAGGCAAGTGTTTTTGCAAGTTGATCAAATAACTAAGAGTTGTCTACCCCTAAATTTACTCAAAGGTTTTTCTCATGTTTTAACCCTTTTAACAGTTTTGTTCCACCATTGTATTTGGTGGACAATCTTGCGTTTAGGATGTTTAACGGGACAGGTGTGGGTCATCGTGTGGACCATGAATGCAATGGTGCCAAGTGTTTTTGGCAATTTGGCTTGAAGGGACTATGATCATTTTGATAGGAAACTTTCGAAAGCGTCATCGAGGGACTATGATCATTTTGATTCGTCTTGCCAAAGAGACTTAACGTGCAAGCATGGCCCATTTTGGAAGGCAATAAGCGGGATTACCCTAGGGGTGAAAGTATGAATTGTGTATTGATTTCATGCATTTAATTTTTTATTAGGGGTTGTCTACTTGTTGTTTTCATTTTTTTCATACACCCTAGTTACTATCATTTGTACAAAATAAATAAAATACAGAAAGATAAAATCCTACGCTATTACAACCATATCGAAAGGCATAAAAATATAAAGGCAAAAATAAAATAAAAGCAAGAAAAATGAAGGTTTTTCGATTGGGGCAAAAAACCCTTTGATTCTGCACATTCCGGCTCTCTTCGATTTGGCCTGAAAAGGGTGAAGGCATGACTTTCGACTGAGGCCTCACGGTCAGCATGTTGTACCTTTCGATTGGGACCAGGGGGACATCATGTTGTGCCTTTCGATTAGGCCTGGAATCTGTGCAAGATTTAATCTTCTTTTCTGCCTCCTTCGACCGGGCCTGGAGTCAGTGAGAAAGCCCGAGGCTTTGTTTCATATTCCTGTTTCCTGTTTACTTCGTTTGAGACATTAAATAGCAACATGGCCTAAGGCCATGCTAGTAAACAGTTTAATAACTAAAGCTAATTCAGGCAAATAACAAGCAAAACGAAACATGTTAACAGGGTGGAAACGAAAGGAAGAGCAGTATGTACATGCTTGGAACGAAAGTGAGTTTATTTACATGTTATGTCATGAAATGAAAAGCTCAAGGGTAAGAGTGACTTACCTTGATGGAGGCGTTGAATGGATGTGGGGCCTTGAGTGGTGGCTCTTGAATGCTTCTAGATTCGGAGGGGGAAACCAGGGGTCACGTCCTTGATACTGGATTCAACAGAGAAGAACAAGTGTGAGGTTCTTCCTACTGGATTCGAAAAGGTAACAAGGTGTATGGACGTTTCAGATTCCAAGGGGATAAGTGTTTGGATTCTGGATATGTGTTTGAGAGCTGTTAGAGAATTTTCTGCAGATCCGTTTGACTGGCTAAAAAAAGGTCTCCCAACATGTGTGGTGGAGGCTCATATTTATAGATGGATTAGGTTGATGCTTTGGGAGGGAAAACAAAAAATTCAAACAAAAAGAGTATGATGTATTTGTAGTTTTCGAGGGACAGTGTTTTATTGCCATTTTGGTGCAAGGAATTGGACAGTGTAGGACTGCTGTGCAGCAGTTTTGGAGTTTTATGGCCAGTGAATCGGGCCCGAGCCTGCAGTGCATGAGACTTGGTCAACAAATGCCTTTGGCCTCTCATTCTTTTGTCTTGACTCCCTAGCCTCACCTTTCGACCAAACTTTCAGTAACCATCTCCTTTCTTCAATTGAAGTGACGTTCGAATGACTCCCCTAGACAATCCTTCGAATGGGCCAAATTAATGCTCTTGGGATGGAAGGCTCAGTCGAAGCTTGCAACACTGGAGAAGTCACTCCCCCAAACGGAAAAAAACGTGCAAGGGCAGGATGTGTGATCGAAAGAGGGCAAAAAAGAGGCTTTTTCCTCCTGGATCGAAGGACACCATCAAGAGGGTTTTTGCCTTGTAAATGAAATAGATTACAAGAGGCTCTTTTCCTCGTGAATCCAAACCAAACTGTGTCAGAGGCCCATGCCCAGTCGAAGGATGCAAGCCAAACTTGTGTCGAAAGAGGTCAAAAGGCCAATCGAAGGATGCAAGCCAAGCTTGTGTCGAAAGAGGCCAAAAAGCCAATCGAAAGAGCTGAAACGAAGGACACTTGTTTTTATCCAAATTTGCCAAAATATTAATTTTATCTGTTTTCTCCCTTTTTGACAGTTTCCTTTTGGTATTGGAAAATCCAAATGCACTTCTTCAAGCTTGAACCTTTGATAATCCTTGTGAGAAAGGCCTTGAGAATTGAGAGGGCAAATTTTGGGGTACAACACTTAGTACCCAAGTTGATTGTCTCTAACAGCTCCTCATGAGGTAGAATAGCCCTTTCTTCCTGTTGTAGCAGCCTAGCCAATTCTCCTGGCACCTCACAATCTTCCTCACCTTCGTATTCGGCATGGTAAACCAGATCTTCAGAGTCACTGAAGGCCATAGTGGAATTGTTACCCATGGAATCCGGAATGGAAGGGTACCTGCATTTGTAAGTGAGGGTGTGTGTAAGGGATAGCCACCTTTAAACAAATAAAATGCAAAAAGAAAGACAATGAACACAAAAGTTTATATGTGAAAACGTCCATGATTCATTAAAATGGCATATGAAGATGAAAAATCAAACCCTTAAAAATGGACCTATATACCTCGGGTAAGGCACAAGGTTAAAAGTGTACGAATTGTTTGAGAATCATTACAAACCAACAAAAATGTTTGAAAGATAAATTATTGCGGTATGAAAGTAATCAGAACAAAGTCTTTTGCTTCCCAGTTGCACAGTCCTCCGTCCACAGTAGGGAAAATCCAGTCTTCCAAGTTGCTCTCCTCTTTACTATCCTCCAAAGCAATGACTCTGTGATGGGTGATCTTCACTGGTGGCCCTCCAGCACGGGAGCAACGTACAGCCTTTTGAGCAGAAGAAGTGAACCCCAAGCCGAATTTATCTGATTTAAAAGGAATGTCTGGAAGCTGCCCCAGATTGTGCTTCCTCCTTCTTCAATCACAGCCTTTGCATCTTTGAGAGACGACATCCGAGGCGGAGGTATGGTAATCACGGGTACAGAAGACACTATTTTGGTTGCCACAATCTCCTGAGTTACCTCTTCAAAATGCTAAAAAGGGGTTTCGATGAATTCGCCATCCAATTCTACATAGCGGAAAGAATTTAGATGGCTTATCATGTATTCCTCTTCGCCATGAAAAATTATGATTTTCCCCTGGACAGGGTATTTGAGCATTTGATGCAGAGTAGAAGTGACGGCTCCAGCATTGTGAATCCAGGGTCTTCCCAACAAGCAAGAATAGGAAGGACGGATGTCCATCACATAGAATGTGGAGTTGAAGGTTTCAGTTCCCACTTTAATCGGGATGTCCACCTCCCCGTGGACCATCCTTTTGGAACCATCAAAGGCTCTGACAATTATATTGTTGGGCTTCAAGGTTAAACCTTCACAATCCAGTCTATCCAAGGCTTTCTTCGGCAAGACATTCAGCGATGAACCAATGTCTACCAGTACATGTGCTAGAGTAGTCCCTCTGTATTTCACCGAGACATGCAAAGCGTCATTTTGTTTTCTCCCTTTAGATGTTAAATCGGCATCGGAGAATCCTAGACCATTGTCAACTGTTAAGCTAGCTACACATTCCTGGAACTGATCTGCGGAGGTTTCCTGGGGCACGTGGGTCGTCTTCAAGAATATTATCAAAGCTTTAGCATGAGCCTCTGAACAAAGCAGCAGGGCCAACATAGAGATCTTTGAGGGGGTTTTCCCCAGTTGTTCCATAACATCATAATCGCTTTTCTTGATTATTTTCAAAATCTCTTCCATTTCTTTTTGAGAGGTTTCAGGGATGACCAATGGCTGAGCCCTCGTCCTGACGGGCTCTTCTTGGATCCCTTTCCCTCTATCATCATCAGCAGCAGAGGGGACAACCACAGGGGTTACAACTTCTTCAATAATCGGGGTTCTCGCTGATATGTTGACCGGTGCAGGAGTAATCTTAGGAGTAGCTGAGGGTCCAAAGATTGCCTTTGGAGGGGAAATCTCCGGAGAGAAAATTCTTCCACTGCGGATGATTTTTCTCGTTCCGGCAATGTTTCCAATGTTGGAAGTCTCTTCATCAGAACTCTCTTCAGTTGATTCAATTTGCTTAATACCGTGGTAGTAGATCTCTCCGCCATAGTTCCACGGTACTGATCTGTCGGACTTGTACGGGACGGGCCCGTGCATGGTTATCTTCAAAGGTGCAGTCTTTGGAGCGGATGTAATCTTAACAGGTCTTTTGGAGGCCTTGGAAAGATTGGCGGATATGGTTATTATTGAAACATCATTGACAGGAGTCGGTGTAACAGGAGTCTTTTCAAAAAGGATTTCTTGGTTATCCATTAGGCGCTGCATGCCTAACTTCAACAACGGACAGTCGGTTGGTAAGGATGAACAAAGGCAGCAATCTTCTTCACAACCTGGGAAAATCCCAGCCTTCAGCAAATTCAACTTGATTATCGGTAACGGAGTCATAAAATCATCAACAGTAGCAACAAAAAGATCTTCTTCAACAGCATGGGCATTGTGGCCATGCTTTGGCATTGGAGCAGAGATTACATTCGGCTTTTCAGGGGCGTCGAATTCAACTTCTTTAGCATCTATCAAATCCTGAATCTTATTCTTGAGGGCCCAACAATGGTTGGTGTCGTGCCCCAGGCTGTCTGAATGATAAGCACACATGGCGTTCGAATGGTAGTAAGGAGAAGCTGTATTCAGATTCTTCGGGGCCTCTTTCAGACTGGAAAGGTTTAACTTCAAGAGATGGGGTAGAACCTGAGCGGGAGTCATGTTTATCTGGGTGAATTTCCGTACAGGTCTTTCCACCCTTGCTTGGTTGGTTCTTGGTTGATTGTTCATGGGCTGATCAGCTGCAGACTTCTGAATCATTATGGCCCCCACCGCTGGCCGGCACTCAACTCTTCCTTGACCTATTTGGGAGTAGACAGCTGATACTTCCTTCTTTGCTGGAAAAGTCTTTTTGATGGCAGCGGAAGCAGATGCATACTTTTGAATTTTCCCGCTTTTTATGCCAGCTTCAACTCTTTCACCAGTTAGAATCAACTCAGTGAACCCCGCAGACGAACTTCCAATCAGGAGATTAAAGAAAGGCCCTGATAGAGTTCCCAAGAACATATCTACTAGCTCCCTCTCAGATAGAGGTGGTTGTGTTAGAACGTAGTTTGATTCTACAACCCTTGATTAGAGTTTTGATGATAACAAAATACAAAGAATAAATAAATACAAAGATATATACAAAGAACAAATATGCTCCTTAAAAATATGTTCTATGTATGCAGAAGTTCGGATGGGATCAGCATCAGAAGATAAGCAATAAAGTATTACTTCAGCATCAGAAGATAAGCAATAATGTATTACACGCTGAAAGCAAAATAGGTTTTACACTGAAGTTTGATGACCAGAATCTGCGCCTAAACAAGTACACTCTGACTCTGAGCAAAGACATCTCAACCAAGTCATCAACACTCTGAAGCGTTATCAGCGGTTAAAGCAAAGAAGACTCTGAAGTGTTATTAATTATTCAAGACAGAATTAAATGCCAACGGCTTTCTTCAGACAAGATCTTCTACAAAAGGAAAGTGTGTTATTAACATTAAACTTGCTTTATGGACAACGTTTTTGCCTTGCCTATATAAACAAGTCTGCTTGTGAAAGAAGCACGTACGTATGCACACATCAATTTGCAGAGAATTCCAAACCACGCATATTTAAGCTCTAGCAAATTTATTCTATTCTAAGCTTAACCTGTGTAATTATCACAATTGTGATATACTGTTTTGTTAGAAAACAACAACACACTCTTGTTCAATTATTTGTAAAAGATTTCCTTGAGATTAACCGGTTTGTGGTTGTACTCAAGAAGACTTTAACAGTTGTTAAAGTAGCTGTTGTAATCCTTTGAGATTAGTGGATTAAGACCTTGTTGGAGAGAGGCGAAATCACCTTGACGGGTGGACTGGAGTAGTTTGAGATCAAACGAACCAGGATAAAAATATTGTGTCATTAAGCTGTTTTGATCTAAGTTTTTCAATTCAACCCCCCCTTCTTGTGTTTTTCACATCTTCAGGTTGTACTCGTCCCGCCAAGTCTCTCCATTTCTGGGCATACTCTTTGAAACCTTCATTTGAGACCATGCCCATACTCTGTAATTGAGTACGGGTTAGTGCTAAATTCGCATTATATTGATACTGTTTGTAGAAGGCGGCCGCCAAATCTTCCCAATTATGCACATCAGACCTCTCTAACTGGTAAAACCAATCCAGCTGCATTCCCGAAAGAATTTCCTGGAAAAAGTGGACCCACAGGTCCTTGTCAGAAGAATGTGGTTGGATTTTCCTGACATAAGATCATAGGTGAATCTTAGGACAAGACAATCCATCGTACTTAGCAAACAGAGGTACTTTGAATTTAGGAGGGATTACAATTCCAGAGACCAACCCTAACTCTTCAAAGTCCAGCCCAGGCACTCTCTGTATCTCCATGGCAGCTAGACGCTCTTCCAAGTTCTTGTATTTGTCATCTGCAGGAGGGTACTACTGTTCGGAATAGTCTTCATCCTCTTCATCTTCTTCTTCCTCAGAATCAGATGGCACTGCAACTCCCTTTCCTTTTCCTACCCCTTTATCAGATGTTGAGGGGAAATCCAGGACCCTTCTGACTTGACCTTCAAATCTTCTGCCCAAGGTAGCCACACCAGCTCTCTTCTTCTTATTTTTATCTTTTTCCTTCTCTAGCAGAGTCTTGAGCTCCTCCTGCCCCTTGGCCAAGGTCAGAAGTAGCTGTTGAAACTGTGAATTCTGCGCTTGCAAGTCTTTGACCGTTTGTTCAATATCCATCTTGCTGAAATAAACAGCAGAGAGATGAGGAAACTTGGTGTGAAGACCTGTTTATGCATATGATGAATGATATGTATTCATGTAATGCATTCAAGGATTCAGAAATTCAAAATTGTTTTAAACAAAAAAAGGAACACACGCCATATTAATAAGATAGAATTTGTTAGTACATCAATGCCCCATGGGAAAAATAATACAAAATTCTAAGGTAAAAAGACGTTGCACATCCTTTTTGGTGCAATGTAGGTGTTGAGAGTCTGCTCTTCGTGAAGTTGACGAGTGATTTCCAAAACCTTCTTCTCGCTTGCGTAGAATTGGGCTTCGAAAGTATCGCATTCTCCCTTGAGCTGTATCCAACTCCTTTGTAAATCTTCGAGTGATGTTGGCATGTTAAGATGTAGGAGGGTGTATGGAACCTCTCCTTCCATAACAGGCTCTATAATCACATGGAGAATGTAGGGGTAAGGCATCATAAGACTTTGGGTGCGGGTTCGTACCCACTTGAGGTAAGGCTCAAGAGGGATAGAATTCTTGTGTCCCAAGGTCTTACTGTCCACCTTGTTGGGCATCCTCCAAGCTCGGATGAACCTTTATCGGAGTCCTTGATCATCGTTGTCGAAGTCGAAAACCAAGTCTGGAATCAGCATGTCATGTGGGCCATCCCTTTGGTATACCGAAACTGTCTCAGAGCCAAGCAGGGGTTGTAGGTGATGCCTCCCCTAATGCCTAGTAGAGGGACATTAGGAAATTCTCCACAACGGTCAATGATGATGACATTCTCTTTTGATCGAGAACACCAATGAATATCTGAATATGTAAGGGTCATCAACCGTTGTGACCACCTCAAACCTTGCTCATTCTTCAAAACTGATTGGGGAAGATGATAAATAAACCATCTTGCCAGTAGAGGAGTGCAACACATGAGAACACATTTTTTCCTCATTGTACGAGTGTGAAAAGATTGGAGGATATCCCCAAGCAACGTAGGCACCGGGTTGCGAGCCATGCATATTTTGACAGCATTCACATCTATAAGTTGGTCAGGGTTTGGGAACAAGACCAACCCATATATGAGAAGAGCTACAATCTCCTCAAAAGCTTGCAGGTCTAGAGAATTCCAACATTCTTGAGCTTTCTCAAACAGGAACTTTGCCAAGAAACCCTTGACACCACTTCTAGTTTCCCAATGGCCCATGACATCAGATGGTTGCAAGTGTAGGGCTTGAGCAACATCTTCAGGCTTTGGATCTCTTTCCGTACCGTTGAAAGGTAGTTGATGGAGAATAGGAATCCTCAAGAGTTGAAAAAATTCCTCCAAAGTAGGCACAAGTTGGTAGTCAGGAAATGTAAAGCAGTGATGCAAAGGGTCAAAGAACTGGAAGATAACTTTCAGCATATCCTCCTCAGTGTTGGCAGTGACTAAGTCGAGAATACGACCATGCCTCTCGGTGAATGGAGAATTCTCAGGAATCCTTGAAGCTATCTCCTTGAGTTGAGGATAAGTTCTTACAAGGTTGATCTGGATAGTTTTCCAACGAAGTGAATCCATTACCTACAAAACAGGAACAAAGATGAAGATCCAAAATCCTTGACATGGTTAGTGGATGCATATGATGCTTCATAATGTCCATGATGTTATGCACAAGTATATATGTACAAGCAAATCACACAAGTTCCTAGTTTCAGGCTTGCATGGGGTTTCATAGGTAAGTACCCTCTTGAAGTTTAGTTGGCTCAACCTTTCCTAGAAATAGTAACCGGGTTCTAAGGAGCTCAATATCACTGATTGTTTTCTGTGTTCATTGTTTCAGTTTAGCCACTTTACTGGCGACCAAAATATTCCAAGAAAACAACCCTCAATGAGTGTAGTATCGAGTATCTACCAACTTCGGACTGCACCAAAGCCGATCATCTCACTACATCCTAAAAGGCCAAGTTGGTCAAGTAAAGGTTCTAAAAGTCCATTAGTGCTTCATGACATCACTCAGCGGCCCCGTGTTCTCTTTGATTGACTCAAAGGCTACCGGTACCCATAAATATGTTGCACTAATATAGCTATTGCTTAGAGCATGTCGGTATACCCCGCACAGTTTCCACAATGTATTGTTATTTACCTATGAATGTTTCCCAAATCCGGGTAGAGGATTCAAACCCAAACAATAGAACCAAAGTGTAAAGCAAACAAGTCAAGCAAGATAAGCATGTAAAGGTGATCTAAAAACCTAAGGTAACCCCACTTTTATGATTTTCCCCAACAGAGTCGCCAGTTCTGTGATGCGGTGGGAGAACTGACTTGAGGTTTTGCGTTTGTGTTTGCAAATGTTCGGTTTAGCAAGAGTCGCCACCGACTTTTATTTTATCTAAAAGGAAAGGTAAAAAAGCACAGGAAAGACCTTTGAGATTGTTTTTGGGTTCGGGGGGTAGATTATGAAAAGGGAAGGTGCTAGCACCCTTTTCATCCATGGTTTTCCATGGGCTCTTAGTTACTTGTTTTAGATCACTTGCTTTGCTTTTCCAATTGTTTGAAATGGTGCTTTGTGTGGTTTTGAAAGTATTTTGAAAATAGGCCTTTGTTTAGGCAATCTTTGTAATGATTCTTGTTTGTAAGAATGTATAAAAAGATGTTTGTCATTTGAAAAATGTTTCAATGTTTGAAAGTTGTTTGGAAATTGTTTTGAAATTGTGTGTGTGTTTGTTTGAAAATAACAAGGATGGTTTGCAAATTTGATCAAGTAACTAGAAGCATCTACCTACTCAAAAGTGTTTCCTACACAATTTTATTCCTTTGACATTGTTGTTTTACCATTGCATTTGGTAAACAACCCTATCTTTGGATGTTAAATGGGACAGGTGTGGGTCATCGTATGATCATGATAGCAATGGTGCCAAGTATCTTAGCAAGTTTTGAGGGACCAAGATCATTTGTTTTAGGAAACTTGTCTAGCGTCATCGAGGGACTATGATCTTTTTGTTTTGATTGATTTTATTTTGCCAAGATACCTAGCATGCATATCATGGCCATTTTAAGGCAACAAAGTGGATGAAACCCTAGGGGTGCTTGTGTGAGATGTGTTGTCATTTTTCATGCATTTTTGTCTTGTATTAGGTCATGTTATTTGTTTGATTTTTGGTCTTTGCATACAAAATCCTAGTTTACTATCATGGTATATGAAAGCAATAAAATGCGTAAAGTAAATCTAGACTATTACAACAATATTATGGGGAGGGGGATACACGTTTTGAATAGGGGGATATTGCTTAAAATAAAACCCTAAAACTATTACAACCAAATTGAATTTATTGTATAAATAAGCAAATATTTAAATATGTAATAAAATGTAAATGTGCAAGAAATGTTTTTTGTATTAACTTAGGTATGAGAAAATAAATTTATTTATGTCTTAAAAATAAGAAAATAAAATGATTATTTTTGAAAGGGTAAAAAACCCTAATTTTGTTTTAAAGAAATTATGCTTTATATTATTTATTTTTTATTCAAGAAAAATAATAATAATATGTACAAAAATGTTAAAAATTAAAATATGTGAGAAAATAATATTTTATATGTATAATATAATAAAATAAAATATTTAAGTATTTTAAGATTATTTACAATTTTATTTAAGAAAATAAAGTATATTGTTATTTAATAAACTATTTTTATGCCAAGAAAATAATAAAAATAATAAAATAAAACGTGAAAAATTAAGAAAATATTTTTTTTGTGATTTTTAATATTTAGAAAAAATAAATAAAGTCAGAAAATATAAATTGTACAAAAAAAAATATAAGAAATAAAAGAAAATGATCAAGGGGGTGCAAAAAGTAAAAGGGGGTGCCAAAAGAAGCAGGCCCAAGCGCCAGGCCCAAACTCCACTTCATACCTGACCTTTGTACACTTCCTGCGCGTGTTTCTTCCTCAACCTGTATCTCTTGCATACATGCATAAAAAGGAAATCTTGCAACATGGAACTTGTAGCATTTTTAGTCACGATTCCATTGATATAAAAAACATGACCTAACTCTCAAAGATCAAGAAGAATTTTATCACCCCTAATTTCTGACCTAAAATTTTCAGCAACTTCAACTATCAAATACTCCTAGCTCATTCAATATAAATGGAAGATATGCATATGTACAACTCAAGCACATTAAAGACTACATTTTTGCTTCACAAACCAAAGCCTAAGGATGTCTAAATAGAGAGATAGAAACTTGACAAATACCTTGTTCAGTTGTGTTTGGATAGGGCAATGTAGCAACTTTGAGTGAGGCCTGAAGGTCGTGTGAGCTTGCTTGAAGTTCCCTCAACCTTTCCCAATGCTCAACTTGCCTTGAACTTGCCTGAATCTCTCTGTAGAAGTCAACCTGCAAAGCTTCAAAATGAAAATGGTGATCCTCGAAACAGAGGTTACAATTGCTAAACAAAGGCTTGGACAACTTAGGTGTGATGTAGGGAATGTGTTTGAAGTGGTTCCAAGCAAAACACACGAGACAATATGGAAATGGCTTGTGATTTGCAGAGATGGCCCTGTTTTGGGCAGAAATGGTGATTTCTGTGTTTAAGGGTGTTTGAGAGGTTGGGCAATAGTGTTTTAGGCTTGTTACAATATGCTGAACTTGTCTAGAATAATTCCAAGGCTTGGTTTTATCAGATACACAAGTGGTGTGGACTTTTGCAAGTTTACTTGCTTTTGAAGAAAAGGTGGGAAGTGACAATGCCAAAGCCTGTACAGGCTAGCTCAAGGCCTGAGGAGAGTTGTTACAAATTGCCTGGTATTTGTGAACTTTGTTTGCAGCAAGAGATTAGGTCCATGGCTTAATATATGGAAAGTTGCATAAGCATGCTTTATCAAAGTAACATTGTAACCTTTATGCCATTTTTGGAATAATTCTTTGTGTAATGCTCCATAGCTCAGAACAAAGCCATTGTTCAATGTGTTTGCATTAAATTAATGAGTGTAGAAAGGATTAAGACCTGTAAAACCAAGTACAAGCATGCTTAGGACAGATTTGCAAGTTGTAACATTGTGAAAATGCCATGGACAAAAGTGAGAAATTACCATTTTCTTTTCTTCGATTCTCCCTAACCATAAATGATCTTGGAGAGTTCTTGGACATTTTGGAAAGCTTGTAACATGCTATACAATCCATATTTTAAATGAATTTTGAGATTCTACTTGGAACTAGGTGAAAAGTTGCCATGAAGTTAGGTCAAAAATCTGCCTAAACTAGGGCAAAATTTCACTAAGTTAAAAAGTTTTTAGACTCCTATTCACAAAATCATAACTTGAGATCCAAGCATATTTTGGGAAAACTTTGTGAATAAAAGTTGTAGATTTTGTGGAGGAATACAACTTTCATGTTGGAAGTTTTGTTTGAATCCAATTTCATCATGGTGAAAAAGTTTGGAAAATTTGGGGAAAAATAAGAAATTTTCATAACTTAGAAAAATTCTAAGTTATGAAATTTTTCAAACTTAGACCCTAATTTCCAAATTTAAGTTTCTTGGTGAACAAGTTTCATTTTTTGACACATCTTGATGAAATATGACCCTTGGCACTTGATTTTGACCAAAAAGTCAAAGTTTGACTTTTCAGTGTACAGTTGATTTTTGATCAGTTGACTGGAAAATTCATCTGTCAATTCAATGCATTTGAGATCTTTTGAACCTTGTGATTAGGTCAAGGTGGTGCCATTGAGTCCTTGAAAACATGCTTGAACCTAATTTTCCATTGTCTAGGTAAAAAATCAGAAATTGCCCTTCTTCAGTCAAAACCCTAGTTTTGACCATTTTGCCCTTTTGATGATCTGATCAAATTTCTTGAGGAGTTGTGGTCCAAACTTGATCAAATGGTTCATATGAGTCTATAATGTTTACGTGGATCAAAAATTATTAAGTTTGACTATAAATTGGCCATGGTTGACTTTTCCCCCAATACAGTTGGTTTTTAGGTCAACTGTCCAATTGACTGGTCAAAAATGTGATTCAAGACTTGAAACTTGGTATGAGAAATCTTAGGAGTCCAACATGAAGTATGAAAGTCACATGAGGCATTGAAAGTTCAAAAATCCCTGTGCAAACTCAAACCCTAATTTCAAGTCAATAGTGCAAGGAGATGTCTTGAGCTGAGCAAACCCTAATCTGGTCTTGAGTCCAAGAAGTCTTGTAAGGAGAATCTTGATAAAATGAGAGGGCAAATTTTGGGGTACAACATACATGATTAGAGGATGTCATTTAGTAGAGTAAGTTGGCAGAAGATTAATGTAGTGACTAGTAGTAATTCATTATATGGATGACAGGAAGCAAGTAGTATTAATAGGACTTGTAATAATAATATGGGTATAAATAAGTCGCTGTGTTGTGGTTGTTATTAAAACTGTGAAGTGAAGAGTATAAATACTAGCAATTTTAGTAGAGGATTAATTAGTAGAATTTAGTCGATTTTCCCGAATAACTGTACAGAACGACTGTTGTATATTTTAGTCGACACAATATGTTGAATACTTTGCTGAAAATATGAATTCCAAGTGGTATTAAAATGTTAGGCTTATAGCCAATGTTGTTTTCTTGTTGATGTTGTTGTCCAATTACTAATATTATGGTGACGTACTAAGTTGTAGGCTTATGCCAATGTTGCTGAATACATTATTATTGTTGAATATGTTGTGATTGATAAGTTGATTAAGTTGTAGGCCTATGGCCAATGTTGAAGCGACGATGAGTACCTCTAATTAGTGGTAAGGCTTATGCCTTTGTGACGGTGATTGTTGTTATATGTGATTGTTGCATTCATTGAGTCACATACATTTGCATTATTAAGTTGGCCTGGATTGGCACCACATTGGCCTGGATTGGCAAAATATTAAGTTGAAGGCTTATGCCTTGTTGATGCCTCTATTAATTGGTAATTTTTAAGTTGGGAGTTCTGCTCCAATGGTACCACATGCATGTGCATTATAATTGAGTCGCATTTGATGCTGCATCTTGAGTTGTGGTGAAGGTAGACTTGTTGTTGCTTTATATTGTTGACTTATTGTGACAGGTATTATCTAAAGGCTGTGAATTAGTCGTTATGTCATTTTGAGGCTTGGTTGTAATAGTTGTTGCGTATAAGTTGAGAAATGGTGATTTTGTATGATCAGATCTAATATATTATTTATCATACGACTTATTATATTGTCTGATATCTCACCCCTTACTGTTTGAATGTTGCCCTCTGTTGGTAACGTGCAGGTATTAAAGAATGAAGATTTGCTTAGCCTTATTAGTTCAAAGTCGGTTGGTCGCTCTGATACCTAGTGTGATACGGTGGGAGAACTGACTAGTGTTTTGCGTTCGTATTCGCACTTGTGCAGTTGAGCAAGAGTCGCCACCGACTTTTTATTTTATCCTAAAGGAAAGGTTAAAAAAGCACAGCAAAAACCTTTTGAGATATTCCGTGGGTTCGGGGGGTAGATTATGAAAAGGGAAGGTATTAGCACCCTTTTCATCCATGGTTATCCATGGGCTCTTAGTTACTTGGTTTTTTAGATCACTTGCCTTGTTTTTCGATTGCTTGAAAATGGTGTATGTGTGGGTGCTTTTTGAAAATGTTTTGGAAAAAGATGCCTTGTCTTAGGCAACTAATGTATTTGACTCGTGATTGAGTGTTTTACAAAAGTGTGGATCTTTTCGAAAAGATGTTTCAAATGTTTTTGAGAGTTTGTTTGAAAGTGTTGTGGATTGCGGTTTTTGAAAAGAAGGCAAGTGTTTTTGCAAATTGATCTCAAGTAACTAAGAGTTTTGTCTACCCTATTGTACTCAAAGGTTTTTGTTATGTTTTAACCCCTTTTAACAATTTTGTTCTACCATTGAAATTGGTAGACAATCTTGCGTTTAGGAAATTTATTCGGGACGGGCACGGGTCATCGTATGGACCATGAATGCAATGATGCCAAGTGTCTTTGGCAATTTTCTTTGAAGGGACTATGATCATTCCGTTTAGGCAACACTTTGAGACTTATGATCATTTGATTTTGTTTTGCCAAAGATACTCGACGTGCAAGCATGGCCCATTTTGGAAGGCAACATGTGGGATTACCCTAGGGGGTGCAAGTGTGATTGTGTATTGATTACATGTATTTGTCTTGGATTAGGTTATCTAGCGTTTGATTTTATGTACATGCAAACCCTAGGTCTAACCATGGTATAATTGGAAAACTGGGAAATGTAAAATCTACGCTATTACAAAATAGTATCCGGGAGTGGGGGTATAAAAGTACAAAAAGGGATGAGACTTATAGTATCCAATAAGTTACAACCAAATCGAATTCGCAATCAACTGTAAATATCGAATATACAAATATAAGATAAACAAATGTGTAGGAGCAATATGAATGGATAAGTGTAAGTGTAAGTGTGAGATTGAAGCGTATTAGGGTCTTTGACCTAGATATGTATTTTAATGAATCTTTGATTTGTATATTTAATATGTACAAAAGAAAAATGTTTTAATTAAATCGTATGTTCAAGTTCTAATTGAAAAAAATGTATAAGATGCATCATTGTTTATTATATTAAAAAAAGTGTTTTAATTAAGTGTTTTAAGAATATTAGAAAAAAGTATGTATTTTGTCTATTATGTACAAAAATATATTTTAATTAAAAATGTTTTCAATTTTAATTATATGATAAAAAAGGTATGATATGTACAAAATTAATGTTTTAAAATTTATGTACAAAGTATATTTAAAAAAAAAGATTAAATTAGAAAAAAGAAAGTATTTGTTTGTAAAAAGTATTTTAATAAAATAAAATAATAAGAATAAATCATAAAAAAGGGTTTAACATTCTAATTATCCTTTCTTGATTATATTAGTATAAAAAGTTTTTATTAAAAAAAATGAAGTGAAGTTAGTGTAAATTATAAAAGAAGGATAGTTAATTGCAAGATGTTAATTTGTGTTAGTAGGAAATAAATGGGCTTCAGGGAGATTCAAAACGGGTCAGGCCCAATGCGGGAAACAAATTCTTAGGGTTAGGGATTATTGTTCGTTCAGTTTGATAACGCATAGGGTTTGGGACGGCGTCGTTCGTATGTTCGTCTTCTCCGATCGTTCGCTTCTTCGCCCAAACTGAAACCCTTCGCCTCAGCCATCAGCAATCACCACCTCTTCTCCTCTCTTCAAGCCCACATAAATGGTGACAAACAGAGGTACTCTCTTTTCAACGCGTTAGGGTTCGAATCTTCCTTAGACATAATTGTTTACTGCTTTTCTTTTGACTGCGTGCTTAACTTTTTGTTTGTTTTAATGAGGATGAAAAGGCGTGAGAAGAGGGATGCCTTACCTTGATAGAGGGGAGAAAGAAGATGGAGGAGGCGCGTAGGAGGTTCGATGGCGGAGGTTCGGTGATGGAGCTGGAAGCTTGCTTGGGAAAACTTGGTACTTCTGTATTAACCCTCTTGCTTAGGTTTTATGATGTGTTCTGAAAACCTTATCCTGAAATAGATTCATTTCTTTATCTTTTTTCTTCTACTACATGTCGCCTTTGAGCATTTGTATGCCTTTGAATCGTTGAGCCTGTACTTATGTATGCTTTCTGAGATGCTTCCCTGAGTTTGAAATGTGATGCTTTGATGTTTGTTGCCCCTTGAACGAACTTTCTCTCTTCTTCTCTTGTTGCCCTGTGTTACCTTGAACTGGATGCCTTCTGAGATGTTTTATTGCCTATGATGAAGGGATTCTGAGGCTTAGAAGTTGGTTTGAATGCTTGGATATGCTTGGATATGCTTGAGGGATTATGTTGGTTATGGTTGAGGGGTTATGTTGGTTATGGTTTTTGTACAGGCTATGAGGTTTTTGACAGTATGGTATGGTTTGACAGGGGTTTTGGCAGCAGGTAAGCTTCAACAGATTTTATGGCTTGAGTTTTTTGTGTATACAGGTTTGCTTCAGTAAGTTTTAGGTTTGGACAGGGGTTGGTATGCTTGTGACTGGTACACGGCTTGAAGTTCTGGTTTTGAACTATGTTGTGTTTAGTTTTTGGTTGCAGGCTGGTGCTGTCTTTGATTAATTGTTGATGTTCTTTGAATGGTTTTGCTGATGCAGTTTTTTGTGTCAAGGCATCAGGTATGAACTTGGTAGCAGGCCATGCTTGCCTTGTTTCAGGTTATGAGGTTTTGTTTTGGTAAAGGATGATGCAGGTTTTTGAGTCTTGTGTTTTTTGCTGATTGTTGGTGGCCTAGCAGGTTATCAGTTCTGGTTTTTTTGCCCTTGGTTCAAGCAGGTTCACAGTTTTGTATATTTTTCTTCTTATCTCTGCCTGTCCTGCCTCAGCCTACAAAACCTGCATATGCTTACTTTTATCTCTCTTCTTCTTACTCTATAGTACAGTTAATATATTATAATATGATTCTGCTGTACTTTTTTGTTCTTAAGGGGCCCTGGGAAATGATGATAAAGATCTTGCTTGTATAGCACATTTTTCTCTGCATCTTTTTCTTTCTTTTGACAGCTTTGTGTGCTTTGTGATATCTTCCATATCTTTCTTTGACAGCTTGGGTAGATTTTGTATTTTGACAGTAAATTGCCTTTTTGCTTTTGATAGAAAGTGGAATTGGATTTTCAGTTTGACTTGGATTTGAACTATGCAGTTTGAACTTTGGAATTTATGCATTTGACATTTTAAAAATTATGCATTTTGACATTTTCCATTTATGATAAAAATCTTCCCTCTTTGTGAACCGGGAGAAATCCCGTGATTTGCAGAGAGGGTTAACTGATCCCAGTCAGTGGCCCCTAATGATGAGCAAATTTTATCTGTCTTTTTTAATTCAACTGCTTTCTGACTTTTCTTCTTCTTTTTGCAGATAAAAAATGGAGCACCGGAGCGAAGTGAAGAATGAAGAATATTAGAAATAGGATAGTTTTTTATTTTATTTAATATTTAAATTAATGTAAATTATTGTTTGTAATTTAAATTATAAACAACAATTTGTACAAATAATTCAAATATCAATAAAATCTTTATTACCCAATTAATTCTAATTTTCTTTCTTTATTGTTTATTTATTTATTTAAAACTCTTTGAATTAAAACAATTGAAAAATAAATTTCAATCATTCAATTTTAGAATAATAAATAACTTAAATAAAAACAATATTGATCAATTAAACCTGTCTCTTCCAATATCCAAAGCAAAGCAGCAGTCAACCAAAATAAACTGATCAAGCGCATTCCTTCTTCACTGATTTGCCAAGCACGGTAATTCCAAACTGCATATTCTTTGACTGGCTCAAACAACATGAATTCAAACCACTGTCACTTTTACTGATTAAATCAAAACAACGCTAATTCAATCCGAATCTCGGAATAACTTGCAAAGTGCTGTGGAATTTTAGTTTTGCTGAGAATATGCCCGTAAAACCTTAATTCCTGATTAAATGCCAAACAACATTCGCCTGATCAAAGTTGAGCCAAAATCAACCAAAACCCTAAGCCAACTGTATGAAACAATCCAGAGCTCTGAAAATCAGTAAAAACCCTAATTTTGCTTGACTGTCAAGAAAAGTCCGTTTGTCCGATTCTTGAGCCAGTTTGAAAAGTCAGGAAATGTCTGAAGCTGAGATTGCTTGTGGAAAAAAATACGAGGGCAAATTTTGGGGTACAACACCTAGCACTCGGGGGGGGGAATGAACAAATAGTTATTTACTTGTTGAAATTGTTTTAGTTGTTGAATCCTAAGTTTAATTATATGAAATAATGTGTTGCCTCTCAAGTTGTTTTAGTTGAATGAAACATATGATGCTACTTGAAGTTGCAATCATGATTATGTTGCGTTATTAATAAAAGAAGTGGTTTTGTTTTAAAAGCTGATGCAAGTTGTTATATGATCCTCCGAAAACTAAAGTGTTATGTATCTGTTTATGTGTTACAACATGTTGAATTGTGATATCCCAAATGTGTTGGAAATTTTAAATACTCTGATTTTTTGTTATAACTACCGGGTAGAATTTGGGGTGTTACAAATGGTCCTCAAAACACGTATATAGTAAGACAAATGCACTAGATAGGATTCAAAAAATTACATGTCACGTTATTATTGGCTGAAGCACGACACGTAGGTCGTCTTCAACCTTCAGACGCCCTAAATTGAGGTTTCACAAATTGTAAAATTAGAGGACCAGGCCAGTACCATTATATTCGTCTCTTCAAGACGATTCTAATGGTACCCTCGCGCCAAATTTATATAAACTGTGCATGGTTGTATTTTGAGAAAACCAGAAAAAATAGCGAGCACGAAAATTCCAAGTATCTCTCTCAATTCTCAATGAAAATGAAAATCGTAAGAAGTGTGAGAATCAGAAGGATGAATTAAGTAGAATAGGGAATTATTTGGTTCAATTTGGTTGAGAATTCCACCTGAACGAAGTAGCAAAAAATTGCTCTGAAACTGGATCTGGCTAGCACGATTTAGGACACCTCAAGGCTTGATTCTTCTTTTGTTAGCTTCAGTGAAGTTCAAGGATAAAAAATCAACAAAGAAAATGGATTGAAAAGTGGAGAAAAGATGAATTCGAAAACTCAAAAAAAAATGGGTTATGCAGAGAGTTTGGCAGGGTCATTTTGAATGTCTAAGCTTGAGAAAATGAGAGGAGTGAGGTCCCCTATTTATAGGGAAGTGAATGGTGCAAAGAATTGAGAGGAAAATTGAAGTTTAGAGGGTAAATTGGATGGAGACCGAAAGTGGAGAATGTGTGACTCCGTGTGCATCAAAACTCAGCCAATTCCTATGTTTTGATCCTTAATTCACCTTTGGGAACTTTGTTAAACATGTTTAAATAAAAAACGCGTGCTAATTTGGTGTTTAGAAGCTGGATTATGGATTTCAAATTCTGACTTGGAAGGAAAATTCAATTTCAAGTAGTTGACTTTGAACTCATGGTGTGCACGATTTAGGGAACCTTAGGACTTGATGCATTAGAAAGATGAGGTGACATTCTTTATAATGTGCCACAAAAGAGATCATTGGAATGCTTGAGCTAGAAGTTGTGCTTGGTCAAAATCAGAAAAAAGGTGATGACTTTTATACTTAGAAAAAATTCTAAGTTTGTCTTAAAAAATGACCTAAAATGTTTTGACTCTTAACAGAGTCTTATTCCAAATTTTTTATTTGATCAATGATGCTAGCTTGAAGTGGACTCCTTAAATAGTATTTTGAAACTTGTATCACTCAAAAATTCTAAATATTGGACAAGTTATGATCCTTTGAATTTGATGAAAATCCATGAAGGGACCTATAATCTTTTGAGTTCTTAAGGCATCTTTTAACCATTTTCAAGTTTTGCACATAAAAGAAGAGTTGAAGTTCACACTCTTAAGATCATTGTAGAACAAGAATGGGCTCAAGGAGATAAAAATTGATCAAGTTATAACTTTGTGAAGTCACATAAGGGAATTTGATGACCTATCTAGAGGACTTGTAATCTTTCTCAATCATTAGTGATCTTTCACACAAAATTTGCTTGAAACTTTTGAAGTGATTTGTTGATAACCCTTTAAGGAGAAGAATATCTTTGGAATCACTCAAAAATCTCAAAATATAGACAAGATATAGTCCTTAGAAGTCCAAAACCCTAACTCCCAGAGCATCAAAATGACTTGGGAACCCCTTTCAATTTTGACAATCTTTCTTGTACAAATACTTTTGCTATGTGAAGAGATGTTGTTGTGGATGATAATAAGAACCTATAGTAACAATAACCACTTCCAAACGTTGAATTGAGGGAGTTATGCACTTGTGATCAAAGAATCAAGAACTTATCCAATTAGGTCAAACTTCTTTAATCAAATCTTGCATCTTTTTACTTCCTTTGGCAATTAAAGCATGATGAATCATAGTAGACATTGTAATGTTATTTCTTTAAAGCACTCTCAATGATGAAGTTTAAATTTCAATGAAGCTTTGTTGAAAAAGACATGGTAATAAACTCATGATCCTATGAATCAACCTGATGAAGTGTGTTGTGCCCTCACCTATAGTGTCATCATTTAGAGCAAACATTCATTGTATTTGTTAGTTAAAAGTTAATCAATACAAGACAAATATGACCATAATATAAAAATCAAAGTGTTTGGTGATCCCTCATGAGTAAACCTAAAGATAGGGAGAAGAACCAAACCCTAGTGTGATCTTGATATGATTGAGTTGATCTGAGATGATAGAGGAATCTTAGAGGAAAAAATTGGGGTATAACACACACAATTCACCCCCCTTTTGTGTGTGAAGTCTCAAGTCCAACAACACCTTCAATGTAATTCTATCTCCAACGGTTAGTGACAGGAGGCAATGGAGAATTACGTTCCAACTTCACCTGAATCTAATGTCTGTTGTTGACAAAAATAACTACAATAATTTTATGTCTACTTGCTGACATAGATAGAGATAACACAAGTGAGAATAATGTGATGTTAATGTTACTAGACAATAATATGGAACCATGTTATTCAAGTATTAATCAAAGAAGCTCTCATACTCTTAAAAATGATTATGCTTTTGACGATGACAACTAAAATGCAAGCATAGCAAGCAGTTAAAGATGAAAGCATACTAAGCTAGGATTTAGTGATCACTATAAAGCTCCTCTGATGATGACACTGAACAAGAATAAATCTCAAGCACCATCGTCAAGAATAATTCAAGTAAGTGAATTTATGACTGAATTATCTGACATGTCTTGATGCTTCAAAGTGTGGACGAGAGGAAGTGTGAAAGCGCTTTAAGTTACATCTGAATGATCTGAGTGTTATTAAACCCCAAGGTTTTTTTCACAAAGTTATACAAATAAATCATACACACTCATACTAAATTTTTAAAAAACTTATCTAACAATATTTTCTTTACTTTCTATCACTTGAATTTAGCAATAGCGCTTCAAGAAAGTCTTCGTTTTTAGTGAGACATTTGTGTAATTCTGAAAAGAAAATATTGTAAATTCTCATAGAAATATGTTTATCTTGATAGAATAATTTATGCATAAAGCGATTGTATATTTGATAGAATATTTTTTTTATTTTAAATCATTTTTATTTTCATGTATACTTTTATATTATTTTTTATCTATTTTAATCTTAAATATTATTAAATTATTATGAATATAAGAATTTTAGAAAAAACCAAAATAGTTTTGGCATCAGCCTGGAATCAAACCTAAGTTCGATGGTATAGGGGGGCGCTAACCTTGGCCACTTGGCCACTCCACTTTCATTTGATAAAGTATCAAACTAAATATATATATTAAAACATTGTTTTATTGTTTGATATATTAAAAACAAATTAATATTAAAATGGCTTGACATACTAAAATCACATGGTAAAATTTCTTTTTATTTTTTTAATGTGTTATTTTTATTAATATGTTAATTTTTTATTTATTTTTAATATGTTATATTAAGACATTGTTTTATTGTTTAATATATTAATAACAAATAAATGTTAAAATGTTAACAAATTAATATTGTTTTATTGTTTACTATATTTTACTGTTTAAATATAGTAAAATTAATAGTGGAATCTAAATAAATTTTCCTAAAAATATTTTACTATTACTTTAAGTCATATTTACCTTCATAAAGTAATTTATATTAAGAACAAATTAATATTAAATTGTTTTGAATGTTATATATATATATATATATATATATATATATATATATATATATATATATATATATATATATATATATATATATATATATATATATATATATATATATATATATATATATATATATATATATATATATATATATATATATATATATATATATATATATATATATATATATATATATATATATATATATATATATATTTGAATATTAGTTTCAATTTATTATTTAAAATAAAATTATAAATAATAATTAATTTTAAATATGTTTTATGGGAGTAAAATTATAAATAATAATTAATTTTAAATATAATTTCAGTTTATTTTTTAATTATGTTTTGTGAGACTAAAACTACAAATATATTTAAGAAGTTATAAAGTAGTTATACAATATATAAAACATGTGTGGGAGTTTAACAACTAAATGACCTTATAATTCCAATCTATATATTTAAAATTAAAAAAATATCAAATAGGACGAGACATAAACAATTGGCATATGTTATTTTCTATATGTTACTTGGTTAATTTCTGTTATGTTTGGGTTTTTAGTATTTTTGGGTTTGGAATACTTTGTCTATATAAAGGGCAATTGTATTTGTAATAATAGACAAGCAGTTGCAACAATAATAACAGATTTAGTTAGAAGTTAGTTACATCAACTAACTCAAAATCATTCTCTTCCTCTCTTCTTCTTCTTCTTCTTCTTCTTCTTCACATATTCATCTTTCTTGAATCTTTTGTTCCAACAAATTGGTATCAGAGTTTGTTTGCGATTCAGAGTGAGTCTAATGGCAAACAGATCAACAACATCAACACAATTTCCAGCAAATCTACCAATTTTCAAAGGTGAAAACTATCAACGATGGGAGGCACAAATGAAGGTTATTTTCAGATTTCAAGATGTTGTAGAAATCTTGAATGATGGAATATCAGAACTGGAGGTAGATGTAACGAAAGCCCAGAAAGCTGCGCACAGAGATCAGAGGAAGAAAGATGGCAAGGCATTGTTCGTGATTCACCAGTGTGTGGATTGTGATGTGTTTGAGAAGATAATCGAAGAAGAAACAGCAAAAAGAGCTTGGGAAAAGCTGAAGTCCTTGTATGGTGGAGATGAGAAATTGAAGAAAGTGAAGTTGCAGACTCTGAGAAAGCAGTATGAGATGCTGCAGATGAAAGAGGATGAATATGTTTCTACATATTTCTCAAGAGTTGTGGCGCTAACAAACCATATGAAGGCGTGTGATGAAGCACTAACGGATCTTCCAAAGATAGAAAAGATATTGAGATCTTTAATTGCAGACTTTGATTACTTTATTATGACAATTGAAGAGGCCAAGAATCTTTCTGAGATGAAGTTGGAAGAACTTCAAGCTTCTTTGGAGGCTCATGAAATGAGGCTACAACAAAGAAACCCAGAAAGGGAGAAAGCAGCTGAGCAAGCATTGCAATCAAGATTCAGCAAGAAAGCTGTAAAAGAGAAATCGAAGCAGCGAAAGAATCTTGCTGGTGATGAGAAGTCAAGCAAGAAGAAGTCAAGCAAGAATAGCGATTTGAAAGGAGTGGGTAACAAGTATTCTGGAAAGAAAGTTGGCACAAAAGAGGTGCAATGTTACAATTGTCAAGGTTTTGGCCACTATGCCAGAGACTGTCAAAGAAAGAAAGCTACAAAGTCGAAAGATAGTGATGAAGCTCAATATGCACGAGCTGGAAGTAGTGATTCTGACGATGTGTTGTTGCTGGTGAACACTCAATCAAACACTGAGAAAAACAACATGTGGCATCTGGATTCAGGATGTAGCAACCACATGACTAGCAATAAAACCTGGTTTACCAAGTTAGATGAGTCAGTCGAAAAGGTGATAAAGTTTGCAGATGGCAGACATATCAAATCAGGTGGTAAAGGAGATACTTTGATTATCAGAAAGGATGGTCGAAAGGCTACTATCACTGAAGTTCTGTATGTACCTTCGATGACAAGTAACTTGATAAGTGTAGGTCAATTACTTGCAAAAGGCTTCAATATGAAATTGGAGAATAATCAGATGAAGGTATATAGGGCTGATGGAAGGCTAATCATGAAAGCGCCATTGGCGGAGAATAAAACGTTCAAGGTTAAACTTAACATAGTAGATCACAAATGTCTTGCTTCGACTGCAGAAGAAGACAAGAACTGGCTATGGCATCACAGCTATGGACATCTAAACTTCAAGAGTTTATGTATGCTCAATCAAAAAAGAATGGTGCTTGGGTTGCAGTATGTGAAGGAACCAAAGCAGATATGTGAGGAATGTTGCAAAGCTAAACAGGCAAGGAAGGCATTCAAACATTACTTTCCTATAAGATCAAGGCAAAAACTGGAGTTGGTTTATTCAGATGTGTGTGGACCCTTTGAAGTAAATTCCAATAGAGATAACAGGTATTTCCTTACTTTCATTGATGAATTCACCAGACATATGTGGATTTACCTTATTGAGAAGAAGAGTGAGGTATTCACACAGTTCAAGAAGTTCAAGTTGCATGCTGAGAAACAAAGTGACTGCAAATTGAAGAAGTTAAGAACTGATGGTGGTGGTGAATATACTTTTGCTGAATTTTCCAGATTTTGCAATGAGGAAGGTATAGAGCATGAGGTTGTTGCACCCTATACGCCTCAGCATAATAGCATAGCTGAGAGAAAGAATAGAAGTGTATTGAACATGACAAGATGTATGTTGAAAGCTAAGAATACGCCTAAGAGATTTTGGGCTGAAGCAGCTTCGACATCAATATACATTCTAAATAGATGCCCAACAAAGAAGATGGTCGAAAAGACACCACATGAGGCTTGGACAGGGTCGAAGAAAAATGTAAGTCATCTTAGAATTTTTGGATCAATGTGTTTCAGGCATGTACCTGAACAATTGAGAAAGAAGCTTGATGATCGAAGTGAAGTTATGGTGCTCATAGGTTATCATTCGACTGGTGCATACAAGTTGTATTCGCCAATCAAAGATAAACTAGTGATTAATAGAGATATTATTGTAGAGGAAAGTAAAAGATGGGATTGGAGTCGAAGTTCAGTTCGACAAGAATCAGACACCGCTATAACTGTGTTCGAAGAAGATGAACAAAATGAAGCTTCAACAAGTCAATATGAGCAAGGTGAGACTTCGACTGGTCGAAATGAAGAACCACTTGTGTAGAATGAAATAAGATCCACAAGAACAAGAACTGAGTCGACTAGGCTGACTGGATATGAGAGGTTTACAGATCAAGCAATCGATGTTGATGGTGAATTAATCAAAGAAGCCATGATGACGGCTGAAGCAGAACCAATTGACTTGGGTGAAGCCTTGAGCAATTCGAATTGGTGTGAAGCTATGAAAGAAGAACTTAGAGCCATTGAGAAGAACAACACTTGGGAGCTTGTCGAAA
Source organism: Vicia faba (assembly GCA_948472305.1). Classification (NCBI taxonomy): domain Eukaryota; kingdom Viridiplantae; phylum Streptophyta; class Magnoliopsida; order Fabales; family Fabaceae; genus Vicia; species Vicia faba. The sequence goes on along the minus strand of OX451737.1, from coordinate 1,595,766,897 downwards.
GAACCAACAAGAAACCAATTGATGTGAAATGGATCTAAAAGGTGAAACGAAGGCCAAATGGTGAGGTTGCAAAGTACAAGGAAAGACTGGTTGCCAGAGGTTTTCTATAACAACCAGGTATTAACTTCGATGAAGTATATGCGCCTGTTGCAAGGATCAATATAATCCAGATTGTTGTTTCGATAGCTGCATATAGAGGATGGAAAATGCACCAACTTGATGTGAAGTAAACATTTTTGAATGGTTCATTGGAAGAAGAAGTCTATGTTACTCAACCACCAGGTTTTGACGTCAAAGGGAAGGAGTCAAAAGTGTACAAATTAAGGAAGGCTCTCTATGGCTTGAAGCAAGCTCCTAGAACTTAGAACAAAAGGATAGATAGCTTCCTAATTGAAGCAGGCTTCATAAAATATGTCTCTGAACATGGAGTATATGTAAATGATGTCGAAAGTGTCAATCGAATAATTTTATGCCTCTATGTTGATGACTTACTCATTATAGGAGCAGACGAAGCTGAGATAATGAAGGTAAAGTCAAAGTTAATGCAAGAATTTGAAATGTCTGATTTAGGGAATCTCTCTTATTTCCTGGGAATGAAATTCAAAGACGTCGAAGAAGGAGTTTTCTTGCATCAAATGAAGTATGCTCAAGATATATTGAAGAGGTTCAATATGAGCAACTGTAAGGCAACTGTTACTCCATTAGAGACTGGAGCAAAGCTGAAAAAGGAATCAAATGATGAGTTTATAAGTTCGACTCTTTACAAACAAATCATTGGATCACTGAGGTATATTGCAATACAAGACCAGATATCTTCCAAAGTATAGAATTATTGAGCAGATTTATGGAGAAGCCTCAGGAATGTCATCTCATTGTAGTGAAGAGGGTGTTGAGATACATAAAGGGAACTATTGATCATGGTGTGTTGTTACCAAAGAAATCGAAGAATAGCACAGATGTCGAAGTTCATGGATACACTGACTCAGATTTCAGTGGAGATCAAGATGAAAAGAAGAGTATTGCAGGCTACATTTTCATGATCGAAGGAGCTCCAATCTCCTGAAGTTCGAGGAAGCAAAACATTATGGATTTGTCATCATGTAAAGCATAATATGTGGTTGCATCATATGCTGCATGCCAAGCAGCATGGATCGAAATGCTACTTGAAGAACTCAGAATAATGGAATCGAAGATGAAGTTGTTTGTTGATAACAAGTCAACTATAAACCTTGCAAATCACCTAATGTGTTATGGTCGAAGTAAGCACATTGAACGAAGGTATCATTTTCTAAGAGATCAAGTCAACAAAGGGAAGCTTGAAATACAACATTGCAAGACATAAGTGCAACTAGCTGACATATTCACCAATCCTCTAAAGAAATTGAGATTCGAAAAGTTAAAGAAAGGCATTGGAATGAGAAGTCTTGATAACATGAATTAGGGGGTGTGTTAGTTGGTTAATTCTTTTTATGTTTGGGCTTTTAGCATTTTTGTGTCTGGGCTACTTTGCCTATATAAAGGGTCATTGTATTTGTAATAACAGACAAGCAGTTGCAACAATAATAACAGATTCAGTTAGAAGTTAGTTACATCAACTAACTCAAAATCTCTCTCTCTCTCTCTCTCTCTCTCTCTCTCTCTCTCTCTCTCTCTCTCTCTCTCTCTCTCTCTCTCTCTCTCTCTCTCTCTCTCTCTCTCTCTCTCTCTCTCTCTCTCTCTCTCTCTCTCTCTCTCTCTCTCTCTCTCTCTCTCTCTCTCTCTTCTCTCTTCTTCTTCTTCTTCTTCTTCTTCTTCTTCTTCTTCTTGTTTTCACATATTCATCTTTCTTGAATCCTTTGTTCCAACACTATCAAGGTCTAAAACGATAAAAAATTTATATGGCAAGATTAGTTTTACAATTTTTTTTATAAGAAGGTAAATAAAAAATGACCTATATAGCAAGGGGAAAAAGTAATAGTAATCTTTATTAAAATGTATTTTTTTTGACAATTTTTTTGACAAATTATTAAAAAAATTTAAACTCTGAAAATAATTGTAAAATTTTTAAAAAAATAATTCTTCTAAAACTCACAATTCACCCATTTTTGTGTGTGGGGTCACGTGTCCAACAAACGTGACCAATATCACATTATATCTAAAAGCAATACGATAATCTAAGAATCGTCATCCATTTCTTACGATCTTGAACGTCCAAACTAGTCATTCACAATGAACTTCTAATTTTCGAATCTGTGTCATACAACACAATTGAATACAAATGACCAAGTAAATCAACAATAACATAGAAATCAGAATTTTCATCTGACTCCACCTCTATAATATCTTCAATGTTATCAAACAAGAAAATAGAAAATGAGACGATTAAAAATATTATAATTTCTTGAATCTATAACATCTTCATTGTTTTTTTTCTCTTTCTAATTTCCAAACTAAAAAACAAAAATTTATTTTAGTTTTTTTATTTTTTAAAACTTTTAAATAGAAAATAATTTTCAAAAATAATTTTATAAAATTAGACTGCCAAACAAATTTTATTATTTTTAAAATTTTAAAACTAACAAACAGTTTTATAAAACCAAATCAAAAGGGCTTTTTGTGCTCACAAATAAGAGATTTGATAATGAAGAGATAATCAATATGTCTCATTATGGTATTTTAGATGTTGAATAGACATTGTAATATAGAAAAGTGATGATAAATAATTATGTCATTCGGTTGCAATTAATTATAAGGTATTGAAAGACCACTCAAATTATCATTGTTAAAGATAGAATATATATATATATATATATATATATATATATATATATATTATATATATATATATATATATATATATATATATATAGTCTTTATGCTAACATACTTTCTAATTAAAGACTTGAAACATAAGGTCGCTCATATGATTGTTATTATTAAGGATGTCTTAGATTAATGAGAGACTCTCTTCCTTCGTGTTCTATAAGATTGTTTTGGTATCGATTTCAAATTTATGTTAAGATTTTATGTAGAAATAAAAGTTTTGAAGTTATTATTATCATAATCATTTTTGTGTCATTTGTACAAATATTGAATTTATAAAATATTAATTTGATCTCAATAAAGACTTCAGTTGAAAATATGCATGATTTATATCACAATTTACTTAAAATTTTTATGTCACTCATCTATATCGATCTATATCATTAAGTACATTAATGTGGTAGTGGTCAGGTTCTTCCACATTATACATTTCTAATGATAGCCTAAAAGGTTCCATTATTTATGTATGTGGTGGAATAGATTGTAAATTTAAAATCTAAAGATAAATAACATTTAGATGTTCGTCTAAAGAAATGTGATATAATTATTAAGATATATTGTCCAAGTGAATGACTGCGTATATTTTATTATATTTGAATATTATTCAAGACATTATAAATACAAGTATTAATTATTTCTCTCTAGGTATGATAACGAGGCAGGTCAGAGACGATTTTTATCTCTCCCAAACCCAAATCTAAATCCCAAACTAATTCCGGTTTTCCATCCCAAACTCAAACCAGAATGAATAATTAAAATCCAAACCCGTCCCAAACGGATTCGGGCCCGCCCCGCCATCATCCATTTAGTAAAATTAATTTTTTAGTTGAAAATTTATTTTTTCCAAAATCAAATTACATTATAAATAATAAAATAAAATAATATAAATTTCTTTTATATATACATTTCAAATATTTTAAATAATAAATACAAATTAAATTATCAAAACATTGATCACATATTTAATATTCTAAGTTATCAAAAATAAATAATAATATACATAATAAAATAAACGGAACAGATTTAGAATGGATATTAGTGTCCCAATTATCTGACTTTTCTCCATATTTTGTAATAGGAGAAAATCTAAATTCAAACCCAATCAAAATTGATTTTCCCCATCAACTTCGAAATAGATTCGAGTGAATAAATACGAATTTTATTGTCATGCCTATTTTTCAAGATACTTTTATATTTTAAAATTACCATTGTCAATGTCTAAATAACTTTCTTCTTGAATCCGTTAAGATATTTTTATAATCATTAATAAATCAACATGCAATAGATCTTAATTTATATGATTATAATCTTAACAATTGTATAAAAATAAGCATGTCCTGCATCGGATAATATTGAATGAATTCTAATATATTAATTAATTGTGGCATGCTAATATATTATTTAGAAACACATGTTAATAAATTTTAAAATAGTAAATTTGTGATGATTTATTTTTTATTTTAAATGTTGTAGATTGAATGCTCAACTTACAAAATACTGAATTAATTCGTTAATATAAGAAAAAGTTGTTGAATAACAATCAGTTATTCTCGTTTAACTTACATCAGTTGAATAAATCAATTGAACTATCTCCTTTATCAATTTTGCATAATTAATTTTAATAAAATAAATTGAAATAAATGTGGTTGAATCTAACTTGATCTTATAAAATAAAATAAAATAAAAATTATTCTCATTTATAAAAGCATGTTAAGACATATATTATGAGACTCTTAATATAACCTTTGTTTAATAACAGAAATTTAATAGGAGATTATCTACTAAATTTTAAATTATACTAAAATATTATATTAAAAAATATGATTAGACCTAATATAATTATATAAAATTGATTTATAAGTGAAAATTATCTTTATTTATAAAAATGTATTCAAACTATATATTCAATATAAGACTCTTAATAAATAAAAATATTTAAATAAAAATTATATTTTAAATAAAAACTTAAATAGAATAAAAAACTTAGACAAAATCTCTCTTTAAAAAAAATTAAACATGTCAAAATCTATGTCACAAAAATCATTTATTTGTAGTAGGTTTATATTGACTTTTGAAATATCCAAAACCAATTATATAGGTGTAGAATTTATTCTCTGTGATTTTTAAGTATTTGTTTTATTAAAAATAAATTGATTCTGTTTTTAAAATTGATTTTATTTCACTCTAAAATTTATATTTTTAAAATTGATTCTGGATAATTTTGTATTAAAATTTATTATTCTATTCATTTTTATATAAATATATTTAAATATGAAATCAATTTTGCTTAACTCAATAGTATTAAAATCAATTCTATTAAACTCAATTATATTAAAAACAATTTTGTTCATCGTAAAATCAAATACACCTTTTGCCTATTTCAGCAAACATACACAAAATATTCTGTTAGTGTACACATTCTTAATTGCAATGAGCTACAAGGTTCGAATAAAATAAACAAACACGAGTTGCACCAAAACAAAGAGTATACACGATCCCCCAAACTCTAGAAATAAGTCCAAAATTCAACAAAGTCGGTGCATGCAATTTGTGAAAAGAATAGTACTAGTAACACAATTCCCATTCTCTCTAGGGAGATGGACCACCAAGTCAGTCTGATCTCAAAAGTCAGCAACTTCGGCAGCACTTTGTTTCAGATTGGCCAAACAATATTGACACATTTCACCATCAAAGGACTTGGACCAAATGCATGTTCTTCAAAATCAAGGTAACACTCATTTTACTACTCCCTGTCTCTTAAGTCTTCAATTTACATATATATATATATATATATATATATATATATATATATATATATATATATATATATATATATATATATATATATATATATATATATATATATATATATATATATATATATATATATATATATATATATATATATATATATATATATATATATATATATATATATATATATATATATATATATATATATATATAATTTATTAAATCACTAAAATAATTACTAATAATATAAATATTGTAATAATAAAATTAATAGTAGTATAATTAAAAAATTTACAATTAATTATTATTATGAAAGATTATATAAATTTAAAGAAGACTCATAAAATAAGACTGAGAGACGTTTAATAAATTTTGTTTGTTAAATTATAATTTATAGTATCGAAACTATCTGTGTTGAAGGGTTTAGAGGTGGATCGAAGCAGGTTGCTCGAAGGAAGTCATTGTCCAGTCGAAGAGTTTATGGATCGAAGCAAGCTGCACACAGGTTAGATTCGTTTTAGATTTAGATAGATTTGATTTAAGTCTAAAATATAATAGATTTGATTTAGTACCAAAATAAGTATTTTGGGCTTTTATAGTTTTGGATTTAGGGAGCAAGCTAAATCTATAAATAGAGGGAGTAACCCCTAATTTTGTAATCAAGTCATTCACAGTATTTTGCAGTTGTAAAGTGAATAAGAAAGTTTTCCACAGTTTGTAGGCAGAGAGAAACTCTGCAGAAAATAGTTGTCTTCTTTCTTTTCTTTTCTTTTCTCATAATTCATTGTCATTGTGTGGTGATATCAATCTTGTCCATCAAAATTGGTAGAAATTCATCATAGATATTTAGTGGATTTCCAAAATTTGGTATCAAGAGCTCGGTTTCGATTCAAGGGAAGTATCGATCAAGAACGATTGAGGAAGAAAAAGAATTCACGATGGCGAATTATGAGAATGCAAACTTTCCAGCAACTCTACCAATTCTGAAAATAGACAACTATGGGAATTGGTGCAAACAGATGGAAGTATTGTTCAGGTGTCAAGGACTTTGGGATCTTGTAAAAGATGGATTCGAAGCGCTTGGAGGAAATGCTTCAGAAGAAAAGAAGAAACACACAAAAATTAAGAAGCTGAGTTATAAAGCACTCTTTATAATTCATCAATGGGTGAGTCCAGAAAATTTTGAAAAAGGAAGCGATTCAGAATCTGCAAAAGAAGCTTGAGAAGTCTTTCGGTGATGCAGAAAAGGTGAAAGAAATGAGGTTACATACTCACAAGAGAACGTATGAATTGCTTCAAATAGAAGATAGTGAAAGCATATATGCTTTCTTCACTAGGGTTACAAAACTAGTGAATCAAATCAAGATATGTGGAGAAACATTAACAACAAGAGTTGTTGTTTCGAAAAGATCTTGAGATCTTTGGCTCCTAAGTTCGTCCATGTAGTGGTGGCTATAGAAGAAAGGAAAGACTTTTCGAAATCGGCAAAGGAAGAGCTTCAAGGGACGCTTGTATCTCATGAACAAAGAATGACTGAAAGAGCTGCAGGCAAGTCGAAGAGTGATGTGGCTTTGCAGGCACATTCAGCAAAAGAAACCAAAGACAAAGGAAAATGGTTCGACAGAGGTAGAGGCGGCTACAACAAATTGAATGGTAGAGGAAACCAGAATGAAGGAAACGTGTCAAATCAAAGAAGACCATACCAAGGCAACCAAAGAGGTGGTGTTGCAAATAGAGGAAGAGGTGGTGGTTAAAAACCTGACAAGAGTCACATTCAATGTTACAATTATCATAAGTATGGTCACTATTCGAGTGATTGTCCAGAAAAATGAAAGAATCAAGAAAGTGATGCAAAGTTTACAAAACATGAAGAAGAAGAGATGATGCTGATGGTCACAATAAGAGATGAAGATAAATTCAGGGATCAATGGTAGGTGGATTCAGGATGCTCATCACATATGTCTGGAAGGAAAGACTAATTTGTCAACATAAATCCCTCAATGAAAAATATGGTAAAATTTGCAAATGACAATACCCTAGCAGCTGAAGGTATTGGTGATGTTATGATTATGAGGAAAGATGGAAAGAATTCAGTAATTTCCAATGTGTTGTACATACCAGGCATGAAGAGCAATTTGCTCAGTATAGGGTAGTTGGTCAAAAAGAATTATAAAGTGTCGATCAAAGATAAGATGATGAGAGTCATCGACGCAAATGGAAGATAATCTTGAAGGCTCCTATGTCTCAAAATATAACCTTCAAGATCGAACTAAATGTGATTGAGCACAAGTGCCTTTCGACTGCAGCTAGCAAAGATGAATGGATATGGCATTATAGACTAGGTCGTCTCAACTTCAGAGACATCAGAGATTTGAAGAGAAGAAACATGATTTCAGGATGTCCAGAAATCGACATTCCAAACGAGGTATGTGATGAATGTGTGCAGGAGAAGCAACACAAGAATAGCTTCAGCAAGGATGTAAGAAGCATGTCAAAGGATATTCTTGAAGCCATATACTATGATGTTTGAGGACTAATCCAAGTGGATTCAATGAGAGGTAACAAATACTTTGTTACATTAATAGATGATTTTAGTCCAAAGTTGTGGACTTACTCGATCAAGAAGAAAAGTGAAGTGATTGAGGTATTTTCCAAGTTTAAGTCTATGGTCGAAAGACAAAGTGGTCGAAAACTCAAAGTTTTGAGAACTAATGGTGGTGGAGAGTATGTGTCGAAAGACTTCGACAGGTTATGTGAAAAGGAAGGGATTACGCATGAGGTGGTGCCACCCTATACTCCACAGCATAATGGAACTGCAGAAAGGAAGAATCGAACCATCATGAATATGGTGAGACGTATGTTGAAAGGCAAGAATTTACCTAAAGAGTTTTGGGGTGAAGCTGTGTCGACTGCAACATACATTTTGAACAGATGTCCTACGAAGAAGCTAGAAAGAATTACTCTAGAAGAATGTTGGTCTGGTGTGAAGCCTAGCTTGAGTCATCTGAAGGTATTTGGATCTATTGCACATAAACATGTGCCAGATTAGTTGAGAAGAAAACTTGATGACAAGTCGAGTCAAATGATTCTAGTTGGATATCATTCGATAGGAGGTTACAAGTTGTTCGACCCAGTGAACAAGAAGATTGTGATCAGCAGGGACATGATCATATATGATCTTAAAGAATGGGATTGGACTGAAAATGCTAAGAAAGATTCAGTGGGAATCCTACTTGAAGAACCAGAAACTTAAGTCGAAAGAGAAGTTCGACAAGAGAAACCAGTAGATATAGATCAACCAAGTACAAGCATACCTCAAAGAACAAGACGCATGCCTGCAAGATTATGTGATTACATCAGACGATGTGATAGATAATGAAGATGAGTTGGTACATTATTATTTCTATGCATATGTCGAACTTGTCAATGCAGCTGAAGCATTGAAGGATTCAAAGTGGGTGAAAGCAATGAACGAAGAAGTGAAGTTTATCGAAGACAACAACACTTGGTCACTTATTAAATTTCCTCAAGGAAAGAAGGCAATTGATGTCAAGTGGGTATACAAAGTGAAAATGAATCCCAAAGGGGAAGTAACTCGACACAAAGCAAGGATTGTGGCGAAAGGATTTCTACAGAAAGAAGGAATAGACTTCAATGAAGTTTTTGCACTTGTTGCTAGGATCAAAACAATCAGGTTGGTTATTTGTCTAGCATAAATAAACAGATGGCACATATGTCATATGGACGTGAAGTATGCATTCCTAAATGGACCCTTAGACGAATAAGTTTATGTTAAACAACCAGTTGGGTTTGTGAAACATGACGAAGAGAGAAAGGTGTACATGCTGCATAAAGCCCTGTATGGATTGAAACAAGCTCCAAGAGCTTGGAATAAGAAAATTGATAGTTTCCTAAGGGAGAAGGAATTTGTGAAGTACACAACTGAACATGGAGTATATGTAAGAAGAAGCAATAGTGAATTGCTTATACTATGTGTTATACCCTAAAATTTTCCCTCTCATATTTTTTCAAGATTTTTCTCTTACATAGGTGATTACAAACACTTGATTAAAGAAAAATAATATTTTTTTTAAAGATAAACAAGGTCTTTAGATTGGCATGTCAAAGGGTCTTTCGATTGGTATCTTGACAGGCTTCGATTGAGCACCTAACCTCCTCCAAGCTTGCTTCAAATTTCCAAGCTTCGATTGAAGCCTTGGCCTTTTGCTTGTTTTTTGTATACAAGCTTTGACCGGGCATGTGTTTCCTTTGAAACAACCTTCTTCGATTCAAAAGGGAAGGGCCTTCTCTATGCTTGCCTTCAATTCACAAGGCATGAACTTCCTTCATGCCAGCAAGCACAAAGCAATGGCCTCCTACATACATCCTTCGATTGCACCATTGGCTTTACATGCTGTCTTGATTCACAATGCAATGGCTACCTGCATTCAAGCTTAATTCTTGCTTCGATTGGGCATTTGATTTCTTTGGAGAAAACTTGATTCCTGTTTCGACTAGGAAAATTCTCCCTCTGTGCGTGCCTTCATCGCACAAAGCAAGAATCCTCTGGAAGCTCCCTTCGATCCATCAGCAGTGACCTCCTGCATGCTTACTTTGATCAACAAAATAGTGGGTTCCTATATCCCAGCTTCATTCAAGGCAAGAGGTTCACTCTTCATGCCTGCTTTCGTTCCACAAGCACAAGATTGCCACATTATGAACACACAAATGGTGCCTTAGAAGGACATACATTTGGTCTGCTTGAAAGACACACATTTGGTGGAAACAAACTTGTCTTTCCTTTTAATGAGGTTTGATTCAAGCTACTTGTTGGGCAAGAGGTTATATGCTGCCCAGTCCAAGCCTCATGCACCATTACATTCATGACAAAGAAGGCTTCGATTGGCCAAAAGGAAGTCATCATTTGGGCTATTGGAATCAAGCAGCTAAGGAAAATAGTTGATCCATTCGAAGAAGCATTCAAAGGCCCATTCGAAGTACATATAGTGTTGTCTAAAAAGAAAAGGGGTTTGGTCAAAAGATGGATCTAGTTGGTCAAAACGAAAGAGAAATATTCAAGGAAGCTTCGATTGGCCAAGATGAAGTCTTTCGTCTGGTTTAGTTAGGTAGTGTCAGCGCCAGTCAAAGAATAAGGCAAATAGGGACTCAATTGAAAGCCACGATGATGAGGCTTGAGGCAATTCAAAAGCAAGTGAGAAGGCTTCTACAAAGCCTTTGATTGATAAAAAACTGAAGCAACCTTCGACCAGTCAGGGAGAGTTGATGTTTCGATTGGTTTGAGTTGAAAGAAAGCCATTCGAAGGAAGTAACACTAGGCCAATTGTTGTACCCCAAAACTTGCCCTCCCATATTCTTCAGGGTTTATCAAGAATCATCTTCAAATGGTTCAAGATTGTTCAAGGGTTGCACAGTCCAATTGCCTCCTAAGGCAGTCAAAATTAGGGTTTTGGTTCCTTCAATGAATTTGAGGTTTTCAATGGTCCAATCAAGTCTCATATGCCTATAAACATTGTCAAGCATCTACATGTCAAGTCTCAAGACTCACAGCATCAAGTTACACAGTCAAAAGCCCTATTTGGTTCACAGTCAACTGTAGGGGTAAAATGGTAATTTTACAGTCAAAAGTCAGAATTTTTGGTCAACATCTTATTTTGAAGCCACAATCATCATTTGATCAAGTCTTGATCATGATTCCACAAGCATGGCTCAAAAATCATCAAGATGCAAAAGTTTCTATTTTTGGACAGTTGAAAAGTCAACTGCAACTTGACCAAGGCATAACTTTTTCATGGATCATCAGAAAAATCCCATACAATGCTCATTTTGAAGGGGATGACATTTCCTACAACTCATCTTCACATTCCAAGTCCAATAAATGCTCTCACAAAAAGTTATCAATTTCTACATTATAGGTCATTTTCAAAAGTCAACAAAAAGGCATTTTAAGTCAAAGACCATAACTTGAGATTGGTAAATCCAAATGACATGGGACCAAAGGCATTGGTTAGAGTACTTCAAGACCTTTCCAAAATGTCCAAGAACATGTTCATAGGATCAAAATTGAGCAAGATGTGCATTGGAGAAGTTGGGAAATTTTTGTGAAATGGCAAAAGTCAACTATCCTTAAAACTTCAATTTTTGACAAAAGGGCCCACTTTCTTCCACTTGATTCAGCCTTTCCATGCCACCCACGTGTCCCATGATTAATTTCAATATCAAACATTTATTTTTCCATTTTATTTAATTTTTATTGATTTAATTCATTTTAAATCCATAAAAATTCAAATAAAATCTAAAAAATTAATGGAATAGCATCTTTTGATTTGAGTAGCTTTCATGTGTCATATGCCAGCTACCAAATTCGTGCCAAGCCTTTTTGTGCATAAAATCTTGAATTTGAACCAAAAATGGAAAGTTCTTTAATGGTGGTCAACAAGATCTCAAGGCTTCAATGCACAAGGATACAAGCCCAGCTGCTGACCTAATTTCGTTCACACATACATAAGCAAGCATTACAAACCTAATTCACAACCAAAGCCTTGCTAAAACGGCCAGAGCAAAATTCAAAAATTGTCAAAAAAAGTGTGAGATCAAACGTGGCTGAGCGTTAATGGGCTTCACAATTCCAAATTCACCCCCTCCTGGGCCCAGAACCCCCTTGGTTCATTCCTTTTCCTCTTATTTTATATTTTCTAGTTTTTCTAATTATTATTATTATCACTAAAATTAACATAATTAATTTTTTTCACAATAAAAATTCAGAAAACCAAAAAATATTTTTATTAATTTCAATTACTTTTTGTAAATAAATTCATTAATTAATTTAGTTTAAATTAGGTTTAATTTTAATCTTCTTTTTACAATAAATAAAAATGAATTAGATTTAGGGTTTTTCCTTTGACACTTTTAATTTCCTTTTTTTTTATTTTATTTTATTCAAACATTAAAAAACACAAAAAAATACTTTTTTCTTTAATTAATTAATTAATTAGTAAATTAGGTTTAATATTTAATTTAATTGCAAAAGAGGGACCAATTTCAATTCTTTTCTCAAAAAGGGTCAAAACCCTAAGGACATCCCGATTCAACCTTTCGTGCGCATATCATTTTTAATTCGTTATTTTGATTATTTATGTATCTGCTCAGAAATGTAATAGTTAATTAGAACTTTATCGTTTTCTTTTAATTTCTCGCATTTTTTTCCAAACGGGTTTTTTTGTTTTTGGCGATGTATAGACCCGCGCCTTGTAATAGCTAGATTTACCTTTTCCACACTTTATTTTCCGCACTCTTAACTGTTAAAAAATGCATGAAAGACTTGTATGAAAAATAAAATCAAAGCGTAGCTCACCAATAACATGTAGAAGATAAGCTTAACTGAAAAAGAACACACATGCACATGCCACTCTTAGGGTACGCCTCACTGGTTGCCTCGACGTGGTCATCAAGTATAGGGTGTCTTAGAGGTTGCCCTCCTGTCTAAAGATCCAGTCGCCTCGAAACGGTTGCCTCGGATAAAAGGATCTAAGACATTAGGGTTACCGCTAAGGCGTCCTACTATTGCTTCAGTGACCACACATGTCCCTTATCATCGAATTGACCCAAATAACTCCAACGTGTTAGAATAAAGTTTGAATCTACTACCCTATGTTTAAGTTTTGATGATAACAAAATGAAAAGATATATTAATTATGTGATTCATGTAAGAACTATTTGCTACCTAAAATATTACTTTCTGTTTTGCAGAAACTCTGATAGGTATCAGCAAGAGTACATCATAATCAGCATCAGAATATTGGTTATCAACATCAGCATCAGAAGATGCTATATCAGATACCAGAATCAGAAGAACAACTCACGCTTATGCTGAAGCTTGATGAACAGATCTATGCTCAACACTCTGAACTCTGATAAAGACAACAACAGTTCATCAGCACTTAAGCAGCGTCAGAATGAGCCAAAGCCAGAACACGCTTAAGTGGCAACGATACTGTGCATTCAAGACGAGTTATTACCAACGGCATCATTCCAGACAAGATCTGCTTAATAAGGAAAGATTGTTATTGGCATTGAATCAGAATTATTGCTCCAACGTTCACCAATTCCAATGCTATATAAACAAGTCAATGAAGATTGAATTGGCTAATGCTCTACATCAATTTACACGCCTAAAAGCTAATCATCATCCTTACTCTCAGTTTGCTAAAAGCTCCAAAATTCCTTACTCTATTATTTTAGCAATCTAGTTTCAATAAGCTTAAGTTGTGTAGTATCACAATTGTGATAAACAGTTTTGTAGAAAACATTCACACACCTAGATTTCAATTCTCTGTAAGAAAGTGATTCCTTGACAAACCGGTTTATGGTTTGCATCAAGAAGGCTTTAGCAGTTGTTAAAGCAGATTGTAATATTCAGTTGAATATAGTGGATTAAGACCTCGTTGGAGAGAGGCGAAATCACCTTGACGGGTGGACTGGAGTAGTTTGAGATCAAACGAACCAGGATAAAAATATCGTGTTCATTGCATTGATTTTCAGTTTTACAATTCAACCCCCCTTCTTTTGTTTTTCACTTCTTCAATTGGCATCAGAGCGCCTGGTTCTGAGCTAAAACACTTAACCGTGTCAGTACAAGATCCAGCTTCAGAAAAACACAATGGCAGGAACTTATCATCACACCAGCAATGACAATAATGAAGACAGAGACAGATTCAACGGCAAACCTCCAGTCTTTGATGGAGAAAATTTTGATTACTGGAAAGACAGAATTGAAAGCTTCTTTCTGGCACATGATGCTGATCTGTGGGACATGGTGACAGATGGATACACGCACCCTGTGAATGCAAGCGGTCAGAAGATTGATAGGAAAGCAATGACTGACCAACAAAAGCGTGACTTCAAAAATCACCACAAGGCCAGAACCATCCTTCTCAGCGCCATCTCTTATGCTGAATATGAAAAAATATCTAACAGAGACATAGCAAAGAACATGTTTGACTCACTCAGAATGACGCATGAGGGCAACGTTCAGGTCAAAGAAACTAAAGCTCTTGCGCTCATTCAGAAGTATGAGGCATTCAAAATGGAAGAAAGTGAATCCATTGAAACAATGTTCTCAAGATTCCAGATTCTGGTAGCTGGTCTCAAGGTTCTGGACAAAGGTTACTCTACTGTTGATCACGTCAAGAAAATCATCAGAAGCTTACCAAAGCAGTGGAGGCCAATGGTTACAGCTCTGAAGCTAGCAAAAGATCTCAACAAAATTTCTCTGGAGGAACTTATCAGCTCCCTCAGAAGTCATGAGATAGAGCTAGAAGCTGATGAACCTCAGAAGAAAGGTAAGCCTTTAGCATTAAAATCTAACAAAAAATCTGAGTCTAAAGTTTTGCAGGCAGTTGAAGAAACATCTGATGGATCCTCATCAGAAGAAAACGAACTTTCTCTCCTCTCCAGAAGAGTGAATCAACTGTGGAAGCAGAGGCAAAGGAAGTTCAGGAATCCCAGAAGATCTGATCAGAACGAGTCTTCTTCCAGATACAGAAGGACAGAGTCTTCCTCTGGATACAGAAGATCTGAAGGCTCCTCAGGAAGCAGAAAGCCAAACTCCAAGGACATCATCTGCTATGAGTGCAATGAGCAAGGACACTACAAGAGTGACTGCCCAAAGCTTCAGAGGGAAAAGCCCAAAAAGAAGTTTGGAAGAGAAAAGAAGAAAAGTCCCATGGCTACATGGGATGACTCTGACTCGTCTGAAGCTGACTCAGAATCAGATGATGAGAGAGCAAACATAGCTCTCATGGCCAAAATTTCAGAAGATAGTGAAGCTTCTGAATCAGACTCAATCAGATACTGAAGAGGTATTTCCTGACTTTGCTGTTAATTTTACCAAGGCTGAACTTGCTGAAAGCCTTAACGAAATTCTGGAAAGGTACCAGCAGATTAGAGTTAAATTCAGAAACCTGAAAAGGAATCTTGAATCTGACTCTGATAAGACTGAGAGTCTTAAATTGGAAAATTCTGAGCTGAGAAATAAAATTTCAAAATTAGAAAATACTTTACAAAACTCTCAGAAGGAACCAATTTCTGAAACTCCCAGCAGCGCTGATGAGATCATCAAGGAGTATGATCACAGTTTTCAGAAGTTCCTTGCTAAAAGCATAGATAGAAGCAAAATGGCTTCAATGATCTATGGAGTTAGCTGAAACGGAAGGAAGGGAATAGGATACCAAGGTAAGGTTCCTACACCAAAGAATGTCATGGATTTAACCATTAAACACACTCCTCTTAACTCACATTTTGTGTATGGTCACACACATGATATTAAATACACTAGCAGTAAGTATTCTGTGAAACCAAAATTCAACCAGAGTTTTGGTAAATCTAACAAATCAGGACCCAAGAAAATCTGGGTACCTAAGGATAAAATAATACATGTTGCAGATATCTTTAGCAGCGAATCAGAAACACCAGTCATGGTACCTGGACTCTGGCTGCTCGCGACACATGACGGGAAGAAGGCATATGTTCCAAAGCCTGGAACTTAAGCCTGGAGGCCACGTTGGCTTTGGAGGCAATCAAAGGGGAAAGATCATTGGCTCTGGAACTGTAGGTAATGGAAATCTTCCCTCTATAAATAATGTTCTACTAGTAGATGGATTAATGCATAATCTGTTATCCATAAGTCAATTAAGTGATAACGGTTATGATATAATCTTTAATCAAAAATCATGTAAAGCTGTTAGTCAGAAAGATGGGACTATCCTGTTTAATGGAAAGAGGAAAAACAACATTTACAAAATCAAACTTTCTGAACTGAAAATTCAGAACGTAAAGTGTCTTCTGTCTGTTAACAACGAGCAGTGGATCTGGCACAGAAGATTGGGGCATGTTAGTATGAGAAGAATATCTCAGATTAACAAACTCAATCTGGTCAGAGGACTTCCAAATTTGAAGTTCAATTCAGATGCTCTGTGTGAAGCATGTCAGAAAGGCAAGTTTGCAAAACCTTCTTTCAAATCTAAAAATGTTGTTTCTACCTCTAAGCCATTAGAACTTCTGCACATTGACTTATTTGGACCAGTTAAAACTGCTTCAGTCAGTGGCAAGAAGTATGGGTTAGTAATCGTAGATGACTATAGCAGATGGACATGGGTAAAGTTCTTAAGACACAAGGACGAGTCACACTTTGTGTTTGCTACCTTCTGTAACCAAGTTCAGAATGAAAAGGATCTTAGAATCGTTAAAGTCAGAAGTGATCATGGTGGAGAGTTTGAAAACAAAGACTTTGAGTCATTTTTTAATAACAGAGGCATTCTGCATGATTTCTCTTGTCCTAGAACTCCCCAACAAAATGGAGTTGTAGAACGAAAGAACAGAACATTGCAAGAAATGACCAGAACCATGATCAATGAGACAAACGTTGCTAAGATCTTCTGGGCAGAGGCAATAAACACAGCGTGCTACATTCAGAATAGAATCTCAATAAGACCTATTCTGGAAAAGACTCCATATGAATTGTGGAAGAACAGAAAGCCCAACATTTCATATTTTGATCCATTTGGATGTACCTGTTTTATGTTAAATACAAAGAATTATTTGAACAAGTTTGACTCTAAAGCTCAGAAGTGTATTATGTTAGGATACTCTGAACGCTCAAGAGGGTACAGAGTATACAATACAGAAACACAGATTGTGGAAGAATCAATCAGTGTTCGTTTTGATGATAAGCTTGACTCTGAAAAGTCAAAGCAGAATGAAGTTTTTGCAGGTATGGAAATTGAATTTACAGGTTCTGAAGACAAGTCATCAGAAGCTCTCAACACAGACACTCCTTCAACGTCTTAAAGAAGAAATCCTATAACAGCTGATGATCCACCTCAGAAGAGATTACCCAGAAGCAGTTTGGATCACCCAGAAGAAACTATCTTAGGAAGAAAGGAAGATCCAATCAGAACAAGAGCAAGCTTCAGAAACTCTGAAGAAACCCTCATGGGACTTGTGTCTCTGATTGAACCTTCTTCTATTGATGAAGCACTTCTGGACAACGACTGGATTCTAGCAATACAAGAAGAGCTGAATCAATTCACCAGAAATGACGTATGGGATCTTGTTCCCAGACCAAAAGGATTCAACGTCATTGGAACAAGATGGGTGTTCAGAAACAAGCTTAATGAATAAGGTGAAGTCATCAGAAACAAAGCACGACTGGTAGCAAAAGGTTATAGTCAGCAAGAGGGGATAGACTATACAGAAACCTTTGCCCCAGTTGCCAGGTTAGAATCTATCAGACTTTTAATTTCATTTGATGTTAATAGAGGCATCACTCTGTATCAGATGGATGTCAAGAGTGCATTCTTAAATGGTTATATAGAAGAAGAGGTTTATGTGCACCAACCCCCTGGTTTTGAAAATACAAAACATCCAGAACATGTTTTCAAACTAAAGAAGTCACTATATGGTCTGAAACAAGCTCCCAGACCTTGGTATGAAAGACTAAGTAACTTTCTGTTAGAAAATGAATTCACCAGAGGGAAGGTGGACACTACCTTATTCTGTAAGCCAGTTAATAATGACATCTTAGTCTGTCAAATTTATGTTGATGACATTATTTTTGGATCTACTAATCCTTCTTTTGGAAGAAAATTTGCTAAGTGTATGCAGGCAGAATTTGAGATGAGCCTCATGGGGGAACTGAAATTCTTTCTAGGAATTCAGATCAATCAAACTCCAGAGGGAACTTACATTCATCAGAGCAAATATATCAGAGATCTTCTGAAGAAATTTGACCTCTCAGAATGTAAGCCATCAAAGATTCCAATGCATCCCACGTGCATTCTGGAAAGAGAAGAGGTAAGCAAAAAGGTAGAACAGAAGGTCTACAGAGGTATGATTGGTTCTCTCCTTTATCTGACAGCTTCAAGACCTGATATCTTATTCAGCGTATGTATTTGTGCTAGATTCCAATCAGATCCTAGAGAATCTCACTTAACAGCTGTTAAGCGAATTTTCAAGTATCTGAAAGGTACTACTAATCTGGGTTTATTTTATAAAAAATCTAGTGATTACAGCTTAGTAGGCTACTGCGATGCTGACTTTGCTGGAGACAGAGTAGAGCGTAAAAGTACTTCTGGAAGATGCCAGTTTCTGGGGGAAAATCTGATCTCTTGGTCCAGCAAAAGGTAATCCACAATTGCGCTATCAACAACAGAAGCTGAGTACATAGCAGCATCAGGATGTAGCACACAAATGCTCTGGATGAAAAGTCAGCTTGAAGACTTCCAGATTTTTGAGAGTAACATCCCTATACTCTGTGACAATACTTCTGCTATTTGCTTAAGTAAGAATCCCATTTTACATTCTAGAGCTAAGCATATAGAAATAAAACATCATTTCATTAGGGACTACATTCAGAAAGGAATTTTGAACTTAAAATTTATTGATACAGACCATCAATGGGCTTATATCTTCACTAAACCCCTTTCTGAAGACAGATTCAATTTCATTTTGAAACATCTCAGCATGAAAATCTGTCCAGAGTGAAAATGTTTTAATTCCATATAAAATCTTTCAGAATGTATTTGTTTTACTGTGAACTTCTGATCAATCTCCTTTCAGAAAGATAGAACATGCAGATTGTATCAGATGCTAGTCTTAAAGATCTGAGCGTTTCAGCTTAAGGATAGACGTGCTGCTCACTAAATCAAACAAGTGTCATCCAATCATCAGCAAATCTCTGAAGCAGAACGCGTGCACGCTTCTGAGAAGGCAAAACGCTGATTGGGTGCATTGTGACACATGTCTGGTAACCGTTTCAAGTATCTTTCTCAAATCCCCCAAAATCAGCAAGCATTAAATGAAAGTAATCATGTTTTAAAAACGTAATCATGATTTTATTTCTCTTTCTTGAAACCGTTCTCTTTCAAAAATATTTTGAAATCTATTTAAGCACTTTAACTTCTCACATTAATCCTTTACCGTTTCTCATAATCTCTCAAATATTTTCTGCATTTTCTCTGTGTTCATCTCTTTCAAACTTAAACCCATTTTCTCAGTTTTCTCAGAAAAACCCTAAGTGTGAACATGGCAACCTCCAGCAATGCTTCTGCAGGTTCTCAGAAGAAGGTTTCCTCTGAACAGTACCAAGTTCCTTTCAGAACACTCCTTACACCAGTGAAGAATTTGGAAGTGTTGTCTGAACTAATTGTTGACTTCAACGGTCTGAAAGAAAATGGATTTGACTTGACAGAAGAAGTTAGGGCACAAAAATGGGAGAGATATTTTGACAGGTTGGTTGGACCAACGTTCCCAGCTTTGGTCAAGGAGTTTTAGATTCATGCGTCCTCATCAACGCATCAAGTCACCTCCTACATAATGGGAAAGAAGATTGTGATCACTGAGGATCACATAGGAAAATTGATTGGTTACAATGGCGGTGGCGTCCGCTGTATTGATATGGCTGAAAGATGCTCTGACGTTGGTGTCATAGCAGAACAGATTTTCACCCATGGGGTGCCCAGCAGCAAGATCAGAGACTTAAAGGATCACCGCAGAGTATGGGCGAAGATCATTTTGGGGTGTTTTAATCACAGGAAGCCAACAAGCTCCCGTGATTATATAAATATAGATCAGCAGTTTCTGATCTATTTTATTAATCAGAAGGTAAAAATCAACTTGGCTCATCTTCTGTTTAACCACCTCAGGACCAGCGTCAAGGAGACCAGGGAAGA
The DNA here is from genome assembly GCA_948472305.1 of Vicia faba. Classification (NCBI taxonomy): domain Eukaryota; kingdom Viridiplantae; phylum Streptophyta; class Magnoliopsida; order Fabales; family Fabaceae; genus Vicia; species Vicia faba. The sequence continues at coordinate 1,595,746,594 of OX451737.1, read as the reverse complement.
AGAAAGAACCAAGAGGGATTGGATATCCTTTGGAAGGTTAATATCAGATATTCTGACTGAGAATAGGTTGATAGAGCACCTCATAGAAGCTCAAGAATTAAGTACTATTGAACCAACTATTGGCAAGCCTCTGAACGCGAAGAATCTGAAGAAAATGAAACTGATAGAGAATATCAGAAAGGAGCCCAGCGCTACTCCTCTTGCTGACATCACCAGCAGAAGAGTCCCTCTGGACGACTTTCCTTTATTTTCTGAGATAGAATCTAAACCAGTGGTGGTTCTCAGATACTTGGACGCTTGCAAGGCTGATGGTACAGATCCCAAACTGAATATCAAAGATCTGCACCAACCTCAACTAGAAGTTTCTCTGAAGAAAACGAAGAAAAGGAAGGCCACTTCAGAAGGATCATCCCAGCAGACTCCCAAGAAAAGAGGTAATTTATCTGCTGCTTCTGTTTTAAATTCTTCTGTTATTCCAACATCAATCCCAACTCCAGCTTCACATGAAATCCCAATCCCCATACAAACTATAGATGAAACTGAACCAGAAGATGACCCCTCTGAGTCACTGACTCTCAGAAGACCCCGCACCAAACATCCCAAACCAACATCTTCAACAACATCAGAACTTGACAAAGTTCTGTCTGACATTAATCAACGTGTTTCTGATCACCTTTCAAATAATCCAAACACTGAACCAGAAACTACCCACTCTCCTCAATCAGAACAACCTCTCTCACCCATACTAGAAGAACCACAAATTCCTGAACAACCAGAAATTCCTCCTCCTTCTCCACAACCAGCAATACCTCCTCCCTCTCCTCAACCAGAAATTCATCCACCATCACCTCAACCATCACCTCAACCATCACCTCCTCTATCACCTCCTCAACCTGAGTTTCATCATTCTGAAACTCCATCTCCTGAACCTAATTCTCCTCAATCCTCTGAGCCACAACCTCTGGTAATTCAGCTGCCATGTGGAACAATTGTAACCATGGCCCAACTGCCATCCTCGCCAGAAACTACCCCTCCAAATACTCCAAAAACCCCAAACAGTCCAATTATTATTTCTGATTCTCCCACTCCATCTCCCAAACAAACTACAGATGACCCCAGCAGGACCTTCATCGATTTAACAATCCTTGACCGTCTTGCTGATCTCAAACATAAAATAGCCATTCCAAAACCAAAACAGCCAGATGTTGGCTCTGGCATTATGAATTTTGAAACAGGATTGCAGCAGTGGATTGCTTCTCTGAAGCAAGTCTGTCCTGGAATGATTGATCCTGCTGCCTCAGACCAGCTCTGGTCACGTTTCAGAATATGGGTATGTGCTGAAGCCCTCAAGTTGCAAGATATCAACTATGAGCAGGCACAACAGAACTTCAGCAAGCTGCTGAAGGAAGTTGAAAGTCAGTTGCCACAGGAAGACGTGCTCCTTCTGGATAGTGAGCCATGGTCTGAGAAGCGTCTAGCTTCAAAAGTGCAGCCAGAAGAAGATCAGACCATTCAAGTTGAAGTCAGTCAAGCTGAAGATGTTGCAGAAAGCTCTCAGAAGCTCCCTGCTTCTGATGTTTCTCAAGCTGCCTTGGACAGGAAGACTCTGGAAGAGCTGAAGCTGAATGATATCCGTCTGCAGCAAAGAATGGATGAAAATGATCAGAAGATGAAGGAAAGGATGGATGTGCAAGACAACAAGATAGATACAGTAGTCAGCATGGTGCACAAGCAGACTGAAACTGCTGATCAGATTAAGGCAATGCTGGAGACTCTGTTCACACGCTTTCCTCCCCAACCTTAGTTTTTCATTCATGATATTTTCAATGTTTTTCTTTGCATATCTTTTGTACTGTTTTGTCTGGCACTGAATTTTAATATATAACAAGTTTTTCTGCTCTGATCGTTTTAGCACATCACTTACACTTTTTGATTGCTGACAAAAAGGGGGAGAACAAGAATGATATTTTTCAATAACGGATTACTGAGACAAAAAGTCTCAAACATTCTAACTCTGATATACTTGAATATGTTTTCTGTTTTTGCATAAGTCTACAGGTACAAGAATGCTTTCTGATACACTGAAGACCAAAGCCCTGATACTCTGATCCAAAGCAAAACTCTGATAAAGCTCTGATATTCTGATCTAAAGTTCTGATAGTCAAAGCTCTCACATTCTGATGTTCAAGAATTCAATAAAGATCTAATCCTGAAGAACTCTTGGAATTAAAAAGGGAAGTAATAAATTCAGGGGGAGTATCTTCGATCCTATCTCTGATATCTCTTTATCCCTTATCTTTGATAACTCCTTATTTAATTTTGATGCAACTTATCATTTAGTTATCTCTGATACTTTTTCACGCTATTTTCAATTAAAAAATATCTAGTTTTTGTCATCATCAAAAAGGGGGAGATTGTTAGAACAAAGTTTGAATCTACTACCCTAAGTTTAAGTTTTGATGATAACAAAATGAAAAGATATATTAATTATGTGATTCATGTAAGAACTATTTGCTACCTAAAATATTACTTTCTGTTTTGCAGAAACTCTGATAGGTATCAGCAAGAGTACATCATAATCAGCATCAGAATATTGGTTATCAACATCAGCATCAGAAGATGCTATATCAGATACCAGAATCATAAGAACAACTCACGCTTATGCTAAAGCTTGATGAACAGATCTGCGCTCAACACTCTGAACTCTGATAAAGACAACAACAGTTCATCAGCACTTAAGCAGCGTCAGAATGAGCCAAAGCCAGAACACGCTTAAGTGGCAACAGTACTGTGCATTCAAGACGAGTTATTACCAACGGAATCATTCCAGACAAGATCTGCTTAATAAGGAAAGATTGTTATTGGCATTGAATCAGAATTATTGCTCCAACGTTCACCAATTCCAATGCTATATAAACAAGTCAATGAAGATTGAATTGGCTAATGCTCTACATTAATTTACACGCCTAAAAGCTAATCATCATCCTTACTCTCAGTTTGCTAAAAGCTCCAAAATTCCTTACTCTATTATTTTAGCAATCTAGTTTCAATAAGCTTAAGTTGTGTAGTATCACAGTTGTGATAAACAGTTTTGTAGAAAACATTCACACACCTAGATTTCAATTCTCTGTAAGAAAGTGATTCCTTGACAAACCGGTTTGTGGTTTGCATCAAGAAGGCTTTAGCAGTTGTTAAAGCAGATTGTAATATTCAGTTGAATATAGTGGATTAAGACCTCGTTGGAGAGAGGCGAAATCACCTTGACGGGTGGACTGGAGTAGTTTGAGATCAAACGAACCAGGATAAAAATATCGTGTTTATTGCATTGATTTTCAGTTTTACAATTCAACCCCCCTTCTTGTGTTTTTCACTTCTTCACAATGATGGTGTTACCTACCTCTCAATGGTGGGATAGCACTATCTAAAGGACTCTTACACAGCTTAATTCCTTAGAGTAGGTAGATTTCTCCTGGGTACTTGCTCTTTCAAAAAACAAAACAAACTTTTCGCACTCACACTTTCAAAAGGTTTTTCAAACAAATATTTCATACACTCTTGAGGACTGATACAAGAGTTACCTAGAAGTTTTTCAAACTAAACTTTTTCAAAACCCACACACACTTGAAAAGCAAACAATTTTTGAAAACATAGAGTGAGCAAGTACCTAAGAGCCCGTGGATAACCACGGATAGAAAGGGTGCTAACACCTTCCCTTTCTATAAATCTACCTCCCGAACCGAGAAACATTCTCGAAAAGGAATTTTGATGTGCTTTTGTCCTTTCCATGTTGGAGAACATAAAAGACGGTGGCGACTCTTGCTTACCGGGACATTTCGCGAACCAGCTTAAAAAACAGTCAGTTCTATTTCCACCGATCACAGAACTGGCGACTCTGCTGGGGAATATTTAATAAGTGAGGTGTACCTTAGGATTAGACCACTCTTATGTTTTCAATTGCATGTCTTATTTGCTTTTATATTTGTGGGCCTTGCATCGGAGTTTCATAGATCCTAACCCGGATCTGGGGAATACCCTTTAGGTAGCATAAGCTGTGAGGGACCTGTCCGGCATAGACCAACACGGGTGAAGCAGTGGCTATGTTGGTGTGACGCCTTGGTCTGTACCGATATCCCTTGTGTTGCAACAAGGAGAATATGGGTCTTCTGAGGAGTCATTAAGCACCAACCGACCTTAGAACCCTAAATTGACCCAACTTGGCCATAGAACAGTAGCAGTATGCTACACTCATTGAGGCTAAACTCCCGTGATGGTTCCGTCTGCAAGAAAAGGTTGTGAAGCTGGAGTTATGACCGGTTGAGGGTAGTCGGTGATATTGAGATCCTCTAGAATCCGGTTACTATTTTCTAGGACAAGTCTTAACCAACGAAACTGAAAGAGGGTAGTACCTAAACTTCATGCTGGCCTAAACTCTAAGGGCTGTCTTGTGTGACTTGTGTGCCTTATCATGTTTGCCTTTGTGAATACTTGTGGTGTGGTTTATCATAACATCATGCCATCATAACATTGCATGCATCCTGCATAAGGACTGACCCATTTCAAAGACAAGAGGGTTTCATCTTTGCTCTGTTTTGTAGGACATCATGATGCCTGTGCGAAGGAATACTATCCGACTCAACTTTGTTCACCCACCTGAGTTGCTTAAAGAATTGGTTGATAGGATTCCAAACACTACTTCCTTCATCCAGAGGCATGGTTCTCTTCTCGGTTTAGTCACTTCAAAGTATGACCAAAAGCTGATAACTATCCTGACTCAGTTCTATGATCCCCTGTACCATTGCTTCACCTTTCAAGACTTCCAGCTGGTCCCTACCCTAGAAGAATTCTCTGATTTGCTTGGTATCCCTGTTCTAGAGCAGACTCCATTCACTGGTTGGGAGAAGACACTTAGGCTTGAGGAGATTGCTGCAGCCCTTCCCTTGACCACCAAAGAAGTAATGGATAACTGGGTGACTAGATGTGGAGTTAAGGGCTTTTTGGCTAAGTTTCTGGTTGGTAAAGCTAACAGTTTCTGGAATGACTTAGACTTCAGGGCGTACGAAGACATTCTGGCTCTCTTAATCTATGGTCTGGTATTGTTCCCAAATCCTGATACCTTTGTCAATGTCAATGCCATAAGGATCTTCATGTCTCGGAATCCTGTACCCACTCTCTTGGGTGATATCCTACAACAACTCTATGCTCGTACTGCCCGAAGACGGGGAACTCTATGGTGTTGTGCTCCTTTGTTAGTGAGGTGGTTTATTTCGAACCTCCCTAAGTTCGTGCTGAAGAACAAAGAAGGAAGAGGCTGGGCTCATAGGTTAATGTCTCTCACTGATAATGACATCATTTGGACTCTCAGAGGTTTGGATGAAGTAGTTGTTATTGATCGTTGCGGAGAATATCCTAATGTTCCATTGATCGGTACTCAGGGAGGAATCTTTTATAATCCATGTCTAGCTCTCCGTCAATTTGGAAGATCCAGAAGAGCAGGACCTCATGAGATGTTGGTACCTCGCATCAGTTTTGAGTTTCAGGTAGACAGTGATGAGCTGCGTCGTGGATTCATCAAGGCTTGGGACAGAATTCACAAAGCTGACCCACATGAGTTGGGATCGAAGACTTCTCTACCAATGGAACCCTACTACAGATGGGTCCGCATCCGTGCTCAGAAGTTAGGTATGCCATACGAAGCTGTCAGGCCTATCATTCTTGAATTTCCTGATAAAGACGGGGTTCCTCCAACTGTCCTCCCTCCTCAGATACCCACTGATGTTGATACACTAAAGAGGTCTTGGGCGCAGCTACAGGAAGAACGGGATTCTTATCGGGAAAGGTTCAACGAACAGGAACAAAAGATCCAGAAGCTGACTAAGCAATTGGAGAATGAGCGGATTCTGAATGACTATATCCGTACTGAGAAGAGAAGGCCATGGGAGCACTGATGGGCTTTGGATGTTTCTTTTACAACTTTTATTTCCTTTTCAGTATTTTCATTCTTGTAATGCCTAAGGGCAAATTGTTGAACAATTTAAAGTTTGAATCTAATAAAGCGTGTTTCCTTTTTGTCTACAAAGTTGAATCCCGGTTGTCTTTGAAAACATAAATCATACGCATATCATGCATCATGTGCATTACAGGTACTCTTTTCTACAGGTTGCTTAATCTTCTTCGCTATTTATTTCAGCGATCATCATGAATCCTGAACCTACTACTGAACAAGCTATCAAGGCCCTCCAGGCCCAGAACGCCCAGTTTCAAGAGTTGGTCATGAGCTTAGCCCAGGGTCAACAGGAGTTGAAGACTCTGCTTTTGAAAAAGAAGAAGAAGAGGACTGTGTTGTTTAACACTGGACGGAGGTTTGGGAATACACTGCAGAATGAGGCTGATCAGGCTACTTCCTCTGTAGGGAAGGACAGCCCACAAGGGAGAGAGGTTCCTAGTCCTGCGGTCTCCGACAATGAGACATATTACAATGATGAACAGTACCCTCCTGCTGAGGATAGGTACAAACAATTGGAGGACCGATTAAGTGCCATGGAGATTCAACATGTGTCGGGGCTGGATTTTGGAGATCTAGGTTTATCTTCTGGGGTGGTGATCCCACACAAGTTCAAGGCACCTGCCTTTGCGAAGTACGACGGGGCTTCCTGCCCTAAGCTGCATCTCAGATATTATGTAAGGAAGATCCAACCTTACACTACAGACAATAACCTATGGATCCATTTCTTCCAGGATAGCCTTTCAGGGGCTCAACTCGAATGGTTCTATCAGCTGGATGGAACCAGTATTCGAAACTGGAAGGACTTGGCTACTGCATTTTATAAGCAGTATCAGTACAATTCCGACCTCGCTCCTACGCGTACCCAACTCCAGGGTATGTCGCTAGGGATGGGCGAAGGTTTTAAGGAGTACGCGCAAAAGTGGAGAGACCTGGCTGGCAGGGTGCAGCCACCGTTGACTGACCGTGAACTCGTGGACATGTTCTTGGGGACCCTGTCCGGTCCATTCTTCAACCATCTGATTGGGAATTCTTCTGCTGGTTTTACCAATCTGATCTTAACCGGTGAGAGGATAGAAGCTGGTATCAAGTCGGGGAAGATACAGAAAGGTGCCTCCTCGAGTACTGAAAAGAGGCCCTTCAAGAAGGAAGCTAGTGCTGTGTATGGTCCCAGAAGACAAAACAAACCAGAACGCCGCCAAGTTGTCATCGCGGTGGTAATTTCAAAGCCTACTGTTGCTCCTCAGCAGTACAACCAGCCAAGGGGTGAGAGACCCAAAAGGCAGTACACTCGGCTCAGCATGACCCTGTCTCAGATATTGCCGCAACTGCTGTTAACTAATCTGGTAACTGTCAAGGAAGCTCCGAAGGTTGTAAACATAACCTCTCCAAAGTACAACCCCAACGCCTGCTGTGCTTATCACTCTGAGAGCCCGGGGCATACTACGATGATTGTTGGGCTCTGAGGAATAAGGTTCAAGACCTTATTGATGCAAAAGAAATACAGATCGAGGCGCCCGAAAGGCCCAATGTTGTGACTGCTCCCATGCCCCAGCATGGAGTGAATGCTATGGAAGAAGACCCGTATGTAGCCTCTGTGGATGAGATTGTTACTCCGTTGTTGACTGTCAAAAGGAACCTGTTGCTAGCCGGTTTATTTCCGGGATGTAGTAAAGGTTGCCTTCTATGTTCTGTTTCACCTGCTGGTTGTCCGTTGTTGAAGTCAGTTATCCAAAGCCTGATGGATAATAAAGAGATCTTGTTCGAAAAGATTGCTGTTCCTGCTACCCGTACCAAAGAAGTTTCTATTGTTACTATTTTCAACAACCCTCCTAAGGCTCCCTCAAAGAAGCCTGTCAAAATCATGTCTACTCAGAAGATTGCTCCTATCATCATCACTGTTCCGGGGCCCATCCCCTATAAGTCTGACAAAGCTGTCCCGTGGCACTATGGGGCAGATGTTTATGTTCTGGGAGTAAAACAAGAGTTTGATACTAGTACCGGTGTCAGCAATATTATCGGGCCTGCTAAAGTTACTCGTAGTGGTAGGCTCTTCTCGCCTGATATTGCGCCACCATCTGTTCAGAGACCTCTTGTCATCACACCTGCCAGTGTGCCTGCTTCCCTTCCTGACCAAGTTCCTGTTTCTACCCCTGCTGCCGAGTCATCTGACGCTCGGGGCAAAGGGATTGCTACTGATATGCCTGCCCGGACGGAGGTACCAAAGACAACCAATGTTGAAGCTTCCAAGCAAGAGATGGAAGAGATTCTTAAAATTATCAAGAAGAGTGATTTCAATGTAGTTGAGCAGCTGGGACACACCCCTTCTAAAATTTCTATGCTATCACTGTTGTTGTGTTCAGAGGCCCATGCCAAGGCCCTGATTTCCTTCCTGAAGATGGCCCACGTGCCACAAGAAACGTCTGCTGATCAATTCACCGATTATGTGGCCAACTTGACTGCTGATAATGGGTTGGGTTTCTCTGACGCCGATCTGACTGCCAAAGGGAAGAACCATAACGACGCCCTGCATGTCTCCATTGAATGCAGGGGCACTACTCTTGCCCATGTGTTGGTAGACACCGGTTCTTCGTTGAATGTATTACCCAAGAAGACCCTAGACAGGTTGGATTGTGAGGGTTTAGAGCTCAAGCCTAGTAACATTGTTGTCCGGGCCTTTGACGGGTCGAAAAGGATGGTACATGGGGAAGTTGACATTCCAATCAGGGTTGGTTCTCAAGTTTTTGATTCTACTTTCTATGTGATGGACATCCGACCATCCTATTCTTGTTTGCTAGGTCGTCCATGGATCCACAAGGCTGGAGCTGTGACCTCCATATTACATCAGAAGCTTAAGTACCCGGTCAGAGGGAAGATCGTAACAGTCCAAGGGGAAGAAGAATATATGGTCAGCCACCTCAACTCGTTCCGGTATGTAGAGATGGATGGGGAATTCATTGAAACCCCCTTTCAACACTTTGAAGAGGTGCCTCAGACATTGGCAGCAGCAGAGACTGTGACTGAAGAAGATTCTCCGTTGAAGATGGCTTCTTTAAAGGATGCCCGGGCTGTTATTGAGAAGGAAGCTCAGAGGGCTGTTCGTAAAGCAAGGATTGGAAGACCTCCTGTGTTCATCACCAACCCGGGAGTGAATGCTATTGAAGACGACGTGGAGGAATCTGAATTCGACAGCTGGATCTACCCGAAGACCAACGGTGGACCAAGCAACTGGACTGCGAAAGACTTTACACCTATCACTTTTGTCACTCAGTAATGAACTCCTTTGTTTTGAATTTGTAACAAACAATAATTTGAAACTTTATGGCCCGGTGTCTTACCCGGGGCACCGTGGCTTCATTTGTGAGGGCTTTTGTGTGTCACTTTCATATATTATTAATAAAAGCATTGGACGTTTTTTACATTTCAAATCTTGCGCTCCTTGTCTTTCTTTATTATATATTGCAAAACAACTATATTTACACACACTCACCTATACAGGTTCCAATCCACTCTGGATCTCACTGGTAACGACTCTGCTACTGCCAGTTATGACTTCGAAAATCCGATCAACTTAGCCGAAGACGAAGGTGAAGATGATTGCGAAGTGCCTGGTGAGCTCGCAAGACTGCTACTCCAGGAAGAGAGGGCCATTCAGCCACATGAAGAGCCAGTGGAAACGGTAAATCTGGGTACTGAGACAGACAGAAAGGAAGTCAAGATTGGTGCCAATCTGGAGGCTAGTGTGAAACAACGGTTGATTCAGATGCTGCATGACTCTGTGGAAATCTTTGCCTGGTCTTACAAAGACATGCCTGGGTTGGATACCGACATTGTGGTTCATCACCTACCTACCAAGGAAGAATGCCCTCCGGTAAAACAGAAGGTCCGCCGTATGCGTCCAGAGATGTCCGAGAAAATCAAAGCTTAGGTTATGAAACAATTTGATGTCGGGTTTCTAGCAGTGACTTCTTACCCTCAGTGGGTTGCCAACATGGTTCCAGTACCAAAGAAGGATGGCAAGGTCCAAATGTGTGTTGATTATAGGGATTTGAACAGGGCAAGCCCTAAGGATGACTTCCTTATGCCTCATATCGATGTTCTGGTTGACAACACCGCTCAGCATAAGGTATTCTCCTTCATGGACGGGTTCTCCGATTATAATCAAATCAAGATGGCTCCTGAAGACATGGAGAAGACCACTTTTGTTACTCAGTGGAGCACCTTTTGCTACAAGGTCATGCCTTTTGGGTTGAAAAATGTTGGGGCAACCTTCCAACGTGCCATGGTTGCTTTGTTTCATGACATGATCCATCATGAGATAGAAGTATATGTCAACGATATGATTGCAAGATCCCAAACTGAGGAGGAACACCTTGACCATCTACAGAAGCTGTTTGACCGGTTGAAGTTGTACAAGCTGAGGTTGAACCCAAACAAGTGCACCTTCGGGGTAAGATCTGGAAAACTACTGGGTTTCGTCGTGAGCGATAAAGGTATCCAAGTGGACCCTGCCAAAGTGAAAGCCATACAAGAGATGCCAGTTCCCAAGACAGAGAAAGAAGTCAGAGGCTTTCTAGGACGGTTGAACTACATTGCCCGATTCATCTCGCATCTAACTGCTACCTGTGAACCAATCTTCAAGCTACTGAAGAAAGATCAAGTAGTACGTTGGAATGATGAATGTCAGGCCGCTTTCGAAAGAATCAAAGAGTATCTCCAAGAACCACCCATTCTTATGCCGCCGGTTGAAGGGAGACCTCTAATCTTATATTTGACAGTACTGGACAACTCAATGGGGTGTGTGCTGGGGCAGCATGACGAGTCTGGCCGAAAAGAGCACGCCATTTATTACCTTAGCAAAAAGTTTACCGACTGTGAGACCCGATACTCACTGCTCGAGAAAACTTGTTGCGCTTTGGTATGGGCTGCTCGCCGGCTGAGATAGTATATGTTGACTCACACTACTCTGTTGATTTCAAAAATGGATCCAATAAAGTACATCTTCGAAAAGCCCGCCTTGTCCGGAAGAATAGCAAGATGGCAGATGATCTTGACAGAATACGACATCCAGTACACGACTCAGAAAGCAATCAAGGGAAGTGTGCTAGCAGACCATTTGGCACACCAGGAAGTGGACGACTACCAATCCATGAACTTTGAATTTCCGGACGAGGATATCATGGTAGTGACTGATTGTGAAGTACCTGGACTGGATGAAGGACCTGAGGAAGGATCCCGATGGTCTATGAACTTTGACGGAGCCTCAAACGCTTTGGGTAACGGTATTGGCACTGTAATCATATCCCCCAAAGGCACTCATACTCCACTCACTGCCCGGCTATGTTTCAACTGCACCAACAACATGGCGGAGTATGAGGCATGCATCATGGGTCTTCAAGCGGCAATTGACTTAAGGATCAAGTTTCTGAGTGTCTTCGGAGATTCCGCTCTCGTGATCAATCAGATCAAAGGCGAGTGGGATACGAAACACCCAAATCTTATTCCTTACAAAGAGTATGTGTTGACGTTGATTCCCCACTTCGAGGAGATAACTTTTGAACACTTCCCAAGAGAGGAGAATCAGTTGGCGGACGCGTTGGCTACGATGTCTTCCATGTTCAAAGTCAAATGGGATAACGAAGCTCCCCGGATCATCATTTGGAAATTGGATGAACCTGCACATTGCTGTGATCTTGAGGCTGAAGAGGTAACCGAAAAACCTTGGTATCATGAAGTGAAGAGGTACTTGGAAGCTCAAGAATATCCCGAGGGCGCATCTGTTAATGACAAGAAGTTTCTGAGAAGGTTCACGGCAAAGTTCTTCCTCAGCAATGACATTCTCTACAAACGAAACCATGATTCAACCTTACTGCGTTGTGTGGATAAGACTGAAGCAGAAAGGATCATGGCAGAGCTGCATGAAGGTACCTTCGGAATGCATTCCAGTGGGCATACCATGGCAAAGAAGATCCTTCGTGCAGGATATTTCTGGTCCACAATGGAAGCTGAATGTTACCAACATTCTCGGACGTGTCACAAATGCCAGATCTATGCTGATAAGGTGCACGTTCCTCCAGTTCCTCTGAACATCTTGACAGCACCTTGGCCTTTTGCAATGTGGGGCATTGATATGATCGGCGAGATCAGACCTACGGCATCCAACGGGCATCGTTTCATCCTGGTAGCGATTGATTACTTCACGAAGTGGGTTGAAGCAGCTTCCTATGCTACGGTAACCAAGAACGTCGTGGCACGGTTCATTCGGCATAACCTGATCTGTCGGTACAGCATCCCGGAGAGGATCATTACAGACAATGGTACCAATCTCAACAATAAGATGATCATTGAGCTCTGCGAGCAGTTCAAGATACAACACCACAACTCTTCTCCTTACCGGCCGAAGATGAATGGGGCTGTAGAGGCAGCTAATAAGAATATCAAGAAGATTGTGCAGAAGATGACAGTGACCTACAAAGATTGGCACGAGATGTTACCGTTTGCTCTTCATGGGTACCGTACCTCAGCACAGACGTCAACGGGGGCAACACCCTTTTCCTTGGTCTATGGCATGGAGGCAGTCTTGCCTATTGAAGTCCAGATAACCTCTCTCCGGATAATGAAGGATGCAGGTTTGAGCGAAGATGACTGGATCCAGACTCGACTTGATCAATTGAATCTAATTGACGAAAAGAGACTCACCTCTATTTGTCATGGTCAAACGTACCAAAAACGGATGATCAGGGCATTTAACAAGTCAAACGACAAGAGTATCAAGCCGGAGACCTGGTAATCAAGCGTATCATTCTTCCTCAAAGTGATCCTAGGGGCAAATGGACCCCTACGTACGAAGGGCCATTTGTGGTTAAACATATCTTCTCAGGAGGAGCTATGATTCTAACCACCATGGATGGTGACGACCTTCCTCACCCCGCCAATACAGACATAGTAAAAAGATACTACGCATGAACAAAGACCCGCTAGGTTGACACACCTAGGCAAAAATAAGGGCTTCCCAGCGAACCAAAAGGGTTCGGTCAAAAATAAGGGATGAAATGAAAAAATCTGTACACCCGGCAAGTCGAAAACCTAAAAAGGCGGCTTGGGCAAAAATGGGTATCCCGGTGGACTGAAAACCCGAAAGGGCGGTCCAGGCAAAAATTAGGGATTAAAGCGTAATACTATGTCTCATTGGATCACCCTGCATCCAAACTTCGGCATCAGCTATCAGGCTTAGACGACACCAATCAATCAGCTTCATCGTCAACTAAGCAGCAAAGTGATGAGACGCTTGAAGACATAAAGGCGATAGCAGAGTTGGAACCCAGTGGGACTTTTCACATAGCTGTTTTGTTTTCCTTTTCACAAAAATTGTATAAACTCTATGTTGTTCAGCGGCGTTCTCTTACTAGGACGTCACCCTCTTGTATGTAAACGCTTATTTACAGGCAAATTTCAAAATCAATACAAGTTCAAATTTTCAGATAAATTGCCAATTGTTTTTCCTTTTTCTGTTTTGTTTTGCAAAAAACGTCCAATGTTCATTTTTGATATATGCATTTGACATTAATTTCTAGCTCATAAATATTTGCATGCGAAACAAAGGACTAATTACAGGTGACATCAGAAACAGGGGCAATAATGAGTTGTCTAAGCGATCTAGTTGTTTTGTCCACCAAGGTACCAAGGTAGGTTCGGCTGAAGAATATAACCAGGATACCTTCACTCACCACAGAGTAAGACAAGATTCAGCATTACTCTCCCCAAGAAGAGTTGGTCTCCCATCAGCCCTGAAAAGGCACAATATCTCCAGCAAGTCAGCAACACTCTCCCCAAGCAGAGTTAGCCTACTGTCAGCCTTAAGGAAATTGGGTATCCCCAGAAGATCTCAACATTCCCCAGCGGAGTATAGATATTCCTCAGCAAGCATCCCCGGCAGTCTTAATATTCCTCGACAAAAATATAAGATTGTTCCCCGGCGGAATACCAGACACCCCAGTGGAGCCACTTCCCCAGTACAGTCCAAAGTTTCCCCAGGAAAGTTGAAGCTTATCCCCAGTAGATTCTGGAAGCTTATCCCCACTAGATTCTGGAAGCTTATCACCTGCAGAGTACATACGCCTCTCCCCGACCTTATTCAGAAGGTTATTCCCCACCAGAGCTTATAACTGGGTTATCCTCAGCTAATTACCACGGAAAGATCGTCCTCGGCGAAGTTCTTCCTACCCCCAGCGGAGTTCATCAAATCTTCCAACAGAACTCATCAACAGAATCCCCAGCGGAGTTATCACCAAAATCTCAGCGAAGTATCTCTCCCCACAGAGTAATTCCCCACAGAGTAGTCTCTTCATCAAGTTTATTCCCCAACGGAGTCATCTTCTCCTACCGGTTTATCCTTGCAATCATCATCCCCTGCGGAAACGAAGAACTCTACTCTTCAACGTCAGCCCAGGATTCAAGTTCCCGGCATTTGTCAAGGATTTATTTTCCTAGACGAAAATACATTCATAGACATTTCACATTTCATACATCCTGCTTACATACATGATAAAATGCATACGACACGATCTCATTTATTTTTGAGAACATCATGACATCATGCATTTCATACATCATGACATTGCATACAACTAATGTTTTGCCTTTTCAGGAAAGGGTCAATCAAAAGATGATTACTATCAACTGTCGCAATTCCAGATTCGATACCTGTATCTAGCCAGGGCATATCTGTGAGCGATTAATTGTGGATTCGATACCTGTATCTAGCTAGGGCATATCTGCATGAAGAGTTTAGAGATTCGATACCTGTATCCAGCCAGGGCATATCTGTAAACGACTAATTCCGGATTCGATTCCTGTATCTAGCCAGGGTATGTCTGTGAGTGACTGATTGTAGATTCGATACCTGTATCCAGCCAGGGCATGTCTGCATGAAGAGTTTAGAGATTCGATACCTGTATCCAGCCAGGGCATATCTGTAAACGACTAATTCCAGATTCGATTCCTGTATCTAGCCAGGGCATATCTGTGAGTGACTGATTGTAGATTCGATACCTGTATCCATCCAGGGTGTGATCGGTGGATCTGGAACTGACTGTTTAACGCTGGTTCGCGAAATGTCGCGGAAGCAAGAGTCGCCACCATCTTTTATTTTCTCCAAATGGAAAGGACAAAAGCACAGAAAAATTCCTTTAAAGAGATTGCTCTCGGTTCGGGAGGTAGATTATAGAAAGGGAAGGTGTTAGCACCCTTTCTATCCATGGTTATCCATGGGCTCTTAGATACTTGCTCAATGTGTTTTCAAAAAATGTTTGTTTGCTTTTCAATGTGGGTTTAAAAGTTTCTTTGAAAAATTTCAGTTCGACTCGTACGTCAGAGTGTTTGAAAAATTTGCTTTGAAAGCTTTTGAAAAGTGTTAGTGTGAAAAGATTTTTGTTTGTTTTTGAAGAGAGCAAGTATCTACGAGAACCTACCTACCCTAAGGAATTCGTCTGTGTAAATGTCCTTTAAAGTAGTGCCATCCCACCATTGAGAGGTAGGTAGCACCACCGTTGGAGGTGTTCGGGTCAATTCGAGTTTGTAGGGACATGGTGATCACCGGAGCAATGGGAAGACACCTTAGAAGCTACCCTCATGCCAGGTTCCCGGATCATGAGGACTTACTAAGACATCCTCTACTCGACGATCACCTTTCGAAAGGCAACAGTGAGGCGTACCCTAGGGGTGGTGTGTGCGGATTCGTGTGTCATGTTTCAGTTATTTGTCTTGTCATGTTTATTGTGATCTACGCTTGATTTTAATTAAGACATTCATTCTTGCATGCTTTTTAACAGTTAAAAGTTGCGGGAAAATAAATCTACAACTATTACAAATGGCGCGGGTCCACATCGCCAAAATTAAACCGGACCCGATTTGACGGAAAATAAATAAAGCAAAATAAAAGTGCGAAAAATTAAATTGTTACAACGCTTTGGGAGAGATACAAAATTAACTAAACGACATAAAATAAAATACGCGAAATTAAAGAAACGAGGGCGTTGGACCCTTTATGCAAAAAAATTAATGTTAATGAGTTAATTAATTAGAATTAATGTGGAATTAGTATTAAAAATTAAAAAGGAATGTTTTTTTGGTGTTTTTATGTTTTCTAAGATTTAAAAGAAGAAGAATTTATTAAAATGAAATTTGAAATGTAAACCCTAATTCTAATGGTTTTTAAGTTTATTGTGAAAATATTAAGTTTTAACCTAATTTAAATCTAAATTAATTTACATGCGAAATTTAATTATAAAAATAAATAAATAAATATTATTATTGTAAGAAAGGGAAATTAAAAGAAATCAAAATTAATTACACCTATTTCTACATATTTTTGGATTTTTAGTCATTAAAAGGATTAAAATTACAACCTAATTAAAACTAAGTTTATTTACATGCATTTATTCATAAAAATAATTAAATAAATAAATATTATATTTTTTGCCTTTTCTGATTTTCATGATGTTTTTGTATTTTATAAAAAAAAGAATTAATTAATTTGATTAAAACAATAAAGCAAAAATAAAATCATAATTGAAAAATAAAAAATAAAAAAAATATAAAGAAGCAAACCAGGGGGGGTTCAGGCCCCAGATGGAGGTGTTGATCCAGTAATTTGGCCCACTTAGCTTTGATCCGTTTGACCTTTTTAGTTTGTGTGCTAGCGCGTTGACCAGCGTCTACTCTATGTCTTGAATCTGAGCCCTTTGGTGGACCTGCCAGGACGCGTGGCTGCTTGGATTATGAGGTGTACCATGGAACAACACCACCCCACCTGCGTATGATTATTAATTGAAAAAAAATAAAGGGAAAGGATGAAGACCTGGGATCGAACCCAGGTCATTCACGTTGCAAACTACCACGTGCACCACTGAACCAAGCGTTTTTAATTTAACATATAATAACATATAAATATAATAAATAAAACATGATGTTAGTGGGTTAAAAACGCGCGAGATTCAAAAGAACCACTGGCCGTTGGACACGAGGTCATCTTCTTCAATTTTCCTGAAAACACAAATATGAGGCAACGGTTTTCCAAGTGTGGTGTTAGGCTATATACCAGAAAATAGCGATTAGGTGTAGCACGCTCATAAATTGGGCGCGAGCATATGTTCATGATCGTCTGAGTGTGCTCTATCCAATGGTCTAAGTCTGGAAAACTAATTTTTCTTCAATTGAAAAGCCCTAATTCCAAGCTTTACGAACCCTAAAAGTTAACAATGGTAAACATCCATATATGGCACGAAAACAAAATTGGATCACATGGTTAGCTTCAGAATATGTTTATTAGTATGAATGCATCAATAAAAAACAATGAGAATGCCTTAAACATGGAACACGATCATGCATTTTTCTTGAAACTGTTTGAGTCCGTGGTACCAATTCTGGGCGTGTTGATGGACGTTTGGGATTGGAATGCGTTCAGCATAACCTTGGCAAGCTATTGAAACCAATATTAGGCTTTGAATCGCCTTCGAATGATGATTTCAGATTCTTGTTCTTAAGCCAAATTTTCAAGTTTCTATCTTGCTCTTCTGCGCAGCTTAGGGTCCTCTTGGGTTAGGGTTTGATTCAGGCATATGTAGTGAAGCTTTTAGGTCAAGAAAGTTGAATAAAATCCATGGCCATAATGATTTTTGATAATTGATTTTCCAAGATCTTTTTGAATCTTTTTTCATGTGCATTTTTGTTCAATCATGCCAATCAGCTCCAAATCTTTCCATAATTGGCTAAGCACGAAATATCAAGTCTAAAACATGTATGAAAAGATTCATTTGGTTCATTTAGATATTTTCCACATATTTAATTGATTTAATTGAATTAATATGAATAAAAATTCAAATAAATAAATAAAAAAATGAGAAAATGCTTCCCTTTGGGCCAAGTGGTCGTGCATAGGCTTGGAATGATGAATCATGGAAGAAAAATGGGCCCATTAGCAAATTTAGGTCATTTGAATCAAAGTTGACTTTTCAAAATTCCCAAAAATTTCCCAACTTCCACAAGGCATAACTTACTCAATTTTTAAGCTTTTCACATGTTCTTGGACATTTTGGAAAGGTCTTTGAGTCCTGTAACCAATGCCTTTGGTCCCATGTCATTTTGATTTACCAATCTCAAGTTATGGCCTTTGACTTAAAGTCCCTTTTTGTTGACTTTTGAAAATGACCTATAATGTTGAAATTGATAACTTTTTGTGAGAGCATTTCTTGGACTTGGAATATGAAGATGAATTGTAGGAAATGTCTTTCTCTTCAAAATGAGCTTTGGATGGAATTTTTCTGATAATCCATGTGAAAGTTATGCCCTGGTCAATTTCAGTTGACTTTTTCAGCTGTCCAAATATAGTAACTTTTGTATCTTTGATGATTTCTGAGCCAAATTTTGAGAATCATGATCAAGCATTGATCAAATGATGTTTGTGGCTTCAAAATTATATGTTGACCAAAAATTTGAACTTTTGACTGCCAAATGACCATTTTGCCCTTACAGTTGACTGTAGTGCAATTTAGGGTTTTGACTGTGCAATTTTGAGCTGAATGCCTTGAAACTTGATATGAGGATGCTTGATCATATTTGTAGGCATGTGAGACTTGATTGGGCCTTTGAAAACTTCCTTTTCTTGATCAGAACTCAAACCCTAGTTTTGACTGTATAGGAGACAGTTGCACTGCACAACCCTTGGGGAATTTTGTGACTTGGCTTGGCCATTTCTTGAAGAATATGGGAGGGCAAATTTTGGGGTACAACAGTTGCCCCTGTTCAATCTTCTTAGACCTGAGGATGCAGATTGGCTGGCGTGCCTTTCGTAATCCGAGGGTAGAAGATGATTGGACACTAGAGTGCCCAGAAATTTGCGCTCACATAGTAACAGTGATGGGGGAATGGGCTTATAGATGCCATTTAGAGGTTGCTGGATAGGGTGATGGGCTTATAGATGCCATCTGGATGCTGATTGCGTAAGAGATTCCTTAGCGAGAACCTGCTTACCTGCAAAAGAAAAATGAGTACCTGACACGTTGCAGGAGCTGATTTTAGATGCTTGGTATAGATGTGTCCTGACTGGTTACAGGAGCTAAGTCTGGAGTTTCAAACGCTGATGAATGAACCAGGGATGGTTACTACCTTAGCAGGAATGGTAAGAGAACCTTGGGCGACTTTAATCTCAACAACGCTCGTTGAGAAAAAATCTTGATGGGAATTATTATCTTCGCAGTATTGGGCAGAGAACCATAGGCAATTATAATCTGAAAGGAATGATCACCTCACACTCATCGTCGGAGAGGGAAACATCTGAAAAGGACTTACCACCTCACACACCGTTGGAGAGGGAACCATAGGAGACTATCACCTCAAACTCATCGTCGGAGAGGGAAACATTTGAAAAAGGACTTACCACCTCACACACCGTCGGAGAGGGAACCATAGAAGACTATCACCTCACACTCATCGTTGGAGAGGGAAACATCTGAAAAAGGACTTACCACCTCACATACCGTCGGAGAGGGAACCATAAGAGAATATCACCTCACACTCATCGTCGGAGAGGGAAACATCTGAAAAAGGACTTACCACCTCACACACCGTCGGAGAGGGAACCCTAAGAGAATATCACCTCACACTCATCGTCGGAGAGGGAAACATCTGAAAAAGGACTTACCACCTCACACACCGTCGGAGAGGGAACCATAAGAGAATATCACCTCACACTCATCGTCGGAGAGGGAAACATCTGAAAAAGGACTTACCACCTCACACACCGTCGGAGAGGGAACCATAAGAGAATATCACCTCACACTCATCGTCGGAGAGGGAAACATCTGAAAAAGGACTTACCACCTCACACACCGTCGGAGAGGGAACCATAAGAGAATATCACCTCACACTCATCGTCGGAGAGGGAAACATCTGAAAAAGGACTTACCACCTCACACACCGTCGGAGAGGGAACCCTAAGAGAATATCACCTCACACTCATCGTCGGAGAGGGAAACATCTGAAAAAGGACTTACCACCTCACACACCGTCGGAGAGGGAACCATAAGAGAATATCACCTCACACTCATCGTCGGAGAGGGAAACATCTGAAAAAGGACTTACCACCTCACACACCGTCGGAGAGGGAACCATAAGAGAATATCACCTCACACTCATCGTCGGAGAGGGAAACATCTGAAAAAGGACTTACCACCTCACACACCGTCGGAGAGGGAACCCTAAGAGAATATCACCTCACACTCATCGTCGGAGAGGGAAACATCTGAAAAAGGACTTCTGGAAGCAGTATCAGAACGTCACCATCTCTGGATCATATCCGAAACTATATCTAGAAGGAAATCTGGAAGCAGCATCAGAACGTCACCATCTCTGGATCATATCTGAAACTATATCTAGAAGGAAATATGGAAGCAGCATCAGAACATCACCATCTCTGGATCATATCTGAAACTATATCTAGACAGAATTGCGATAGTTTGATAGTAGTCATTTGTATTGATCTTTTTCCTGAAAAGGAAAAACATAATTGTATGCAAAATCATGATGCATGAACTGTATGTCTTCAAAATTAATGAGATTCATGTAGTATGATGCATATGCATGCTATAATGTATGAGGATATGATGTTTATGAATGTATATTTTCGTCGTAGGAAAATAAATCCTTGACGGGTGCCGGGAAGTCGCATCCTGGGCTGATGTGGAAGAATAGCTTTTGCTTCCGCTGGGGTTGATAGTTGCAAGTATACCGGTAGGAGAAGATGACTCCGTTGCGGAATAAACTTGGCAAATGGAAGATTTTGCGGGGAGAAAAGATACTCTTGTGACCATGCTGGGGAGCAATACTCTGTGGGGATAGAGATGCTTTGCTGAATGTTGATAGTAACTTGCTGAGGATACCCTTGTTATTGGAAGTGTTGATGGACTTCGCTGGGGTAAGAAGACTTTGTCGACGACGCTCTTTCCGTGTCTTTTGGCTGAGGATAACCCAGTTATATCCTGTTAAGGAAATAACTCTTTGAATAAAGCCGGACGACGCGTTCGTGCGCTGCGAGGGGATAAGCTTCCAGAATCTACTGGGGATAAGCTTACTGCTTGGGGGTATGAATTCCAACTTTCCTGGGGGAATTGGATTGGACTCCTGGGGAAGTTTTGAACTGTATTGGTTATGTTCTTCCACGGAACATACCTTGATACCCTGGAGGACAGAACAAACATATTGCTTAGACCACTCATTATTGCCCCTGTTTCTATGGGGGAGGCACTTATGGGGTGCTGATAGTTGTTGAGGGTCAAACCTTCTTCTGGTAGGCAGATGATAAGATGACGGGACATAGTCGTACGTTTTGATCCCTAACTTTTGCCTGGACCGCCCTTTCGGGTTTTCAGTCCACCGGGATACCCATTTTTGCCCAAGCCGCCTTTTCAGGTTTTCGACTTGCCGGGTGTACAGATTTCTTCATTTCATCCCTCATTTTGCCCGAACCCTTTTGGTTCGCCGGGAAGCCCTAATTTTTGCCTAGGCATATCAGCCTAGCGGGTCTTTGATTGTGCGTAGTATTTTTCCGACTATGTCCGTTCTCAGAAAGTAGGGAGTTGCCCCTGTTTAGAAGTGTTTTGTCACCAGAAGATGTTTGATCAGGCGAGATTTGTTGCTTAAATGCCCCTAAGTGACTCAGGTGGAGATTTGCCCCAGGCTGGTTGGCCTTTTGAGAGATTCTCCGAATCTTGATTGGACTGCCCCAGATGATGGACAATAGTCGTGCCATGCCCCTTGATTGGAGGTACTTCTGTTCATTAGGCATTCGTCGTGTAAACTTCTATACTGTTCAAACAAAAAGTCATATGCAAACAAAGTTATGTTAAAAATGCAAAGCTTATGTCTGTCTTGAAGATTTTGAAAATGCATTTTTTTCATAAAACATGTGAATGTTTGTAAAGCATGATGTCAACTCTGTATTTACCGTAGCCTTAAGGAGTCAGGATACCTTCGTAACAGTATGCTTTCGAACTAACCCATGCTTCAGCTAGGACTTTTGAGGGTTATAACGTGGCCTGGTTCACGGTTTAAGAAACAAAGGATAAAGGCTCAAATTTTATTTGTACCCACCCGCTCTTCGTGATGTTCTCCAAACCTAAACTCAGTTGATCATGCGTTAGACCTTGCTCGAGTCTTTGCTTTGATGTTCCAGTAATGGTTCAGATGTTGATAGCTTATTTTGAATAGGCAGTCCTTCTTTGTTTTTGTTGAGGGTTTGCGAGACCTCTTTTTTTTGATTTGGTTATCCCTA
This sequence comes from Vicia faba, assembly GCA_948472305.1. Taxonomy (NCBI): domain Eukaryota; kingdom Viridiplantae; phylum Streptophyta; class Magnoliopsida; order Fabales; family Fabaceae; genus Vicia; species Vicia faba. The sequence goes on along the minus strand of OX451737.1, from coordinate 1,595,724,266 downwards.
TTTTTGCCTGAACTGTTTCCTTTTTGGAATTACAGTCAGCGGGATGCCCCAGTTTCATAAGTCTCTTTTCATAGGTTTAGACTTTTTGGGCTTTTCATTTATGAATTTTGATGATGACTGCCTGTCCTTTTGATTGTTCTGAACCATCACTGTCTTTGTTCGTTTTGTAAAGATGCATTTGGATCAACTGAGAGAACTACCCTGCCCCAGGTTATGATTAAGGGTTTTGATTTTCGAAAATAAAAACTCCTACTTCTTTGGCTCTGATGGGTTGACGAGGGATTATCATCCTTATAACTCCAGTGTTTAGGGGTTGAAACAATGCCTGTACCTCATCAGCGGGGTTTGTTCAAAAGCATACTGTAATGATCACGGTATCGTTTTCGTCATCCTCCCTCAAGAGGCTTAGAATTAACGAGAGTTGACATCAGAAAAAATATGAAACAATTTGCATATAGTAAATGCGAATATATTGATTCAAAATAAACATAAGCGATGCATTAATGGAATAACAATGTTTTAACATGAATAAATGTTTAAACAAAAGAAAATTGCAACTTGAAATTTCTAATGAACAAAAGCTTCTTAATTTGAACTAGTCATCCCAGATGGAAGATTCTTAGCAGAAGATTTTTATTTGGCCGCCCGGCATGAACTCCAGCACCCTTTCGTCGATCAAGTCCTGGATCTTGTTCTTCAAGCTCCAACAGTCGTCGGTGTCATGTCCAGGACTGTCAGAATGGTAGGCACATCTTTCATCAGGGTTGTAAGTAGGAGCAGAGGTATCGGGATTCTGGGGAGGACCCTTTAAAGTAACCAGATTAACCTCCAACAAGCGTTTCAGCATTATAGATGATGGTATACCAGTCTCAGAGAAATGTCTCCCAGGTGTATATCGCTTACGCCGATTACCCCGTTGATGCTGGGTTTGTGAAGTAGTAACAATTTGGGGAGGTCCACTCTTCACCATACCAGACTGTTGTCCTCTTGGTAGCTGATCAAAGACTTGATCCCTGACTCGGATTGGTAGCTTCATGTTGGATTTACTTTGGTGGAGTTGACTGATCGTGGTCCTCAACTCTACTTGCTCCTGAGCTAAACCTTGGATGAGAGCCCTTTGCCCCAACATTTGGGTTTTCAATGTGTCTACCTCAGCTTGTAGACGTTTCAGCTGCTCGTCCTTGTCATCTTCAGGAATTTTCTTGGCCAGATTCCCCATGAGGAGTGCCCTCAACTCTTCCTGCCCCTTGGATAGACCTAGGAAGATTTCCCTGAACTGAGACTCTTGAGCGTGAAGGTCCTTGATAGTCTGCTCGGCTGATGATTCAGGATTCATGACGATCGGCTGAAACAAACAGCGGAGAAGGGTAAGCAACCTGTCAAAGGGATACCTGCAATGCAATGAGATGTATGACATGCATGTAATGTTTTCAAGGACCTCGCAGGGTAAACAGAGAAACTTGTTAGAGTTGGAAACTGGCAACTTGATTGAAGGTACTTCATGTTGTTGAGAGTCCTTCGTCAAGGGTCAAAGGCTCACCATATCAAATGGGTCATAGCCCCTGACACTCTTGGCTAGAGGAACATAAATCCTCTTTGCCCCTGGCTAGATGTTTGATTTATCATGACCTGCATCACAAGCCCTTGAGATCCTTGAAATGGGTTAGGATGTGTGCAGGATGCATGCAATGGTATGATGTTATGCTATGCATGGGGTAATGTGAGTAACCCTGTTATGAGTCCCAATTAAGGACTATAAACAGACCCTGCAAGAAATTCAGTATACTTTGTTATGAGTCTCAATTAAGGACTATAAACAAAACCTGCAAGAGATCTAGTACACCCTGTTATAAGTCCCAATTAAGGGCTATGAACAAAACCTGCAAGAAACCTAAGTAAAACCTGTCATGAGTCCCAATTAAGGACTATAAACAGAACCTGCAAGTGGTTAGTACACCCTGTTATAAGTCCCAATTAAGGACTATGAACAAAACCTGCAAGGCATCAAGGGTCAGATAACAAGCATGCAAGTAGTCAAGTACGAAGGCACACAAGTCACACAAGAGAAGCCCTTAGGGTTTAGGCCAGCATGGGGTCTAGGTATTACCCTCTTGAAGTTGGTGGGTTCAACCTGTCCTAATCAAAGTAACCGGGTTCTAAGGTTCCCAATATCACGGGATTGCTTTCATTGTTCATCGTTTCGATTTAGCCACTGAACTGGCGACCGAAATATTCCAGGAAAGCAACCCTCAATTGAGCGTAGTATCGAGTATCAACCAACCTCGGACTGCACCAAAGTCAGTTATCTCACTACCCTGAAGAGGCCAAGATAGTTCAATTAAGGTTCCTAAGGTCTGTTGATGCTTCACGACACCACGCGGAGGCCCCGTACTCTCCTTGACTGGACTCAAGGGTTACCGGTACACACCAAAGTGCCACATCAACGTAGCAGACTGTTTCAACCATGTCGGTATACCCCGCACAGTTCCCTCACAGCCTTGTTGCTACTTTCTAAGAAGGTATCCCCAGATCCGGGTTAGGATCTATAGAACTCCCAAGCAACCCACAATAATAAAGCAAGCAAAGAAGACAATTGAAAACATAGTTATGACCTAGCCCTAAGGTACACCCCACTTTAAGTTTAATCCCCAGCAGAGTCGCCAGTTCTGTGATCGGTGGATCTGGAACTGACTGTTTAACGCTGGTTCGCGAAATGTCGCGGAAGCAAGAGTCGCCACCGTCTTTTATTTTCTCCAAATGGAAAGGACAAAAGCACAGAAAAATTCCTTTAAAGAGATTGCTCTCGGTTCGGGAGGTAGATTATAGAAAGGGAAGGTGTTAGCACCCTTTCTATCCATGGTTATCCATGGGCTCTTAGATACTTGCTCAATGTGTTTTCAAAAAATGTTTGTTTGCTTTTCAATGTGGGTTTAAAAGTTTCTTTGAAAAATTTCAGTTCGACTCGTACGTCAGAGTGTTTGAAAAATTTGCTTTGAAAGCTTTTGAAAAGTGTTAGTGTGAAAAGATTTTTGTTTGTTTTTGAAGAGAGCAAGTATCTACGAGAACCTACCTACCCTAAGGAATTCGTCTGTGTAAATGTCCTTTAAAGTAGTGCCATCCCACCATTGAGAGGTAGGTAGCACCACCGTTGGAGGTGTTCGGGTCAATTCGAGTTTGTAGGGACATGGTGATCACCGGAGCAATGGGAAGACACCTTAGAAGCTACCCTCATGCCAGGTTCCCGGATCATGAGGACTTACTAAGACATCCTCTACTCGACGATCACCTTTCGAAAGGCAACAGTGAGGCGTACCCTAGGGGTGGTGTGTGCGGATTCGTGTGTCATGTTTCAGTTATTTGTCTTGTCATGTTTATTGTGATCTACGCTTGATTTTAATTAAGACATTCATTCTTGCATGCTTTTTAACAGTTAAAAGTTGCGGGAAAATAAATCTACAACTATTACAAATGGCGCGGGTCCACATCGCCAAAATTAAACCGGACCCGATTTGACGGAAAATAAATAAAGCAAAATAAAAGTGCGAAAAATTAAATTGTTACAACGCTTTGGGAGAGATACAAAATTAACTAAACGACATAAAATAAAATACGCGAAATTAAAGAAACGAGGGCGTTGGACCCTTTATGCAAAAAAATTAATGTTAATGAGTTAATTAATTAGAATTAATGTGGAATTAGTATTAAAAATTAAAAAGGAATGTTTTTTTGGTGTTTTTATGTTTTCTAAGATTTAAAAGAAGAAGAATTTATTAAAATGAAATTTGAAATGTAAACCCTAATTCTAATGGTTTTTAAGTTTATTGTGAAAATATTAAGTTTTAACCTAATTTAAATCTAAATTAATTTACATGCGAAATTTAATTATAAAAATAAATAAATAAATATTATTATTGTAAGAAAGGGAAATTAAAAGAAATCAAAATTAATTACACCTATTTCTACATATTTTTGGATTTTTAGTCATTAAAAGGATTAAAATTACAACCTAATTAAAACTAAGTTTATTTACATGCATTTATTCATAAAAATAATTAAATAAATAAATATTATATTTTTTGCCTTTTCTGATTTTCATGATGTTTTTGTATTTTATAAAAAAAAGAATTAATTAATTTGATTAAAACAATAAAGCAAAAATAAAATCATAATTGAAAAATAAAAAATAAAAAAAATATAAAGAAGCAAACCAGGGGGGGTTCAGGCCCCAGATGGAGGTGTTGATCCAGTAATTTGGCCCACTTAGCTTTGATCCGTTTGACCTTTTTAGTTTGTGTGCTAGCGCGTTGACCAGCGTCTACTCTATGTCTTGAATCTGAGCCCTTTGGTGGACCTGCCAGGACGCGTGGCTGCTTGGATTATGAGGTGTACCATGGAACAACACCACCCCACCTGCGTATGATTATTAATTGAAAAAAAATAAAGGGAAAGGATGAAGACCTGGGATCGAACCCAGGTCATTCACGTTGCAAACTACCACGTGCACCACTGAACCAAGCGTTTTTAATTTAACATATAATAACATATAAATATAATAAATAAAACATGATGTTAGTGGGTTAAAAACGCGCGAGATTCAAAAGAACCACTGGCCGTTGGACACGAGGTCATCTTTTTCAATTTTCCTGAAAACACAAATATGAGGCAACGGTTTTCCAAGTGTGGTGTTAGGCTATATACCAGAAAATAGCGATTAGGTGTAGCACGCTCATAAATTGGGCGCGAGCATATGTTCATGATCGTCTGAGTGTGCTCTATCCAATGGTCTAAGTCTGGAAAACTAATTTTTCTTCAATTGAAAAGCCCTAATTCCAAGCTTTACGAACCCTAAAAGTTAACAATGGTAAACATCCATATATGGCACGAAAACAAAATTGGATCACATGGTTAGCTTCAGAATATGTTTATTAGTATGAATGCATCAATAAAAAACAATGAGAATGCCTTAAACATGGAACACGATCATGCATTTTTCTTGAAACTGTTTGAGTCCGTGGTACCAATTCTGGGCGTGTTGATGGACGTTTGGGATTGGAATGCGTTCAGCATAACCTTGGCAAGCTATTGAAACCAATATTAGGCTTTGAATCGCCTTCGAATGATGATTTCAGATTCTTGTTCTTAAGCCAAATTTTCAAGTTTCTATCTTGCTCTTCTGCGCAGCTTAGGGTCCTCTTGGGTTAGGGTTTGATTCAGGCATATGTAGTGAAGCTTTTAGGTCAAGAAAGTTGAATAAAATCCATGGCCATAATGATTTTTGATAATTGATTTTCCAAGATCTTTTTGAATCTTTTTTCATGTGCATTTTTGTTCAATCATGCCAATCAGCTCCAAATCTTTCCATAATTGGCTAAGCACGAAATATCAAGTCTAAAACATGTATGAAAAGATTCATTTGGTTCATTTAGATATTTTCCACATATTTAATTGATTTAATTGAATTAATATGAATAAAAATTCAAATAAATAAATAAAAAAATGAGAAAATGCTTCCCTTTGGGCCAAGTGGTCGTGCATAGGCTTGGAATGATGAATCATGGAAGAAAAATGGGCCCATTAGCAAATTTAGGTCATTTGAATCAAAGTTGACTTTTCAAAATTCCCAAAAATTTCCCAACTTCCACAAGGCATAACTTACTCAATTTTTAATCTTTTCACATGTTCTTGGACATTTTGGAAAGGTATTTGAGTCCTTTAACCAATGCCTTTGGTCCCATGTCATTTTGATTTACCAATCTCAAGTTATGGCCTTTGACTTAAAGTCCCTTTTTGTTGACTTTTGAAAATGACCTATAATGTTGAAATTGATAACTTTTTGTGAGAGCATTTCTTGGACTTGGAATATGAAGATGAATTGTAGGAAATGTCTTTCTATTCAAAATGAGCTTTGGATGGAATTTTTCTGATAATCCATGTGAAAGTTATGCCCTGGTCAATTTCAGTTGACTTTTTCAGCTGTCCAAATATAGTAACTTTTGTATCTTTGATGATTTCTGAGCCAAATTTTGAGAATCATGATCAAGCATTGATCAAATGATGTTTGTGGCTTCAAAATTATATGTTGACCAAAAATTTGAACTTTTGACTGCCAAATGACCATTTTGCCCTTACAGTTGACTGTAGTGCAATTTAGGGTTTTGACTGTGCAATTTTGAGCTGAATGCCTTGAAACTTGATATGAGGATGCTTGATCATATTTGTAGGCATGTGAGACTTGATTGGGCCTTTGAAAACTTCCTTTTCTTGATCAGAACTCAAACCCTAGTTTTGACTGTATAGGAGACAGTTGCACTGCACAACCCTTGGGGAATTTTGTGACTTGGCTTGGCCATTTCTTGAAGAATATGGGAGGGCAAATTTTGGGGTACAACACAAGGCATATCTGCATGAAGAGTTTAAAGATTCGATACCTGTATCCATCCAGGGCATATCTGTAGACGACTAATTCCAGATTCGATACCTGTATCCAGCCAGGGCATATCTGTGAGTAATTGATTGTAGATTCGATACCTGTATCTAGCCAGGGCATATCTACATGAAGAGTTTGGAGATTCGATACCTGTATCTAGCCAGGGCATATCTATAGACGACTAATTCCGGATTCGATACCTGTATCTAGCCAGGGCATATCTGTGAGTGATTGATTGTGGATTCGACACCTGTATATAGCCAGGGCATATCTGCATGAAGAGTTTGAAGTTCAGGATTCGATACCTGTATCTAACCAGGGCATATCTGTGAGCAATTAGTTGTAGATTCGATACCTGTATCTAGCCAGGGCATATCTGTATGAAGGGATTGAAGGTCAACACCTGTAACAGGCCAGGAAACCATCTTTCTTTCTCAAAATACGCAAGTTCTCGCTAAGGAATCTCTTACGCGATCGACACCCCTAGATGGCATCTATAAGCCCATCCCCACAACTATCCATCACATTTCCAAATGGCATCTATAAGCCCATTCCCGACAAGGTTCTGTCACATCTCCAGATGGCATCTATAAGCCCATCCTCCTATTCATCATCTTTCCAAATGGCATCCGTAAGCCCATTCCCGACATCACATTGCTGATATTCTACTATGCGAGTGCAAATTTCTGGGCAATCTAGTGTTCAATCATCTTCCACCTTCGGATCACGAAAGGCACACAAGCCAATCTACATCCTCAGGTCTAAGAAGATTGAACAGGGGCAACTGTTGTACCCCAAAATTTGCCCTCCCATATTCTTCAAGGTTTATCAAGAATCATCTTCAAATGGTTCAAGATTGTTCAAGGGTTGCACAGTCCAATTGCCTCCTAAGGTAGTCAAAATTAGGGTTTTGGTTCCTTCAATGAATTTGAGGTTTTCAATGGTCCAATCAAGTCTCATATGCCTATAAACATTGTCAAGCATCTACATGTCAAGTCTCAAGACTCACAACATCAAGTTGCACAGTCAAAAGCCCTATTTGGTTCACAGTCAACTGTAGGGGTAAAATGGTCATTTTACAGTCAAAAGTCAGAATTTTTGGTCAACATCTTATTTTGAAGCCACAATCATCATTTTATCAAGTCTTGATCATGATTCCACAAGCATGGCTCAAAAATCATCAAGATGCAAAAGTTTCTATTTTTGGACAGTTGAAAAGTCAACTGCAACTTGACCAAGGCATAACTTTTTCATGGATCATCATAAAAATCCCATCCAATGCTAATTTTGAAGGGGATGAAATTTCCTACAACTCATATTCACATTCCAAGTCCAATAAATTCTCTCACAAAAAGTTATCAATTTCTACATTATAGGTCATTTTCAAAAGTCAACAAAAAGGCATTTTAAGTCAAAGACCATAACTTGAGATTGGTAAATCCAAATGACATGGGACCAAAGGCATTGGTTATAGGACTTCAAGACCTTTCCAAAATGTCCAAGAACATGTTCATAGGATCAAAATTGAGCAAGATATGCATTGGAGAAGTTAGGAAATTTTTGTGAAATGGCAAAAGTCAACTATCCTTAAAACTTCAATTTTTGACAAAAGGGCCCACTTTCTTCCACTTGATTCAGCCTTGTCATGCCACCCACGTGTCCCATGATTAATTTCAAGATCAAACATTTATTTTTCCATTTTATTTAATTTTTATTGATTTAATTCATTTTAAATCCATAAAAATTCAAATAAAATCTAAAAAATTAATGGAATAGCATCTTTTGATTTGAGTAGCTTTCATGTGTCATATGCCAGCTACCAAATTCGTGCCAAGCCTTTTTGTGCATAAAATCTTGAATTTGAACCAAAAATGGAAAGTTCTTTAATGGTGGTCAACAAGATCTCAAGGCTTCTATGCACAAGGATACAAGCCCAGCTGCTGACCTAATTTCGTTCACACATACATAAGCAAGCATTATAAACCTAATTCACAACCAAAGCCTTGCTAAAACGGCCAGAGCAAAATTCAAAAATTGTCAAAAAAAGTGTGAGATCAAAAAGAGTGTTGCAAGCATTTTCAGATCAAAAGGAGAACGTGACATCCTTCCTTGCCATCCCCTGAAGCCAAAGCGACCATAAACGCATCCTAAGACCACCTATCAAGCACTGTAAGTACTCATGAAGTCACCTCTGAACATGGAATCGTGTTTCTCCATTCTTGCATTTTTTCTCAAAAATATTAGCATACTCATACTCATTGTTTGATTTCTAACGTAACTGCTATATTCAATTTCATTTTTAGGCTTCATATGATGATACCCGTACCTAGGGTTTGTTTATGTGGTTTTTAGGCGTTTTGTTTTCAGGTGAAATCAGAAGAAATCATAAGCGTGGATGAACTCAGGAGACCTAGACGAGACCAACCATGGTCTTGGAATAAGTTTTTGAGGCCTAGGGACGATTTTGAGAAAAGCCTACGAAACTACCTGCGGATAAAAATCCGCAGGTAAATAACCAGCAATCTCATTGAAGAAGACGATGATGTGTTGCAGCATGATTGGCCCTTTTCAAAAATCGCGCGTTATATTTTTTTTCCAGGCATATGTTTGATTTATTAATATAATATTTACATTTGGTTTTAATAACAATTGAAACACGCAGCTCAGATGGCCAAGGCGCTTGTGCATAGTCTCTTGGGACCTGGGTTCGAATCCCAGGTCCCCCAAATACTTGATATTATTTTGTTTAACGTGTTCCCATGCAGATTCCCCAAAGCATCTCACCATACACCTCCAGTTCACAAAGCGCCATGTGGCCTCAAGTGTGGATCATGTGGCCAAAGATGATGACCACCATACACCTTGGTCAAAGCACATGCAGCCAATCTCCAAAGGTCAAACGTGGTTGAGCGTTAATGGGCTTCACAATTCCAAATTCACCCCCTCCTGGGCCCAGAACCCCCTTGGTTCATTCCTTTTCCTCTTATTTTATATTTTCTAGTTTTTCTAATTATTATTATTATCACTAAAATTAACATAATTAATTTTTTTCACAATAAAAATTCAGAAAACCAAAAAATATTTTTATTAATTTCAATTACTTTTTGTAAATAAATTCATTAATTAATTTAGTTTAAATTAGGTTTAATTTTAATCTTCTTTTTACAATAAATAAAAATGAATTAGATTTAGTGTTTTTCCTTTGACACTTTTAATTTCCTTTTTTATTTATTTTATTCAAACATTAAAAAACACAAAAAAATACTTTTTTCTTTAATTAATTAATTAATTAGTAAATTAGGTTTAATATTTAATTTAATTGCAAAAGAGGGACCAATTTCAATTCTTTTCTCAAAAAGGGTCAAAACCCTAAGGACATCCCGATTCAACCTTTCGCGCGCATATTATTTTTAATTCGTTATTTTGATTATTTATGTATCTGCTCATAAATGTAATAGTTAATTAGAACTTTATCGCTTTCTTTTAATTTCTCGCTTTTTTTTCCAAACGGGTTTTTTTGTTTTTGGCGATGTATAGACCCGCGCCTTGTAATAGCTAGATTTACCTTTTCCGCACTTTATTTTCCGCACTCTTAACTGTTAAAAAATGCATGAAAGACTTGTATGAAAAATAAAATCAAAGCGTAGCTCACCAATAACATGTACAAGATAAGCTTAACTGAAAAACAACACACATGCACATGTCACTCTTAGGGTACGCCTCACTGGTTACCTCGACGTGGTCATCAAGTATAGGGTGTCTTAGAGGTCGCCCTCCTGTCTAAAGATCCAGTCGCCTCGAAACGGTTGCCTCGGATAAAAGGATCTAAGACATTAGGGTTACCGCTAAGGCGTCCTACTATTGCTTCGGTGACCACACATGTCCCTTATCATTGAATTGACCCAAATAACTCCAACGATGGTGTTACCTACCTCTCAATGGTGGGATAGAACTATCTAAAGGACTCTTACACAGCTTAATTCCTTAGAGTAGGTAGATTTCTCCTGGGTACTTGCTCTTTCAAAAAACAAAACAAACTTTTCGCACTCACACTTTCAAAAGGTTTTTCAAACAAATATTTCATACACTCTTGAGGACTGATACAAGAGTTACCTAGAAGTTTTTCAAACTAAACTTTTTCAAAACCCACACACACTTTAAAAGCAAACAATTTTTGAAAACATAGAGTGAGCAAGTACCTAAGAGCCCGTGGATAACCACGGATAGAAAGGGTGCTAACACCTTCCCTTTCTATAAATCTACCTCCCGAACCGAGAAACATTCTCGAAAAGGAATTTTGTTGTGCTTTTGTCCTTTCCATGTTGGAGAACATAAAAGACGATGGCGACTCTTGCTTACCGCGACATTTCGCGAACCAGCTTAAAAAACAGTCAGTTCTATTTCCACCGATCACACCAATCGAAGAGCAACACTGGAAGGCATTCGAAGGAGCCAAAATGTCCATATTCATTCAAATTAAAAAAAAGAGAGACAAGTTTGCATGCTTTTGGCAAAGTTACAAATTTTCATTCATGGCTCTTAAAGAACATAATGAATCATGCTTCTTTCCATCCTACCTTGTCCATTCTTTCTACTCTATAAATACCAAGCATCTTGCAAGCATAACAGACGCATATACAACCTGAAGAGAGCATACTAAATTGCAAAATTTGTCAAAATTGCAAAAAAAATCTCGAAAGTTTTCATTTTTCCAAAACCACTGATCCATTTTCCCTCAGTCCAAACAAAAGACTCCATCACGTTCCTGAAGGTGCCAGCAGTCACTTCCAGCCATTTCAAAGTCCATAGCACCCTTAAGCTGCAAGATCGTGTGTCACCGGTCGAACAAGGTTTGTCATATTTGAAATTTTAGATTCATGTGTTGTTGATGTTTTTGATGGTTTTATTTGTGATCAGGAAGTCCATTAGAACATGTGGGACGTGTAGTATGAAAACTTTAAGGCCTGAATGGTGTGATGCCATTGTTAGGGCATCACAAAATGAAAAGTTTCGCATCTCATAATCCATGAGCTTTCAGACTAAATAAACATCACCATTGAATTTTTAGACCCAAAATTAGGGGGGTAAGGTCATTTTTGTTCTTGTTATGTTGGAATTTTGCAGGTTGGAAATTTGGAGTGGCCGGAAGAGATGACCGGAGCCACCACCTCCGGTGGCTTGACTGGCGCTGACTAAGGCATGGCAGAAAGAAACGATTTGATTGGTTCATTCAAATGGTTAGACCCTACTAGACTTGCGCGCATGTGACAGCTCAACGCTATGACTCATTTTACAATATATCATAATCGTTTGATGTATACTAACGGATGTAAAGTCGTCCCAAAGGTTGAGTGCGTGAGTGTTAAGGCGTTATGTGTGTGAGAGGTCAGGGGTTCGACTCCTGCCTCTTGCATATTATTTTTCCATTTTTATTTTTGTAGATCACATACAATCAGGTCATATGCGCACACCATGGGTCACCAGATCTATACCCTATAATGTCATTACAGCCAGATCCAAGCATAGCAAATGTGTATCCCCATCATGGACACTAAAGAATCTTCTCACTGGATTCCAATACAACTTGTGCCTCCCCTTTGTTTGGGCTTAGTAAATTCCAATCAACACCCCCATTTTAATTATACAGACCCAGGCCCATTTGATTTTGTTTTTTATTTATTATTTTTATTCTTTTAATTTGTTTATTTTATTTAATCAGTAAGTTTTTTTAATCAAATAAAAAAAATAAACAAAACTTAGGATTAGTTTTTTTAGAATAATTAATTTCTAAAATTAATTAATTAATTAACTTTAACATTTTTAATTAAAATAAGTTAGAACTTAGGGCTTAATTTGTGTTTAAATTATTTCCTCAAATAAAATTATAAAAATATTAGAATTAGGCTTTAAATTCATTTAGCAATTATCTTTTTAAATTAAAATTAGATTTAAGGTAGTTTAACTATCTTCTTAAAATAACCAAATAACCAAAAAGATTTTTCTTATTTCATTTATATTTTCTTTTAGGTTTTAAGCGAACTTTCAACCTTTCGCGCGTGATTTTTCGTATTTTTTATATTATTGTACCTGTACACTGGATGTAATAGTTAATAGGATTTTATCCGCTATTTTTCTTCCCCCAATTTTTGTACATTGTAAATCTCCTCCCTGAAGCCATGTAATAGTGTAGGTTTATACTTCCGCACTTTATATTCTATACATATTAATTGCTAGTAACTAGGCATGTATGGAAAGACTAATAACAAAATGTTAGCAAACTTAACACAAGATACATACACGAACTAAACACAATTGCACATATGCACCTCTAGGGTATCCCACTTCAGTTGCCTTCGAAAAACGGTCACAATTCTCGAGACGTGAGAAGTTTTTAGTGGTTGTCCTCTAGTTTAAAAGATCACAAGTCCCTCGATGATCCTTTCGACGTTGCCTCGGTTTAAAGTGATCTTAGGACTTTAGGACAGTTACTAAAATTTCTTGCCAAGTTGCCTTCGTGACTGTAACGTCCCTTTGAATGTCCCTTATACATCCAACGATAGGGCTACCTACTCACTAATAGTAGGATAACACTGTCTAAAGGATAGGAGGAAAAGAACTACCTTTTCGAGTACAAAGTAGATAGCTGTTAGAAGTTTTCTCAAAACATTTTTGCACTTACATAAATACTACTTTTCAAAAACATTTTCTAAAACACTTTGTATACTTTCTCCACTATCCTGAGAAACCTTACAAAGTTCTCCATATTAAGGCATTTTCAAAACATCTTCAAACACACAAAGCACAAAGGTATTTCAAAATGAGCAAACCTCTAAGAGCCCGTAGAAAAATACGGATGGAAAGGGTGATAACACCTTCCTTTTCCATAATCTACCCCCTTACTCAGAATAATCTCGAAGAGGTCTTTTTCTGTTCTTTTCACCCTTTCCTTAATTTGGATAAAAGAAAAGTCGGTGACGACTCTTACTTACCACAACATTTGCAAACACAAACGCAAAACCAATATTAACAGTCGGTTTTGCCACTGTATCATACTATGTCTCTATGTCAATGATTTGTTGATAACAGGTGGCTATAAAAGTGAGATCGAAGACTTCAAAGGTGATCTATGCAAGGAATTCGAAATGTCTTATGTGGGTGAGATTTCATATTTCCTTGACATCGAATTCTACAAGAGCAGTAGAGATTTGATGATGCATCAAAGAAGATATGCAGGAGAAATTCTGAAGAGATTTGAGATGGTAGAATACAACTCAACTTTGACACCTGCAGAACCAAGACTTCAACTGTCGAAAGATGCAGATGAAGATGATGTCGATCCACCCAATACAAAAGACTTATTGGGTCATTGAGATACCTTTGTCATATAAGGTCTTACTTAGCATATAATGTAGGTATGGTAAGTAGATTCATGCAGAAGCCAAAGATATCCTCTAAGCAACCCTTTTGGTATCATCTCAATTCAATCTTCCATGTTCATGTATGAAGCTTTGACCCAAAAGGTGTTTTTGTTGACTTTTCAAAATGACCTATAATGTCAAAATTAATATCTTTTTGTGAGTGTATATTTTAAACTTAGGAGTTGAAGATGAATTGTAGGGAATTTCATCCTCTTCAAGATGAGCTTTGGATGGGTCATTTTTGATAAAGTATGAGAACGTTATGCTTGGTCAAAGTTGAGTTGACTTTTCCTGCAAAACCCTAATTTAGCAACTTTTGGCTTTTGATGAATTGTGAGCAATCCTTGATGAATCATGATCAACCCTTGATCAAATTATGAATTATACTTCAAAATGAGGATGTTGACCAAAAGTCTTCAAGTTTGATTGTATGTGGGCCACAGTTGACTTTTGACCTAGCACAATTGATTTTCAGGCATTTGAGAAATTGACTGAGAAAACTTCTTCTATAAGGCTTGAAACTTGACATGGATGATCTTGAGAACATATTAGGACAATGGTGAGCATTTGGGATCCTTTGGACTCAAGCATCTTGATGCAAAATGAAACCCTAATTTGAGATAGTCTGCCTTAGGAGAGAGTTTATCTGGTCAACTCTTGGACTTCCTTGAGCAATTTGAGGACCTCACTTGACATGTATTGAGAAATATGGGAGGAAAATTTTTGGGGTACAACAAATCTTGTATGCGGATGATACGGGGTGGATTGCTCATCAATCAACGCTGACAAACTGGGAAATTTTTGGTTCATTTCTCTTCCTCTTTGTGTATTCTTTATGTGTTGAGTTTGTACATGTATTTACTCTGAACTTATGTATATTTGTCGCCCATGGCGTTATATAAAACTTGCTTTACAAATCTTTGTGGATTATTGTCTTAGATTTTTGCTCTATGCTAGGGATTTAAGTTGTTATAGACATATACTGCTTAGATTCTTATCTAGGATGATCATCTCTTAGTCTTTAAACTCTAGAGATAGATTTAGAGTTGACATCTACTTGGGTATCAGATCTTAATGCCTCTGTGTGGTTGTGCTGTACTGAGAGATTATCAGTGCGATTACATAGTTGTCTTCTGTGTTTTTGAGGAGGTAGAGAGATCATTTCTTTGGTGATACAACCGGTCTCTCGATTTGGGTTAGAAATGACTTAGGTTGTGAGTGATACATAGTGATATTGATGAGTATTGTTAGGTTGAATGTAATTGGTCGATAGATTTAAGTCTGTGATGAGTAGATTATATGCAGGATTGATAAGTTTTTCCTTAGTTTTTACTTTTACTTACATTTATTTTCTGTTAATAACATTTTCCATACAAAAACCATTTAAAACGAAACTCATAAACGCGAGATTTTTTGAACGATAATTCAATAACCAATCTTTGTGGACACGATAAATTCCCGGATAAATATTTCTAAAACTTTTGTTGCTTTCCGTCGCTACCAACAAAATGGCGCCGTTACCGGGGATTGGTTCTATTGTTTTTGCATTGTGATAATTCTTTTGTTTTTGAGTTATGTAGATATCATATATATTGTCTATTTTTACTTGTGTATATTGATACTTGTATATGTTTACTATACTTATAAATTTGTTATATCATTGTTTATTTCCTTTCACGTTTGCTTGTGTGTTGGTTAGGAATAACCAGGTGGAAGCAACTTGGAGGAACATTCTTAAATAACAGGCGTCGAGCTTACGACGTAAAACAAGCATGTTTTATCATTTTCCATTTTATTAGTTTAGGTAGTGTGTTGATTGTTGTATAAACAAGTTGAAATAGGACTTGTTCTAAATTCTTATATCTTCACTTTCCAACTAGTTTATTCCACTTTCATTTGTTTGTTTTTGTTTCTATTGTTTGGACTCGAATTTTGGTTCGATAACTTGAGGATATAGAGGTGATTTGACAAGTTTGATCATTTCGACTTGTGAATACATGGTAATGATTTTGTTAAAGTTTTATACACGTTCGAGGTATATGTTTATCACTTTCTATACTTTAGCATATTCATGATACTTGGACTTTTTACAATTTGTATGCCATTTATTCTTTTGTATACTTGTTCATTTGTGAATCACTTTAGTTCCCTCCCTTTTTGTGAGGTAGCTTTCCATTGTTCACATATGTTGGAGACCACAATTCTTGTTTTAACTAGATTTTATTATGCTTAATCTTTTGTTTGTGTTGATTGTATGAAAGCTTGAACATGATCAATGCATTTTTTTGGTTCCATTTTGAGCATAACTACGTATCCAAATAGTCAATTGACCTTGTGAGTGTGTGATCATTAGTAACCCCTTTGAGCTTTTTGTCGATATCCATGTTGTATTTGCTAAATGTTTGTCTATGAGTGTTTAGTTTCCCTTTTTTATGAATATTGATTCCTTATTTTCTTGAACCCTTAACTATGATTTATAGTTGAATTTTTACCTTGCCTTACAAAGTAGGGAGTATTCAGATTATAACGATGGTTGAATTCAAGTTGGGGAGAGGAATGCTTATGTGCTTATGTTGTGATTGCTATGAGGTTGAAAAAGAAAAGAAAAAGAAAAGAAGAAAAAAAGTGAAATAGAAAAGATAGAAAAAGAAAGGAAAAAAAATAGAAAAGCTTTGAAAAACAAAAACAAAAAGAGTATGGAATAATATTGTGTTGAATAAGTGATGTGTGTTGGTTTGAAATTTGGGATGAAGAAGTTTGATTGAAATTCTATTGTTTGAAATTTCGTGGAAGTAATTACTCCCTTAGGTTTAGGCAAGTTTTTGTTTCAATTAGCTTTAGGACTTATCACTTGTTTGTTAACTAAGCCACATTACAACCTTGAAAAACCCTTTGAGACTCTTGCTTTTATATTTTTAATATAATTTTTAGATGAATGTATAATTTAGTCTATTGTTTGCAAGATTGTTGGATGAGTGAAAATACCCCATTTTTGTGTGTTTTTCATCTACCGATGATTATGTTTGCTAGGTGTGATTCACTTGTGACCATGTATTGTTTTAGAATGTTTGACATATTCTTTGTATTTAGCATGTGTTTCATGTTTATGTTATTGTTATAGTTTAGTGGTAAGTATGTTTCTTCGTGTGTACCGTTTTTCATTTGAACCACTGCATTTGTTTTTCGTTTTCAAAACCTGTTGATTCGTGATTCTTTGATTTATAATTCTTTGTTCTTTATGTTATTTAACTTTGTTTGATGATAAACAATAGTTCAAGTTAGGGAGAGTTTGATAAGTGCAAATTGTAGCTCTTTTTATATATACTTTTTATTGCACTTATCGACTTTTTATTGTTAATATCATTGAATAAACCCGACTTTTGTATAAATACATTTAGTTTGTTTTTATTTGTGTTTTCATGTATAAAGTGTATAATTTGATAGTTTTCTGTTCATTTTATAGGTATTGATGCGTATTTGGAGCATGAGCAATAAAGTATCAAAGACACGACTTCAAACGCGCGATTTTGAGTAACTCGTCAACGAAAAAGGCTCAAAATCAAAGAATAAGAAATCATCAATTTGGTTTATATTTTGTCATTATTAGAAGTAGCATTGAATAAGCTTTCCAACGCTTCGAATCAGGCGCGAATCAGAGTTACGGTTCAAAAGTTATGGTCGAAACAGTGCAGGATGCTATGCTGATTTTTCAACTTGCTGTCAACTTTCTCCGGGCGAAAATTTTGGTCGCGGGCGACGCTAGGCGAGCTGTAGCATGGGATAAACACTGTTTTTTATGGCCGGGCGAAACTTTTGGTCGCCGGGGGATCCTAGACAGTCAGAAATGCGTATTTAGGGCCAAAAATACATTTTTTGGATATGGTTTTGGGTATTTTTTATCCCAACTCTATCAACCTTCATTTTTGGATAGGATTAGCTTAGAAAAGAACATTGAAGCTTGCATACGGATGATCCGGGGTGGATTTCTCATTAATCGGCGCTGACAAACCGGGAGATTTGTGGTTCATTTCTCTTCTTCTTTGTGTATTCTTTATGTGTTGAGTTTGTACATGTATTTACTCTGAACTTATGTATATTTGTCGCCCATGGAATTATATAAAACTTGCTTTACAAATCTTTGTGGATTGTTGTCTTATATTTTTGCTCTATGCTAGGGATTAAGTTGTTATAGACATATACTGCTTAGATTCTTATATAGGATGATTATATGTTAGTCTTTGAACTCTAGAGATAGATTTAGAGCTGACAACTACTTGGGTATCAGAGCTTAATGCCTCTGTGTGGTTGTGATTTACTGAGAGATCGTCAGTGCGATTACATAGTTGTCTTCTATGTTGTTAAGGAGGTAGAGAGATCAGTTCCTTGGTGATACAATCGGTCTCTCGATTTGGATTAGAAATGACTTAGGTTGTGAGTGATATTTAGTGACATTGATGAGTATTGTTAGGTTGAATGTAACTGGTCGATATATTTAAGTCTGTGATGAGTAGATTATATGCAGGCTTGATAAGTTCTTACTTAGTTTTTACTTTTGTTTACATTTATTTTCTGTTTATAATATTTTCCATACAAATCCAATTTAAAACCAAACTCATAAACGCGAGATTTGTCGAACGACAATTCAATAACCAATCTCTATGGACACGATAAATTCCTGGATAAATATTTCCAAAACTTTTGTTGCTTACCACTACATCGCTACCAACGAAATGGCGCCGTTACCGGGGATTGGTTCTATTGTTTTTGCATTGCGATAATTCTTTTATTTTTGAGTTTTGTAGATATCGTATATATTGTCTATTTTTACTTGTGTATATTGATACTTGTATATGTTTACTATACTTATAAATTTTTTATATCATTGTTTGTTTCCTCACGTTTGCTTGTGTGTTGGTTAGGAATAACCAGGTGGAAGCAACTTGGAGGAACATTCTTAAATAACAGGCGTCGAGCTTACGACGTAAAACAAGCATGTTTTATCATTATCCATTTTATTAGTTTAGGTAGTGTGTTGATTGTTGTATAAACAAGTTGAAATAGGACTTGTTCTAAATTCTTATATCTTCTCTTTTCAACTAGTTTATTCCACTTTCATTTGTTTGTTTTTGTTTCTGTTGTTTGGACTCGAATTTTAGTTCGATAGCTTGGGATATAGAGGTGATTTGACAAGTTTGATCATTTCGAGTTGTGAATACATGGTAATGATTTTGTTAAAGTTTTGTACACGTTCGAGGTATATGTTTATCGCTTTCTATACTTTAGCATATTCATGATACTTGGACTTTTTACAATTTTTATGCCATTCATTCTTTTGTATACTTGTTCATTTGTGAATCACTTTAGTTCCCACCCTTTTTGTGAGGTAGCTTTCCATTGTTCACATATGTTGGAGACCACAATTCTTGTTTTAACTGGATTTTATTATGCTTAATCTTTTGTTTGTGTTGATTGTATGAAAGCTTGAACATGATCAAGGCATTTTTTTGGTTCCATTTTAAGCACAACTACGTATTCAAATAGTTAATTGACCTTGTGAGTGTGTGATCATTAGTAACCCCTTTGAGCTTTTTGTCGATATCCATGTTGTATTTGCTAAATATTTGTCTATGAGTGTTTAGTTTCCCTTTTTGTATGAATACTGATTCCTTGTTTTCTTGAACCCTTAACTACGATTTATAGTTGAATTTTTACCTTGCCTTAGAAAGTAGGGAGTATTCATATTATGATGATGGTTGAATTCAAGTTGGGGAGAGGAATGCTTATGTGCTTATGTTGTGATTGCTATGAGATTGAAAAAGAAAAGAAAAAGAAAAGAAGAAAAAAAGTGAAATAGAAAAGATAGAAAAAGAAAGGAAAAAAAATAGAAAAGTTTTGATAAAGAAAAACAAAAAGAGTATGGAATAATGTTGTGTTGAATAAGTGATGTGTGTTGGTTTGAAAATTGGGATGAAGAAGAAGTTTGATTGAAATTCTATTATTTGAAATTTTGTGGAAGTAATTACTCCCTTAGGTTTAGGCAAATTTTTGTTTCGATCAGCTTTAAGACTTATCACTTGTTTGTTAACCAAGCCATAATACAACCTTTAAAAGCCCTTGAGACTCTTGCTTTTATATTTTCAACGTAAATTTTTGGATGAATGTATAATTTAGTCTATTGTTTGCAAGATTGTTGGATGAGTGAAAATACCCTCTTTTTGTGTGTTTTTCATCTACCGATGATTATGTTTGCTAGATGTGATTCATTTGTGACCATGTATTGTTTTAGAATGTTTGACATATTCTTTGTATTTAAGATGTGTTTCATGTTTATGTTATTGTTGTAGTTTAGTGGTAAGTATGTTTCTTCGTGTGTACCGTTTTTCATTTGAACCACTGCATTTGTTTTTCGTTTTCAAAACCTGTTGATTCGTGATTCTTTGATTTATCATTCTTTGTTCTTTATTTTATTTGACTTTGTATGAGGATAAACAATAGTTTAAGTTGGGGAGAGTTTGATAAGTGCAAATTATAGCTCTTTTTGTATATACTTTTTGTTGCACTTATCGACTTTTTATTGTTAATATCATTGAATAAACCTGACTTTTGTATAAATACATTTAGTTTATGTTTATTTATGTTTTCATGTATAAAGTGTATCGTTTGATAGTTTTCCATTCATTTTATAGGTATTGATGCGTATTTGGAGCATGAGCAATAAAGTATCGAAGACACGATTTTAAACGCGCGATTTTGAGCAACTCGTCAACGAATAAGGCTCAAAATCAAAGAAATAGAAATCATCAATTTGGTTTATATTTTGTCATTGTTATAAGGATAATTGAATAAGCTTTCCGACGCTTCAAATCAGGTGCGAATCAGAGTTACGGTTCAAAAGTCATGGCCGAAACAGTGCAGGATGTTGTACTGATTTTTCAACTTGCTGTCATCTTTTGTCGGGGGAAACTTTTGGTCGTCGGGCGATGCTAGGCGAGCTGCAGCATGGAAAAATGCTGTTTTTGGTCGCCGAACGAAAAAATTTGTCATTGGGCGATCTTGGACAGTTAGAAATGCGTATTTAAGGCCAAAAACACATTTTTTGGGTATGGTTTTGGGTGTTTTTTATCCCAACTCCATCAACCTTCATTTTTGGATATGATTAGCTTAGAAAACAACATTGAAGCTTGCATACGGATGATCCGGGGTGGATTGCTCATCAATCGATGCTAACAAACCGGGAGATTTGTGGTTCATTTCTCTTCCTCTCTGTGTATTCTTTATGTGTTGAGTTTGTACATGTATTTACTCTAAACTTATGTATATTTGTCACCCACAGCGTTATATAAAACTTGCTTTACAAATCTTTGTGGATTGTTATCTTACATTTTTGCTCTATGCTAGGGATTTAAGTTGTTATAGACATATACTGCTTAGATTCTTATCTAGGATGATTATCTGTTAGTCTTTGAACTCTAGAGATAGATTTAGAGATGACATCTACTTGGGTATGAGAGGTTAATGCCTCTGTGTGGTTGTGTTGTACTGAGAGATCGTCAGTACGATTATATAGTTGTCTTCTATGTTGTTGAGGAGGTAGAGAGATCATTTCCTTGGTGATACAGTCGGTCTCTCGATTTGGGTTAGAAATGACTTAGGTTGTGAGTGATACGTAGTGACATTGATAAGTATTGTTAGGTTGAATGTAAATGGTCGATAGATTTAAGTCAGTGATGAGTAGATTATATGCAGGCTTGATAAGTTTTTCCTTAGTTTTTACTTTTGTTTAGATTTATTTTCTGTTAATAACATTTTCCATACAAAACCCATTTAAAACCAAACTCATAAACGCGAGATTTGTCGAACGACAATTCAATAACCAATCTTTGTGGACACGATAAATTCTCGAATAAATATTTCCAAACCTTTTTTGCTTGCCGCTACACCGCTACCAACAACTGAACACCTTTTTTATCTTCTTTTCCCTTTCGATAGTTTCATCCTCCTCCTCCTCCTCTCGAGAATTCAGAAGCTCTATCTTTGACCTGATGTTTGTGAGGTTTCAACCAAGACTTCTTGCCCCGAGTCTTGTAAAACTTGCCTTTGAATTTGTTGGAACCACCATCCTTTTTTCATGACTGAGCTTGCATATCCTGTATCGAGTTTTGAACTCCATTCCTTTCGACAATCCTCATCTCATGCGCCTCCAACGAACCAACCAAATCTTCCTCTTTAGTGGTTTCAAGATTGTTGGACTCTTGAATAACTACGATAACGTAATCAAAGTGAGAGGTCAAAATTCTCATTACCTTCTCAACTATCATCTTATCAGTTATAGTTTCACCACAACCCTTCATGAGATGGACGAGTTTTTGAGCCTTCAATACATATTCCATAACTTTTTCATCTTCTCCCTTCGAGAAAAACTCATATTGTCGACGCAAGATTTGTAACTTGACAACCTTGAGTTTCTCACCTCCTTCGTAATACTTCACTAGAATATCCCATACCTCCTTCGCCGTTTCAGTTTGAGAGATTTTGTCGAAATTAACAGCATCAATCACCGTCTGAATGCAATAAACAGCCTTGCAATCTTTCTTCTTGACTTTGTTGTGGGCTTTTTTTTGTTCATGGGTTGCATTTGCAGCCAACGCAGGAACGTTGTTGGTAACCACTTCTAGGATTTCATGGAAGTCAAACAAGGATTGCATCAGTTTTTTTCCATCGGATCCAATTCTTGCCGTCTAGCATTGGAAGAGAATTCAGAATGCCCGTATCACTAGTCATCTTCGCAGCGGTTGATTCACTTGTCATAGAAACACGATCTTTGACGTGAAATTTTTAAAAACTCGATCAAGAACAATAATCGGGAGCTCTGGATACCAGTTTGTTAGTGCGTGAGGCATTTTAGTGAGGAGAGAAAGATGTAATAATAAAAGAAATAAAAATTTATATTATTTAAATTGTATATAATCTTAACTGGACTTGAATCTACACAACTTAAATTATACTTAAATATTAAATACAATTAAAACTAATATAATCTAATATTTTAATAAATCTAATTTAATATTTTAATATTTCTCACATCTCTTAGAACAGTTTAAAAAACATGTCTATTTCCATTGGTGATAATTCAATTGGAAAAATTATGCTTAAAACCAAACTTGCTTAGAACTTTGAGAATGAAATGTCACTCAGAGATCTCAAATGATTTCTTAATATCAAATCTCAATGTCATGTTACTGCCAAAAGTTTTATTGTCCAATAAGTTAATTGAATATATATATATCATTTGGTGTTCTAATATTATTTTGGGAGTTATGGTGATTAGTCTATCAGCAATAATTTCGGTTATGATTTAGGGCTAGGAATTAGGGCCAAATAAATTGGATGAAGGTTAGGTAAAATCCAGTTTTGGTCAAAGAAGTGAGTGACCGAAGCACCACATCCTCCCTTGCAGTGTCCTATTTCTTTCCGTTTTTATTATAAGAAAAAAATTTATTATTTAAATATATCAAATAATAAATATATCTAGATTATATAAAGACTAAATATATTGATTATTTTATATATTTAAAAATGAATTTTTTTATACTAAAGACCAAGGAAAATATTATACTAAAAAATAACGTTCATATTTATTAGATCTTAGGTTTTGTAACAGAGTTATCGCATATACAAACAATAGTTTTCTTAATTTCTTAAGGTAAAGAGATATTCGGGTTATAAAAACACTATTTGCTAAATTGAATTAATTTGATAAATATAAATTGATATAAATTATATTTTTATTCATATTTACTACTCAATCTCCTAAATAAATTTTTATTTATTTAGTACTCAATCTCCTAAATAACTTTTTATTTATTAAAATCACAATGAAATGGAGTATAAGAAAAGAATAAGACAAAAGAACAATACACACATGATTTTGATCCAGCTAAGTAACTAAAATTCTTTGTCAGAAAGTATAGGTATGAGTCATAATTCATAAAGAACATTAAGTAGTCAATACTTTTTCATCTAATGTACTAATCCGTACACCCTAATATCACCAATTAACATCCTAATCTTCCTAATCTAGTGTGAACTCAAAGACTTATTTTCACCCACCTTTTCTATTCTAAAATCATTGACAATGACCCTTTTTCTTTTCACATTGAATCTTTCCTCACACACCCCTTTTCTTTAATTTTCAACCATCACATTATCATTGACCATTGTCACACCCCACATTCATAAAGTTTCAATTTTTCCTCACACACTAAAATTTCATCACACCCAAATTCCAAAGCTCCAAACTTTCTAAGTGAAAATGGCCAAACAAGAAATTTCAAAACAAGGGTGTTTCTCTAGTTTCTTCAAAGTGCTTCTTTGTGCTAGAAATGAAACTAGTCCACCAGTGTATCCATCTGAAAATGTTGAAGAAAAAAAATATGATTTTTTTGATGATTCTAATTCTATAACCACTCCTAGTGTAGTAGCTAGGTTAATGGGATTAGATTCACTACCAAAAACCAAAAGGGTTGTTAGAGAAACAACCTTAGATTGTGTTCCTAGAAGTAAATCAGTTAACTTTGTTGATTACTTGCTTGAGTTTGATCAAAGCATTGGAAACCATCGTAGAGTGAAAACTTCATCATCTTTTAGAGAAGTTCCTTCACAAAAAAATTACCTTTTTGTCCTTGATATTGATGATAAAAAGGGTAATAAAGTCCAAGAAGAAAATGTTACTAAGTTGAAGAAAAAGAACAAGGAAATTGTGAGAGTGAAGAAAGAGAAAAACAAGAGAGTTTATAAGATAAAAGATGAACCAAGAAAAGTTCCTTCTTCTAGGTATAAATCTAAGGTTAGAGATTGTAGAAAAGGTGAAGTTTTTTCAAGTGTTTCTCCTAGGTGTAATTGTGGTTATTATGGTTATGGTGATGTTGGTTCAAGTTCAAGTTCAAGTTCAGTTTCTCCATTGCCAAAAAGTAGGATTAAGAAAGGGTTTGTTGAACCAAAAATGAGGAACAAGGTGAGTAAGAATCATGTGTCAACAAAGAAGATTCAGACAGAACATAGCTTGGAAAATCTTAGTCCTATTTCTGTTCTTGATGTTAATGATTATGCCTTTCTTTATGGAGCTGATTATTCAGGTTTGCTTACTTAATCTCTTGCTATATTATGTTTTTTTTATGAATAATTTTTTTTTGAAAATTTTATTGTTGGAACAAAAAATATTTTTAGATGAAGTAACTTATGGACTAATGTGCTTTGAAATTTTTAATTAAAAATTATTTTTATATTTATTACTTTTTATATAAATTGTTCGATTCCTAATTTATAGATACAGTGTTAGTTTGCTTTATATTTTTGAAAGAGACAATTTTTTTAATTAAAATTTTAAAAGTGTAAAATATTGATTTTGTTAGTCTTAATGGTCAAAATAAAATTGTTTATATTTTTTTAATTCATTATACTTAATGTTAATGTGATTTTACACTAAAATTAAGTGTTAAATTTAGTTTTACATAAATATATTCAAAAATAAATTATTCTATTTTTAATTAAATTTAAATTATTTTTATATATAATTTATTGAACGACAATTATATTTGAACATGTATAATTCTTTAGATACGATTTTTATTATTTTTCAATAAAAAATATAATAAATATACTTAAATGTTTAAAGAAATGAAAATAAAAATAATTTATATGCATAAAAAATTATATATCTGTCACATTTTTATTAAAAAATAATAAGAATTTTACTTCAAAAATTATACCTAAATTTTATCTTTAGTATTTATCACCGTAGAAATAAACACTTCTAATTTGATTGATAAATTTATTTTATTTTTAAATTATATTTGTTTGCTAGTGGCTAAAACAAAGGATGACATTTAAATAACATTAATAAACATAATAAAATGAATTAAATTTTTTTTAAAATGTTAAAAAAATAAAACTATTGAATAAAATATATTTAGATGAAATGTTTGAATTTAGTCGCAAGAATTATTAAAAATTTTGAAAAACAATTTTACAGTTAATTGTAATTTTAGTTTTTTTTCTTTTCATTTTTAATCAATTAGTTCAAGGATTGAAATTTCACCTTTAAAGTAAATAAATGATATATTGCCGGGTCAAACTTGTGCAAAAAGAGTGTATTATTTAGAGAAAATAAATAAAATACCGACAATTTTTACACTAACAATCAATTACAATCATATATTTAATTATATTTTTGGTTGAATGTATGAATATTATTTTTTATTATTTATTAAAAAATATTTCCAAGCATTTAATCATCGATGTAATTGTAACCTCTATATGAATTTATAACCTCTATATGTCTGCAATAATGAGAGCATAGAGTACTTTTCAAGACACATTTTTGATTAAAAAAGCATTTACTTCATAGTAAATAACTGGCCCTCCAAACTGAGTATAGGTACAAACACCTTGGCTTCAAAGTCAAAGAGGAAATCTAAGTCTTTATTGGAAGTGTCCTTGGATGAAGATGTTGAAGAGAAAGCAAACAATAATAAAGGTTATGCCTCCCACACTGACATCAACAGAGAAGCAGAGTTGTACTCAGACTTGATGTTGAAGATTCGTAGTTTGACAGAAGAGTGTATCAACAAGTCAGATTCCACATATAAGGCTGAAAGCTTTGAGGAAATTTGTTTCGTGTTTGAAGAAACTATTTTTGATACTTTGTTATTTGAGGTCTTAAATGAACTTGTATAATTTCTTTTCTTAAAGATAATGTAGATTTTTTTTGGGTTTCTTTTAACCTTTACTTCTAAAGTAATAGAGATTATCATAATGTGGAGCTCGGATCAGAGTTATGTAAAAATTGGTTAAAAGTTAATTGAGTTAGAATTTGAATTTGATTTTTATAACTTTCATATTATCATCTTTATGTATAAACATATATAGATATAGTAACTATTGAATTATTTTATTGGAAACCGATTACAATTTATGTTAAACTTCACCTTTTTACCTTCTTTCTTTCAATTGATCTTCAGGATAACAATATCTTGATAGTAACACTCTAAAACTTCCGCGTAATTATTAAATAAAATTCGAAGGAATTTAAAATATTTCAATACTCGGATTTTATCTTCATACATACATATGTTCAACAATATGAAATACGCAACACATTTATGAAAACATAAAACTACATGTACTTCATATTTGAAAAATCTTTCAATTATTCGCAGTGAAAAACATCAATAACAATTATTTTCAACCCTTCAACAAGAGTGACAAACATCATCTTTCAAAAATTCAACATAAAACAATGCTTAAATCTAACAAATAAAGTTTTACAAAAATTTACTCCTAACATAAACAAAACAAGCGCAAAATCTCCAAGTATTACGTATCAGAGCTGACACCGACTCAATCTACGTAAAATGAGGCAACTCCTCATCTAACTTCGACCTCAAGCTACTTCGGAACATCTGCATGTTACTCATGTAGGGCAACATTCAAACAGAAGAGGTGAGATATCATAACAATATAAGAGAAAACATAATAACGAGTAAATAGCAATTCAAGTACGCATAATTATACTTCTTTACCTCACACATTTTCTTCATTCATCGTACCACAAGGTACACCAATATACAATCAAATACGCAAACAACACATAACATCCATCATGATATAATTCATACTTGTTCAACATCCAAAAACATCAAATTATTAATAATAATGTAATACAATGAGACTTGTTAATCAGGAAATAATCAAACACATTTATTGTGAATAATTTACATTCATAGAATAGGAAATTGTCATTATAAGTTGTAATTAGTTATTATGAGTTGTAATTAGTCATTATGAGTTGTAATTACCGACACTGTTATATAGAGTATCAAATGCAATGAGAAAGACATCAAGCCATAATTCATGACATGGTATCAGAAGGGTTCGATCTAACCTGTGAATCCTTGTTCTCTTGGCTGAATAACGACACCCCACTGGGTCGCTCTTGAAATCGTGTTTCTTGTTTGTATTTCTCGAAATCTGAAATCTTTCAATTGCCGTTTCGTGATTTCTTCATTGTTGTTGCTTCGTGATCTTGATTCCGTATTTATCGCACGTTGTTTCGGTGATCGTTAATCATTTGGTGCTGCTAACATATTGTGCTTTGCGATTCTGTTTCGTATTCTCGGTGATTCCGCTTGGTGATCGTTGTTCTTGGTGATTCTGTTCGGTGATCGTGGTTTCATTGTTGAATTGTTGGCGATTTCTAGATCGTGGGTGTTTCTTCACCGTTCGTTAGCTACTGCGTGGTTTCCTGGTTTAGCTACCGCGTGGTTTCCTGGTTTGCTTCCCATTGTTTTACTATTTATTTAATTGGTATTATTAAATAAATTGGTTGCACGTGCACACTAGGTTTGAATTTATCCTGTTTATTTAACAATACGAAGGGGTTATATCTAATGGCAATGGAAAATGAAAAGAATTTTTGTGTCTGTTTTACCGGCAAGAATTATTCTGCATGGGAATTTCAGTTCAAGATGTATGTTAAAGGAAATGGATTATGGAGTCATTTAGATGGTGTTTCTAAGGCACCGACAGAGAAAACTGGTTTAGATGCATGGGAAACTAAAGATGCTCAAATCATCACTTGGATTCTCAACAGTATTGATCCTCACATGATCAATAACTTACGCTCTTTTTCAACTGCTCAAGAAATGTGGAATTATCTAAAGCGCATTTACAACCAGGGCAATTCGGAAAAACGTTTTCAGTTGGAGTTAGAAATAGCCAACTACAAACAAGGTGATTTGTCTATTCAAGAATATTATTCTGGTTTTTTAAATCTCTGGGCAGAACACTCTGCTATTATACATGCTAATGTTCCCAAGACCTCTCTCGCGGCTGTTCAAGAGGTTTACAACACAAGTGGTCGAGATTAATTTCTCATGAAATTACGCCCAAAATTTGAGGTTGTCAGAGGTGCCTTGCTGAATAGGAATCCTGTTCCTTCTTTAGATACATGTGTTGGAGAACTCCTAAGGGAGGAACAACGTCTTATTACTCAAGGAGCCATGTCTCATGATGCTACCATTTCCGAGCCCGTGATGGTTGCATATGCTGCTCAAAGTAAAGGTAAAAATCGTGATATGAAACAGGTTCAGTGCTTCTCTTGCAAACAATTTGGTCATATTGGTCGTAGCTGCAATAAGAAGTTTTGTAATTACTGCAAGCAACAGGGTCATATTATCTCTGAGTGTCTATTTCCAGTGATTTCTGGTAAACAACCGCTAGTCTTCCAAACTATCGAATAAACTTACTGACTGTTATTCAATTTCTCTGGTAACTCACAGGATCGACTAGATTGATCCTAGGATTCCTTGGTCATTAGGGTAACTCTCATGATCGAACAAATATTCATGGTTGATATTTGAGTGTTATATAGGCGTTTGGCTTATTTAAGTCAAAGACCATAACTTGATATTGGTAAATCAAAATGACATGGGACCAAAGACATTGGTTAGAGGACTTCAAGACCTTTCCAAAATGTCCAAGAACATGTTCATAGCTTCAAAATTGAGCAAGATATGCATTGGAGAAGTTGGGAAATTTTTGTGAAATAGCCAAAGGCAATTATCCTTGAAATTTCATTTTTGACAAAAGGGGCCCACTTTTTCCACTTGTTTCAGCTTGGCCATGCTTCCCACGTGTCCCACAAATTATTTCAAAATTTAAAATTAATTTTTTCATTTTTACTTAATTTTATTGGATTTAATGCATTTTAAATCTTTTAAAATCAAATAAAATTAAAAAGGTTAATTAAAGGGAATATTTTGCATTGAATAACTTTGAACCACCATTATACACATCCAAAATTCATGCCAAGGCCTAATCAAGCAAGAATTCAAATTTTGGTACAAAGATGGAAAGTGTTTCAATGGAGGTTTATGGAAAATCTTAAGCATGAATGCAAGGCATTATTGGCCATAATTCTTATCAAAACACATTACATAACATGTATACAAGTGATCACAAGGACATACACGAAAAAAGAAGCTCCCAAATTGCAAAACACATTTCAAAAAAATTTCAAGCAAAGAGCAAAACTGTAAACCTCCTTACAACGCCTCTCAAGTCCCAATTCCCATCCAAACATATTCCTGATATCCTTAGGAAGCTTTGGCAATCAAAAACAAGCATAATCACTCAAGAAATCGTGCCTTAGACCTCCTCCGGTTTGCTTCATTTTTTCAAATTGTATATCATATTTCATAAGCAATTAACCCATTTTCTTTGTTGTTTTGTGTTGCTAGGGGCTTTCTAAAGCTAGTAGATTGATCCAATTGCATTTTAACGCATCATAGCATGATTCACCATTGAAATATTTTAGGGTTTCTCAAGCTTCAAATTGGGGATTTCCCCATATGGTAAAATTAGGACATCAAACTGCCATGGTTGGAATCGTGACATCCAAACGAACATAACAGACCCATCGCGCTCAATTTATGGTCAACCATGGCCTAATCGTTTTTTTTACAGGTTGCATTTTGGGGGGGTTTAAAACCCCCGCTATCTCTTTTGTTACAGGGGCAAACGGAGAAGAAGGTTGGCGTGGCAAGACTTGAATGGAGGGTTCAAACCGCGCGCGCAATTTTTTTTGTTTTATATCAATTAACGTTATTTCTTACATATTATTTGTTTTCCATTCCATGTACAAAACGCGCAAACAGCTCAATTGGTAGGCAAGTGACTTGGTAAACACTGGGACCTGGGTTCGAATCCCAGGTCCCCTTAAATTATTTCTATTATTTTGTTTAACCCTTTCCCATGCAGTGCATCATTAAGTGATCCATCATACACCCAGCGTTTGTGCTTGCCATGTGTCTCTAATGGTCAATCCAGTGGCTATTACCAGCCATCCACTATACGCATCAGTCAAACGTTCTCCACATGATTCAAAAAGTCAGCAAAGGGCCTCCTTCTGTTGGGCCAAAATTCATCAAGCCACCTCCTCAATTGGGGTCAACACCCCCATGGTTTGCATATAGCTTTCTTTTTTTTTATTTATTTATTTATGTGTTTTATTTATTTTAATTAATTCATCAAAAACAATTTTCATAAAAACCAAAAAAATCAGAAAAAATCATAAAATAAAAATATGTTTTATTTAATTTAATTCATCAACATTTTTGTAAATAAATTTCGTAATCAATTTAGTTTTAATTTTAGGTTTTAACTTTAATGTTTTTTTCTTAAAATAATTAAAAACATAAAAATAGGTCTTTTATCCTTTTTTATTCTTTCTTCTTAATAAATAATCTTTTGTTCTTGTCACTATTAATTATTAATTATTTTTGTAAATAACTTATAATTAATTAATTAGGGTAAATTAGGTTACAACTTAAACATCTTTTTTTTTTATAATTAAAAACAATTTAGAATTAGGATTTCTTTCAACATTAATTTCCTTTATTCTCATTAAATTTCATAAATATAAAAAAAACATAAAAAAATAAGTCCTTTCCTTTATTTAATTTAATTAATTTAATAATTTCAATTTAACTCCTTTAAAGGGTTCAACGCCCTCGCATTCGATTACATTTTTGTTTTGCGCGTTTTATTTATTTCTTGTTGTAAATATAATGTACTTGCTCCAAAGCCCTGTAATAGTTAATTAGGCATTTATTTTCTGCAATTTATTTTAAATCGGGTCTGGATTAATTTGGCGTTGTAGACCCGCGGCTTTGTAATAGCGTAGGACCTTTTATCTTTTCCGCATTTTAAATTCCCGCACCTTTAACTGTTAAACAATAACATGAAAGAATGAATGCCCAAAAATAAAATCGAAACGTAGATCACTAATGCATGACAAGACAAACAATAAATTGAAAATGACACACAATTCACACACCACCCCTAGGGTACGCCTCACTGTTGCCTTGCCTCGAAAGGTGATCGTCGAGTAGAGGATGTCTTAGTAAGTCCTCATGATCCGGGAACCTGGCATGAGGGTAGCTTCTAAGGTGTCTTCCCATTGCTCTGGTGATCACCATGTCCCTAACCCTCGAATTGACCCGAACACCTCCAACGGTGGTGCTACCTACCTCTCAATGGTGGGATGGCACTACTTTAAAGGACATTTACACAGACGAACTCCTTAGGGTAGGTAGGTTCTCGTAGATACTTGCTCTAATTTCAAAACAAATCAAAAATACTTTTCACACCAACACATTTTCAAAAAAAAGCTTCAAAAACAATTTTTCAAACACTCTTGAGGACTGATACAAGAGTTATTCCGAAAACTTTATACGAAACTTTTTCAAACCCACTCACAATTGAAAAGCAAACAATTTTGAAAACACAATGAGCAAGTATCTAAGAGCCCATGGATAACCATGGATAGAAAGGGTGCTAACACCTTCCCTTTCTATAACCTACCTCCCGAACCGAGAGCAATCTCTTTAAGGAATTTTTCTGTGCTTTTGTCCTTTCCATTTGGAGAAAATAAAAGACGGTGGCGACTCTTGCTTACCGCGACATTTCGCGAACCAGCGTTAAACAGTCAGTTCCAGATCCACCGATCACAGACTCTAAGTAAAAATAGGCGTTCGAAGGATAAAACTTGAAGATAAAGGCATGAAAAGTATGACAGTTTTCTGAAATGTAAAGTGCTTGAAATGTAAAGAAAGCATTGAAATGTAAGGCTTTAATGAAGAGATTTCAAAGTAAAAAGACTTTGAATGAGAAAACTTGTAAATGGTATTTGGCATAAAGGTAAAGGAAAGTGCTGGAAATGATAAAAGGTTTTCATTAAATCATAAACATGTGGTGCTATCATACGTACATTGCTCTTGCATTCGTTTACCTTGCCATGTGGTAGTTTGAATGTTACTGAGTATTTAGTACAATAGATATGACACACGAAATCCTAATACTAAGACTTCTATTTATACTAATTCGACCATAACGGTCTTACTATAGGATTATGCCACGTTCAGAACATGCAGAACAATGCCTCTCTCTTCTTTCCACGTGTCTCCAAATGCTCCAGCACATAAATTCAAACTTCGAATGTACCGCTTCCATTTGAATTTCAAATGTTTTGGTACTTCTCCGTTTCGAACGCACTTCTCAGACACAACCTTGTTGTTATTTCGAGACTTCTTTAGATATGTTCCCATAATTGCCACTCGAAGCTCCAAGCTTTGATATGCTTATTCGAAACACTGCTTCTGCTACTTCGAAACATGATGCTTTGTTTCATTTCAATCGAAACGTTCCAATTCACTTGGCTTCTAATATTATCAAAATCTTCAGCCAACAGTGTCCCACGCGTCCTCCACGACCAACACAACGTTCAGTACAGGCATTCCATGCAAATCATGCGGTTGGTCCTTCCACTAATGGGGCATCAAACGATAGTGCTATACAACCTGAATTGATTCAACAAATGGTACTTTCCGCTCTCTCGGCCTTGGGAATTCAGGGTAAGTCTTCTAATGTTTCTCGCCTATGGTTTCTTGATTCGGGTGCATCCAATCACATGACAGGTTCTTCAGAGTATTTGAACAATTTACACTCTTATCATGGTAATCGGAAAATTCAAATAGCTGATGGTAATACTTTATCTATTACGGATATTAGCGACATCAACTATGATTTTCGGGACGTGCTTGTATCACTTGGACTTACGTCTAATTTATTATTTGTTGGTCAATTGGTAGATAAAAATTATGATGTTAACTTTTCTCGTGATGGTTGTCTTGTGCAGGAACAGGTGTCGGGGAGAGTGATCGCGAAGGGGCCTAAAGTGGGAAGACTGTTTCCACTCCAGTTTATTTCTAATCATATATCTCTTGCTTGTAATAATTTTTTGAACTCTTATGAGGATTGGCATAGAAAATTAGGTCATCCAAACTCTGTTGTTTTGTCCCATTTATTTAAAAATGGTTTGTTGGGAAATAAAAATGTTTCTAATGCCTCTATTTCATGTTCTGTTTGCAAATTAGCTAAGAGTAAAACACTTCCTTTTCCGTCTGGTGCTTATCGTGCTTCCACTTGTTTTGAAATGATTCATAGTGATGTATGGGGTATGTCTCCTGTAGTTTCTCATTCCCACTATAAATATTTTGTCACATTTATTGATGATTATAGTCGTTTTGTTTGGATATATTTCCTTCGGTCTAAATCTGAAGTATTTTCTGTGTTTAAGAAATTTTTAACATATGTTGAAACTCAATTTCAAGCAAGTGTTAAAAAATTTCGCTCTGACTCTGGTGGTGAGTACATGTCTCATAAGTTTCAGGAATACCTTCAACAAAAGGCATCTTGTCGCAACGATCTTGTCCCAATACCCCTCAACAAAATGGTATTGCAGAACGGAAGAATCGTCATTTGCTTGATGTAACACGCACATTGCTTCTCCAAGCTTCAGTACCATCCCGATTTTGGGTAGAAACTCTTTCCACAACTGTCTTCTTGATCAATCGTCTTCCTTCTACGGTTATTGAACTTAATTCTCCTTTCTTTCATCTTTTTAAAATTCATCCTGATTATAGTGCTTTACATACTTTTGGGTGTGTGTGTTTTGTTCACTTACCTCCTTTTGAAAGGCATAAGCTTGGAGCACAATCAGTTCAATGTGAATTTATGGGATATAGTCACTCTCATAAGGGATTTGTATGTTATGATGTCACTAACCATCGTTTTCGCATTTCTAGAAATGTGACATTTTTTGATAATCAGTTTATGTTTCCCTGTGTTTCTCCTGTCATTAATGATATTGTCACTCCTCCTAAGTTTTATATTATGCCTCAATCTATAGAACGTTATAAACTAGGTGATGTATATGTCAGAAAACACAGACAACAGGTTCCCACACCCCTTCCCGACGCTGAACCGCCACCTGATCCTGTACCGGTTGAACCACGACGTTCTGGTCGAATATCTCGTGCACCA
This sequence comes from Vicia faba, assembly GCA_948472305.1. Lineage (NCBI taxonomy): Eukaryota > Viridiplantae > Streptophyta > Magnoliopsida > Fabales > Fabaceae > Vicia > Vicia faba. The sequence continues at coordinate 1,595,689,478 of OX451737.1, read as the reverse complement.
GATAGATATTCACCAGACAGGTATGATTCCTCACATACTTCTCTGACTGCCACACTCTCTAGCATATCTATTCCTACTTGTTACTCACAGGCTGTTAAGGATGTGCGATGGATAAAAGCAATGAATGAAGAGCTTCAAGCTCTTCAAGAGAATTTCACATGGGATATTGTCTCTTGCCCTCCCGATGTAAAACCTATAGGTTGCAAATGGGTGTATTCTGTGAAATTAAATTCTGATGGGTCCCTCAACCGTTACAAGGCTCGTTTGGTTGCGTTAGGAAACAAGCAGAAATATGGAATTAATTATGATGAGACATTTGCACCGGTTGCCAAAATGACAATTGTCCGCACGATCATCTCTATAGTTGCTTCTAGTGGTTGGACTCTTCATCAAATGTATGTGAAGAATGCTTTTCTTCATGGTGACCTGAGAGAAGATATTTATATGACTCCACCTCAAGGCTTATTCTCGTCATCTAAAGGCGTGTGTAAGCTCAAACGCTCCTTATATGGTTTGAAACAGGCACCTAGAGCATGGTACGAGAAATTCCGCTCCACTCTACTTGGATTCTCCTTTATTCAAAGTCAGTATGATTCATCTTTATTTATTCATAGCACATCTACGGGTATTGTTCTGCTTCTTTTGTATGTTGATGATATGGTTATTACTGGTTCGGATTATGCTTCCATTCAGCGACTTAAGCAACAGTTACAAGCCTCATTTCACATGAAAGATTTGGGTAATCTACATTATTTTCTTGGTCTTGAGGTTCATTCTACATCCAAGGGAATCTTTCTCCATCAACAAAAGTATGCTACAAATTTGATTTCTATGGCCGGTCTAGAATCGGCTAACCCGGTAGATACTCCTCTTGAGGTTAATGTTAAATATCATCGTGATGATGGTGATCTTTTGCCTGATCCCTTATTGTATTGACAACTTGTCGGCAACCTCAACTATTTGACTATTACTCGCCCTGACATATCTTTTGATGTTCAACAAGTAAGTCAATTCATGCATTCTCCTCGTCATCTTTACTTGGCTGCGGTTCGTCGTATAATTAGCTACTTAAAGGGAACCTCTCACCGCGGATTATTCTTTTCTGTTGGAATTTCTCTTCAGTTGAGTGCTTATAGTGGTGCTGATTGGGCAGGGTGTCCTGATACTCGTCGATTTGTTACTGGTTGGTGCATGTTTCTTGGTTCTTCATTGATCTCTTGGAAAAGTAAGAAGCAAGCAAGAGTTTCTAAATCTTCTACTGAATCAGAGTATCGTGCCATGTCTGTTGCTTGTTCAGAAATACTTTGGCTTCATGGTCTTTTGGCTGAACTTGGATTTCCCCAAACAGAGTCAACTTCACTTTATGCTGACAATACAAGTGCCATTCAAATTGTTGCAAATCCTGTTTTTCATGAGCGCACCAAACATATCGAAGTTGATTGTCATTCAATACGTGACGCCTACGATAATCGAATAATATCACTTCCTCACATCAGTACTCAGTTGCAGGTTGCAAATATTCTTACCAAGGCTGTTCCACGCCCACGACATCAGTTTCTTATTAGCAAATTGATGCTCCTTGACCAGCCGCATCAATTTGAGGGGGGATGTTAATCAGGAAATAATCAAACACATTTATTGTAAATAATTTACATTCATAGAATAGGAAATTGCCATTATAAGTTGTAATTAGTTATTATGAGTTGTAATTAGTCATTATGAATTGTAATTACCGATATTATTATATAGAGTATCAAATGCAATGAGAAAGGCATCAAGCCATAATTCATGACAAGACTGACACTGACTCAAATGTATGTGGTACCAACAGGGCATAAGCCCTCATCATAATGCCAAATAGGACAGCAACAGGGCATAAGCCCTCATCATCACGCTAATACATGCCATATCTCGCCAATACATACCATTTTACAGAGCATAAGCTTTTATCATGAATGCATGCGACATCGACATGCAACAACGTAAAGTGCATTGATATTCCTACCCATCAATGTCACGCCAATACATGTCGTCGTCATCATCATTATCATGTAGTACGTCACGTAAAACAAATGAACCATTCATACAACATCATCATACTCAATCGCAGCATTAATCATAGCACATTACTCAAGAAAATACACATATATGCATCAATGTCGGTCAAATAATTATCTATTGTGTTCCAATTTTTTTTATAGGCGTCAAACGCACACCCGAGGCAAAAGTTATGCCAGGAGGGTAATAACTCCCGTGGTAACCGATTATTGCCAAGAGGGTAACCAGTTACATCCTTGTAACTCAAAATATCACGTTTATGTCCAATTTGATAACCGATTACCTTCCAGACAGTAACCGGTTACACCTTCACGTTTTTGCCTATTTTGTCCAAAATTGCACAAGATAGTCGGTTACTACCAGGAGGGTAACCGATTACACCTGATGCAGGACCCAAAAATCTGCAACTTTTCAAAATACGAATTTCATTGTTTCAAAATTCAAACTTCCAATTTTTCAATTAAAACATTATCTTTTAATCATACTAATTATTCACCAACATTGCCTATCACTTCAACTCAATTTACATCATCGAATTTCACCAATTACACATAAAGTGCATCAAAGAAATTCATCAATGGATAAAACCCCATAAAGCAAAATAAGGAGAAATCATGAATACAAAATCATTAAACCTAATCACTACCATGACCCATTATTATACAACTCGTTATAGTGTTAGAATCTCACATTTACCTTGGATTTTCCAATTCTTGACTCTCTTACGGTGAAACTTCATGCCCTAACCTCTTTCTCTTCTCCTCTCTTCTATGATTTTTCTCTGTTTTCTAGGTTGTGTTTTTCTTTTCTCTCTTCTCAATTCTATTTTATTCCAACACTGATCTTAGGACCACTAAATCATAATTCCAATCTTGTCTTTCCCCAATTAAATAGTTATTTAATTAAATAAAAATAATAATTATCCTATTATTCTAATAATAATAATGATAAAATAATTACCAATCTTCTCACCACATCCCCGTAATTCTATGGTTTTGGTCATACACCATTAATAACTTAATTTCAGAATAACTAAGGTAAGAATCTCTCATCAGAGTACAACAACACACAATATCGTTCATAAAACACACCAAAAATACCACATTCAAATAATTGTGTAATTTACATAATTTAAATTAAAAACGGGGTGTTACATCGATACTCTATGTAAGATTGAACCACTACATTTGCTTTCTACGCTCTACCCAACATGTTCAATCTCATCAGCTTCTACCTCGATCCTCTTCTTCTACCTTCTCTCCATTTATTCTTCCTCCCCCCTCTTCTTCTTTCTTATTCATCTTCTTTAGATTGATACCAGTAAGTCAACAGTGAAAGTTATGAATTACTACAAAGCTTTGGTTCATTATGGGTTTCAATATTTCGTTGAATGTAAGACAACGGGTTCAATAACAGGAAAGTTGCGGTTTTGATTTTGTGGTTGGTTTGATAATTCTACAAGTTCCATTTCTCTACTACAACATCACCTTCTACTTTTTCAACCTTTCGTTCTTCACTTCGTATCGTAATCGCCTTCTTAACTACATCAACGAAATATCTGTAAAGTTCTTCCTCTTCATCATTTGTTTGTTTTATCTACTTGATTTTTTCTTTGCTGCAAATGGTTGGTGTTTTGGTACCCTAAGTTTAGAGAAATTTTCAATTTTTTTTTATTGTGGGTGATTTTATTGTTGAATTTGGGTTTATTTTTCTTCTTGTATGCAAGATTTAGATTTTGAATTTTTAGACCTTCTAATTTATAAAGACGTTCAATTTGTTAATTTTATTTTCCTTCTTGTATGCATGTATAGTGTTCGATGAAATGCCACAAAGGAATAAAGTCACGTGGAACACCATAATTTCGAGGTATTCGAGATATGGTGATATGAATAAAGCGTGTGGCAGGAAGCATTGAAGAAATCCTTACGGTAATGAGGGAAGTTGTAATATGCAGATGAGCGCGCTCGAGGCATATCGTGATGCTAAAAACCAGCCAAATTTTCTTGTGAATACAAACTATGTTTTAATTGTTCTTTACTTAAAATGATCTGAACTGTGTTTTCTTCCGCACTGAATTGCTCAATTATGAGGATAGTTTTCTTGATAAAAAATACATGTGGCACGATGATTGAAGTGATTTGTTTTGTTCCACATTTTGATAGCTGAAATGTTAATAAATATATAATGTTATTCTTATTTGATAACACTTGTGCTAATGTTTATTATTTTCTTTCAATTTAGAATTTAGAATTTTTTTATCTTGCAATGTAAATCTCATGCTTAGTCTCATAGTGAAATTCATACAAAGTTAGATCATATTGCTTGAAAACATGTTTTTGGATGTGATATTTGGCTTCTGTGATAATGTTTACTGGCAATGATATATTTTGTTGGCATAATTAGAGCAGTTGTTTCTCAAAGAAGCTTTGGGAATGCTATGAGAATTGTGAGTTCTATTACAATGATGTGTTAAGTGTTAACTTGGTTTTGCTACCTTTTATTACAGATTGAATTTCTGTTTGAGTGGTCTTCTATCAATTGGAGTTCCACCATAAATTTTACCCAAAGCACCAATGAGAATATACTGCAAAAATGAAGAGACAGCTTTAGCAAAGATCTATATATCTAATATTATGTATTAATTGATGTGTATTTAGGTGGTGTTTTACAAAAGTATAAATCGAGTATTCTTCATTGATGCTATTCCCAAGTCACCTTCTGGCAAAATATTACGAAATGATGTAAGGGTTATGCTTGCAACAGGATTTCCAAATTGAAGTACAATCAATAATTTCCAATGTATTTTATAAATGTGTTTGCTCAAATGCAACAACTCAATTTCATACCTATAGTTTGTTATATTAAAATCATTTATCATATTATATGATGTATCATATGATGCTTGCTTATGGTTCAACTAATAATTCAAATGTTCCTTGATTTTGGAACAATGTATTTAGTTAGTACAAAAAAGTGAAGATTCGGTTCATAAGTGTTTTGTTTGAATATGAAAAAGAGAATTTCTTGCTAAGAGAATTGCACTATTGAGATATCACAATATATGAATATTATGAATGGTATGTGAGGTATAGAAACAATCTAACTTCATGGGTTTTTCATATCTCTCTTTAATGGAAGTAAACTTTGGTACATATCATGTTCAAAGATCCAAAAAGTGTTTGATATTCTACAAGTAGGTGTGCAGAGATATTAATCGTGCATGCATAGATTCAAACCTTCGTGCCACATATCCCATTCTTATTATATATTATTTTATCTTTAAATATATCAAATTTGATTTTTAATCTCTAAAAGCCATCATCAATTTGTTTTCTGCACAGTTGAACAATCATATGACTACCACATGCAAATATTACATAATTGTTTTATTAAATTAAAAATTAAAAATTTTAAATAAATTATTATAATTAATTTTCTTCAATTACTAAGTAATTTAAATAAATTATAAAATAAGACTTTCAACCATATTAGAGAACATGAAGTTACTGATAAAAATATTGAATATTAACGGGAACATGAAGTTACTGATAAAAATATTAAATATTAATGAGAACATGAAATTATTAATCAAAATATTGAATATTACCGGAAATATGAAGTTATTGATACAAATATTGAATATTAATGGGAAAATGAAGTTATTGATCAAAATTTTGAATATTAACGGGAACACGAAATTATTGATCAAAATTTTAAATATTACCGGGAACACGAAGTTACTGATCAAAATATTGAATATTAACGGGAACCCAAAGTTACTGATCAAAATATTGAATATTAACGGGAACACGAAGTTACTGATCAAAATATTGAATATTAACGAGAACACGAAATTACTGATTAAAATATTGAATATTAATGGGAACACAGAGTTACTGATCAAAATTTTAAATATTAACAGGAACACGAAGTTACTGATCAAAATATTGAATATTAACGGGAACATGAAGTTACTGATTAAAATTTTAAATATTAACGGGAACATGAAGTTACTGATCAAAATATTGAATATTAACGTAGAAAAGTCAATTAATTATCCATTCAATTATTCTTTCAATTATGTATTTAATTTCTATAACAACGTTTTTCATTAATGATGCATTCAATTCAATTTTTTTTAATAATCATACAAAATGGTGACATTACAGCGTACCACACCAATACCCATGTGAACGCAGGAGTATCCCACTAGTTTTGTAATATACTTAAAAGATAAGGAATTAATTGATATGCAGTGACAATGTAAAATAGTTTTATACTATCATCCAATAGAAAATCAATTAACTTTTTTTGAAAATAAAAGTGTAATGTGGCGTGATACATGATCGTCATTGGTTGATAATATATAATTAATTTATATTGTCATTTATTTTGGGTCATGTGGCCTAGTAGCTGAAGTTCACCATTTAAAGATGAACAAGTGGGATGTTACAGATTCGAACCTGCGACCCTGCACCTAATGTCCTTGACTCCTTGTATAGCTACCAACTTAGCAAACTTATTTTTTGAATCATCAAATATTGATGGAATGATCACTAATACACCTATTGCACGCATCAACGATTATAGTGAATATGCGTTCCATTTAAGGGGTATCTTGATGAGAGTTGTCTCGAGAAATAAAATTAGTAAAATTATTGATTCAATTGAGACAGAGAAGGACTCTAGGATGTGGGGAATATGTTTGGTGGAGGTAACATGTCATAAATGCTTTAAAAATTGTTGTAATTATTAATTAATAAAGAGATTAATTAAATACATAACCATTATTGTGTTTTAACAATAACTTGACTTATTACAAGTGAGTAAAGAGTTGTAATATTTAGTAAAGAGTTGCAATACTTTGTGAAAGAGCATGTGTTAGCAAGGGTCACAATGCTTAATAAATAGTTTCAAAACATGATGAAAGAGTGTGCTTTATCAAGGGTCACAATACATAGTAAAGAGTTGCAATACTTAGTGAAATTGTATGCTTTATAAAGGGTCGCAATAATTAGTAAAGAGTTGCAACATTTGGTGAAAGGATGTGCTTTATAAAGGGTCACAACCTTGTGAAACAACATCATTTAGTCTATAAATAAATTGTTTCAGATTTTGAAAAACATACCAATTTGAACTCTCCTCTTACTTGTTTAACTTCCAGATTTTTTTTCTTTCTTACATTCAAATTTGCATTTGTCTTGTGCAAGTTTAAAGTAGACTAAATTATCTTGAGTATTCCTACGTGTAGACTCCGAGATAAAATAGGATGTTCTTAAAATACTATTAGGAAAGTGATCATATGCACGGTTCTAGCCATGATCTACTTAACTTACAATCATTATCTAACTGTCTCATAGTATCTCAAATAATGGAAAACAAGGCTTCTCTTTCAAGCTTCAAAGTTATGAACCAAGACCTTGTGAATTTGGATTGTTTCAATGGGACAAAATTCACTCGCTGGCAAGACAAGACGATCTTTATCTTGAATGCCTTAAAAATTTTATATGTCTTGGATCTTAATTTGTCACCGATTCCAAAACCGCAAGACAATGATTATGAGGAAATCAAGGTAGAAAATAAGAAACGAAAGGAGGATGAACTGCTTTGCCGTGGACACATTCTGAACACACTATCTAATTGTCTTTATGATCTATACAAAAATAACCAATCAACAATAGAAATATGGAAGATACTCGAGTTCAAATTTTGTGCCGAGGAAGAAGGTACTAAAAATGTTGGATTCAAAGCATATACTTGCACAAGTTCACGAGTTACAAGTTCTTGTAAATTAACTTAAGGTTGTGAAGATCGATATTCCTAAAGTTTTCTAAGTTGGTGCAATTGTTACAAAAATGCCATCTTTTGGGAAAAGATATGGGAATAAGTTGCTTCACAATTTTGATGACTTCTCATTGGAGCAAATCTAAAAACATCTTTGAATTGAGGAGGAATCAAAAGATAGAGAGAAATCTAAGGTTGTTGGGTATTCTAAGGCAAATACAGTGAGCGCAAAAGCCAAGAAGAAACATGATGGTAAGAAGAACTATCTTAGACTTAAGAAGGAACAAAATAAGTTCAAGAAATATGGAAGATCAAAGGGACCCAAAGGAAGATGTTATGTGTGTGTGGCAAAAACTTCCATTATGCTCGCGATTATAGACACAACAAGTCCAAAAATGAGACAAATTTTGTTCATGTAGATGATAATATAATTGCTACTATGAGCTAAATTATGGAGATCATAGGTAAGGTACAAGGATGGTGGTATGATACTTGTGCTATTGTCCATGTTTCCTATGATAAAATAACATTCAAAACCTATTTTGAAGTCACCCATGGGCAAGAGGTTCAAATGAGAAATGAAGGACAATTTTTGGTCGTTGGAATAGGAACCTTGCAAGTCAACTTCACTTTTGGAAAGAAAGTTACTCTTGGCAATGTACTTCATTCTCCTGACATGAATACAAACCTTGTTTGTGGGGATCTTTTTGTAAAATCGAGTATTAAATCTGTAAATAAATCGAGAAATTTAATCTTGACACATTATTGTGTAGTTTTGTAATACTGACAATATTACCAATAAAGTTTATATTTCTGTTTATATGCTTGAATCCGTTTCTTTAAGGCATAGTAGATTAACCCATATTGGTATTAGCACTTTGAAAAGATTAATTAAATTTGGTTTAATTTCATGTGATAATAATAAATTAAAAAAATATGAAATATGTGTTAAATCAAAGATGATTAAGAAAAAATTCCATAATATAGAAAGAAAGATCAACTTGCTTTATCTTGTGTATTTAAATTTGTGTAAATTTAATGGCATGTTAACCTATCGGGAAAATAAATATTTGATTACTTTTATTGATGATTGCTCTAGATTCACGCATGATTATATATTTTAAAGCATAAAGATGATTCTTATAATGCATTTAATTTTTTAAAGCAGAAGTAAAAAACAATTAAGTATAAGTATTAAAGTCCTTAGGAGTGATAGAGGTTGTGAATACTTTTCAATTGAATTTGATGCATATTATGAAGAATATAGTATTATACATGAACGTTCAGCATCTCGTACGCCAAAACAAAATGGTCTAGCCGAAAGAAAGAATCGTAAATATAATGGATGATAATGCCATGTTAATGAACTCCGAATTGTCATTTAATTTGTGGGGTGAAGTTTTGTTTTCTTCTTGTCATATATTGAATATAATTCCTTTAAAGAAAATCAATATTTCTTAATATGAGGTATGGAAAGACAGAGCGCCAAATATCACTTATTTTAGAGTGTGGTGTGTGTAGATTGTTATAAGAACATGGATCCGAAAAGGACTAAGTTTGGTCATCGAGGGATCAAATGTGATTTTGGAGGCTATACACCTAACGTTAAAGTATATAGACTTTTGAAGTTGGAGTCTAATGTAATTATTGAATCCCGTGATGTAGAATTATTTGAGAACCTTATCATGAAGGATAAGGAATCTGAGATTCCTACAAATGAAGAACCTCTTGAGAAAGGTTCTTTACAAATTGTTGAAACACAACCTGAGCTTAAAAGAAGCAAGAGAGTCTGAAAGGCTAAGGATCTAAGACCGAACAAAATTAATTTTCAGTTAATTTCTTTTTATATAGTATAAGGAAATAATGAGAATTTTTTTCTTAATATTTATATTATTCTTAAAGTGGAAGATGATCCTAATACTTATAAGGAAGCAATATCTTTAAGGGACTCCTCCTTTTGGAAGGATTCTATCTAAGAGTAAATAGATTTAATAATATCAAACTACACTTGGGATTTAGCCAACCTACCTAAAGGATCGAGACATATTGGATGCTAGTGGGTGTTTAGAAGGAAGTATCATAATGATGGCACACTAAACACCTATAAGGCCGAGTTAGTAGCCAATGGTTTTAGACAAAATGAAGAAGTTGATTATTTTGACACATATGCACTAGTAGCAAGAATGATGACAACTAAAGTATTATTTGTATTAGCTTATTTGTACGACCTTATAGTTCATCAAATGGATGTTAAAACATAATTTTTAACAGAGATCTAGATGAGGAGATTTACATGGAGAAATCAGAAGGTTATATCCTTCTTATTAATGAACAAAATGTGTCAAGCTTCTCAAATCCCTGTATGCATTAAAATAAGCATTAAAACATTGACATCAAAAGTTTGACTCTGTCATACTTTCAAATGGATTTGTTTCCAATTCTTGTGACAAGTGTGTGTGTACACAAAGTTACGTGAAGACATTATAATATTCCTTTGTCTCTATGTAGATGACATGTTGATCATTAGCAACGAGATGAATGGTATTTTAGAAACTAAGAGGTTTCTAACTTCCACATTCAAGATGAAAGATCTTGGCTTAGTTGATACTATTTTGAGGATCAAAGTATGTGAGTACAACTTTGCTTCAAAGTGTTTTGTATGATGTCAAAAATGAAGATGACACTTATACGAGATAAATGATTTCCCTATGTCTTGTGGCACTCATTTGCTTTATAGGTCTTAGGAATCATTAAAAAAACATATTGAAATTGATCTAAATCATTAAAAAACCATGTTTATATAGTTTTTCATGGCATGTGTCGACACATTCGAGTTTCAGGTCCATACATGTAACTCATTTTTAAAGCCCGTGGCTTCTGTAAGTCTCAAGTCGACACATGCATCCATACATGTCGACATATACTGAAAAAATTCTAAAATTTCAAAATTATCTATTTTATGTGTTGACACATCCATTCTTCAGGTCGACACATACTGAAAGAAATCTAAAATTGTAGATGTTATTTTATTTTATGTGTCGACACATCCGTTTTTCAGGTTGACACATCTACTAGCGTAATTAAGCATGTAGCCTCTGAGTTATTCAGGTTGACACATAACATTATCTCAGGTTGACACATACGACCTAAACACACTGTATGTGTTGACACATACGAATTTGAGGTCGATGCATACTGTTTGATTTGGTCATATTTTTAATTTCTTTTGATTCCAAATTTTCCCTTCTTGCCCTTATTTTCCCAAAACTATAAATTCTCATTCATGCATCATTCATAACTTGACGATAGCATAAAATTAACTTACTTTCTCTCTTCTTCTTCAACCTTCCAATCTATGCATACACATCAACATTACATTGGAATAATATTCTAACGGGGTGACATCTAGATGAAGAATTATGGATTTCCAATCGGTTTGAGTTGAGATTTTGTAGGGGTCTTCATCTAGGAAAAACCATCGGGTTTGTCCTCCAAGATCATCGGTTGGTTTGGGGGTTTTCATGCAATGTCATTCGAAAGTCCATCCATGTGAAAGATCCCCTGGGGGTGGTTGAAATCATTTCAAGGAACCTTAGAGTGGTTGAAATCTTTTTAAGGAAGTAGCAAAGATTGGGTGATAAAATCAATGATCTTGTGTTGATAGTTTGCAAGTGGATTTACTCGAGCGAAAGATGTTACACCCTGATCTATTTAGAATTGTTTTAATTAAATAATTAAATGATGCGGTGTATTTTCAGGAATTATTGGATTTCATGATGTAAGGTGACGCCTTTGTTGGGAACTAAATGCCTTAGAATTATTGAAGTTGAGATTATAGGGGTGTATGGCTAAAAGTGTAGAATCATGGAGGTATGTGGAATAATATAGATTACTATTATTATTTTATTATAATATTAGGATTATTATTATTTTTATAATAATTAAATAATTAATTAATTGGGAACACTAAGGTTATTGTGGGAATATAATAGAATGGGAATAGAGAATTAGAGAGGAATCGTAGTAATAGAGAAAAAGCGTAGAAGTGAGAAGAGGAGAAAGAGCACTAATAGGCTAGGGCAAGAAGTTTCACCATAGGAATCAAGAACCGTCACCAATCTAAGTTAAGGATGGATTCTAACTCTATAAGGGTTTTCCTAATGACGGGGTATGGGAGTGTTTAGGTTCCATGATTGTATGCTTTGGATTTCTCCCTATTTGGTTGTTTTGGGGTTTTACCATTTAATGATTGATTTTGATGCATTGTGTGTATAATTGATGTTTAATATATGTGGTAATTGATGTATGATGATGGGGATGATAATCTGGGGTTTGATTATGCATTACTTCATGAAGTTTGTGTTTTTGAAATTGAGACAAAAGGGTTTTCGCACTACTATTTTTCTAAATTCGTAAAAATGTTTTTCACAAGGTGTAATCGATTGCAGTGCAGGGTGCAATCAATTGCACAGTTCAATTTTGGTGAATTTTTGCTTCTGTTTTAGTAAGCAATCGATTGTAGTAGAAGAGCAATCAATTGCAGTGCTTAAAAACGTGATTTTTGGCCTCTGGAACATGGTGCAATTGATTGCTCTGTTAGTGTAATCAATTGCTCATTGTTTGGCAACATTTTGAAAACTTGAAAACTCCATAACTTTTGACTCGAGGGTCCATTTGACGCGTCGTTTGGATTGTTGAAAGCTAAAAATATTTTTTATAATGTAGTAATAATTTTAATGGCAGTAGACTAATATTTTATTGGAATAATTATGATGTGTGTGTGTGTGTGTTGTACGTGTTGTCATGCAAAATGTTGGGATTGAATGTATCAGTGTTGTATAAATGATGTACGAAGGATTTTGCATGATGTATTGCAAGATAATGATGATGATGAAGATGGCCTGTATTGGGGAGACATTGATAAGTATGAATAATCAATGTAAATTAAGTTGTTACATGTCAGTATCACATGCATTCATGAAAAATGGTCTGTATTGGCGAAAGATGGCTTGTATTGGCGAAAGATGGTCTATATTGGCGAAAGATGGTGAAATACGGTGAGAGAACTGACTTGAAGGTTTTGCGTTTGATCAAAAATGTTGCGGTTAGCAAGAGTCGCCACCGACTTTTCTTTTATCCAAAAGGAAAGGTGAAAAAGCATAGGAAAGACCTTTGAGATTATTTCTTGAGTTCGGGGGGTAGATTATGAAAAGGGAAGGTATTAGCACCTTTTTCATCCATGGTTTTCCATGGGCTCTTAGTTACTTTCTAGATCACTTGCTTTTGTTTGAAATTTGTGCTTTGTGTGGTTTTTGAAAGTATTTTGTAAAGAGGCCATTGTTTAGGCAAACTTTGTAATGATTCTCGTTCGTAAGAATGTATACAAAGTGTTGATCTTTTGAAAATGTTTTCAAGTTTTATAAGATGTTTTGAAAGTGTAGGTGTTTATTTTGAAAATAGCAAGGATGTTTTGTTTTGAAATGGAGCAAGTAATTAGGAGTATTCTACCTACTCAAAAAATCTTTCTTGTTCATTTTCTTTTCCTTTGATATTGTTATCTTACCATTGATTTGGTAAGTAATCCTATCTTTGGATGTAAACGGGACGGGAGTGGGTCATCGTATAACCATGATTAGCAATGTTGCAAGGTATCTTAACATTCTTTTGGAGACTAAGATCATTTGGAAGGCAACTTAGATAGCGTCATCGAGGGACTATGATCTTATATTTTGCTTATTTTTGCTAAGATACCTCACATACGTAATATGGCCATTTTGTAAGGAAACCAAGTGAATTTACCCTAGGGGATGTTTGTGTGCAAGTGTATTATTTTCATGCTTGATTTTTTCTTTGATTAGGGTTTTCTAATTGATTGGTTTTAGTCTTTCCATACAAACCCTAATTACTAGCATTTGTATAAAGCGATACATTGTGGAATTTAAAATTACTACGCTATTACAATACTTGTGGGAGGGGGGTGTACAAATTATAAATGAGGATTGCAAGAAGATAAAGCCTAATTATCTATTACAACCATATTAAATTGGTACAAGAATTGAATAAATAAATATACAAAAATGAATAATTATTCAAGAATGTAAATGTAAATTAAATGGATATTTGTTTGGATTTTTTAGAGAAAAGGGGTTTTGAGTTTAACCTAATTGACTAAAAGAAAAATAATTAATTAAAAGTAAAACTAAAATTTACTAGGAAAAGAATTTAAATAAAACCCTAATCTAAATATTAATTAAAAAAGAAATTAAGTTTATGAGAAGAATATTTTTTGGTATTTTTGTCTTAAAAAAAATAATTTATGGTATTATAAAATATTTTTGGTCTTTTTTATATTAAAATAATATATTTTAATTGATGTAAAAGAAAATAAATAAAAACTTAGTTTTTAAATTAAATTTACAAAATAATTACTCAAAATAAATAAAGTATGATTAAATAAAATAATTTTTGTGAGAAAAAATAAATAAACTATGTCAAAATATAAATCTACTATTTTTTATACTTTTTATGATTTTTTAATATTAGATGAAATATTTAAGAAAATAAATAAATTAAAAAATAAGAAAAAAAGAAAATAAATGGGTCAGGGTGTGTAAATGAAACATGGGGGGTTATCAGTAAGACAAAAAATAAAAAGCCCAAAGGAGGCCCATGCGCCTTGTCCAAAAAGTCAGAATGCAAAAAAAATATAAAAAAAATCCAAAAGGGTACCACTGGGGCTCGAACCAAGGTCCCTCCAGTCACAGGCGCACGCTTCTACTACTGGGGTGGCTATACATAGGTTTATATAAATCCAAGCATAAATATATATGGCAAACACGTTCCTGAGGCCAACTTCATCTTCAACCTCACGCCCAGCCAGAGCCTCTATAACTTGTTCAAATCTCAACAAAAATGAAAACTGTAAACAGGAAACTTGTAGCAAATTTCCTCACGGTTTCAGAAATGTAAAGCAATAAAATTATATATCAAAGATAAGCATGAATTTTAATGGCCCTAATATGAACCCTAAAAATCTCAGAAACTTCAATCTTAAAATTCTCTAAGCTCAAGCAAAATTAATGAAAACTATGGACATGGTTAGCTTTAGGGCAATGCTATCTACAATTTTCATTCACAAATTAACTGATGCATGTATGAAGAGTTCAAAAGTTAGAAAGCTTACCTTGCAAGAGGGTATCAAGTTTGGAGTTTGAGTAGCTTTTAGTGAGTTCCAATGATTGAGTTAGCTTCCTCAAGTTCCCAGGATGCTAATGGGATGCTTAGCTTGAGCTGCAAGTGCCTGAGGAGTTCTGGAGAAGTCCAAGTGCAAAGCTCTGTTTTTGAAAATGGAGGATGGTGTTAATGGTGTTACAGTCTTGTAACAGTGTGTGGGATGAGTTCTAAATGATGTTTAGAAACTTTAGGAACCAAAAGGCTTAAAAATGCACGAGGGGGATGTGAGTTTCAAACTTTTGGTCAGGTTAAGCAACAATGGAGGTATGTGATGCAGTTCTGAGCTCTTGGTGTTTTTAGGGGTCAAGCATGCGTGTGTTTTGTGTCAAATGTCTTGTGTATCTATAAGCAAAGAGTCTTGAGTGGTTTGGCAAGTCAGAAGTACAAGTTTCAAGCTAATTGCTATGTGTGATCGGTGGATCTGGAACTGACTGTTTAACGCTGGTTCGCGAAATATCGCGGAAGCAAGAGTCACCACCGTCTTTTATTTTCTCCAATATGGAAAGGACAAAAGCACAGAAAAATTCCTTATTGAGATTAGCTCTCGGTTCGGGAGGTAGATTTATAGAAAGGGAAGGTGTTAGCACCCTTTCTATCCATGGTTATTCATGGGCTCTTAGATACTTGCTCATTGTGTTTTCAAAATTGTTTGTTTGC
The DNA here is from genome assembly GCA_948472305.1 of Vicia faba. Taxonomy (NCBI): domain Eukaryota; kingdom Viridiplantae; phylum Streptophyta; class Magnoliopsida; order Fabales; family Fabaceae; genus Vicia; species Vicia faba. Next base: position 1,595,673,746 of record OX451737.1, on the reverse strand, counting down.
TTTTCAAGGTGAGTGGGTTTGAAAAAGTTTCTTTGAAAGTTTCAGATCGACTCTTGTATCAGTCCTCAAGAGTGTTTGAAAAGTTGTTTTTGAAAGCTTTTTGCAAAGTGTCGGTGTGAAAAGAAGTTTTTGATTTGTTTTGAATTAGAGCAAGTATCTACGAGTCGTCTACCTACCCTGAGGAATTATACTGTGTAAATGTCCTTAAGGTAGTGCCATCCCACCATTGAGAGGTAGGTAGCACCACCGTTGGAGGTGTTCGGGTCAATTCGAGGATTAGGGACAGTGTGGCCACCGAGCAACAGTAGGACACCTTAGAAGCTACCCTTATGCCATTGATCTTTTTATTCCGAGGCAACTATTCCGAGGCAACTTGTTTCGAGGCAACTAGATCAATGGAACATAAGGACTCACTAAGACGTCCTATACTCGACGACCACGTTTCGAGGGGCAAGGCAACAGTGAGGCGTACCCTAGGAGTGGTGTGTGAATTGTGTGTCATTTTCAGTTGTTATTTGTCTTGTCATGCATTGGGTGAGCTACGCTTTGATTTTATTTGGGCATACATTCTTTCATGTGATTAGCAGTTTAAAGGGTGCGGAAATTAAAATGCGGAAAAATAAAGATCCTACGCTATTACAAGGCGCGAGTCTATACATCGTCAAATTAAACAAAGACCCGATTTTGAATAAAAGTGCGGAAAGTAAATGTCCTAATTATCTATTACAAAGCTTTGGGGCAAATACATTATATTTAAAAAGGAAATAAAAATAAACGTGCGAAAAGAAATTAGAATCGAATGCGAGGGCGTTGGACCCTTTAAAGAAATTAAATTGCAATTAATAAATTAATTAATGATTAAATAAAGAAAAGAACTTGTTTTTATGTTTTTTGGTATTTTATGAAATAAAGAAAATTACTTAAAATTAAAAGTTAAGTAAAACTCTAATTCTAAGTTTGTTTTTAATTATAAAAAAAAATTGTTTAAGTTTAACCTAATTTAACCCTAATTAATTAATTACAAGTTTATTTACAAAATTAGTTAATAATAATAATAGGAATTATTTATTTATTTAAGAAAAAAGGATGAAAATGTGACAAACCCTAATTTCTACATTTTTTAGTTTATTTAAGAAAAAAAACATTAAAGTTGAAGACCTAAAATTAAACTAATTGGATTATTGAAATTTATTTACAAAACTATTTATGAATTAAAAATTAAATAAACATATTTTATTTTTTGACTTTTCTGATTTTTTTATGTTATAAAAATTATTTTGTGGAATTAATTAAAATAATAAAACAAATTAAAAAGAATTAAAAAGGAAAAGAAAGAAAAATTAAAAGGAAGAATACAAACAGCAGGGGGGTGTCTGGCCCCTTTGGAGGTGTTTTTATGAGAATTTTGGCCCACTGATCCCAAGCCCATGTTGACTTTCAGCGCTTGCGTATGGCATCGTTGACTAGTGTACATGATAGTCTCCACATCTTGGCTTTTGGATTGATCCTTATGCATAGGTGGCAAGCACAACTATGGAGTTGCATGGTAGCCTTTTAGAAGCGTACTGCACAGAATCACGTTAAAGGAAAAAATATTGAATAAAGTGGGGGACCTGGGAATCGAACCCAGGTCCCATTGCTTGCATGACAACTCACAAGCCAACTGAGCCAATGCGTTAGTTTTTATATATAATGGATAATGATCAATATATGTGAAAAAGCGCTAGTGGCCTGAAGTCAAAATAAAACGCGCTAAATTCGAATTAGCCAACCATGTCAAGCCACGCCAGCGTCTTCTTCTCCCTTTGCCTGTAACTGAAATCAAATAGCGGGGGTTTTAAACCCCCACTAACTGCAATATTCAAAAATAGCGATTAGCACATGAGGGAATATAAAAAGGGCGCGAGGTGGTCGTTCAAATCGTTGGAAGGTCCTGGTTTCAGTGGTATAAGTTTTATGGCTTGATTTTTCCAGATGAGGAAAGCCCTAAATCAAGGTCTCTGAAACCCTAAGAAATGTCCATGGTGGATTCTCCTACAGACAGCCATTCTTCAATTGAACGATACCATTAGCTTTAGAATCATCATGTTAGTATAAATCACACATTAAAAGTCATGAATAACGTATGAAAATGCAAATACGAATATGAGAAATTTTATGAACAGGGTGATGTTATTCTACCAATTTCTTGAGTGTGGAGACTGGAAAAGTATTGAGTCACGTTCAGGAAGGTCCCAACAATCGTTTGGAATGCTTATTGAGCTTTGAATCACACTGCAACTATGTTTTCAGTTTTGATATTTTTTGTCAAAAATTGCAAGTTTGTTTCTGATGATTATGCGCAGCTTTCTTGTTTTTTGCATTAGGGTTGCGATGTGTATATATGTGTGAATGCATTAGGTCAGAAAAATCAAGCCCAAAGCCTTGTATTCAATGATTTTCAATATTTGATTTTCATGATCTTTTTCAATCTTTTCTTGCCATGGAACTTTCCTATTTTGGAAGATCTTGCCTCTTGATGTGGTACACGAAATCTCTAGGTCATGATGAGGGAATATGCTGCACAAAAAGATTTGGAAAACATGTTTTGCTATTTTTGTCATATTTAATTTTAATTAAGTGAATTAATAATAATAATAATTCAAATAATTAATCAAAAATGATAAAATAACTCCCTTTAAAGTCAATGGGTCGTGCATAGCTTTTGGGTGATGATTCTTGGAAGAATTTGTGGCCCATTAGCAATTTTGAGGCCTTTGAAGCAAAGTTGACTTTTCAAAATTCCCAAAAAGTCCCCAACTTCCACAAGGCATATCTTGCTCAATTTTTAAGCTTTGATCATGTTCTCTGACATTTTGGAAAGGTCTTGAAGTCCTCTAACCAATGCCTTTGGTCCCATGTCATTTTGATTTACCAATCTCAAGTTATGGTCTTTGACTTAAAGTGCCTTTTTGTTGACTTTTGAAAATGACCTATAATGTTGAGATTGATAACTTTTTGTGAGAGTATTTATTGGACTTGAAGTGTGAAGATGAGTTGTAGGAAATGTCATTCTATTCAAAATTAGCTTTGGATGGAATTTTTCTGATAAACCATGTGGAAGTTATGCCTTGGTCAATTTGCAGTTGACTTTTTCAACTGTCCAAATATAGAAACTTTTGCATCTTGAGACTTTTTGAGCCATGCCTTGAGAATCATGATCAATAATTGATCAAATGATGTTTGTGGCTTCAAAATAAGATGTTGACCAAAAATTTGGACTTTTGACTGTCAAATGACCATTTTGCCCCTGCAGTTGACTGTGAAGCAATTAGGATTTTTGACTGTGCAATTTTGTGTTGTGAGTCCTGAAACTTGGAATATGGATGCTTGACAATGTTTGTAGGCATGTGGGACTTGTTTGGATCCTTGGAAATTTCAACTTCTTTGTCAGAACCAAAACCCTAATTTTTGACTGTTAGGAGGCAATTGGACTGTGCAACTCTTGGGAGATTTTGAAGCATGCTCTTAGCAAATCTTGAAGAAAATGGGAGGGCAAATTTTGGGGTACAACAGTTGCCCCTGTTTAATCTTCTTAGACCTGAGGATGTAGATTGGCTGGCGTGCCTTTCGTAATCCGAAGGTGGAAGATGATTGAACACAAGAGTGCCTAGAAATTTGCGCTCACATAGTAGTGTGATGGTGGGAATGGGCTTACAGATGCCATTTGGAGATTAGTGGATAGGAGGATGGGATTATATATGCCATGTTGAGAGGTGATGGATAGGTGGATGGGCTTATAGATGCCATCTGGGTGTCGATCGCGTAAGAGTTTCCTTAGCGAGAACTTGCGTACCTGAAAAAGAAAGATAATTACCTGGCCTGGTTACAGGAGTTGATCTTCAAACTTTTTATGTAGATGCGCCCTGGCTGGTTACAGGAATCGAGTCTTTAAACCTCTTCAGACGTGCCCTGGCGAGATACAGGAATCGAGTCTGGAGCTTCAAAAGGTTATGAATGAATCAGGGATAGTTACTACCTCAACGGGACGATGAGAGAACCTTGGGCGATTACTACCTCAACAGTAACGGTGAGAGAACCTTGGGCGATTACTACCTCAACAGTAACGATGAGAGAACCTTGGGCGATTACTACCTCAACAGTAACGATGAGAGAACCTTGGATGTCTTCTGCTGAGTCTTCATCAGGAAAATCTTTAGGAACCGATTTAACTGGACCAGAGAGGGCCTTTGACTGGATCGGCATCAGAAAAATCTTTAGGAGTCGATTTAACTGAACCAGGCAAGGTCTTGGAATCTTCAACTGGAATAAGAATCAGGGAGATCTTAGCGTCGATCTGACTGAACCAGAGAAGGCCTTTGACTGGATCAGCATCAGAAAAATCTTTAGGATTCGATTTAACTGAACCAGGCAAGGTCTTGGAATCTTCAACTGGAACAAGAATCAGGGAAATCTTAGGGTCGATTTAACTGAACCAGAGGAGGTCTTGAAATAACTTTGACTGGATAAGAATCAGAAAAATCTTAGGGTCGATTTAACTGAACCAGAGGAGGTCTTGAAATAACTTTGACTGGATAAGAATCAGAAAAATCTTAGGGTCGATTTAACTGAACCAGACAAGGTCTTGGATTAACTTTGACTGGATAAGAATCAGAAAAATCTTAGGGTCGATTTAACTGAACCAGACAAGGTCTTGGATTAACTTCGACTGGATAAGAATCAGAAAAATCTTAGGGTCGATTTAACTGAACCAGACTAAAGTCTTGGAATATCTTCAACTGGAATAAGAATCAGGGAGATCTTAGGGTCGATCTGACTGAATCCAGAGAAGGTCTTGGATTAACTTTGACTGGATAAGAATCAGAAAAATCTTTAGGAGTCGATTTAACTGAACCAGGCAAGGTCTTGGCATCTTCAACTGGAATAAGAATCAGGGAGATCTTAGGGTCGATCTGACTGAACCAAAGAAGGCCTTTGACTGGATCGGCATCAGAAAAATCTTTAGGAGTCGATTTAACTGAACCAGGCAAGGTCTTGAAATAACTTCAACCAGATAAGAATCAGAAAAATTTAGGGTCGATTTAACTGAACCAGAGGAGGTCTTGAAATAACTTTGACTGGATAAGAATCAGAAAAATCTTAGGGTCGATTTAACTGAACCAGACAAGGTCTTGGATTAACTTTGACTGGATAAGAATCAGAAAAATCTTAGGGTCGATTTAACTGAACCAGACAAGGTCTTGGATTAACTTCGACTGGATAAGAATCAGAAAAATCTTTAGGAGTCGATTTGACTGAATCCAGAGAAGGTCTTGGATTAACTTTGACTGGATAAGAATCAGAAAAATCTTTAGGAGTCGATTTAACTGAACCAGGCAAGGTCTTGGCATCTTCAACTGGAATAAGAATCAGGGAGATCTTAGGGTCGATCTGATTGAACCAGAGAAGGCCTTTGACTGGATCGGCATCAGAAAAATCTTTAGGAGTCGATTTAACTGAACCAGGCAAGGTCTTGAAATAACTTCAACCGGATAAGAATCAGAAAAATCTTAGGGTCGATTTAACTGAACCAGAGGAGGTCTTGAAATAACTTTAACTGGATAAGAATCAGAAAAATCTTAGGGTCGATTTAACTGAACCAGACAAGGTCTTGGATTAACTTTGACCGGATAAGAATCAGAAAAATCTTAGGGTCGATTTAACTGAACTAGACAAGGTCTTGGATTAACTTCGACTGGATAAGAATCAGAAAAATCTTTAGGAGTCGATTTGACTGAATCCAGAGAAGGTCTTGGATTAACTTTGACTGGATAAGAATCAGAAAAATCTTAGGGTCGATTTAACTGAACCAGATTAAAGTCTTGGAATATCTTCAACTGGTATAAGAATCAGGGAGATCTTAGGGTCGATCTGACTGAACCAGAGAAGATTTTGGACATAGCTGAGAACTTGACTGGATCTTTACTGAAAGGTAAAGGTCAGTCATATGCAATGCATGATATGGATCAAGCAATGATGTTCTCAACATAAATGAGATTGTATGTTCATGATGTATGTGATGTTTATGAATGTATGTGATGTTTATGAATGTATGTTTTTGTCTAGGAAAGTAAATCCTTGACGGGTGCCGGGAAGTCACATCCTGGGATGATGTTGGAGAATAGTGCTTTGTTGTTTCCGCTGGGGATGATAGTTGCAAGAATACCGGTAGGAGAAGATAACTCCGTTGGGGAATAAACTTGGCGAATGGATTACTCTGCGGGGAAAAATTACTCTAGCTACCTTGTTGGGGAACAGTACTCTGTGGGAGGAGAGGTATTTTGCTGGGATGTTGATGATAACTCCGCTGGGGATACCGTTGTTATGTTGGAAGTGTTAATAGACTCCGCTGGGGATAAGAAGACTTCGCCGAGGATGATCTTTCCGTGGCTTTTGGCTGAGGATAACTCAGTTATATCCTGGTAAGGAAATAACCTTTGAATAAATCCGGGGGACGCGTTCGTGCTCTGTAGGGGGTAAGCTTCCAGAATCTACTGGGGATAAGCTTACTGCTGGGGAGATGGATTCAAACTTTCCTGGGGAAATCTTGAACTATACTGGACTCTCCTGGGGAAACTTTGAGATGTACTGGAAGTGACTCCGTTGAATGTCCGGTATACCGCCGGGGAACAATCTTAGATCAAGATTGCCGGGGATGCTTGTTAAGAATATCAGTATATTGTGCTAGGGAATGTTGAGATCTGCTGGAGGATATTCAACTTCCTTAAGGCTGATGGCATAGCTTTGCTTGGGGAGAGTGTATTGACTTGCTGACTCAATCTCTGGGGAGTTAAGATATATTGGTTGTGTTCTTCAGCTGAACTTACCTTGGTACCTTGATGGACAAAGCAATTAGATCGCTTAGACCACTCATTATTGCCCCAGTTCCTGCGGGAGAAGGTACCTGTGTAGATCTTGATAACTGCCGATTTGACCAGCCTTCTTCTGGTAAGCAAATGACGAAATGACGGGACACAGTCGTACGCTTTGATCCCTAATTTTTGCCTGGACCGCCCTTTCGGGTTTTCAGTCCATCGGGATACCCATTTTTGCCCAAGCCGCCTTTGCAGGTTTTCAACTTGCCAGGTGTACAGTTTTTTTTCATATTCATCCCTTAGTTTTGCCCGAACCTTTTTTTGGTTCGCCGGAAAGCCCTTATTTTTGCCTAGGTGTGTCAACCTAGCGGGTCTTTGATTACGCGTAGTATTTTTTCGACTATGTCCATGCTCTCAGAATGTAGGGAGTTTCCCCTGTTATTATGTTGCCACGCTACCAGAAGATGTTTGGTCATACAAGATTTGTTGCCAGAGTGTCCCAAGTGGCTCAGGCGGAGATTTGCCCCAGGCTGTTTGGCCTTTGAGAGATTCTCCGAATCTTGATTGGACTGCCCCAGATGATAGACCATGATCAGGCCATGCCTCTTGATTGGAAGTGTTTCTTCCACTAGAGGTGACTCTTTTGTTGATAAGACCTTCGTTCATCGGATATTCGTTGCGCAAAGTTCTCTGCTGTTCAAACAAATAATCATATGCAAACAATGTTATCTTAAAAATGCAAAGCTTATGTCTGTCTTGAATTTTTGAAAATGCATTTTTTCAGTAAAACAAGTAAATTTTGTAGACTGTGATGTCAATTCAGGATTTTTAACAGACCTTCAGGAGCCAGGATACCTTTCGTAACAGTATGCTTTCGAACTAACCCGTGCTTCAGCTAGGACTTTTAAGGGTTATAACGTGGCCTGGTTCACGGTTTAAGAAACAAAGGAAGAAGGCTCAAATTTTATTTGTACCCACCCGTTCTTCGTGATGTTCTTCGATCCTAAACTCAGTTAATCGTGCGTTAGACCTTGTTTGAGTCTTTGCTCTGATATTCTGGTGATGGTTCGGATATTGACAGTTTATTTTGAATAGGCAGTCATTTTTTGTTGAGGGTTTGTAGGACCTCTTTCTTTTTGATTTGATTATCCCTATTTTTTGCCTGAACTGTTCCTTTTTGTGATTACAGTCAGCGGGATGCCCCAGTTTTGTAAGTCTCCTTCATAGGTTTTGACTTAATGGGTTTTTATTTTTGAGATATAATGACTGCCTATCCTTATGATTATTAGGAATCATCACTGTCTTCTTTTTTTTGTAACGACCGCTTTGGTGCCATTTGTTATGCACTTGGATCAACTGAGAGAACTACCCTGCCCCAGGTTATGATAAAGGGTTTTAAATTTCGAAAAGAAAAAACTCCTACTTCTTTGGCTCATAGGGGTTGACGAGGGATTATGTTCCTTATAACTCCAGTGTTTAGGGATTGAAACAATGCCTGTACCTCATCAGCGGGGTCTATTCAAAAGCATACTGTAGATTGCGGTATCGTTTTCGTCATCCTCCCTCAAGAGGCTTAGAATTATTAATCGAGCGTTGAACATCACAAAAAATGAAAGTAGTTCTGAATATAACGAAAACAATTGTATTAATTCCAAAACAGACATATGCGATGCATTAATGGACTAAAAGAGTTTGACATGATAATTGTTTGAACAAACAAGAAAAAATACAACTTGAAAAATCCTAATGAGCAAAAAGTCTTCTCCTCTCTGGGCTTGTCACTTTAAATGGTGAGCCTTGGAGGGATGGTAGAAAAACTCAGCTTGACCATCTTGTGTAAACTCCAATGCTCCTTCATCAATCAGGTCCTGGATCTTATTCTTCAGAGCCCAACACTCATTTGTGTCGTGTCCCGGGCTGGCAGAGTGGTAGGCGCACCTTTTATTGGGATGATAATTAGGAGCAGATGTGTTGGGATTCCGGAGAGGGGCCCTTAATGTGATCAGATTCAATCTCAACAGGCGTTGTAAGGCTTGAAACAATGACATGTTGAGCTGGGTGAATTGCCTCCCAAGCTTGTCTGGCTGAAGCTGGTGAGGTTGATGCTGAATTTGTGTCACTGAAGCCATTTGAGGAGCTCTTCCCCTGTCTTCTTGTCTCAAAGGTGATTGAATGATGACTGGCTTTCCACCCTTAGATGTTTGCCCCAGCTGGTTACCCTGAAGCAGTTGGTTGACAAGAACCCCGAGCTCTTCTTGTCTTTGAGCTAAGCCTTGAATGATAGTCACCTGCCCCAATATCTGGGCTTTCATTGCATCCACCTCAGCTTGCAGGCGTTTCAGCCGTTCGTCCTTGTCATCCTCGGGACTTTTCTTGGCCAGATTCCCTATGAGGAGTGTTCTCAGCTCTTCCTGCCCCTTGGAGAGATTCAGGAGGATTTCCTCGAACCGAGTCTCTTGAGCATGAAGGTCCTGGTTGTCTTGTTGGCAAGCCATGGCTGAAATAAACAGCGCAGATGGTAAGTGACCTGTAACAAGGGTACCTGTAATTAAATGATATGTATGAGATGCATGTAATGTTTTCAAGGATCTCGCAGGGTAAACAAGAAGATTGTTAGCATTTGAATTTGTAGCTTGATTGAAGGAACTCCACGTTGCTGAGAATCCTTCTTCAAGAGTCAAGGCTCACCATATCGAGTGGGTCATAGCCCCTGACAACCTTGGCTAGAGGAAAATAAATCCTCTTTGCCCCTTGCTGGATAGTTGATTCATCATGACCTGCATCACAAGCCCTTGAGATCCTTGAAACGGATTAGTCCTTATGCGGGATGTATGCAATGGTATGATGTTATGCTATGCATGGGGTAACGTAGGTAAACCCTGTTATGAGTCCCAATTAAGGACTGTAAACAAAACCTGCAAGAAACTCAAGTGTCAGATAACAAGCATGCAAGTAGTCAAGTTGGAAGGCACACAAGTCACACAAGAGAAGCCCTTAGAGTTTAGGCCAGCATGGGGTCTGGGTATTACCCTCTTGAAGTTGGTGGGCTCAAACCTGTCCTATCAAAGTAACCGGGTTCTAAGGGTCCCAATATCATTGGACTATTTTCATTATTCATCGTTTCGATTTAGCCACTGAACTGGCGACCGAAATATTCCAAGAAAACAACCCTCAATTGAGTGTAGTATCGAGTATCAACTAACCTCGGACTGCACCAAAGTCAGTTATCTCACTACCCTAAAGAGGCCAAGATGGTTCAATTAAGGTTCCTAAGGTCAGTTGATGCTTCATGACACTACGCGGAGGCCCCGTACTCTCCTTGACTGAACTCAAAGGTTACCGGTACACACCAAAGTGCCACATCAACGTAGCAGACTGTTTCAACCATGTCGGTATACCCCACACAGTTCCCTCACAGCCTTGTTGATACTTTCTAAGAAGGTATTCCCAGATCCGGGTTAGGATCTATAGAACTCCCAAGACAGCCCCACAATTTAAAGCAGACAAGTCAAAGCAATTGAAAACACAGTTTATGAACTATCCTAAGGTACACCTCACTTTATAAGTATTCCCCAGCAGAGTCGCCAGTTCTGTGATCGGTGGATCTGGAACTGACTGCTTAACACTGGTTCGCGAAATGTCGCGGAAGCAAGAGTCGCCACCGTCTTTTATTTTCTCCAATATGGAAAGGACAAAAGCACAGAAAAATTCCTTATTGAGATTAGCTCTCGGTTCGGGAGGTAGATTTATAGAAAGGGAATGTGTTAGCACCCTTTCTATCCATGGTTATCCATGGGCTCTTAGATACTTGCTCATTGTGTTTTCAAAATTGTTTGTTTGCTTTTCAAGGTGAGTGGGTTTGAAAAAGTTTCTTTGAAAGTTTCAGATCGACTCTTGTATCAGTCCTCAAGAGTGTTTGAAAAGTTGTTTTTGAAAGCTTTTTGCAAAGTGTCGGTGTGAAAAGAAGTTTTTGATTTGTTTTGAATTAGAGCGAGTATCTACGAGTCGTCTACCTACCCTGAGGAATTATACTGTATAAATGTCCTTAAGGTAGTGCCATCCCACCATTGAGAGGTAGGTAGCACCACCGTTGGAGGTGTTCGGGTCAATTCGAGGATTAGGGACAGTGTGGCCACCGAGCAACAGTAGGACACCTTAGAAGCTACCCTTATGCCATTGATCTTTTTATTCCGAGGCAACTATTCCGAGGCAACTTGTTTCGAGGCAACTAGATCAATGGAACATAAGGACTCACTAAGACGTCCTATACTCGACGACCACGTTTCGAGGGGCAAGGCAACAATGAGGCGTACCCTAGGAGTGGTGTGTGAATTGTGTGTCATTTTCAGTTATTATTTGTCTTGTCATGCATTGGGTGAGCTACGCTTTGATTTTATTTGGGCATACATTCTTTCATGTGATTAGCAGTTTAAAGGGTGCGGAAATTAAAATGCGGAAAAATAAAGGTCCTACGCTATTACAAGGCGCAGGTCTATACATCGCCAAATTAAACAAAGACCCGATTTTGAATAAAAGTGCGGAAAGTAAATGTCCTAATTATCTATTACAAAGCTTTGGGGAAAATACATTATATTTAAAAAGGAAATAAAAATAAACGTGCGAAAAGAAATTAGAATCGAATGCGAGGGCGTTGGACCCTTTAAAGAAATTAAATTGCAATTAATAAATTAATTAATGATTAAATAAAGAAAAGAACTTGTTTTTATGTTTTTTGGTATTTTATGAAATAAAGAAAATTACTTAAAATTAAAAGTTAAGTAAAACCCTAATTCTAAGTTTGTTTTTAATTATAAAAAAAATTGTTTAAGTTTAACCTAATTTAACCCTAATTAATTAATTAATTACAAGTTTATTTACAAAATTAGTTAATAATAATAATAATATGAATTATTTATTTATTTAAGAAAAAAGGATGAAAATGTGACAAACCCTAATTTCTACATTTTTTTAGTTTATTTAAGAAAAAAAACATTAAAGTTGAAGACCTAAAATTAAACTAATTGGATTATTGAAATTTATTTACAAAACTATTTATGAATTAAAAATTAAATAAACATATTTTATTTTTTGACTTTTCTGATTTTTTTATGTTATAAAAATTATTTTGTGGAATTAATTAAAACAATAAAACAAATTAAAAAGAATTAAAAAGGAAAAGAAAGAAAAATTAAAAGGAAGAATACAAACAGCAGGGGGGTGTCTGGCCCCTTTGGAGGTGTTTTTATGAGAATTTTGGCCCACTGATCCCAAGCCCATGTTGACTTTCAGCGCTTGCGCATGGCATCGTTGACTAGTGTACATGATAGTCTCCACATCTTGGCTTTTGGATTGATCCTTATGCATAGGTGGCAAGCACAGCTATGGAGTTGCATGGTAGCCTTTTGGAAGCGTACTGCACAGAATCACGTTAAAGGAAAAAATATTGAATAAAGTGGGGGACCTGGGAATCGAACCCAAGTCCCATTGCTTGCATGACAACTCACAAGCCAACTGAGCCAAAGCGTTAGTTTTTATATATAATGGATAATGATCAATATATGTGAAAAAGCACTAGTGGCCTGAAGTCAAAATAAAACGCGCTAAATTCGAATAAGCCAACCATGTCAAGCCACGCCAGCGTCTTCTTCTCCCTTTGCCTGTAACTGAAATCAAATAGTGGGGGTTTTAAACCCCCACTAACTGCAATATTCAAAAATAGCGATTAGCACATGAGGGAATATAAAAAGGGCGCGAGGTGGTTGTTCAAATCGTTGAAAGGTCCTGGTTTCAGTGGTATAAGTTTTATGGCTTGATTTTTCCAGATGAGGAAAGCCCTAAATCAAGGTCTCTGAAACCCTAAGAAATGTCCATGGTGGATTCTCCTACAGACAGCCATTCTTCAATTGAACGATACCATTAGCTTTAGAATCATCATGTTAGTATAAATCACACATTAAAAGTCATGAATAACGTATGAAAATGCAAATACGAATATGAGAAAGTTTTTGAACAGGGTGATGTTATTCTACCAATTTCTTGAGTGTGGAGAATGGAAAAGTATTGAGTCACGTTCAGGAAGGTCCCAACAATCGTTTGGAATGCTTATTGAGCTTTGAATCACACTGCAACTATGTTTTCAATTTTGATATTTTTTGTCAAAAATTGCAAGTTTGTTTCTGATGATTATGCGCAGCTTTCTTGTTTTTTGCATTAGGGTTGCAATGTGTATATATGTGTGAATGCATTAGGTCAGAAAAATCAAGCCCAAAGCCTTGTATTCAATGATTTTCAATATTTGATTTTCATGATCTTTTTCAATCTTTTCTTGCCATGGAACTTGCCTATTTTGGAAGATCTTGCCTCTTGATGTGGTACACGAAATCTCTAGGTCATGATGAGGGAATATGCTGCACAAAAAGATTTGGAAAACATGTTTTGCTATTTTTGTCATATTTAATTTTAATTAAGTGAATTAATAATAATAATAATTCAAATAATTAATCAAAAATGATAAAATAACTCCCTTTAAAGTCAATGGGTCGTGCATAGCTTTTGGGTGATGATTCTTGGAAGAATTTGTGGCCCATTAGCAATTTTGAGGCCTTTGAAGCAAAGTTGACTTTTCAAAATTCCCAAAACTTTTCCAACTTCCACAAGGCATATCTTGCTCAATTTTTAAGCTTGTATCATGTTCTTGGACATTTTGGAAAGGTCTTGAAGTCCTCTAACCAATGCCTTTGGTCCCATGTCATTTTGATTTACCAATCTCAAGTTATGGTCTTTGACTTAAAGTGCCTTTTTGTTGACTTTTGAAAATGACCTATAATGTTGAGATTGATAACTTTTTGTGAGAGTATTTCTTGGACTTGAAGTGTGAAGATTAGTTGTAGGAAATGTCATTCTCTTCAAAATGAGCTTTGGATGGAATTTTTCTGATAAACCATGTGGAAGTTATGCTTTGGTCAATTTGCAGTTGACTTTTTCAACTGTCCAAATATAGAAACTTTTGCATCTTGAGACTTTTTAAGCCATGCCTTGAGAATCATGATCAAGAATTGATCAAATGATGTTTGTGGCTTCAAAATAAGATGTTTACCAAAAATTTGGACTTTTGACTGTCAAATGACCATTTTGCCCCTGCAGTTGACTGTGAAGCAATTAGGATTTTTGACTGTGCAATTTTGTGCTGTGAGTCCTGAAACTTGGCATATGGATGCTTGACAATGTTTGTAGGCATGTGGGACTTGTTTGGATCCTTGGAAATTTCAACTTCTTTGTCAGAACCAAAACCCTAATTTTTGACTGTTAGGAGGCAATTGGACTGTGCAACTCTTGGGAGATTTTGAAGCATGCTCTTAGCAAATCTTGAAGAAAATGGGAGGGAAAATTTTGGGGTACAACAGTTGCCCCTGTTCAATCTTCTTAGACCTGAGGATGTAGATTGGCTGGCGTGCCTTTCGTAATCCGAAGGTGGAAGATGATTGAACACTAGAGTGCCCAGAAATTTGCGCTCACATAGTAGTGTGATGGTGGGAATGGGCTTACAGATGCCATTTGGAGATTAGTGGATAGGAGGATGGGCTTATATATGCCATGTTGAGAGGTGATGGATAGGTGGATGGGCTTATAGATGCCATCTGGGTGTCGATCGCGTAAGAGTTTCCTTAGCGAGAACTTGCGTACCTGAAAAAGAAAGATAATTACCTGGCCTGGTTACAGGAGTTGATCTTCAAACTTTTTATGTAGATGCGCCCTGGCTGGTTACAGGAATCGATTCTTTAAACCTCTTCAGACGTGCTCTGGCGAGATACAGGAATCGAGTCTGGAGCTTCAAAAGGTTATGAATGAATCAGGGATGGTTACTACCTCAACGAGACAATGAGAGAACCTTGGGCGATTACTACCTCAACAGTAACAGTGAGAGAACCTTGGGCGATTACTACCTCAACAGTAACGATGAGAGAACCTTAGGCGATTACTACCTCAACAGTAACGATGAGAGAACCTTGGATGTCTTCTGCTGAGTCTTCATCAGGAAAATCTTTAGGAATCGATTTAACTGGACCAGAGAGGGCCTTTGACTGGATCAGCATCAGAAAAATCTTTAGGAGTCGATTTAACTGAACCAGGCAAGGTCTTGGAATCTTCAGCTGGAATAAGAATCAGGGAGATCTTAGCGTCGATCTGACTGAACCAGAGAAGGCCTTTGACTGGATCGACATCAGAAAAATCTTTAGGAGTCGATTTAACTGAACCAGGCAAGGTCTTGGAATCTTCAACTGGAATAAGAATCAAGGAAATCTTAGGGTCGATTTAACTGAACCAGAGGAGGTCTTGAAATAACTTTGACTGGATAAGAATCAGAAAAATCTTAGGGTCGATTTAACTGAACCAGAGGAGGTCTTGAAATAACTTTGACTGGATAAGAATCAGAAAAATCTTAGGGTCAATTTAACTGAACCAGACAAGGTCTTGGATTAACTTTGACTGGATAAGAATCAGAAAAATCTTAGGGTCGATTTAACTGAACCAGACAAGGTCTTGGATTAACTTCGACTGGATAAGAATCAGAAAAATATTAGGGTCGATTTAACTGAACCAGACTAAAGTCTTGGAATATCTTCAACTGGAATAAGAATCAGGGAGATCTTAGGGTCGATCTGACTAAATCCAGAGAAGGTCTTGGATTAACTTTGACTGGATAAGAATCAGAAAAATCTTTAGGAGTCGATTTAACTGAACCAGGCAAGGTCTTGGCATCTTCAACTGGAATAAGAATCAGGGAGATCTTAGGGTCGATCTGACTGAACCAGAGAAGGCCTTTGACTGGATCGGCATCAGAAAAATCTTTAGGAGTCGATTTAACTGAACCAGGCAAGGTCTTGAAATAACTTCAACCGGATAAGAATCAGAAAAATCTTAGGGTCGATTTAACTGAACCAGAGGAGGTCTTGAAATAACTTTGACTGGATAAGAATCAGAAAAATCTTAGGGTCGATTTAACTGAACCAGACAAGGTCTTGGATTAACTTTGACTGGATAAGAATCATAAAAATCTTAGGGTCGATTTAACTGAACCAGACAAGGTCTTGGATTAACTTCGACTGGATAAGAATCAGAAAAATCTTTAGGAGTCGATTTGACTGAATTTTTGTCAAAACCAAAACCCTAATTTTTGACTGTTAGGAGGCAATTGGACTATGCAACTCTTGGGAGATTTTGAAGCATGCTCTTAGCAAATCTTGAAGAAAATGGGAGGGCAAATTTTGGGGTACAACACTATGTTACTTGATTTTCAAGAAAAATAGGAAAACAAGTTTCAATGTGAAGTACAAGCATGGGCTGGGTGATTGTAAGTGTCTAAACCATTTCTCTTATGTTATGAGACATGTATGATCAAAAGAGAACAAGTGCAAGGCTCAAGAACAAGTTTTGTGCAAAAAGTCACTTTATCAAAATGGCAATGTGCACTTTCTTCCCAAAATGGATATAAAGCATGGCCTTGCATTGAATGCTTGAAATGAGACCTCTAAAATCTATGCAAGCAATTAATTATTGAGTTCCTAACAAGTTTGAGGCCTTCAAAGTAGAGGTTATGCAGCATAACTTTGAATTTTGAATTTGGTTCATCACAAAATGACTTTTAATTCAAGTGATAAAACCCTAACTTCATCTCTTCGATTCTCCCTACTCAAAAATGATCTCAAGGAGTTATTTGACATTTTGGAAAGCTTGAAATGTTATCTACAACCCATATTTGAATTACTTTTGAATATTCCCCTTGGAACTATATGAAAAAGTGCCATGAAGTTGGATCAAAATCCTGACCAAATTAAGGCAAAATTTCAGTAAGTGTTTTGTTTCATGACCATGTATTCTTAAAATTATAACTTGAGATCCAAGAAATTTTGGAAGGAGTTGTGTAAACAATATTTTAGATTTCATGGAGATCTACAACTTTCATGTTGGAATTTTCTCTTGAATCGGTTTGCATCATGGTGAAAATTTTGTTCAAAGTTGTGAAAAAATAAGAAATTTCCAACACTTTGAAAAATTTCTAAGTTTAGAAATTTTAACTTTTCAAAATGAAATCTTGAATTTTGGATTTCTTGATGAATAAGTTTCATATTTTAACATGATTTGATGAATTGTGATTTTTGGCATTTGATTTTGACCAAAAAGTTAAAATTTGACTTTTCAGTATACAATTGACTTTTGATCAGTTGACTAAAAATTCATTTGTCAATCCATTGGACTTGAGCAATGTTTTGAGCCATGTAATTAAGTCAAAATGATGCAATTGGACTCTTGAGATTAATCCTTAAACCAATTGATCATTTGCTAGGTCAAAAATCAGAAATTGCCCTTTCCTAGTCAAAACCCTAATTTTGACCATTTTGCCCTTTTGAAGATTTGATCAAATTTCTTGAGGAATTATGGTCCAAACTTGATCAAATGATACATATGAGTTTAAAATGTTGTTGTGGATAAAAAATTATGAAGTTTGACTGTAAATTGGCCATAGTTGACTTTTTCCCCAATACAGCTGATTTTTAGGTCAACTGCTCAATTGACTGAGCAAAAGTGTGATCCAAAGCTTGAAACTTGACATGAGTAAAAATGAGGGTCCATAATAATCCATGAAACTCATATGGGGCATTGGAAGTTCAAATATCCTTGTGAAGTCTCAAACCCTAATTTTGGTCATCAATGCTTAAGGAGGTGTTTTGAGCTGAGCAACCCTAATGCAGTCTTGAGCCAAGGGAGATCTTGTGAGCAAATTCTTGATAAGTGAGAGGGAAAATTTTAGGGTACAACAGCTTCCCATGGTCAATCTTCTTAATCCTGAAGAGTTAGATTGATGAGTTTTGTCATTCGTGACTCGAAGGTGGAAGATGATTGGACACTAGAGTGCCCAAAAATTTGTACTCGGTGATGTGATGGTAGAGGGAATGGGCTTAAAGATGCCATTTGGAGGGATGATAGAAATATGTTGGAGACGGGCTTGTAGATGCCATCCAAAAGTGATTGCTGAATCTGAAAGAGAGTCTGAATGAGTATCAGAATGTCGTCCGTGTCTGGAGCGTATCTGAACTGTATCTGAAAATTACATCTGAATGAGTATCAGAATGACGTCTGTGTCTGATCGACAGATGTTTCTTAGGGGTACATGGGAAGTTTTAAGACACGGACGCTTCAGACACGGACGCCATTTTGATACTCATTCAGACTCTCTTTCATATTTAGCAATCACTTTTGGATGGCATCTACAAACCCATCATCAACAACTTTCTATTATCCCTCTAAATGGTATCTTTAATCCCATTCCCTCTACCATCACATCACCGAGTGCAAATTTCTGGGCACTCTAGTGTCCAATCATCTTCCACCTTCGAGTCACGAATGGCGAAACTCGCCAATCTAACTCTTCAGGCTTAAGAAGATTGAACAGGGACAACTGTTGTACCCTAAAATTTTCCCTCTCACTTTTCAAGAATTTGCTCACAAGATCTCCTTTGACTCAAAGACTGCATTAGGATTGATCAGCCCGAGACACCTCCTTAAGCACTGATGACCAAAATTAGGGTTTAAGATTGCACAAGGATATTTGAGCTTCCAATGCCCCATATGAATTTCATGGATCATTATGGACCCCCAATATCACTCATGTCAAGTTTCAAACCTTGGATCACACTTTTGCTCAGTCAATTGAGCAGTTGACCTAAAAATCAGTTGTATTGGGGAAAAGTCAACCATGGCCAATTTACAGTCAAACTTCATAATTTTTTATCCACATAAACATTTTAAACTTATATGTATCATTTGATCAAGTTTGGACCACAACTCCCCAAGAAATTTGATCAAATCTCCAAAAGGGCAAAATGGTCAAAATTAGGGTTTTGATTGGGAAAAGGGCAATTTCTGATTTTTGGCCTAGCAAATGATCAATTGGTTTAAGGCATGATCTCAAGAGTCCAATTACATCATTTTGACCTAATGACATGGCTCAAAATACTGCTCAAGTTCAAAGGATTGACAGATGAATTTTCAGTCAACTGATCAAAAGTCAACTATATACTGAAAAGTCAAAACTTTGACTTTTTGGTCATGTTCAAGTGCCAAAGATCACAATTCATCAAAAAATGTCAAAAATATGAAACTTATTCATCAAGAAATCAAAAAGTCAAGATTTCATTTTGAAAAGTCAAAATTTCTAAACTTAGAATTTTTTCTAAGCATTGGAAATTTCATGTTTTTTCACAACTTTGAACAAAATTTTCACCATGATGCAATATGATTCAAAATAAACTTCCAACATGAAAGTTGTAGATCTACATGAAATATACAACTTTTCTTTACATAACTCCTTCCAAAAGTGCTTGTATCTCAAGTTATAATTTTATAAACATGTGGTCATGAAACAAAACACTTAGTGAAATTTTGCCCTAATTTGGTTAGGATTTTGACCCAACTTCATGGCACTTTTTCATATAGTTCCAAGGTGAATCTTCAAAATAAATTCAAATATGGGTTGTAGAGCACACTACAAGCTTTCCAAAATATCCAAGAACTCCTTAAGATCATTCTTGAGTAGGGAGAATCGAAGAGATGAAGTTATGGTTTTATCACTTGAATTACAAGTCATTTTTATGGTGAACCAAATTCCAAATTCAAACTATGCTGCATAAACACTACTTTGCAGGCCTCAAACTTGTTAGGCACTCCATAATTAATGGTTTAAACAGCTGTTAGAGGTCTCACTTCAAGTATTCAATGCATGTACATGCTTTATATATATTTTTGGAAGAAAGGTTACATTGCCATTTTGATAAAGTGATTTTTTGCACAAAACTTGTTCTTGAGCATTGAACTTGTTCTCTTCTGATCAAACAAGTCCTATAACTCATAAGAAATGGTTCAGACACTTACAATCACCCAACCCATGCTCCTCCTCTTGAAACTTGTTTCCCACTTTTCTTCAAAATCAAGTAACCTAGCAAAAAGCTAAAAAATTGTACTTCTGATTGTCAAAAGCTCTCAAACACTTTTGTTTATACATGCACAAACCCTTGGCCACAAATACACGAATGCTCATGCCCTGAAAACACATAGAAATCAGAAACACATCTCATACTTCCATTTTAACACAAACTGACCAAAAACTTGAAACTCATAATCTACTCGTGCGTTTCTTGGCCTTTTGGTTTCTAAAGCTTCTAAACATCATATAGAATTGATCCCACACCTTGTTACAGAACTGTAACACCATTAACACCATCCTCCATTTTCAAAAACCGAGCTTTGCACTTAGACTTCTCCAGAACTCCTCAGGCCCTTTCAGCTCAAGATAAGCATTCCATTAGCTTCCTGGGAACTTGAGGAAGCTAACCCAACCATTGGAACTCCTTGAAAGCTGCTCAAACTTCAAACTGATACCCTCTTGCAAGGTAAGTTTCTAGCTTTGGAACTTCTCATACATGCATCACCAATGATTTATTTATGAACAAAACATGTAGGTATCATTGCCCTAAATCTAACCATGTCCATAGTTTCCATTAATTTTGCCTGAGCTTAGAGAATTTTAAGTTTGAATTTTTTGAGATTTTTAGGGTTCAGTTTAGGGCCAATGAAATTCATGATTATCTTTGATCTATAGTTTTAATGCTTTACATTTTTGAAACCGTGAGGAAATTTGCTACAAGTTTCATGTTTATAGTTTTCATTTTTGATGTGAAATGCGTAAGTTACAGTTGGTATGGCTGGAGGTTGAAGATGAAGTAGTCAGGGCGCATTTTGTATCATATATTTATTATTTTGCTTATGTTAACGGATGTATAGCCACCCCAGTGGTAGAAGCGCGCGCTTGTAACCTTTGGGACCTGGGTTCGAGCCCCAGTGATACCCTTTTGATTTTTTCATTTTTTTTGCTTCCTGACTTTTTTTTTTGCAGGAGCTGGGCCTCTTTGGGCCTGGATTGTTTTTTTGTTTTTGCTGGCTAACCCCCCATTTCATTTATACGCCCTTGGCCCAATTTTATTATATTTTCTTATTTTCTCTTTATTTATTTTCTTAATTATTTTCACAATATTAAAAAATCATGAAAAATACAGAAAAATATTGGATTTTTATTTTAACTTGGTTTATTTATTTTTCTCACACAAAAAATCATTTTATTAATCATACTTTATTTATTTTTTACAAATTATCTTGTAAATTTAATTAAAACTAGGTTAGTATTTATTTTTCTTTTACACCTATTAAAATATATTTATTTTAATATAAAAAAGGCCAAAAATATTTCATAATACTATAAACTATTTCCAAGACTAAAATACCAAAAATACTTTTCTTATAAAACTTAATTTCTTTTATTTTAATTAATAGATCTAGGGTTTTGTTTAAAAATCTTTTCTTAGCAAATTTAGGGTTTACTTTTTATTAATTATTTTTCTTTTAATTAATTAGGTTAAAACAAATCCCTTTTCCCTAAAAAATCCAAATAAAAATATTCATTTTCTTCACATTTACATTGTTGCATATTTATTCTTTCTGTACATTGTATTCATTTAAATCCTTGTATATTTGTACCAATTCAATATGGTTGTAATAGACTAATTATATTTAAATTCTTGCAATCCCCATTTTCAATTTGTACACCCCTCCCACAAATGTTGTAATAGCGTAGTAACTTTAAATTCCATAATTTATCGCTTTATATACAAATGCTAGTAATTAGGGCTTGTATGGAAAGACTAAAACCAATACTTAGAAAACCCTAATTCAAGACAAAATCAAGCATGAAAATAATACACTTGCACACAAACACCCCTAGGGTAAATCCACTTGGTTGCCTTTACAAAATGGCCATATTACGCATGTGAGGTATCTTAGCAAAAACAAACAAAATACAAGATCATAGTGTTGGCTGAAGATTTTGATGATATTATTAGAAGCAAAGCGAATTGGACGCTTCGATTGGAATAAAGCAAGATGTCATGTTTCGAAATGGTAGAAGCAGTGCTTCGAATGGGAATATAAAAACTTGGAGCTTCGAGTGACAGTTATGAGAATATATTCAAAGAAGTCTCGAAATGTTAACAAGGTTGTGTCCAAGAAATGCGTTCGAAGTGAAGAAGTGCCAAAACATTTGAAATTCAAATGCAAGCGGGATGTTCGAAATTTGAAATATATGCGCTGGAGCATTCGAAGACGCGTGGAAGCAAGAGAGAGGCATTGCTCTGCATGTTCTGAACGTGGCAGAATCTTATAGCAAGACCGTTATGGTCGAAGTAGTATAAATAGAAGTCTTAGCATTAGGATTTCGGGTGTCATATCTGTTGTACAAAAAACTCAGTAAACATTCAAAATACCACATGGCTAGGGAAACGAATGCACGAGCAATGTACGTATGATAACACCAAGTATTTATGATTTAATGAAAACTCTTTATCATTTCCAGTATTTTCCTTTATCTTCATGTCAATACCATTCAAAAGCTTTTGCATTTAAAATGTTTTCATTCGAAGTCTTTTTACTGATGCCTTACATTTAAATGCTTTCTTTCCATTTCAAATACTTTACATTTCAGAAACTGTTATACATTTCATGCCTTTATCTTCAAGCTTTTATCATTCGAACACCTTTTTTACTTAAAGTCATTTTACTGTTTTCTTGCATTTAAACGCTTTCTTCATATTTCGAATCTTTTACATTCCAGAGAATCTTTTACATTACATGTTTTTATGCTTCGAAGTCGTTTACTTGTCTTTTATGTAGTTTTTACATGTCTTTACAATTGAACTTTATTCATGCAATTTAGTTTCGCGCAAATTTACTTGAGCACGCCTTTAGATCTTTAATAGAGTAATCGAAGTAATTTAAATACCTACACAACATTCTAAATACCAACCATGAATACCAGTTCTATCATGAGAGTTACCCTAATGACCAACACATCCTAGGATCAATCTAGTCGATCCTGCGAGTTACCAGAGAAATTGAATAACAGTCAGTAAGATTATTCGATAGTTTAGAGGACTAACGGTTGTTTACCAGAAATCACTGTAAACAAATTGGCACACCCAGTGGGACAAGTCATTGGCCATTACGGAATTTAGAACAAAATAAAAATTGTTGAGACGTAACCTTTGTAAAAATACTCTGAGTGATAAGTTTGTTGTTTTATGAACCTTAGAAGTGGTAGAATAACCAATAGCAACCAACCCTTACCCAGAAGAAAACGTTTGAACAAGATGTCTAATTCTGACAATCAACAAGGGGAACAAAATGCCCCACATACAACAGGCACTAATATGTCCGCTTCGATGGGAACATCTAATGTGATCCCTTCGAATGCACAGTCTGTTGCATCCTCTACCAGTAATATAGCCACTAATGGAATAAGTGGCATATCAACTAATAGTTCGATCCTTGGAAATACTGGAACCATTGGTTATCCTGGGGGATTCGTCCCACCATCAGGGACACAAACCCATTTCACCACCCCACTAACTAGACCACCCGGTTTCGATGGTAATAGAACCAGAAATTCCTCTTATGGAATGCCAACATCTTTTATGGCAGGCTTACACAATTTCACATCGAATTCATCACCACAATTAGGGTCTGGGTCCGGGGCGAATCAGTTTATGACAAATAACCAAGGGTCAGTTGGTTATAGTGCAATGCCTATTTTAACCACAGAAAACCAGTTGGATTTTAGGCAATTGATGGATGACAGTAACCATAATATGATAGGGGTATTAGCAAAAACTATGCAGGAAATATTTGCCCCAATAGTACAAAATGTGAATGTGACAAACAGAGAAAACGCAGATAACATGAGTCGAATAGAAGATTTCTTTGCTCCCCCAGAGAGGCGTAGGAAGAATCAGGCGGGAGTTTGAGCGAACGTACCTATTATAGAACAAGTTGCTAACGACCCAACCTATAGACCAGCCAGAGAGGAAGTTAATGTGGGGGCAAGGGCACAAAGGCTAGAAGTCCCAATGATCCAAGGCCCACAAAGGGAAATTATGGAACCAGGGGCAAGGGTCGAAAGGCTGGAAATCCCAGAGTTTCGAGAAGAACAACCTAGAGGGGTTGTCATGGTGGGTCGAAATCAAGATGCTGATGCAGTCGTTCATAGAATTCGAAACGATAACATCCTGGCAGAAAATAATTTAACCACCATGATAGAGAGAATCATGGCCCAGAATGGCCTCAACACAGGAATTAGAAGGCCAAATTATGCCTCCCCTATATTAGATTACATAATGCACACTGATTTACCAAGGGGATATAAAGTCCCTAAGTTTACAATGTTTGCTGGGGATACCAATGAGTCAACAGTCGAACATATAGCCAGGTATCTAACCGAAGCGGGAGATATAGCCAATAATGAAGACCTCAGGATCAAATATTTCCCAAGTTCCCTGACTAAGAACGCTTTCACATGGTTCACCACTTTGCCTCCTGGGTCCATTGATACTTGGGCTCTTTTGGAGAGATTATTCCATGAACAGTTCTACATGGGACAATCAAAAATAAGTCTGAAGGAACTAGCCAGTGTCAAGAGAAAGTTCACCGAACCCATAGACGATTATCTGAATAGGTTCAGGCTTTTGAAATCCAGATGTTTCACAGTAGTGCCTGAACATGAGTTAGTCGAAATGGCCGCTGGCGGCTTGGATTACTCTATTCGAAAGAAACTAGACACTCAATATTTGAGGGATATGGCTCAATTAGCCGATAGGGTTCGACAGGTCGAAAGGCTAAAGGCCGAAAAGGCCAGAGTCTTTAAAAATAACAAGAAGGAAAGGATCTCCTATGTTGGAACTGAGGAAGCAGAAGATTACCCTGAATTCGAATTCGAAGAGGTCGAAATCGACCTCGCTGAATTAAAACAAGCACCACCTTACTCCTGCAAATTATTAGTTCCCACAAAAGGGAAAGAAATTGTTGAAAATGAGAAAAGTGACAAATTCCCAAAGAAGGTTTACACCTTCGATGTCACTAAATGTGACGAGATTTTTGATTTACTTGTCAAAGATTGTCAACTCATTGTGCCATCAAATGTCAAAATACCTCCTTTAGATCAAAGAAAGAAAAGAGGATTTTGCAAATATCATAGTTTCCTAGGCCACAAAACCTCACAGTGTTTTCTTTTCAGGGACCTAATTCAGAATGCAATTAAAGATGGCAGACTGAAGTTTGCTGATAAAGCAAAAATGAAAGTGGACGAAGATCCTTTGGACGTCGCAGACACCAACTACTCTGAGCCTGCATGCATTGGAGAAATTAACATGGTGGAAGCTGACCAGAGTGACGCCCCAATAGGAGAGAAAGGTACTGAAAACGAAAGCTGGGTCATAGTCGAAGTCAATAAGGAGGTCACTGAAGACGTCCACAAGCAACCAGAGACTTCGATTGAAGCAGCACCTTTAGCTGTTGCAAAAGTAATCCAGGCTACTGAAGGCCAGGAAAACAAAAACCAAGAGTTGACACAGGTCACTGAAGGCCTGAGGCTGGAATTGGAGAAAGTCCAAATCACGAAGCCAACCTCCCCTCAGAAAGAAATATGGGACACTTTAGGGGAACCCGATGGAAAATTTGACTATTTGGTCAAATATTCTGCCCCAGAGAGTTCAAAGGTCAACATTGAAGATATAAAACCCACAGGATGGGGAGATGATGAAGCTAAGGGGGAGGATGTTGAGGTAAACATGGTGGATATGGAGAGACCTCGCTCTGAAATGGAGGAGGTAGAGAGATACTTAGAAAAAGAGAAGTATAAAATGGAGGATAATCATGCTGGAGATGCTAGTCTCAAGGATTACCTCATGATGTGCCACACGGGAGATACGGGAATGATACTATGCCCTAGGTGCAGCATCCTCTGCAATCAGAGAATCGCTGCGAACTTCGAGAGGGTACAGAAGGCGCGAACTGGCAACAACTGGCGCCAGGATAACCAGCTATTCAGGTGTTATCCTAAGGCTGGAGAAAGTTTGCTGGAATTTGTGTTTCGCTGCTACAAAGGGGCAACCAAATGCTTGATATGCCCAAGGTGTTCTGCTGTGTATGATCAAAGCATGGCCAGAGCCTTCGAAACAGTCCCATTCGCCCCTTGCTGGAACCATCAAGAAACTGTTCAGATGGGCCCACATTTTGATAACAAGTACAAACAACGAAGGCCTGATAGTCCTCATCCCAAGGGTGCTCGAAGAGTGACGTTCAAACTCCCTGCTGAAGTGCCAACGGACAGATGGTTGCAAGTCAGGAATGACAAAGGCAAAGACAAATGGAGAAACGCTGAACGAAACCCACGCCATGTTATGACATATAGAAGGCAATTCAACATAGCAAAGAGGGAAGAGGTGAGATTAGAGAACTACAAAGGAAGAAACCCCATGTCAAGATCCCAGTGGCGAAGGCAACAGAGGATTCGAAAGGCTGAAAGGGAAGTTGTGGCAAATAAAGGGGCAACTTCAACAAAGAACCAAGGTGAATCTAACACCAACAAACCCACACCAAAAAATCAAACTGAAGACAAACCCCCAGTTAATAGGAGGCTTTTCTCTGAAGTACAACTAGATGAACCAAAGGAATACACTCCAGGTCCAGAAGAAGACGAAGATATGATAACGGATAACTTCGAATCAGAGGGGGAGTCTTCGTTCAACCTCAATTGCAACGTGGTATCTGTGCTTCCCTGTGAGTTTGGACAGGAAACTGAAATTGATGAATATGATGAAGAAGATACCATAGACCTGATGAAGCATAGGCCTGTGTGCTACTATGTGATGGACAATGGGGCTGTCGAGGAGCAGAATGCATTCTTCGAACGTCCAGAACCAGCTATGAAGAACCATCTTAAGCCACTATTTATTCGGGCAAAGGTTGGTGCCCATGGCGTGAATAAGGTTCTAGTGGATGGGGGTGCTGCAGTCAACTTGATACCCCACTTCATGCTGAAAAAGGTTAGAAATACGCGAAGGAGACATCAAGCCCCACAATATGGTTCTATCCAATTATGAAGGGAAAGTGGGCAAAACACTGGGGGTGGTTCAATTGGACTTGACAATAGGCTCAAGCTGTAGTCCCACCATGTTCATGGTAATCGAAGCCAAGGCCAACTACAACTTGTTGCTGGGAAGGGAATGGATCCATGGCGTAGGGGCAGTTCCTTCGTCAATGCACCAGCGATTAGTTCTATGGAGAGAAGATGGGATTGTGGAGAACATTGAAGCAGACCAGAGTTACTTCATGTCAACAGTCAATTTAGTTGACAAGAGGAATTATGACAAACATCTGGCAAAGATTTCTCCTTGTGTCCCAAATGATGAAATCAACGAAACCAGAAACGCCCACTACTATATGACCCTTCGCCATGATGGCCTATACTGGGATAGAAGAATAATCAGTGAAGACGAGGGAGTCGAAAGTACTATACAAAGACGGCCAGCAGGCTGGGACTTCGACAACCTTACTCATGACTGAGTCCTCCTTTTTCGAAAGGATTTCGGCCTATATGGCTGAGAACGAATCAAAGGCGGCCTTAGAGGCTGAAATGAATAAACTGGCTGTGAAGATGAACGAAATAAGTGGGGATGGCTCGAAAGGATCACCCTTTAAAGAACTTGAGAAAGATCAAAGGCTGGACACCATCTATGATAAAGAGCCCTTAGGCTTCGAAAGGGACCCCATAGACTCAGGTGCCAAAATGTTGGCGCAGGACCCACTCGAAGAAGTGAACTTAGGGGATGAAAACACGAAAAGAATAACCTACATCAGTATAAAACTTAGCCCAGGCCTCAAGCAGGAAGTGATCGAAGTCCTCAAGAAAAACAAAGATTGCTTCGCATGGGATTATGACGAAATGCCTTGTTTAAAGAGGGAGTTAGTCGAACACAGACTTCCAATCAAAGATGGCAAGAAGCCCATCAAGCAAACTCCTAGAAGATTCGCACCAGCGGTTCTCACAAAGATTAAAGCAGAGATCGAAAGGTTGCTGCGTTGCAGATTCATCAGAACCACAAGGTATGTCGAATGGTTAGCAAATATAGTACCTGTTATTAAGAAAAATGGTTCTTTGAGAATCTGCATAGATTTTAGGGATTTAAACACTGCAACCCCTAAGGATGAGTACTCCATGCCTGTGGCAGAAATGCTAGTAGACTCTGCTGCAGGATTCGAATACTTGAGTATGTTAGATGGATACTCTGGGTATAATCAGATTTTTATTGCTGAGGAAGATGTTGCCAAGACAACATTTCGTTGCCCAGGAGCCTTAGGCACCTACGAATGGGTGGTGATGCCTTTTGGTTTAAAAAACGCCGGGGCAACTTATCAAAGGGAAATGAATTCGATTTTCCATGATTTCATTGAAACCTTTATGCAGGTGTATATTGATGATATAACCATCAAATCTATATCTGCAGAAACCCATTTGCATCATTTGAGCCAATCATTCGAACGAATGAGAAAACATGGCTTAAAGATGAATCCCCATAAATGTGCATTTTTTGTGCAGGCTGGAGATTTCCTTGGTTTTGTGGTTCACAAGAAAGGAATTGAGATCAACCAGAACAAAACCAAAGCCATAATAGAGACGAAAGCACCTACGTCAAAAAGGGAGCTGCAATCTTTGCTAGGGAAGATTAACTTTCTCAGAAGGTTCATTTCGAATCTGAGTGGAAGAACCCAAGCTTTCTCTCCGTTGCTTCATTTAAAACAAGGCCAAGCCTTCGAATGGAACGAAGCTCACCAGGAGGCATTTGACAAGACAAAAAGATACCTCTCTCAGCCTCCCATCTTGTCTCCACCTTCATGGGGAAAGCCCATGAGATTGTACATATCTGCCTCTGAAGTTAGTATAGGTAGTATGTTAGCACAAGAAGATAGCAATGGCATCAAAAGAGCCATATACTATTTAAGTAGAGTATTGAATGATGCAGAGACCAGATATAGCAATTTAGAAAAGCTATGTCTCTATTTGTACTTCTCTTGTATGAAACTCAAGTATTATATAAAGCCCGTTGATGTTTATGTTTCATCTCATTTCGATGTCATTAAACACATGCTTTCGAAACCAATAATGCATAGTAGAGTTGGTAAATGGGCTTTAGCCTTAACAGAATATTCTTTGACTTTCATGCCTTTAAAAGCTGTGAAAGGCCAAGTGATTTCTGATTTCATTGTGGACCATTCATTGGTTGAGAAGACTATCATGAGTTACATCGAAATGCAACCATGGAAATTATACTTTGATGGTTCGACCCACAGGAATGGAAGTGGTGTTGGAGTCCTTCTAATTTCTCCTGAAGGAATCCCAACAAAATTCAAGTATAAATTAGATGGTCCTCGTTGCTCGAACAACGAAGATGAGTATGAAGCGCTCATTGTTGGACTTGAAGCTTTGTTGGAATTGGGGGCAACTAGAGTCGAAATTAAAGGAGACTCAGAATTAGTGGTCAAGCAAATAACAAAGGAGTATAAATGCATAAAGGAAAACCTGATGATATACTTCGTCATAGTTAACAGGCTACTTAGGAAATTTGAATACATGGATATTCAACATATACCAAGAATAGAAAACCAAGAAGCAAATGACTTAGCACAGTTGGCTTCAGGTTATAAAGTTTCTGCCAGAAACTTTGAGGATTTAGTTGAATTAAGGGGTAGAGTTATGGCTACTAGATTCACACCATTAGATCTAGAGAGTATGAAATTGGGTTATGCTGAGAAACAGGGATTCGAAATATTAGCCATAAACACTTTATCAGATGCAGATTGGCGAAGTCCACTGGTGAGTTATTTAACAAACCCAACTCTGAATGTTGATAGGAAGATAAAATATAGAGCATTGTCATATGCCCTCATGGGAAACGAATTGTTCAAAAAGACCCAAGAAGGCGTATTACTGAAGTGCTTGGGAGAAAGTGAGGCATACTTAGCATTGTCAGAAGTCCACAATGGGGCATGTGGGGCACATCAAGCAGGTCATAAAATGAAATGGCTGTTATTTCGATATGGCATGTATTGGCCCAGCATGCTCAAAGATTGTATAGACTTTGCTAAAGGTTGTGAAGAATGTCAGAAACATGCAGGGATTCAACATGCCCCTGCAAGTGAGTTACATTCAATCATTAAACCATGGCCATTTAGAGGATGGGCATTGGATTTAATAGGAGAAATAAATCCTGCTTCGTCTAAAGGACAAAAATATATCTTGGTAGGAATAGATTATTTTACCAAGTGGATCGAAGCAATACCATTAATAGTTGCTGATCAAGAGGCGATTATTGAGTTTATACAGAAACAAATTATCTATAGGTTCGGATTGCCAGAGAGCATAACCACAGACCAGGGCTCTGTGTTTACTGGTAGAAAGATGCAAGAATTTGCTCAAGAAATGGGGTTTAGATTACTAACATTAACGCCATATTATGCTCAAGCAAATGGTCAGGTCGAAGCAGCTAATAAAGTGATAATAGGATTAATTAAGAAACATATTGGTAAAAAGCCAAGGAACTGGCACAAAACTTTGGACCAAATACTATGGGCCTGTAGAACATCTCCTAATGAAGCTACTAACACCACGCCTTTCCAACTCACATTTGGTCATGATGCAGTTCTGCCAGTAGAAATTCATCTACAATCAGTTCGAATTCAAAGACAAAACGAAATTCCAGCTGCATTATATTGGGAGATGATGATGAATGAGTTAGTGGAATTGGACGAAGTTAGATTACATGCGTTGTAAATCTTGATGAGACAAAAAGAAAGAGTGGCCAGGACATATAACAAAAGGGTGAAAAGGAAAGCATTCACTATTAATGACTTAGTCTGGAAAGTCATATTGCCCATGGACAAGAAAAATAAAACGTTAGGTAAATGGTCACCTCATTGGGAAGGGCCTTTTCGAATAATAAAGGTATTCTCAAACAATGCATATGAAATCGAAGAGCTGGTAGATGATAAGCGTATCCTAAAGGTTAATGGGAAATATTTAAAGAAATATAAGCCACGCCTGCAGGAGATTCGAATAGTAACAACGTAATCAGAATATCATAAAAATGCCAAAATGGCAATATGGGGTTGCCAAAATGGCGTTGTTCAAGTATTACATATAAAAAACCAAATTTTAATCAAATCAACACTGAGATTTAGAAATAGGAATTATTCTTCAATCTGTTAAAGGTACTTCGAAAAGACTCAAGCCTTTGTTGAGCAAAACGTCTTGCTCCCTCTAAGGTGGCCACTTCTCCCTTGAGTTGTTCTGCAGTTTCCATTTCTGCAAGCCCTTGGTTGAGGAGCTCTTCGAATTGGTTACCAGCAGTATTGGTTTCGTAGGCTAATTGTTGTTCTTGAGCCTCTTTAACCTTCTGTTGAAGTTCCTGAATTTGCCTTTCCCAGAGAAGGATGAACTCAGCTCGAGCCTCATAATCAGTTTTTGCTTGCTTTAGATGCATGGCTTGATCCTCAGCTTCTTGAGAGAGTTTCGAAGCATGCTCATAAGCAGCATCCATTGCAGTTCGTTTTTCTTGAACCTTTTTGGCAGCAAATTCATCTTGGAGAAGGTACCCAGTCACATTGTCCAGCAGAGATTGAAGATCGAACAAGATAAAGCTAACTGGCAAGGAGTAGGTAGCGAGGTTGACTTTTGTAAGCAACTCCTTCATAGTGTAGCAAGCTGTGCTATCTTGTTTGAGCACTTCGAACAAATCCACATCAAGAATTGTCCTCCTGATCCTGTTAAGAAGTACAATTCTGTCATCTGTGGGCAACAGATAGCTAGTCGAACTTGTGCCAGCCCTAGCAGGTGGAATATCCCTTTGAGCCAGCTTCGCCTTTATGTACCCAATAGGGTCATTTCGTCTCAGGAGAGCAAGCTCCTCGTCAGTCATTCGGGACAGAGACGGTTGAGGGAGTTCCGCACGCAGGGGAGTCACGTCCATTTCGACTTCCATGGGTTTATTGGTCGCGTCACCATCACCTTCATTCGTTTCGTGCTCGTCGTCTTCTTCATTATCATCCAAATCCACCACTTCGATATCTTCGTTCTCGCTGCTATTTACATCTGACTCAATCCCAGCAGTCGAACCATCGTTGGCATCTTCCTCCTCAGACCCTTCGTCTGCAGATTCTTCGTTTCTTTGATCAGAATCAGCTTTCTCTCCTTCAGCGCGAGTGTCCTTTGGATCCTCTTGAAGGGTTTCAAGAGGGGACTTTTGAAGAGAAGTTCTTTGTAAAGTCTCTGCAGATTCATGAAGCGTTGCTTCATTTGTTTCTTTTAGAGGAGGAGAAGTACTCTGATCATCTTGCTGCTCAGAAGCCCCAGCCAGAACCGCCATATTGGAGGAACCTTTGTTCTGTACAAGATTGCTGGAATCCCCTTGAGGAGAAGTGGTAAGAGCTGGATTTAAAATATCCTGCAAGAGGCAAAAGAATATTAAAAGCATGCACCAAGGTAATGAGAAATTATTTTGTCAAAGATTTAAAGCTCAATTTACCTGTGGACTCTCAGAAGAGAGGTTGCTAGCTATGCGTTCCAAAATTACGTTGGAGGTCGAAGGTGGAATTTTGAATTTAGATGAGGGAGAAGCATCCCTGGAATCGAGTCTAGAGACGCTAGTTGGTACATCACTTTTGGAAATTTCCTTCTTCTGCTTCTTCTTCGAAGCAGCTGGTAAATTCCCTCCAGCCTTGGGGTCTTCCCCAGTAGTGTTTGTTTTTCGCTTCTTTGGAGTGGTTGGCGGAAGTTTGTTGGTCTGAAAAGATTTGAACAATAAGTTAGATGAAAATCATGAAACATTAGTGTATTCGAAACATTAAGGCTAAGTGATTACCTGTGGAGTTGGAGCACTGGTTATTACTGGTGTTGTTGTTGTTGTTGTTGCAGCAATTGTTGTTGGGATGGATAGAGTCACATTGTCAGTGGTTTCGACAGAGGCCTGAGAGGCGCTCCCTTCTTTTGACTTTGAAGCAGCAGTCTTTATCCTGATGGCTGAAAATCGAAACAATTAAGGCAAAAGTTAAAAATATAGAAAATGAGAAACGTTTGGGATTTTCCCAAGCATTCGCACCTGTGCCTTGATCAGATTTAATCAACATGGCAGAAAGGTCATAGCGAAGATGTACTGGGAAATCGTGGAGCCAATGTCGAGCCCATGTCATAGTCTCAGATGGCTTTGGTTTCTTTTGAAGATATTGGAACATTTCTTTGCAAGTGAACCACCAAGGGTATGGAGGAAACCAAGCCAGAGCCAGTTCTGAGGTAGGTAATCTAGGAAATTTAGGTGGATGCATTTCGAATGCCAACCTATACCTATCCTCAGGTGACAACCCTGAAGGAAGTTTTAACTTAGAAACTTTTTCTTTGAATTTTTCCTTCAAGGTCTCAGCTGCTTGATGCACAGTGGATTCCAAGTGTGTGGGATCATAAGTAGTTTCGAAATAATTTTGAAAAGCCTTAATCTCTTTGGCATGAGTGAACATACCTTTCTTGGATGGTACCTGCACATCGAATGCATCAGTTAGTTTATGCTGAATAGTAAGAGTATCGAACATATAAGTCTGATAGAACTTTGTCCACCATTCCAGAAACCCCTTTGCTGTAAGGTGTGTAGGTTCGAAAGTTATTAGTTCAAAATGGGCGAAGCCTTGGTATTGTTCCTGCTGTAGTTTGGCTTCTTGTGCCTTGAAGGTATGCCCAGAGGTGTTGGCATTTTCCGTTTGGAATAGGGGTTCAGGAATTAGTTGGCACAAGCCAAATTGTCTCGAAACAAAGTTGGGTTGATAAGCAAAAAGGAAAATTTGAATCTTAGCAGAAGTAATTCTTGAAGAGATTAGTCTGGGTAGCAAAAAGGCTCTCCATACATCTTGAATTTCTTTGCTTTTGACAGCTTCTGAGAGAGCCATGGTGAACCATGAAGGTCCATGAGTCCTTGAAGCAAAAGGCGCCATGGTCTCTTCGAATTTATGCCTCTTGGAGAATATCATGATATATTTTGAGAAGAGAACTTTGAAGTCATCCTTATCATCGTTTGGGGTTAGTCTTCGCAGCCTAGTGCCTTCGATGATCCTATCCGCTATTTCAGGGTCTTGTTCAGCAATAGTATTGGCAGTTGATAGTGAAGGTTCGAACATGGCATTTAGCCATAACTGGAGTAACCAGAAAGGGCCAGCTAGCAGGATGTTCTTGGAGGTATGAGATTTCAGACTCGAAACAGCTGACCTTAGACTTTCGTAAAGATCAACTAATAGCAGTTCGCTTAAACACACCCTCCGATTCTCATGCAAATCTATAGCTAGAGGAATAAACCTACTGGCTACCTGTAGGGATCTGCTGCAAAAGACATACCTTGACAACCATAAGGTAAGGAAAGCGATGTGTTCCACATCCGACACACTGTCTCCTTCAGTGTGATAGTGGCTGATAAACTTTGAAAAGCTAGCTAGCTTGACTTCGAAGTCAATAATACTCGAATGCTCTTCATTGTCAGG
This sequence comes from Vicia faba, assembly GCA_948472305.1. NCBI lineage: Eukaryota > Viridiplantae > Streptophyta > Magnoliopsida > Fabales > Fabaceae > Vicia > Vicia faba. The sequence continues at coordinate 1,595,639,382 of OX451737.1, read as the reverse complement.
AATATATGTTTCTCCTATTGGTGATAACCCAGTAATGGCTGCTATGTCAAAAAAGGTAGGTGTGATCATTCCACCAGGGAGATGGAAAGTATTGTAAGTACTGTCCCAGAAATATAGGGACGCGAATAACAATGGGTGGCTATAAGTAAAACCTGGTTTCGATAGTTTGATCAAGTTGTAAATGCCTAACTCTTCCCATTGCTGGGATTTCTTAGCTTCTACCTTATTAAACCAGTTGTGATAAGCTGTGTCGGAGGTGGGGCAAGATCGAAATGGTTTGAAGTTACTCTTTACATAATCTAGTACAAAAGGGTCCTTAGGGGGAACGATTGGACTTTCCGCGGTGGTTGAATCAGAAGACTCTATTGTCTTGGGGGCATCCATTTTATTAAACAGAGGTTTGAAATTATAACAAACTGGGAAAAATTTTCTGGTGTCTTTTAAAATTTCAAAAACTGTAAGAGGGCCCATTAAAGCTAACCTCTTGCCAGCGGCGTTAGTAGGAATTAGTACCTGGGATGCATAAAGCATTTCTTTCTCTTTTGAGATCATCTGGGGAACAAGAACAGATTGACCTTGGTAGGTGCCAACCTTGCTTTCCATTGTGGTTCCTGGGGTCTTTCCTTTCTTTTTGGAAGCCTTTTTTAGTTGAGATGAAGTTGAAGAAGACATTGTTGGAAGAATGTTGGAAGTTTAGGGTTTCGGTGAGAAAAGAGGAAGAAAAGATTCAGAAAGTGGGAAGAAAAGAAAAGACTAAGTTGATGGGTTTTTATAATGTGGAAGTTTAAGCATCCACTGAGTAAGATTGTGATACGTGGTAGTCGTGGGTTGGTTTGAAAAGGAGGTGGCGTAAAGTTGATATTGGTAATAAGCGTGATTAAAGATAATCATTGTTTTGTAACTGCACCATGCTGTGAAATGGTTCAAGGCGGTTAAGGAATCTGAAAAGCGTTGTGATTGACGTGACTGGAGTCATATGCAATAAATGTTACGATGATTCGAAGGTCGCATCAAAATCTTGTGTATATGTTTAAAATAAGTATTTCTCAAAGGAATCGAAATACATATTTTAAAGGGGCATTTTGTTGGCTGAAGATTTTGATGATATTATTAGAAGCAAAGCGAATTGGACGCTTCGATTGGAATAAAGCAAGATGTCATGTTTCGAAATGGTAGAAGCAGTGCTTCGAATGGGCATATCAAAACTTGGAGCTTCGAGTGACAGTTATGAGAATATATTCAAAGAAGTCTCGAAATGTTAACAAGGTTGTGTCCAAGAAATGCGTTCGAAGCGAAGAAGTGTCAAAACATTTGAAATTCAAATGCAAGCGGGATGTTCGAAATTTGAAATATATGCGCTGGAGCATTCGAAGACGCGTGGAAGCAAGAGAGAGGCATTGCTCTGCATGTTCTGAACGTGGCAGAATCTTATAGCAAGACCGTTATGGTCGAAGTAGTATAAATAGAAGTCTTAGCATTAGGATTTCGGGTGTCATATCTGTTGTACAAAAAACTCAGTAAACATTCAAAATACCACATGGCTAGGGAAACGAATGCACGAGCAATGTACGTATGATAACACCAAGTATTTATGATTTAATGAAAACTCTTTATCATTTCCAGTATTTTCCTTTATCTTCATGTCAATACCATTCAAAAGCTTTTGCATTTAAAATGTTTTCATTCGAAGTCTTTTTACTGATGCCTTACATTTAAATGCTTTCTTTCCATTTCAAATACTTTACATTTCAGAAACTGTTATACATTTCATGCCTTTATCTTCAAGCTTTTATCATTCGAACACCTTTTTTACTTAAAGTCATTTTACTGTTTTCTTGCATTTAAACGCTTTCTTCATATTTCGAATCTTTTACATTCCAGAGAATCTTTTACATTACATGTTTTTATGCTTCGAAGTCGTTTACTTGTCTTTTATGTAGTTTTTACATGTCTTTACAATTGAACTTTATTCATGCAATTTAGTTTCGCGCAAATTTACTTGAGCACGCCTTTAGATCTTTAATAGAGTAATCGAAGTAAGTTAAACACCTACGCAACATTCTAAATACCAACCATGAATACCAGTTCTATCATGAGAGTTACCCTAATTACCAACACATCCTAGGATCAATCTAGTCGATCCTGCGAGTTACCAGAGAAAGTGAATAACAGTCAGTAAGATTATTCGATAGTTTGGAGGACTAGCGGTTGTTTACCAGAAATCACTGTAAACACATAGTCCCTAAAAGAGAATGCTAAGATACCTTGCAACATTGCTAATCATGGTTATACGATGACCCACGCCCGTCCCGTTTACATCCAAAGATAGGGTTGCTTACCAAATCAATGGTAAGACAACAATGTCAAAGGAAAAGAAAATGAACAAGAAAGACTTTTGAGTAGGTAGAATGCTCCTAATTACTTCCTCCATTTCAAAACAAACATCCTTGGTATTTTCAAAACAAACACCTATAAACACCTCACAAAATTGAAAACATTTTCAAAAGATCAAACATATTTGTATACATTCTTACGAACGAGAATCATTACAAAAATTGCCTAAACAATGGCCTCTTTACAAAATACTTTCAAAAACCACACAAAGCACAAATTCAAAAAAAAAGCAAGTGATCTAGCAAGTAACTAAGAGCCCATGGAAAACCATGGATGAAAAGGGTGCTAATACCTTCCCTTTTCATAATATACCCCTCGAACTCAAGAAAGAATCTCAAGGGTCTTTCTCGTGCTTTTTCACCTTTCCTATTGGATAAAAGAAAAGTCGGTGGTGACTCTTGCTAACCGGAACATTTGCGATAAAAAGCAAAACCCTCAAGTCAGTTCTCCCACCATATCACAGAATTGGCGACTTTGCTGGGGAAAATTTTAAAAGTGGGGTTACCTTAGGGTTAGGTCACATTTAATTACTTTCATTGTTTGACTTGTTTTATTTACATTATGGTTCTTTGTTTGGGTTTGAATCCTCTACCCGGATTTGGGATACCTTATAGGTAAGTAGCAATACATTGTGGAAACTGTGCGGGGTATACCGACATGGTCTAAGCAATAGCTACATTAGTGCGACATATTTGTGGGTACCGGTAGCCCTTGAGTTAATCAAGGAGAATATGTGGCTGCTGAGTGATGTCATAAAGCACTAATGAACTTTTAGAATATTTACTTGACCAACTTGGCCTTTAGGATGTAGTGAGATGACCGACTTTGGTGCAGTCCTAAGTTGGTATATACTTGATACTACACTCGTTGAGGTTTGGTTTCTTGGGATATTTCGGTCGCCATTAAAGAGGCTTATGCTGAAACAATAACCAAGGAAACAAACCAGTGATATTGAGCTCATTAAAACCCGGTTACTATTACTAGGACAAGTTTGAGCCAACTAAATTTCAAGAGGGTACTTACCTATAAGACTCCATGCAAGCCTAAAAATAAGGATTTGTTTGCTTTGTTTGTATATACATACTTTTACATAACATCATGAACATCATGACATCATACTCATTCACTAACCATTTCAAGGATTTTGGGATTTATCTTTGTTCTGTTTTGTAGGACATGGATTCTCTTCGCAGGAAAACTATTCAAGTCAACCTTGTAAGGATCCCTCCACAACTTAAGGAGCTAGCTTCAAGGATTCCTGAAAACTCTCCATTCACCGAGAGACATGGCCGCCTACTCAACTTGGTCACCTCCAACATAGATGAGGACATGATGAAGGTGCTCTTTCAGTTCTTTGATCCTTTACACCACTGCTTCACATTTCCCGATTATCAACTTGTGCCTACTTTGGAAGAATTCTCCCGACTATTGAGGATTCCCATTCTCAATCAACTACCTTTCAACGGTACAGAAAGAGACCCAAAGCCATAAGAGATTGCTCAAGCTCTACACTTGCACTCATCTGATGTCATAACTCATTGGGAAACAAGGAGTGGTGTCAAAGGTTTCCTAGCAAAGTTCTTGTTTGAGAAAGCCCAAAACTGTTGGAATTCTTTGGACCTACAAGCCAATGAGGAAATTGTGGCTCTCCTCATCTATGGGATGGTTTTATTTCAAAATCCTGACCAACTCATAGACGTGAACACCGTCAAAATCTTATATCCCGCAACCCGATGCCTACTTTGCTAGGGGACATCCTACATTCTTTTCACACTCGCACTATGAGGAAAAGAGGTGTTCTTATGTGTTGCATTCCTCTCTTGGCAAGATGGTTTATTTCGCATCTTCCCCAATCTGTATTGAAGAATGAGCAAGGTTCAAGGTGGTCACAAAGGTTGATGACACTCAAACAATCAGACATTCATTGGTGTTCCCGATCCATAGAGAATGTTACTATTATCGACCGTTATGGAGAATTTCCTAATGTCCCTTTACTTGGCATTAAGGGGGGTATCACCTATAACCCCTGCTTAGCCTTAAGACAGTTTGGTTATGCCTGAAAGGATGGCTCGCACGAGATGCTGATTCAAGGTTTGGTATTTAACTACGACAACGACGATCAAGGTCTTCGCCAAAGATTTATCCAAGCTTGGAGGATGTTGAACAAGGTAGATAGCAAGACATTTGGGCACAAGAATTCCATCCCTCTTGAGCCTTACCTAAAATGGGTACGAACATGTGCTCAGAGTCTTATGATGCCTTACCCCTCCATTCTCCCGGTAATCATTGAGCTTGTCATGGAAGGAGATGTTCCATACACTATCCTACATCCTGACATGCCCACCTCTCTTGAAGACTTACAAAGAGATTAGATACAACTCAAGGGGGAGCGAGATACCTTCGAAGCCCAATTCTACGCAAGCGAGAAGAAGGTTTTGGAGTTCACTAAGCAACTTCATGAGGAGCAGACTATGAATGCCTACATTGCACCAAAGAGGATGCGTACTACCTTTCTATCTTTGAGTTTTTGTATTTGTTTTGCCCAAAGAGGCATTGATGTACCCAAGCTCTAAATTATTAATATAACTTTTGTTTCCTTTTTGTCTAAAACAAATTTGAATCTTTAAAATCCTTGAAATCATTGCATATACATTTACCATTCATCATAACATAAGCAGGTTTCTTGCAACAAGTCTGCTCATCTTTCTACCATTTATTTAAGTAAGATGGATCTTGAGTAAATGGTGAAGGACCTCCAAGCTCAGAAAGCACAGTTTCAACAGACGTTCTTAACTCTAGCCAAAGGACAAGAAGAGTTGAAGACCTTGCTGGATGAAGAGAAAAAAAAAGACGAAGAAAATAACCGGAGTTCTAAACATGGGAAGGAGATTCCAAAGACAGACAAGAAGGACCCTATACTTTGCAACGACTTCCGGTGAGAAAGACAATCAAGATGGGAATGGCAAAGAAACATTTATCCAGTCAGAGTCAGAAGAAGAAGAGGAAGAAGAAGACTATTCCGAAGAACAATACCCTCCAGATGATGACAAGTATAAGCATCTAGAAGAACGGTTGAGCGCAATGGAAATCCAAAAAGTGCCTGGATTGGACTTTGAGGAGTTAGGGTTAGTAATGGGGATTGTCATTCCTCCAAAATTCAAAGCACATGTGTACGCCAAATATGACAGAGTTTCATGTCCCAAAATGAATCTCCGGTCCTACGTGAGGAAAATCCAGCCCCATACCGCTAACAAGGATTTATGGGTACACTTCTTCCAAGACAGTCTGTCTAGAACTCAACTTGATTGGTTTTATCAGTTAGAAAGATCCAATGGTCATAACTGGGAATATCTAGCCGCTTCCTTTTACAAACAATACCAATACAACACTGATCTTGTGCCTACCCGTACTCAACTCCAGAGTATGGCCATGGTTTCAAGTGAAGGCTTCAAGGACTATACACAAAAATGGAGGGATTTGACAGGAAGAGTTCAACCTCCCCTATCTGAAAGAGAATTGGTATACATGTTTTTGGGCACCTTGTCTGGTCCCTTCTCCAATCACTTAATCGGAAGTTCATCGGCAGGTTTTACTAAATTGATATTGACCGGAGAAAGGGTAGAAGTCGGGATAAAGAATCGAAAGATTCAAAAATATGCATCCTCTGCTTCTGTAAGAAAACCATTCATCGGAAAGAACGAGGTGGTTGTTGTATATCCTCTGAGAAATCAAGATACGGATGAACGCCGTCCCATGTGGGGGATGTCATGATTCCTAAACCTACACCTAAAGAAGCAACCAGCCAAGAATGGAAAGACCAGTCAAACAATTCACCAGAATTAACATGACACTATCTCAAGTATTTCCATATTTGTTAAGGTCCAACCTAGTGACTTTGATAGAAGCTCCAAAGAATCCTAACACAACCTCTCCTCACTATAATCCTAATTCCCGCTGTGCATACCACTCTGAGAGTCCCGGCCATGACACTAATAACTGTTGGGCTATAAAGAACAAAGTACAAGACCTCCTTGAAGCCAAAGAGATTGAATTTGATGCGCCAGAAAAGCCCAATGTCATTTCGGCCCCTATGCCCAAACACGGCCAAAATGCCAACGCCATTGAGGAAGATATGTTTATTACTTCAGTTGATGAACTTACGACCCCACTCCTGACTATCAAAATGAACTTATTGAATGCCAGTGTTTTCCCAGGCTGTGATGAAAGCTGTCATTTCTGTATGTCCTCACCAACCAACTGTCCTTTGTTAAAAGCAGGCGTTCAGTGCCTAATAGATAATTATGAAATTTTATTTGAGAAGACTTCTGCTCCAACTTTTTCTTATAATGATGTTTCCATCGTGACCATTTCCGACAATTCTTCCAGGGTCCCCACCAAAAGACCCGTTAGAATTACATCAGTTCCAAAAGTAGCTCCTTTGATAATTACAATGCCTGGACCAATGCCGTATTCGTCAGACAAAACAATACCATGGAATTATGGAGGGGATGTCTACTGCCACAGTATCATGCAAGATTGGCCAGCTGTCGAAGATTCAAGTTCTGAGAAAGTTGACTCCGATGTCAGTAATATCTTAGGGACTAGTAAGATAACCTGAAGCAGAAGGATATTCTCTCCAAAAATTTCTCCCCCAAAAGCAGTTTCTGGACCCGTAATCATTCCTGTTGTCGTTGCTCCTCCAAAGGTAATTCTAAGTCCTACAATCATCTCTGCTAATACTCCTGAGATGATTGTAGGACTGGGAATATCCTTTGGAGGAGCAACAACACCAGGAATGATTACGGGTCCAGAAATAGATTTTGGGGGAGCAATTTCTGGAGAGAATACCCTTCCGCTTCGGGTTATCTTAGTAGTCCCTGCAATATTATTGATATTGGAGTCAACTTTCTCAGAACTTAAATTTTCAGCAGCGGGCCAATCTTGCTTGATATCGTGTTAGTAGACATCCCCTCCATAATTACATGGGACAGTTTTGTCTGACGAATACGTGATTGGTCCAGGCATTGTAATTATCAACGAAGCTACTTTAGGAATTGATGTAATTCTAACGGGTCTTTTGGTGGAGACCCTGGAATAATTGTCGGAAATGGTCACGATGGAAACATCATTATAAGAAACAGTTGGAATTGAAGTCTTGTCGAACAAAATCTCCATGTTATCTATTAGGCATTGAACGCCTGATTTTAACAATGGACAGCTGGTTGGTGAGGATAAACAGAAATGACAGCTTTCATCACAGCCTGGGAATACACCAACATTCAACAGGTTCTTTTTGATAGTCAGGAGTGGGGTCACAAGTTCATCAACTGAAGTAACAAACATATCTTCTTCAACGACATTGACATCACAGCCGTGCTTGGGCATAGGGGCAGTAATGACATTGGGAATTTCTGGCGCATCAAATTCAATCTCTTTGGCTTAAAGAAGGTCTCATACTTTGTCCTTCAGAGCCCAACAGTTGTTAGTGTCATGGCCGAGACTCTCAAAATGGTATGCACAGCGGGCATTAGGATGGTAGTGAGGAGAGGTTGTGTTAGGATTCTTTGGAGCTTCTTTCAAAGTCACTAGATTGGATCTTAACAAATGTGGCAATACTTGAGATAATATCATATTAATTCAAGTGAACTATCTGACTGGTCTTTCCGTTCTTGGATGGTTGCTTCTTTGTTGAGCATGTGCGGGTTTAGGAATCATGAAAACCCCCACCATTGGACGGAGTTCAGTCCTATCTTGATTTCTCTGAGGATATAAAACATCAACTTCTTTATTTCCAATGAATGGTTTCCTTACAGCAACAGAGAATGCATCTTTTAGAATCTTCCCATTCTTTATCCCGGCTTCCACCCTTTCTCCGGTCAATATCAGTTCGGTAAAACTTGCCGACGAACTCCCAATTAAGTGATTGAAGAAAGGACCGGACAAGGTGCCCAAGAACATGCCTACTAATTCTCTTTCAAATAGGCGAGGCTGGACTCTTCCTGCTAATTCCCTCCATTTTTCCGCGTAGTCCTTAAAGCCTTCACTCGAAACCATGGCCATACTCTGGAGTTGAGTACGGGTGGGAGCAAGATCAGTGTTGTATTGGTATTGTTTGTAAAAGGCGGCGGCCATATCTTCCCAGTTATGAACATTGGCTCTTTCTAACTGATAAAACCAATAAAGTTGAGTTCTGGACAGGCTGTCTTGAAAGAAGTGTACCCATAAATCCTTGTCAGCGGTATGAGGCTGGATTTTACTCACATAGGACCGGAGATGCATTTTGGGACATGAAACTCCATCATATTTGGCGAACACAGGTGCTTTGAATTTTGGAGGAATGACAATCCCCGATACTAACCCTAACTCCTCAAAGTCCAGTCCAGGCACTTTTTGGATTTCCATTGCAGTTAACCGTTCTTCTAGATGCTATACTTGTCGTCGGCTGAAGGGTATTGTTCTTCAGAATAATCTTCTTCTTCCTCTTCCTCTTCTGAATCTGGATGGACAACTGCTTCCTTGCCTTTCCCATCTTGATTGTGTTTCTCACTAGATGACGTTGCAAAGTCTGGGGTCCTTCTTGCTTGTCCCTGGAATCTTCTTCCCATGTTCAGAACTCTGGTTATTTTCTTTGTCTTCTTTTTCTTCTCCTCAACCAGCAATGTCTTCAACTCTTCTTGTACTTTGGCTAGAGTTAAGAACATCTGTTGAAACTGAGCATTTTGGGCTTGGCGGTCCTTCACCGTTTTCTCGAGATCCATCTTACTGAAATAAACAGTAGAAAGATGAGGAGACTTGTTGCAAGAAACCTTCTTCTGTTACGATGAATGGTAAATGCATATGCAATTATTTCAAGGATTTAAAGATTCAAATTTGTTTTAGACAAAAAGTAAACACACATTATATTAATAAATTACAGCTTGAGTACATCAATGCCTCTTTGGGCAAAACAAATACAAAAACTCTAAGATAAAAAGGTTGTACACATCCTCTTTGGTGCGATGTAGGCATTCAGGTTCCGCTCCTCATGGAGTTGCTTAGTGAGTTCCAAAACCTTCTTCTCGCTAGCGTAGAATTGGGCTTCGGAAGTGTCTCGCTCCCCCTTGATTTGTATCCAATCTCTTTGTAAGTCTTCAAGAGAGGTGGGCATGTCAGGATTTAGGATAGTGTATGGAACATCTCCTTCTATAACAAGCTCAATGATTACCGGGAGAATGGAAGGATAAGGCATTATAAGACTCTGAGCACGAGTTCATACCCATTTGAGGTAAGGCTAAAGAGGGATGGAATTTTTATTCCCCAATTTCTTGCTATATACCTTTTTCAACATCCTCCAAGCTCGGATAAATATCTGGCGATGACCTTGATCGTAGTTCTCGTAGTCAAATACCAAACCTTGGATGGGCATCTCATGTGGGCCATCTCTCCGGGCCTAACCAAATTGTCTTATGGCTAAGCAGGGGTTGTAGGTGATACCCCCCTAATGCCAAGTAAAGGGACATTAGGAAATTCTCCATAACGGTTGACAATAGTAACATTCTCTATGGATCGGGAACACTAATGAATGTCTGAATGTTTGAGCGTCATCAACCTTTGTGACCACCTTGAACCTTGCTCATTCTTCAATACAGATTGGGGAAGATGCGAAATAAACCATCTTTCTAAGAGAGGAGTGCAACACATAAGAATACCTCTTTTCCTCATAGTGCGAGTGTGAAAAGAATGTATGATGTCCCTTAGAAAAGTAGGCACCGGGTTGCGGGATATGAAGATTTTGACGGTGTTCACGTCTATGAGTTAGTCAGGATTTGGAAATAAAACCATCCCATAGATGAGGAGAGCCACAATTTCCTCATTGGCTTGTAGGTCCAAATAATTCCAACAGTTTTGGGCTTTCTCAAACAAGAACTTTGCTACGAAACCTTTGACACCACTCCTTGTTTCCCAATGAGTTGTGACATCAGATGAGTGCAAGTGTAGAGCTTGAGCAATATCTTCTGGCTTTGGGTCTCATTCCGTACCATTGAAAGGTAGTTGATTGAGAATGGGAATCCTCAAGAGTCGGGAGAATTCTTGAGCACCTTCATCATGTCCTCATCTGTGTTGGAGGTGACCAAGTTGAGTAGGTGACCATGTCTCTCGGTGAATGGAGAGTTTTCAGGAATCCTTGAAGCTAGCTCCTTAAGTTGTGGAGGGATCCTTACAAGGTTGACTTGAATAGTTTTCCTGCGAACAGAATCCATGTCCTACAAAACAGAACAAAGATAAATCCCAAAATCCTTGAAATGGTTAGTGAATAAGTATGATGTCATGATGTTCATGATGTTATGTAAAAGTATGTATATACAAGCAAAGCAAACAAATACTTAGTTTTAGGCTTGCATGGAGTCTTATAGGTAAGTACCCTATTGAAGTTTAGTTGGCTCAACCTGTCCTAGTAATAGTAACCGGGTTCTAAGGAGCTCAATATCAATGGTTTGTTTCCTTGGTCATTGTTTCAGCAAAAGCCTCTTTAATGGCGACTGAAATATCCTAAAAAACCAAACCTCAATGAGTGTAGTATCGAGTATCTACCAACTTCGGACTGCACCAAAGTCGGTCATCTCACTACGTCCTAAAGGCCTAGTTGGTCAAGTAAAGGTTCTAAAAGTTCATTAGTGCTTCATGAAATCACTCAGCGGCCCCGTATTCTCCTTGATTAACTCAAGGGCTACCGGTACCCATAAATATGTCGCACTAACGTAACTATTTCTTAGACCATGTTGGTATACCCCACATAGTTTCCACAATGTATTGCTACTTATCTATAAGGTATCCTAAATCCGGGTAGAGAATTCAAACCCAAACAAAGAACCATAATGTAAAGCATACAAGTCAAACAATGAAAGAAAGTAGATGTGATCTAACCCTAAGGTAACCCCACTTTTTGAATTGTCCCTAGCAGATTCGCCAGTTCTGTGATACGATGGGAGAACTGACTTGAAGGTTTTGCGTTTGATTGCAAATGTTGTGGTTAGCAAGAGTCCTACCGACTTTTCTTTTATCCAAAAGGAAAGGTGAAAAAGCACAGGAAAGACCTTTGAGATTATTTCTTGAGTTCGGGGGGTAGATTATGAAAAGGGAAGGTATTAGCACCCTTTTCATCCATGGTTTTCCATGGGCTCTTAGTTACTTGCTAGATCACTTGCTTTTGTTTGAAATTTGTGCTTTGTGTGGTTTTTGAAAGTACTTTGTAAAGAGGTCATTGTTTAGGCAAACTTTGTAATGATTCTCGTTCATAAGAATGTATACAAAGTGTTGATCTTTTGAAAATGTTTTCAAGTTTTGTAAGATGTTTTGAAAGTGTAGGTGTTTATTTTGAAAATAGCAAGGATGTTTTGTTTTGAAATGGAGCAAGTAATTAAGAGCATTCTACCTACTCAAAAAATCTTTCTTGTTCATTTTCTTTTCCTTTGACATTGTTATCTTACCATTGATTTGGTAAGTAACCCTATCTTTGGATGTAAACGGGACGGGCGTGGGTCATCGTATAACCATGATTAGCAATGTTGCAAGGTATCTTAATATTCTTTTGGGGACTAAGATCATTTGGAAGGCAACTTACATAGCGTCATCGAGGGACTATGATCTTATATTTTGCTTGTTTTTGCTAAGATACCTCACATGCGTAATATGGCCATTTTGTAAGGCAACCAAGTGAATTTACCCTAGGGGGTGTTTGTGTGCAAGTATATTGTTTTCATGCTTGATTTTGTCTTTGATTAGGGTTTTCTAATTGATTGGTTTTAGTCTTTCCATACAAACCCTAATTACTAGCATTTGTATAAAGCGATAAATTGCGGAATTTAAAATTACTACGCTATTACAATACTTGTGGGAGGGGGGTGTACAAATTATAAATGGGGATTGCAAGAAGATAAAGCCTAATTATCTATTACAACCATATTAAATTGGTACAAGAATTGAATAAATAAATATACAAAAATGAATAATTATTCAAGAATGTAAATGTAAATTAAATGGATATTTGTTTGGATTTTTTTAGAGAAAAGGAGTTTTGAGTTTAACCTAATTAACTAAAAGAAAAATAATTAATTAAAAGTAAAACTAAAATTTACTAGGAAAAGAATTTAAATAAAACCCTAATCTAAATATTAATTAAAAAAGAAATTAAGTTTATGAGAAGAATATTTTTTGGTATTTTTATCTTAAAAAAATAATTTATGGTATTATAAAATATTTTTGGTCTTTTTTATATTAAAATAATATATTTTAATTGATGTAAAAGAAAATAAATAAAAACTTAGTTTTTAAATTAAATTTACAAAACAATTACTCAAAATAAATAAAGTATGATTAAATAAAATAATTTTTGTGAGAAAAAATAAATAAACTATGTCAAAATATAAATCTACTATTTTTTATACTTTTTATGATTTTTTAATATTAGATGAAATATTTAAGAAAATAAATAAATAAAAAAATCAAAAAAAAAGAAAATAAATGGGCCAGGGTGTGTAAATGAAACAGGGGGGTTAGCAGTAAGAAAAAAGTAAAAAGCCCAAAGGAGGCCCAGTCGCCTTGTCCAAAAAGTCAGAATGCAAAAAAAATGTAAAAATATCCAAAAGGGTACCACTAGGGCTCGAACCCAGGTCCCTCCAGTCACAGGCGCGCGCTTCTACCACTGGGGTGGCTATACATCCGTTTATATAAAACAAAGCATAAATATATATTGCAAACACATTCTTGAGGCCAACTTCATCTTCAACCTCATGCCCAGTCAGAGCCTCTGTAAGTTGTTCAAATCTCAACAAAAATGAAAACTGTAAACACAAAACTTGTAGCAAATTTCCTCACGGTTTCAGAAATGCAAAGCAATAAAATTATAGATCAAAGATAAGCATGAATTTTAATGGCCCTAATCTGAACCCTAAAAATCTCAGAAACTTCAATCTTAAAATTCTCTAAGCTCAAGCAAAATTAATGAAAACTATGGACGTGCTTAGCTTTAGGGCAATGATATCTACATTTTTCATTCACAAATAAACCATTGATGATGCCTATATGAAGAGTTCAAAAGTTATAAAACTTACCTTGCAAGAGGGTATCAGGTTTGGAGTTTGAGTAGCTTTCAGTGAGTTCCAAAGTTTGGGTTAGCTTCCTCAAGTTCCCAGGAAGCTAATGGGATGCTTAGCTTGAGCTGCAAGTGCCTGAGGAGTTCTGGAGAAGTCCAAGTGCAAAGCTCTGTTCTTGAAAATGGAGGATTGTGTTAATGGTGTTACAGTCTTGTAACAGGGTGTGGGATGAGTTCTAAATGATGTTTAGAAACCTTAGGAACCAAAAGGCTTGAAAACACACGAGGGGGATGTGAGTTTCAAACTTTTAGTCAGGTTGAGCAACAATGGAGGTATGTGATGCAGTTATGAGCTCTTGGTGTTTTTAGGGGTCAAGCATGCGTGTGTTTTGTGGCAAATGGCTTGTGTATCTATAAGCAAAGAGTCTTGAGTGGTTTGGCAAGTCAGAAGTACAAGTTTCAAGCTAATTGCTATGTTACTTGATTTTCAAGAAAAATGGGAAAACAAGTTTCAATGTGACGTACAAGCATGGGCTGGGTGATTGTAAGTGTATAAACCATTTCTCTTGTGTTATGAGACATGTATGAACAGAAGAGAACAAGTGCAAGTCTCAAGAACAAGTTTTGTTCAAAAAGTTACTTTACCAAAATGGCAATGTGCACTTTCTTCCCAAAATGGATATAAAGCACGGCCTTGCATTGAATGCTTGAAATGAGACCTCTAACAGCTGTGCAAGCAATTAATTATGGAGTGCCTAACAAGTTTAAGGCCTGCAAAGTAGAGGTTATGCAGCATAACTTTGAATTTTGAATTTGGTTCATCACAAAATGAATGTAATTCAAGTGATAAAACCCTAACTTCATCTCTTCGATTCTCCCTACTCAAAAATGATCTCAAGGAGTTATTGGACATTTTGGAAAGCTTGCAATGTTCTATACAACCCATATTTGAATTACTTTTGAATATTACCCTTGGAACTATATGAAAAAGTTCCATGAAGTTGGGTCAAAATCCTGACCAAATTAGGGCAAAATTTCAGTAAGTGTTTTGTTTCATGACCATGTATTCTTAAAATTATAACTTGAGATCCAACCACTTTTGGAAGGAGTTGTTTAAATCAATGTTTTAGATTTCATGGATATCTACAACTTTCATGTTGGAAGTTTCTCTTGAATCAGCTTGCATCATGGTGAAAAGTTTGTTCAAAATTGTGAAAAAATAAGAAATTTCCAACACTTAGAAAAATTTCTAAGTTTAGAAATTTTAACTTTTCAAAATGAAATCTTGAATTTTGGATTTCTTGATGAATAAGTTTAATATTTTGACATGCTTTGATGAATTATGATTTTTGGCATTTGATTTTGACTAAAAAGTCAAAGTTTGACTTTTCACTATACAATTGACTTTTGATCAGTTGACTGAAAATTCATCTGTCAATCCATTGGAATTAAGCAATGTTTTGAGCCATGTCATTAGGTTGAAATGATGCAATTGGACTCTTGAGATCAAGCCTTAAACTAATTGATCATTTGCTAGGTAAAAAATCAGAAATTGCCCTTTCCCAATCAAAAACCTAATTTTGACCATTTTGCCCTTTTGAAGATTTGATCAAATTTCTTGAGGAATTGTGGTCCAAACTTGATCAAATGATACATATGAGTTTAAAATATTGATGTGGATAAAAAATTATGAAGTTTGACTGTAAATTGGCCATAGTTGACTTTTTCCCCAATATAGTTGATTTTTAGGTCAACTGCTCAATTGACTGAGCAAAAGTGTGATCCAAAGCTTGAAACTTGACATGAGTAAACTTGAGGGTACATAATGATCCATGGAATTCATATGGGGCATTGGAAGTTCAAATATCCTTGTGAAATCTCAAACCCTAATTTTGGTCATTAGTGCTTAAGGAGGTGTTTTGAGCTGATCAACCCTAGTGCAGTCTTGAGCCAAAGGAGATCTTGTGAGCAAATTTTTGATAAGTGAGATAGAAAATTTTGGGGTACAACAGATGGCCTGTATTGGTGTTGTTTCCTCAAGTTTTCATTATTAAGTTGAGGGTATTTACCTATTGGTACCACATGCATAGAATCAGTATTATCCTCATTGCATTCCACTGTTACTAGTAATTGATGGTTTGATTATTGAACGAATTCCTAATTTTGTTATGATGGATGTTTGTGTTGTTTTGTGCACATAATTATATTGATGTGTTTCGTAGTATGATGAATGATAAAAAGGTATGAGATAAATATGTATAATGATGTGTACTTGAATTACTATATGTTCATTATTATGCTTCCTGTTATATTATTATGATATCTATTGTACCCCAAAATTTGCCCTCCCTTTTTCACAAGAAATCCCAACCCTAGTGTTTTCTCAGCTTTTCAAGATTGGCTCAGGAATCGATCAAGCAGACTTTTCTATGGCAGTAAATCAAGAATTAGGGTTTCTCTCGCATTTCTCAGAAGAAACTAAATTTTCAGAAATTCAAATTAGCTGTCACATGTTTTCACACTTTTTCGAGTTTGCTGAAAGATTACTGGTTGTTCTCAAGACCTGTTTATCTGGAGACAAGAGATAGGAGCTGAGATGGTCATTTGGAATATTCAGGTTTTGTCTGATCCAGGTTAACCAGATAATGTGCATCTGTTAAGGAATTTGCTTGTTAATAGAATGAAACGTTTGCTTGTTTATTGGAATACATAGTGCGTATTTTGATTGGAATGCTGTTGCAAGGTTACGAGATTGCAAAGTTATTGGATTACTTAAAGTTTAAGTTATCTGTATTGAAATTATTGGAATGCAGTTTCAGTTATTTTAAATCAGGAATCTTAAATAATAAGTGAATATGCAAAGAAAGAATTGCAAGTTATTGACAGTAGAAGAGTTTTATTGGATATCAGATTATCTCACAAAGGCTTTTTCATTTATTTCAAAAAATGTTACAATACAGTTTATTATTTAAATGCTTTAAGTTGTGCAACTTATTGTAATTGAAAATTAAATTGGTACATTTGTTTGAATTTTTATCCCTAAGTTACAAAGAAAAAAGTCTAAGCCTAAGCTTCCAATTGCTCCCGTGCTCGCCACAAAGTCTTCAGCTTCTTCTGCTTTGTCACCGTCCAATTTAAGCTCACATGAAAGAAAGACAAAGAAAAGAGGATTAGTACAGTTATTTAAATAGAATTTTCAAACAAAAAAAGAAGGAATATTTTCATCATTAAAGTTTGCCGTTTGGAATCAGAGTGCTATTTTTCATCACGTTTTTATTTTCCTCTTTGCAAAACACAAGAAGATTGCTCTTCTTGGTTCACAAAGAGAAAAATAAAAAATGCAAAAGAAGAATGCAAACAAAGCAAATTTATTCAAATGCAACAAGGCGCCAAACTGCATTACAAAACAAGGCAAGTACAAGTATAAACAGCAGCACAAGTAATGCAGTTAGAAAGTACAAGTGCAGACAATAGTAGGCCAAAAGTAAAATGCAAGAGGTAAACCATATAACAAGCAAAAGGCTTGTCACATCTTTTCATCATCTTCCAGGATAATAGGAAAACTTTTCAGAAAAAGTGAAAAAAAGCAAAACTGCTTTATCATTGAGAGAGAAAGAGAGAAAAGATATCACCTTTTTGGAGATTGTACAGTTTGGAAAAATCTGTCACAAGTTGCAAAACAAAAAGCTAAAAGGATATAAGACCATCAAACAACACAAAGTTAAGGAGAGGATTTTTTGGTCAAGAACTGTAACAAGTATCAAAAACCTGTTAACAGTTTCAAAGAGAAACAAGCTTGCAAGACCAAAAACCTGCAAAAAGCTTGCCAAACTGCATAGCCAAAAATAGGGCCAAATACCCCAAACCTGCAAAAAGCTTGCCAAACTGCATAGCCAAAAACAAGGCCAAATACCCCAAACCTGCAAAAGCTTGCCAAACTGCATAGCCAAAATGTATAGCCAAAAACTGCAGCAAATCACCCAAAACCTATTAGCATAACCAAACCAACAGTCCAAAAACTGGCCAAGTTCCCAAAAGCTGGTTATCCAACCAATCTCCCAACCTGCATAACAATTAAAATCACAACCTGCAAACTGCATCAAGCTGCAAAAACTCCAAAACCTGCCAAACAGCACAAGCTACAAAAGCCTGCCTAACAGCTCCCAAAACAAATAAACAAGACAACAATCTCCAAAAAAACCATACAACAATTTCAAGCAGTTCAAACATACAGCAAAACTTTAAACAAAGCTCTCAACCAAACCTGTTATCAAACATCAAAACCTGTACAAAAAATAACAAACCTTGTGAACCAACTCACAAAACAAAAATCACACAAACTGCAGAACACAGTCAAAGCCTGCTAGCAGAACCAAACTTCCTAACTCACTCCAAACAATAAAAGCAATAAAACCTGTAACATTTTCTCAAAACTACCAAAATACTCAAAAGCCTGTTAACAGCCCAACAACATAACCATTGCAAAAAACCTGCGAAAGCCTCATCAAAACCAACCATCAATATCCAATAAAAGCTACCAACAATAACAGGGTTTCAGAACTACAATCATCACAAACCATTATCTAACAAACCAAAACATAGTTTCAGAGATAATCATCATCAATCATTGCACCAACAAAGTTTCAGAACAATAGCCATCAATAACAAAAACCAACAAAATCAAAGTTTCGGAACAATAGTCATCATCAACAAAAACAAACA
This sequence comes from Vicia faba, assembly GCA_948472305.1. Lineage (NCBI taxonomy): Eukaryota > Viridiplantae > Streptophyta > Magnoliopsida > Fabales > Fabaceae > Vicia > Vicia faba. The sequence goes on along the minus strand of OX451737.1, from coordinate 1,595,621,195 downwards.
AAATCAAAGTTTCAGAACAATAGCCATCATCAACAAAAACAACAAATCATAACAAAGTTTCAGAAGGTATCATCATCATTCAAGGTTCAAGAAAAGAAGAGAAGTTACCAAAGCTTGTGCCTCGCCGTCATCATCTCTTCCCCTCGTATCCAGCCACCAAGGAGTACTTAGTCCAACCTCTTTCCTCTCCCTTTTCCAGAAAATCTCACAGGTATACCTCTCTTCAATCACTTTCTGCATCTCAAACATGAATAATAGATTAACAAGCCAAAATGTGAACAATAGATTAACAAGCCAAAACGTGAACAGTAGATAAGCAAATCAAACGAAAAACGTTCAAAACTTCAAAGAACCGAACCATACCGTCAAACGAAATCTTTGATCATCATGAGGGGGTGAGAGGAGGAGAGAGCGCTCCGGCGGCTTAGATGAGGGGAAGATCAGGGCGATTTGAGTGAGAGAGATGAAGAGGGAGAACGAAGAAACGACGCTGCTGTGAGGAGTGTGCACAAACCCTAATTTTCCAAAATCAAAACATTGCAAACTTTGGAGTTGGGCCTGTCCGCCCCAAATCTCAAAGCCCAGGCGAATTGCTACCCCCTCCCTCCATTCTGACCCCTTTTTCTCCTCTTATTTTTGTTTTGGGCCTAACCCCAAACTTCCAAATCCTAAGTCCACCTTTTAACTCAATTTATTTTATTTTATTTTCTTTTGTTTAAATACTAATGTTTTTTTAATTAACTCATTTTAATTAATTTGTTTTCTTTTCTCTTAGTTAATAATAACACTAAATAATATATTAAAATTTTATTTTGGAAAATTACTTTGATTTTCTTAAATTAGTTTTATTTTCTTCTTTTATTAATTAATCTTGTTTCATTTGATAAAATACCAAAAAAGCATTTAAATTGATTTAATTAATTTTGTTTTCTTTAAACCCTTTTTTATTAATTAATAAAAATACAAAAATAATAGAAATTTTGTTTAATTAAATTTTCTTCCTTTAAACTTTTTATTTACATAATTAATAAAAATACAAAAAAGAATAATAATAATAATAATTCTTAATTTTTTTGAATAGAGTTTGTTTATCTCTTTTTAATAAATACATGCATTTCATAATATTATTGATTTCTTCATTTGTTATAGCTTCACATTGAATTTCAACAATTCGATTTGGTTGTAATACTTGATATTTGGACATTGTTATTCTTGTGAGACTCATCCCTGTTTGTAATAATTGTACCCCCATCCGCGAATACTTTTGTAATAGCTTAGACTTTTAATTTCCGCAATTTATCGCTTTCTATATACTGTATAGTAATTAGGCGTGTATGGCAAGATTCAAAAATCAATCGCTAGATGACCTAATCCAAGAATAAACAACTTGAAATCAATACACAATGCACACATGCACCCCTAGGGTTTCATCCACTTGTTGCCTTTAAAAATTGGCCATGTTATGCATGTTGAGTATCTTGGCAAAACAAAACAAAAACAAAACAAAAATATCATAGTCCCTCGATGACGCTATCTTGGTTGCCTATCCAAAATGATCCAGTCCCTCACAAAATTGCTAAAGATACTTAGCACAATTGCTATCATGGTCAATACGATGACCCGCGCCTGTCCCGTTTAACATCCAAACACAAGTTTGTTTACCAAATACAATGGTAAAACAACAATGTCAAAAGATTAAAAACGTATAGGAAAGATCTTTGAGTAAAATAGGGTAGACAACTCTTAGTTACTTGATCAAAACTTGCAAAACATCCTTGCTATTTTCAAACACACCTCACAACACAATTTCAAAACATTTCCTAAAACAAACTTTCAAACATTGAAAAATCTTTTCAAAAGACAATACACCTTTGTATATATTCAAACAAGAATCATTACAAAGGTTGCCACAACGATGGCCTCTTTTCAAAACATTTTCAAAACCACACACAAAGCACCATTTCAAACAATTGAAAAGCAAAAGCAAGTGATCTAAACAAGTAACTAAGAGCCCATGGAAAACCATGGATGAAAAGGGTGCTTGCACCTTCCCTTTTCATAATCTACCCCCCGAACCCAAGAAAACATCTTAAAGGTCTTTCCTGTGCTTTTTTACCTTTCCTTTGGATAAAATAAAAAGTCGGTGGCGACTCTTGCTAAACCGAAACAATTGCAAACACAAACGCAAAACCTCAAGTCAGTTCTCCCACCGTATCACAGAACTGGCGACTCTGCTGGGGATATCAATCCAAAAGTGGGGTTACCTTAGGGTTTAGATCACCTTTACATGCTTACCTTATTTGACTTGTATGCTTTACTTTTTGGTTCATTGTTTGGGTTTGTTTTAAATCCTACACCCGGATTTGGGGGCACCTTTTAGGTAAGTAGCAATAAACTGCGAGGGAACTGTGCGAGGTATACCGACATGGTTGAAGCAGTAGCTACGTTGATGTGGCACTTTGGTTGGTACCGGTAACTCTTAAGTTAAATCAAGGAGAGTACGGGGCCGCCGCGTGGTGTCGTGAAGCATCAACTGACTTTAGAACCTTACTTGACCAACTTGGCCTTTTAGGATGTAGTGAGATGACTGACTTTGGTGCAGTCCGAAGTTGGTAGATACTCGATAATACACTCATTGAGGATTATTTTCCTTGAATATTTCGGTCACCAGTTAAGTGGCTAAATTGAAACAATGAACACAGAAAATAATCCAGTGATATTGAGCTCCTTAGAACCCGGTAACTATTTCTAGGACAAGTTGAGCCAACTAACTTCAAGAGGGTACTTACCTACGAACTCCATGCAAGCCTAAACCTAAGGACTTGTCTGCTTAGTGTGAATGTGATTATTTGTATATACACTTGCTTACTTTTGCATATCTGTACATAACATCATAAACATCATACCATAGCATTTTCAATAACCATTTCAAGGATCTCAAGGGTCTTTGATGCAGGGTCACGTTGAACCATACGTCTACCAAAAGGCAAGAGGATTCATTTTCCTCTAAACAAACATCGTCAAAATCAAGTGCAATAACTTGAGTCAAGGGCTATGACCCACTTGACATGGTGAGCTTGATTCTCGTGGAAAGACATCCACCGATACAAAGTTCTCCAATCAAAGATGTTGATCGAAGTTCAACCTCTAACATTTTCTTGTGTTTACCCCGTGAGATCCTTGAAAACATGCATCCACATATCATGAATCGTATCATGACAGGTTTCCCCCTTTCAGGTCTCCTTACCTTCTAACGGTCAGGTTGTTTAGTCGTTAGTGTAGTGTGATAGTGGAATACTGTCGATGTTTTTCTATCTAACCATTGTTTGGTGTTGTGATGTGAAGCAAAGAGATGGCTGGAAGAGGCAATGGTGCACTTGCTAATGCATTGCAGGCTTTGGCTCATGCAATGCAGAATCAGCCTAATACTGGTGGGAATGACGAGACTTGTGCTTTGGAAACTTTCCAGAGGAACCATCCACCCACGTTCAAAGGGAAGCATGATCTTGAAGGCGCGCAAGAGTGACTCAAGGATATTGAAAGGATCTTTCAAGTTATGGATTGTTCTAATGCACAGAAAGTGAATTTTGGTACACATATGTTGGCAAGAGAGGCTGATTACTTGTTGGTTGCTAGTCGCCAGAGACTGGAGGGCACATGTGAGAATATTACTTGGGCTGTGTTTCGCAGGGAATTCTTGGTGAATTATTACCTAGAGGATGTCTGCGGGAAGACGATGATTGAATATTTAGAGCTGAAACAAGGAGATTTATCAGTGGCTGAGTATGCTGCCAAGTTCATGGAGTTGGCAAACTTTTATCCTCATTACACTGAAGAGACAACTGAATTTTCTTAGTGCGTCAAGTTTGAAAATGGCTTACATTCAGAGATCAAGAAATCAATCGGGTCAAGTGGATCCGTAAGTTTTCAGGTTTGGTGAGCAGTTGTAGGATTTACGAAGAAGAAAGTAAGGCTTACTACAAGATTGTTACTGAGAAGAGATGAAAGCAACAATAATATCGTGGGAAGACTTACAAATCTCTGACTGACAATGGAAAACATAAAGCTACTGATAGTAAGAGGCCAAGTGGGAGAGGTGCTCCTACTGGTATTGTGTGTTACATGTGTGGAAAACCTGGTCATCAGAGTAATGAATGTAATAGTGAAGTGAAGAGGTGTTTCCGTTGTGGCAAGATTGGCCATGAGGTGACTGAATGTAGACACAAATAGACACAAAGAGGTAATCTATTTCAACTCTGGTGAAGAAGGACATATCAGTGCTCAGTGCCAAAAACCGAAGCAAGCTCGATCTGATGGGAAGGTGTTTGCTTTAGCTGGAACTCAGACATCTAGTGGATCCCACTTGATCAGAGGTATAGTTTCATTAATATTACTCCTTTAATTACTATTATTCATATTGGCACTACACATTGCTTTATTGTTGCTGATCGTGCTAAAAAGTTGGGTCTTGTTTTATCTTCTATGAATGGAGAAATGGTTGTCGATACTCCAGCTAAGTGATCAGTGACTACTTCTCTCTAGTATGCTTGAAGTGTCCTTTGTCAATCTATGACATAGACTTCCTTGTTGATTTAGTCTATTTATCGTTGACGTGTCTGGACATGATTTTAGGTATGAGCTGGTTGGAATATAACCACGTTCATATTAACTGTTATAGCAAGTCAGTGAGGTTTTCTACCTCTGATGATGAGGAGGAAGCTGGATTCTGATCTGCTAGACAATTGAGGGAGTTGATGTAGGATGAATCTCAATTATTTTGTTTGATAGAATCTTTATCTATGAAGAATCAAGCGGCCATTGATGAGTTGCAAGTTGTGTGCAACTTTCCTGAAGTTTTTCCAGATGATATTCTGGATGTGCCGCCAGAAAGAGAAGTGGAGTTTTCAATTGATCTTGTACCTGGTACCAGACCTATTTCTATGGAACCATACATGATGTCGGAATTTGAATTATTAGAATTGAAGAAGCAATTATAAGACTTGCTTGCAAAGAAGTTTGTGAGACCAAGTGTTTCGCCTTGGGGAGCTCCAGTGTTACTTGTAAAGAATAAAGATAGGAGTATGAGATTGTGCGTTGATTACTGACAATTAAATAAAGTGACAATAAAAAATGGGTATCCACTTCCCAGAATAGACGACTTAATGGATAAATTGGTGGATGCATATGTGTTTAGCAAGATTGATTTGAGGTCAGGGTATCACCAAATTCAAGTGAAGGATGAGGACATTCAGAAGACCACTTTTAGAACTCGGTACAGACATTACGAATATTCAGTGATGCCTTTTGGCATTACTAATGCACCAAGTGTATTTATGGAGTATATGGATTTAATCTTTCACACTTATTTGGATCGATTTATTGTAGTATTCATTGACGAGATATTAATCTATTCCAAATCAGAAGAGGAACATGGCGAGCATTTGCAAATTGTACTGCAAGTGTTGAAAAATAAGAAGGTGTACGCGAAGTTGTCAAAATGTGAATTCTGTTTGATAAAAGTTAGTTTTCTTAGTCATGTTGTTTCAGGTGATGGCATTGTTGTAGATCCATCTAAAGTAGATGCAGTGTTACAATGAGAAGCTCCAAAGTCAGTTACAGAGGTCAGAAGCTTTTTGGGATTGGCTGGCTATTATATAAGATTTATTGAGTCTTTTTCCAAGTTAGCACTTTCGTTAAATCGGTTGACTTGCAAAGAAGTGCATTCATATAGGACATCCAATACGAAGAGATTTTTGTTGAGCTAAAGAAGAGATTTACGACGGCTCTGGTCTTAATATTACCTAATCCCGAGGAAACATTTGTGGTGTATTGTGATGCTTCTAAATTGGTTTTAAATGGTGTGCTTATGCAAAATGACAAAATAGTTGGTTATAAGTCGAGACAACTGAGAATTCATGAAAGGAACTACCCTACTCATGATATTGAATTAGTTGCAGTAGTGTTTTTAATGAAAATTTAGAGACATTATCTCTATGGCTCCAGGTTTGAAGTGTTTAGTAATCATAAAAGCTTGCGGTATCTATTTGATCAGAAATAATTAAACACGAGGCAACACATATGGTTTGAACTGCTGAAGGATTATGACTTTGGCTTGAACTATCATTCGGGTAAAGCTAATGTTGTAGTCGATGCTTTGAGTTGAAAGACTTTACATATGTCTGCCATGATGGTGTTGTAACCAGTTATAAAGTGAGAGTCGTTACCCTTAATTTTTATCTTTAGGAAGGGAATATAAAGGACAACCCTAATATGGCCAGAGATTATAAGTTGTTGGACTCGTTCTTAGACGAAGGGAAGGTGTTAGGAACCCCTCATCTACCTTGTTCACAAGGATACCAGGGTTTAGATGTGTGGTTTAGGAAATAGGATTTTAATTTTTATTAGGGGAACTCGCCACGATTTTAGTCGTATGCCTACATATCCTCTTAGGAGGAATCAGAGTCCCAATTTGTAGTTCGTAGTTGTTGGTTAGTGTTTTTTATGGATTATGGGAATATGTCAAATTAATCCTTGAACAAAGTCTGTGTTTGTAAATTGTAGAGTTGTTAGACGAAGTTCATAGTTAATGAGAAATATCTCCATAATCCTTTTTGAAAACAGATATAAGGTTTGAATTAGGTTAGTGAAAATTGTTAATAATTTTATTATTTAAATATTTTTGAAATATATTAATATATAAAAAATATTTTTAATGCATGACATAAATAATTTTAATGCAATTAAAAAAGATATTTGAATGGGTTGCTAAAAAAGATTTGAATTAGTAAATAAATAAATTTAGAATTCATTATAAAAATAAATTTTAGTCATGAAAATATAAATAAATAAATTGATAAATAAAATAAAATGTAAAAAATATAATTTTAATTAATTTACCCAGGGGTGTATTTTAAGTTAGTTACTAAAAGGCTGTGGGTTTGAAGAGTAAGGCCTTAAATTCAGATGTTGAATTTGGGTCCAAAGCACAGGGGAGTGTTATTTTACAATGGCTTAGTAAAATTAGGGGTGCAGGAATTAAAGGTCCAAGTTCAGAAATTGAACTTGACCCAAAATGCGTGGAGGGATGTGGATTAAAAGAGGAGGGTCCAAGCCCATCATTAATCCTAATTCTAATAAATAATTAAATTAGTAATAATAACTAATTAGTAAAAATAAATAAATAAATAAAAAGCAACAGAAGAAGGATAGGGGAGACGTGCCGCCACTTGCTTCTAAGTAGAAACACAATTTGATTTAAAAAGACCACCAATTATAACAACAACCAATATTATAATAGTAATACATATTATAATAGCAACATATATTATAATAAAAACATAAATAACTTATATTAGAAGAACAACCAAAGATAGCTTCTCTTTCATCAAAGCAAAAGAAGGAAAAAATAGAGGTGGCACCTGGCGGAAAGCATTCAGAGAGAGAGGTTGCATGTCATAGTGTTAGAAAACTCGCCCTCCAATTGTGAGAAAAATTTAGGTGTTCTGTTCAGAACCCTAAAATAATTGTTGATCACCAAAAGATTCTTGATGGAGACTTCAAGGTTTCTTTGTTGTTGTTCTTCGATGTGAAGAGCAACAACTTTTAGGAGAACTCTAGTGAGTTGTTGATCTGCAAATGATTATTGATTCTCCAAATGATTGCTGATGAACATTTTTTAGGTGTTATGTTCAAAACCTTGCAAGCCTTACTCCCTTACCAACTGTACTATACCATTCTATTCGAGATAAAAAGGCATATAGAAGCATATGAAGGTGGAAAAATATTTTGTTATTTTAAAAATACAAATAATTTAAAGTAAATTATTATATATTTTAAAAATAATTTGAATATTTTAAAAACGGGACGGGCAAATTTGGGGTATGACAGTTGTCCCTATTTAATTACTCTTCGATTGAAGCGTACAAGTATATGAAGTTTTGCACATTCAAATTGGAGATTTATTAAATAACGGAAGACCCCAAATTTTGACCAAAAGTTGGCTAGATAAGGATACGTTGTACAATGTTCCCCCAAGAGTTTTGAAAAAATAGGCAAAGATGATGATGTATCACCTCACTAGAATTTGAATAAAATAGTATATAGGCAAGGATGACGTTGTATCATCCTACCAGAGTTTGAGTAGAGAGTAAAATTTGAAGAGTAAGATTGATCCATATATGATGATGCAGATAACTCGTCAATACCTAGAAAAAGAGATCGTAGTTTTTGTGAATTTACCATAACCTAGGAGGTAAACAACATAAGTTGAAAGATTAATAGCTTATTGCTGCATGGGGACTGATGCAACAAGCTACTTCACAGTAGTATACTATTTTAAAATTCGACTTTCTAAAGCTTCGAGACTAACATAGCAAGCTTAAGACACCAATTTTATTCATCACAACCTAGGGGATGAATAAAAAAAGTTTGATAACACATCGCTACATGGAGACTGATGCAATGAGTTATATTGCAGATTTTGTCATATTTACTACAACCTAGGGAGTAAACAGTACGAGGATGAACCCACATATTTATCACAACCTAGGGGATAAAAGACAACAAGGGTGGGCTTATGTCATTCATCACAACCTAGGGAATGAATAGTATAACCCTGAAAATTCGCAAACCTATCGCAACCTATGGGATAAATATTTGAAGAATTTGTGCGTTTACCACGACCTAGAGGATAAAAGGCACGAAGATAGATTCACACATTCATTACAATCTAGGGAATGAATAATATGAACCCTACAATTCTCACACCTACCACAACCTATGGGGTATATGATTGAAAAGTGTTTTGATGATCAAATATTGGATAACTAGATCAAATACAAGATCAGAGTTTTTACCGGTTGTGTCTGTTCTCAACTGAAACCACCGGCTGAAAATCATCGAACAATGAAGTCGCCACCGAACGTCTTTTATCCCATATGGAGGGAAAGGTAAACATCGAGAAAACCTGAAAAGGGAGAAATCACGGTCTTTCGACCGAGAGATCGGGTAAGGGAGTCTGTTACGCAAGGGGAAGGTGTTAGCACCCCACACGCCCGTAGTACTCTATGGTATCCACTCTTGTTGTTTAATCTAAATGGGTGTGGTCAAATCCTATGTCTATGGCTTACAACTGAAAAGGGAATGCATGCAAAAGAAAAGAAAATAATGTAGGGAAAATAAAAGTTGTGCTCGGTTCGGCCCTACCCCAATGCCTACGTATCCCTTTAAGGAATCAGAGTAGCCGTAGTTCGGCTTATGTGTTTTGGTTGGTTTGTGTTTTTTAATTAAGACAAACAAAGATAGTCAAGATGGAAAAACATCAAATAAAACAACAAACAAAATAGATGGTAAAACATAGACTAAACGATAACAAAGTAACATGTCAAAGATGGCGAAACATCGAATGGTAAAATAACACACCTAACAGTGACATTGAGAATCAAAGTTAGATAATCAAACATGTGCGATGGCGAAACAACGGCTTCAAACAAATGTGCGATGGAAAAACATCGGCTAAATGATAACAAAGTAACATGTCAAAGATGGCGAAACATCAAATGGTAAAATATAAGACCTAACAGTGACATTGAGAATCAAAGTTAGATAATCAAACATGTGCGATGGAGAAACATCGGCTTCAAACAAATGTACGATGGAAAAACATCGGCTAAATGATAACAAAGTAACATATCAAAGATGGCGAAACATCAAATGGTAAAATAACACACCTTACAGTGACATTGAGAATCAAAGTTAGATAATCAAACATGTGCGATGGCGAAACACCGACTTCAAACAAATGTACGATGGCAAAACATCGACTAAATGATAACAAAGTAACATGTCAAAGATGGCGAAACATCAAATGGTAAAATAACACACCTAACAGTGACATTGAGAATCAAAGTTAGATAATCAAACATGTGCGATGGCGAAACATCGGCTTCAAACAAATGTACGATGGAAAAACATCGGCTAAACGATAACAAAGTAACATGTCAAAGATGGCGAAACATCAAATGGTAAAATAACACACCTAATAGTGACATTGAGAATCAAAGTTAGATAATCAAACATGTGCGATGGTGAAACATCGGCTTCAAACAAATGTGCGATGGCAATACATCGGCTAAATGATAACAAAGTAACATGTCAAAGATGGCGAAACATCAAATGGTAAAATAACACACCTAACAGTGACATTGAGAATCAAAGTTAGATAATCAAACATGTGCGATGGTGAAACATCAGCTTCAAACAAATGTGCGATGGCAAATCATCGGCTAAATGATAACAAAGTAACATGTCAAAGATGACGAAACATCAAATGGTAAAATAACACACCTAACAGTGACATTGAGAATCAAAGTTAGATAATCAAACATGTGCAATGGCGAAACATCGGCTTCAAACAAATGTGCGATGGCAAAACATCTGCTTCAAGATAACACAGACAAAGTAAAATTGGTTTGTATCTTTTATTCTGAAGAGGAGTTTGAATTCATTAGAGGTGTCTTATGATTTTCCAAGAAAACAGGTTTTTGTTTTAAGATGGAAAATGCAAAGAAAGGAAAAACAACTAAGGGGAACTAGCCTAGCACTATCCCTAGTGTTATCATACAATGGTTGAACCTAAGGTTGAGGATAAAGGAAAATCCTATCCTATGTTAGCATACATGGATTCCTACCTTAATCAGCATGTCAGAGAAAGCTTAACAAGACTATCATATAGGGAACATGCAATGAGTGCGAAGTCGTGATCTCAATATCTAAATTGAGTGACTCATCGATCAACAATTAAAGATGAAAAGAAATAAACATCCTATAGGGAACATGCAATGAGAGCGAAGTCATGATCTCAATATCTAAATTGAGTGACTCATCGATCAACAATTAAATAGGAAAAGCAATAAACATCCTATAGGGAACATTCAATGAGAGCGAAGTCGTGATCTCAATATCTAAATTGAGTGACTCATTGATCAACAACAAACAAGATACATGCAATCAGACAAAAACCAGAGGGCCTCCTGACATATATCAGCAACAGAGGTCCCATCATGAAATCAGAGAATTACGCAAAATGAAAATGGGAGAAAGGAGGTAGTACAATACCAAACAGATAACTATCTGTAGCAATCAAGCAAGAATAAAAGAAACCCATAGAAACTTCAAGCAAGCTGGCATCAGTAGACAAATTGAGTCAGCAATTGCACCATCAAGATGTAAGCAAATTATCAGATATGTATAAATCCCATGGGCAAAGTGTGACATTCACAATCATAGATGTGCATATCTTGCATAAACCATCAAGCATGCCAAGCACAAAAACAATGCTAATATAATAAACTGTGTTCCACAAATAAAGTGGAACACAAAAGCCTCAAGCCAAAAGTGGCAACTTTCTCAAAGTGCCTCGCACATTCAACAACCAAGTTGGTATTCCAAAAGGTGAAGAAGTGAGAATAATCATGGTGGCAATTACCAAATATTAGACATTATACACAAGAAGAGACAAGCATATGCACAAATTAGGTCAAAAGAATCAAAGGAATGTTGCTCTTTCCTATCACCATGTTGAATTGACAATTGAGTGTCAATCAAGGATCATAAGAGCTTGAGAATAATATGAACAAGAACCATAAAGGTCAGTGGCAAACATATTCCAATCGTGCACAATTAATTCAATCACAACTTCATGAATACAATAGGAAATGGAACCTACATAATGCATTAGATGGTTGAAATTATTCAAACATGAAGCTTCTAAGTGAAATGGCTTGAGCTAACATGGACAAGTCAGAATCAACATGATCATTAGGTTCCCAATTATAGGCCTTACTTAAGTTCATTAGCCAACAAACAAATTGCAACAAGACATGCAAACATAATTGGGTACCTTCACTTTAAAATTACACCAAAAATAGAAACAAGGATCCATAATTCAAACCAAAAATATCTCAACATCTTGGAAGTGTTTATAAGTCAGAATGCAAGCCCTAAGTTCATGAATGTTTAAGGAATAAGTCAAATGAAATTCAAAATTCAAGACTAGTTGGCAAAACTACCAAACTAGACAAGTTTTCAAAATTATTTGTGAAAAAATATCAAACCAAGTCAAGTAATTCAAGAAAAATAGTTTTCAAGTTCCCAATACATTCATGAACCATGATCAAGACCTGAAATCCAATAAAAGTCTAAGGTAGAAGGGTTTTGAACATGAAACTTGCACCATAAGCAACAAAACCCTAGATTTTGACTTTTAATCCCAAATATTAATTAAATATGATTAAAACTCAAACAAATCAAACCAAAGTCAAACCAAACACCAAGAAACTTTAAAAGTCAGAATATACATTTTCATATTTTTTTTGAATTAAGAAAAATCAAGAAAGAAAATAATATTCAAACAATTATGTAATTAACAAACATTCACATATCAAAATAATGTTTAAACCAAAAAGTCAGAAAAATGGCCAACCAAAATTATATTCAAATATTAGGGCTAAAAACATACATCCCTGAATTTTTTGTGATTTTTTAGATAAAAGGAAAATATTAAAATAAAATAAAACAAACAGTTAATCATGAAATTATTATTCAAAGGCAAGAAAATGCAAATCATAACCAATAATCATGAAATGGTCAAAACAAAAATATGATCAGGTTCTATGATTAAAAACTAGATTACATGATTTTTTCTGGAATTTTTGAATTAATAGAAGTATTAAAAATAAAAAAAACAAACAAATATTACAAATAAACTTTGAAATTAAATTGTTTATCAAAAATAATAAAAATGGTGAACCAAAGTCAGAATCAAATTTCACATTATTTTGGAAGTCTCAAATAATTTTTGTGGATTTTTTAGGTCAAAGGAACTATTAAAATAAAAATTATCTTTGATCAATTAATTAATTAAGCCTAACAATTTTTTAACCCAATCAAATTATTTTAAAAATTTATCAAAAACATACACAAAGTCAGAAATATTATTTTGAATTTATGAGAATTTTTTCCAGAATTTTCCAAGCATTTTTGAGCAAGAAATAAAATCATGGAAATAAAATTATAAAACAAAAATTTAAATAGTCAAAAATTTCAAACGGACCAATCATGTTGTGCCACCACATCATCTTCAACCTCTGGATGTTCAAAAAGCACGCGCATCACACATTCTTAGGGCTCACTTTCAGATCAACACATCTCACTCAATATTTTGCATCATTTTTCATGAAACCAAAGGCAAATTAAAGCTAGCATGGCAAGGAATACATAACAATTTGAATCAGATCAAATCATCAATCATACTGTCCATAATCAAGTCATGAACATGAGCAAAAACATGCTGCATCGCGGATTTCAGAACATTCAAACATGCATAATTCATCAAATTAAACACTATAAAGCTTCAGAATCATTCCATAGACTTCAAACAACATGATTATGAACTTAAATCACACGAAGCATGGCTAGAAATCAGAATTCAAAGTTGAGAATTCGAACCTTTGAGAAAAAAAATGGATCTACTGTCTCCTTCACTCCAGTTGCAATCCAAGGGTGCTAGCTTGATCTACGTGCTTTGGTGAAGCAGAATCCACAAAAAATTGAAGAAAACACCAAGGAATTGTGAGAATCGAAGCAAGTTGTAGAAGATGGAAGAAAATTTCAGATATGGAATTCTTGCAAATGGCGCGTTCTCCCCCTCTCTCTTTGCTTGCTTTCACTTATATAGAGTGTGTAGAGAAGGATAGAAGTGGAAGTTTTTCCTTAAATCCGTTGGAGGGCAAGATTGAGAATTTTGGCCAAAAATGAGGTGCATACTGAGTCAGGCCTTTTGCTCGTGCGTTCCCTTGCTTCTTATGCGTTTAGTGAGCCAAATGAAGTCAGCAATGCATGCTTAAAAGGCCAGCCCATGATCATTTGAAATGAGAGAGTGTTGGTGAATTGGCCATTTTGAGCAATTTTGTCATTTTTTCAATGCAACATGTGCAATACCATATGGGGCACGAAATAGCAAGTGTAATGGGCCTCAACATGTCACAAATTACCAATGGGCTTGATTAGAAGCATGAGGAATGGCTAAAACTTGAGTTTGCAAGAAATGGCCATTTTGCATTTTGGACAAATTTCAATAAAATGCCACGAAATTCCAAAACTCACAACTTGCTCATACTTTTGAGTTTTGACACGAATGAGTATAATTTGGAAAGGTCTTGAAAAGATCTACAAACCCTTAGTATATAGTTTTTACAAATTAATCCATTAAGGTCCCCAAAATTTGGCTTGAAATTCACTAATTTTGAAAAATGACCTATAATTTTGTAACTTCAAAAGGACATAACTCTTGATTCCTTATTAATTTGAATATGAGACCAAAAGGAGGTGAAAGATCATTCTCTTATATTTCCAAGCATATTTCATTTGCATCTTCTTGATCAAAGATGAATAAAATATGTATTTTTGAAATTAAGTCTTCATTTTCCAAAATTAGTAACTTCTAGGGTTTCTTCAAGAACAAGTTTCAACCCAAACTTCAATCTATTTATTCCAATGACCAAAATGGACTTGAAATATGAAAAGCACATCCTTGAATTGATGGTTGACCAAAAGTTCACTTGGTCAACCTTGACTTTGACTGATTTGGGCCAAAATGACCATTTTGCCCCTCTGAATCAATTGATCCACTTCTCTTCAAAATTGATGATCAAAACTTCAAACATATGATCTTAAAAACATATAAAGGCCATGTGCAAAGTTTCACTTCAAAATTCTCAAGAAATCTTGATGAAATCCAAAACCCTAATTTTGGTCAACTCATTAGGAGACTGATGAATCATCTTCCAAAACCTCAAATCCTCTGGGTGACTTGATCAATTCCTTGTACAAAGACCTTCCAAATATCAAAGAAATGTTGTGGCTCCCTAAATCAAGTCTTGTAAATTGTCCCACAACCTTGCTCAAGCAAAACCCTAATTTGGTTGATGAATCCAAGGAGTGATTCCACTTGTGATCCCACACAAGCTCCAATCCTCTTGATGGTCCAAAGAGATGGGTAAAAAACATCTTGAGACATGCTATAACTTTTGAGCTCAAATGATCCAGAGATTTGGATGGTAAGATATTTCTTGAGCAACTTGTCCATGCAAAATAACCTTCAAGGCTTGAGGAAGACTTGACAACCAAAGTGCTTTGATCCCATCACAATGTATGAATGCAATGTAATATGATATTCATGATGAAACATAAGCCTAAATCAAGAGGGTAAATTTTGGGGTGCAACAACTGCCCCTATTCAAATATCTTCAACATGATAAGTGAGAAAAGTGATAACTTTCGAGCGTTCAGGGTTGATGATGTTTTAATACGAAAGAACCCAAAAATTTACACTCTTGAAAGAAACAGAGACAAAACATGCGTCAGAGTGAAGCTGTAACACAGGTTGAAACAGAACAAGAACAAAGAAGAGTAAACGCAACTAAACTTCCGGACAAACGCGCCAAGGTAAAACTAGGCTTCAAAAAGGGGCGAGACAAAACTCAAACAACAGAGTATAGACGAAACTAAGCTCTGTAACAGAAAACCCTAACTTCATCTCTTCGATTCTCCCTACTAAAAAATGATCTCAAGGAGTTATTTGACATTTTGAAATGCTTGAAATGTTATCTACAACCCATATTTGAATTACTTTTGAATATTCCCCTTGTAACTATATGAAAAAGTGCCATGAAGTTGGATCAAAATCCTGACCAAATTAGGAGTTAGTGTTTTGTTTCATGACCATGTATTCTTAAAATTATAACTTGAGATCCAAGCAATTTTGGAAGGAGTTGTGTAAACAATGTTTTATATTTCATGGAGATATAATACTTTCATGTTGGAATTTTCTCTTGAATCGGTTTGCATCATGGTGAAAATTTTGTTCAAAGTTGTGAAAAAATAAGAAATTTCCAACACTTAGAAAAATTTCTAAGTTTAGAAATTTTAACTTTTCAAAATGAAATCTTGAATTTTGGATTTCTTGATGAATAAGTTTCATATTTTAACATGCTTTGATGAATTGTGATTTTTGGCATTTGATTTTGACCAAAAAGTCAAAATTTGACTTTTCAGTATACAATTGACTTTTGATCAGTTGACTAAAAATTCATTTGTCAATCCATTGGACTTGAGCAATGTTTTGAGCCATGTCATTAAGTCAAAATGATGCAATTGGACTCTTGAGATTAAGCCTTAAACCAATTGATCATTTGCTAGGTCAAAAATCAGAAATTGCCCTTTCCTAGTCAATACCCTAATTTTGACCATTTTGCCATTTTGAAGATTTGATCAAATTTCTTGAGGAATTATGGTCCAAACTTGATCAAATGATACATATGAGTTTAAAATGTTGTTTTGGATAAACAATTATGAAGTTTGACTGTAAATTGGCCATAGTTGACTTTTTCCCCAATACAACTGATTTTTAGGTCAACTGCTCAATTGACTGAGCAAAAGTGTGATCCAAAGCTTGAAACTTGACATGAGTAAACTTGAGGGTCCATAATAATCCATGAAACTAATATGGGGCATTGGAAGTTCAAATATCCTTGTGCAGTCTCAAACCCTAATTTTGGTCATCAATGCTTAAGGAGGTGTTTTGAGCTGATCAACCCTAGTGCAGTGTTGAGCCAAGGGAGATCTTGTGAGCAAATTCTTGATAAGTGAGAGGGAAAATTTTGGGGTACAACAGCTTCCCATGGTAAGACAACAATGTCAAAGGAAAAGAAAATGAACAAGAAAGACTTTTGAGTAGGTAGAATGCTCCTAATTACTTGCTCCATTTCAAAACAAACATCCTTGGTATTTTCAAAAGATCAAACATATTTGTATACATTCTTACGAACGAGAATAATTACAAAGATTTCCTAAACAATGGCCTCTTTACAAAATACTTTCAAAAACCACACAAAGCACAAATTCAAAAAAAAGAGAGCAAGTGATCTAGCAAGTAACTAAGAGCCCATGGAAAACCATGGATGAAAAGGGTGCTAATACCTTCCCTTTTCATAATATACCCCTCGAACTCAAGAAAGAATCTCAAGGGTCTTTCCCGTGCTTTTTCACCTTTCCTTTTGGATAAAAGAAAAGTCGGTGGTGACTCTTGCTAACCGGAACATTTACGATAAAAAGCAAAACCCTCAAGTCAGTTCTCCCACCATATCACAGAATTGGCGACTTTGCTGGGGAAAATTCTAAAAGTGGGGTTACCTTCGGGTTAGGTAACATTTAATTACTTTCATTGTTTGACTTGTTTTCTTTACATTATGGTTCTTTGTTTGGGTTTGAATCCTCTACCCGGATTTGGGATACCTTATAGGTAAGTAGTAATACATTGTGGAAACTGTGCGGGGTATACCGACATGGTCTAAGCAATAGCTACATTAGTGCGACATATTTGTGGGTACCGGTAGCCCTTGAGTTAATCAAGGAGAATACGGGGCTGCTGAGTGATGTCATAAAGCACTAATGAACTTTTAGAATATTTACTTGACCAACTTGGCCTTTGGGATGTAGTGAGATGACTGGCTTTGGTGCAGTCCGAAGTTGGTATATACTTGATACTACACTCGTTGAGGTTTGGTTTCTTGGGATATTTCGGTCGCCATTAAAGAGGCTTATGCTGAAACAATAACCAAGGAAACAAACCAGTGATATTGAGCTCATTAGAACCCGGTTACTATTACTAGGACAGGTTTGAGCCAACTAAACTTCAAGAGGGTACTTACCTATAAGACTCCATGCAAGCCTAAAACTAAGGATTTGTTTGCTTTGTTTGTATATACATACTTTTACATAACATCATGAACATCATGACATCATACTCATTCACTAACCATTTCAAGGATTTTGGGATTTATCTTTGTTCTGTTTTGTAGGACATGGATTCTCTTCGCAGGAAAACTATTCAAGTCAACCTTGTAAGGATCCCTCCACAACTTAAGGAGCTAGCTTCAAGGATTCCAGAAAACTCTCCATTCACCGAGAGACATGGTCTCCTACTCAACTTGGTCACCTCCAACATAGATGAGGACATGATGAAGGTGCTCTTTCAGTTCTTTGATCCTTTACACCACTGCTTCACATTTCCCAATTATCAACTTGTGCCTACTTTGGAAGAATTCTCCCGACTCTTGAGGATTCCCATTCTCAATCAACTACCTTTCAACGGTACAGAAAGAGACCCAAAGCCATAAGAGATTGCTCAAGCTCTACACTTGCACTCATCTGATGTCATAACTCATTGGGAAACAAGGAGTGGTGTCAAAGGTTTCCTAGCAAAGTTCTTGTTTGAGAAAGCCCAAAACAGTTGGAATTCTTTGGACCTACAAGCCAATGAGGAAATTGTGGCTCTCCTCATCTATGGGATGGTTTTATTTCCAAATCTTGACCAACTCATAGACGTGAACACCGTCAAAATCTTATATCCCGCAACCCGGTGCCTACTTTGCTAGGGGACATCCTACATTCTTTTCACACTCGCACTATGAGGAAAAGAGGTGTTCTTATGTGTTGCATTCCTCTCTTGGCAAGATGGTTTATTTCGCATCTTCCCCAATCTGTATTGAAGAATGATCAAGGTTCAAGGTGGTCACAAAGGTTGATGACACTCAAACAATCAGACATTCATTGGTGTTCCCGATCCATTGAGAATGTTACTATTGTCGACCGTTATGGAGAATTTCCTAATGTCCCTTTACTTGGCATTAAGGGGGGTATCACCTATAACCCGTGCTTAGCCTTAAGACAGTTTGGTTATGCCTGAAGGGATGGCTCGCACGAGATGCTGATTCAAGGTTTGGTATTTAACTACGACAACGACGATCAAGGTCTTCGCTAGAGATTTATCCGAGCTTCGAGGATGTTGAACAATGTAGATAGCAAGACATTGGGGCACAAGAATTCCATCCCTCTTGAGCCTTACCTAAAATGGGCACGAACCTGTTCTCAGAGTCTTATGATGCCTTACCCCTCCATTCTCCCGGTAATCATTGAGCTTGTCATGGAAGGAGATGTTCCATACACTATCCTACATCCTGACATGCCCACCTCTCTTGAAGACTTACAAATAGATTAAATATAACTCAAGGGGGAGCGAGATACCTTCGAAGCCCAATTTTATGCAAGCGAGAAGAAGGTTTTGGAGCTCACTAAGAAACTTCATGAGGAGCAGACTATGAATGCCTACATTGCACCAAAGAGGATGCGTACTACCTTTCTATCTTAGAGTTTTTGTATTTGTTTTGCCCAAAGAGGCATTGATGTACCCAAGCTCTAAATTATTAATATAACGTTTGTTTCCTTTTTGTCTAAAACAAATTTGAATCTTTAAAATCCTTGAAATCATTGCATATACATTTACCATTCATTATAACATAAGCAGGTTTCTTGCAACAAGTGTGCTCATCTTTCTACTGTTTATTTAAGTAAGATGGATCTCGAGTAAATGGTGAAGGACCTCCAAGCTCAGAATGCACAGTTTCAACAGACGTTCTTAACTCTATCCAAATGAAAAGAAGAGTTGAAGACCTTGCTGGATGAAGAGAAAAAAAAAAGATGAAGAAAGTAACCGGAGTTCTAAACATGGGAAGGAGATTCCAAATGCAGACAAGAAGGACCCTATACTTTGCAACGACTTCCGGTGAGAAAGACAATCAAGATGGGAAGGGCAAAGAAACATTTATCCAGTCAGAGTCAGAAGAAGAAGAGGAAGAAGAAGACTATTCCGAAGAACAATACCCTCCAGTTGATGACAAGTATAAGCATCTAGAAGAACGGTTGAGCGCAATGGAAATCCAAGAAGTGCATGGATTGGACTTTGAGGAGTTGGGGTTAGTAATGGGGATTGTCATTCCTCCAAAATTAAAAGCACCTGTGTTCGCCAAATATGACAGAGTTTCATTTCCCAAAATGCATCTCCGGTCCTACGTGAGGAAAATCCAGCCCCATACCGCTGACAAGGATTTATGGGTACACTTCTTCCAAGACAGTCTGTCTGGAACTCAACTTGATTGGTTTTATCAGTTAGAAAGATCCAATGTTCATAACTGGGAATATCTAGTCGCTTCCTTTTACAAACAATACCAATACAACACTAATCTTGTGCCTACCCATACTCAACTCCAGAGTATGGCCATGGTTTCAAGTGAAGGCTTCAAGGACTATAAACAAAAATGGAGGGATTTGGATGGAAGATTTCAACCTCCCCTATCTGAAAGAGAATTGGTAGACATGTTTTTGGGCACCTTGTCTGGTCCCTTCTCCAATCACTTAATCGGAAGTTCATCGGCAGGTTTTACTGAATTGATATTGACCGGAGAAAGGGTAGAAGCCGGGATAAAGAATCGAAAGATTCAAAAATATGCATCCTCTGCTTCTGTAAGAAAACCATTCATCGGAAAGAAAGAGGTGGTTGTTGTATATCCTCTGAGAAATCAAGATAGGGATGAACGCCGTCCCATGTGGGGGCTGTCATGATTCCTAAACCTGCACCTAAAGAAGCAACCAGCCAAGAATGGAAAGACCAGTCAAACAATTCACCAGAATTAACATGACACTATCTCAAGTATTGCCATATTTGTTAAGGTCCAACCTAGTGACTTTGAAAGAAGCTCCAAAGAATCCTAACACAACCTCTCCTCACTATAATCCTAATGCCCGCTGTACATACCACTCTGAGAGTCCCAACCATGACACTAATAATTGTTGGGCTCTAAAGAACAAAGTACAAGACCTCCTTGAAGCCAAAGAGATTGTATTCGATGCGCCAGAAAAGCCCAATGTCATTTCGGCCCCTATGCCCAAACACGGCCAAAATGCCAACGCCATTGAGGAAGATATGTTTGTTACTTCAGTTGATGAACTTACGACCCCACTCCTGACTATCAAAATGAACTTATTGAATGCTAGTGTTTTCCCAGGCTGTGATGAAAGCTGTCATTTCTGTTTGTCCTCACCAACCAACTGTCCTTTGTTAAAAGCAGGCGTTTAGTGCCTAATAGATAATAATGAAATTTTATTTGAGAAGACTTCTGCTCCAACTGTTTCTTATAATGATGTTTCCATCATGACCATTTCCGACAATTCTTCCAGGGTCCCCACCAAAAGACCCGTTAGAATTACATCAGTTCCAAAAGTAGCTCCTCTGATAATTACAATGCCTGGACCAATGCCGTATTCGTCAGACAAAACAGTACCATGGAATTATGTAGGGGATGTCTACTACCACAGTATCATGCAAGATTGGCCAGCTGTCGAAGATTCAAGTTCTGAGAAAGTTGACTCTGATGTCAGTAATATCTTAGGGACTAGTAAGATAACCTGAAGCAGAAGGATATTCTCTCCAAAAATTTCTCCCCCAAAAGCAATTTCTGGACCCGTAATCATTCCTGTTGTTGTTGCTCCTCCAAAGGTAATTCTCAGTCCTACAATCATCTCTGCTAATACTCCTGAGATGATTGTAGGACTGGGAATAGCCTTTGGAGGAGCAACAATAACATGAATGATTACGGGTCCAGAAATAGATTTTGGGGGAGCAATTTCTGGAGAGAATACCCTTCCGCTCCGGGTTATCTTAGTAGTCCCTGCAATATGATTGATATTGGAGTCAACTTTCTCAGAACTTAAATTTTCAGCAGCTGGCCAATCTTGCTTGATACCGTGGTAGTAGACACCCCCTCCATAATTATATGGTACAATTTTGTCTGACGAATACGGGATTGGTCCAGGCATTATAATTATCAACGGAGCTACTTTAGGAATTGATGTAATTCTAACGTGTCTTTTGGTGGAGACCCTGGAATAATTGTCGGAAATGGTCACAATGGAAACATCATTATAAGAAACAGTTGGAATTGAAGTCTTGTCGAACAAAATCTCCTTGTTATCTATTAGGCATTGAACGCCTGCTTTTAACAACGGACAGCTGGTTGGTGAGGATAAACAGAAATGACAGCTTTCATCACAACCTGGGAATACACCGGCATTCAACAAGTTCTTTTTGATAGTCAGGAGTGGGGTCACAAGTTCATCAACTGAAGTAACAAACATATCTTCTTCAACGACATTGACATCACAGCCGTGCTTGGGCATAGGGGCAGTAATGACATTGGGAATTTCTGGCGCATCAAATTCAATCTCTTTGGCTTAAAGAAGGTCTCATACTTTGTCCTTCAGAGCCCAACAGTTGTTAATGTCATGGCCGAGACTCTCAGAATGGTATGCACAACGGGCATTAGGATGGTAGTGAGGAGAGGTTGTGTTAGGATTCTTTGGAGCTTCTTTCAAAGTCACTAGATTGGATCTTAACAAATGTGGCAATACTTGAGATAATATCATATTAATTCAAGTGAACTGTCTGACTGGTCTTTCCGTTCTTGGATGGTTGCTTCTTTGTTGAGCATGTGCGGGTTTAGGAATCATGACAACCCCCACCATTGGACGGAGTTCAGCCCTATCTTGATTTCTCTGAGGATATAAAACAACAACTTCTTTATTTCCAATGAATGGTTTCCTTACAGCAACAGAGAATGCATCTTTTAGAATCTTCCCATTCTTTATCCCGGCTTCCACCCTTTCTCCGGTCAATATCAGTTCGGTAAAACTTGCCGACGAACTCCCAATTAAGTGATTGAAGAAAGGACCGGACAAGGTGCCCGAGAACATGCCTACTAATTCTATTTCAGATAGGGGAGGCTGGACTCTTCCTACTAATTCCCTCCATTTTTGCGCGTAGTCCTTAAAGCCTTCACTCGAAACCATGGCCATACTCTGGAGTTGAGTACGGGTGGGAGCAAGATCAGTGTTGTATTGGTATTGTTTGTAAAAGGCGGTGGCCAAATCTTCCCAGTTATGAACATCGACTCTTTCTAACTGATAAAACCAATCAAGTTGAGTTCTGGACAGGCTGTCTTGAAAGAAGTGTACCCATAAATCCTTGTCAGCGGTATGAGGCTGGATTTTCCTCACATAGGACCGAAGATGCATTTTGGGACATGAAACTCCGTCCTATTTGGCGAACACAGGTACTTTGAATTTTGGAGGAATGACAATCCCCGATTCTAACCCCAACTCCTCAAAGTCCAGTCCAGGCACTTTTTGGATTTCCATTGCACTTAACCGTTCTTCTAGATGCTATACTTGTCGTTGGCTGAAGGGTATTGTTTTTCAGAATAATCTTCTTCTTCCTCTTCCTCTTCTGAATCTGGATGGACAACTGCTTCCTTGCCTTTCCCATCTTGATTGTGTTTCTCACTAGATGACGTTGCAAAGTCTGGGGTCCTTCTTGCTTGTCCCTGGAATCTTCTTCCCATGTTCAGAACTCCGGTTATTTTCTTTTTTTTTCTTTTTCTTCTCCTCAACCAGCAAGGTCTTCAACTCTTCTTGTCCTTTGGCTAGAGTTAAGAACATCTGTTGAAACTGAGCATTTTGGGCTTGGAGGTCCTTCACCGTTTTCTCGAGATCCATCTTACTGAAATAAACAGTAGAAAGATGAGGAGACTTGTTGCAAGAAACCTGCTTATGTTATGATGAATGGTAAATGCATATGCAATTATTTCAAGGATTTAAAGATTCAAATTTGTTTTAGACAAAAAGTAAACACACGTTATATTAATAAATTAAAGCTTGAGTACATCAATGCCTCTTTGGGCAAAACAAATACAAAAAATCTAAGATAAAAAGGTTGTACACATCCTCTTTGGTGCGATGTAGGCATTCAGGTTCCGCTCCTCATGGAGTTGCTTAGTGAGTTCCAAAACCTTCTTCTCGCTAGCGTAGAATTGGGCTTCGAAAGTGTCTCGCTCCCCCTTGATTTGTATCCAATCTCTTTGTAAGTCTTCAAGAGAGGTGGGCATGTCAGGATGTAGGATAATGTATGGAACATCTCCTTCTATAACAGGCTCAATGATTACCGGGAGAATGGAAGGATAAGGCATTATAAGACTCTGAGCACGAGTTCATACCCATTTGAGGTAAGGCTCAAGAGGGATGGAATTCTTATGCCCCAATGTCTTGCTATCTACCTTTTTCAACATCCTCCAAGCTCGGATAAATATCTGGCGATGACCTTGATCGTTGTTCTCGTAGTCAAATAGCAAACCTTGGATGAGCATCTCATGTGGGCCATCTCTCCGGGCCTAACCAAATTGTCTTATGGCTAAGCAGGGGTTGTAGCTGATACCCCCCCTAATGCCAAGTAAAGGGACATTAGGAAATTCTCCATAACGGTCGACAATAGTAACATTCTCTATGGATCGGGAACACTAATGAATGTCTGAATGTTTGAGCGTCATCAACCTTTGTGACCACTTTGAACCTTGCTCATTCTTCAATATAGATTGGGGAAGATGCAAAATAAACCATCTTTCCAAGAGAGGAGTGCAATACATAAGAATACCTCGTTTCCTCATAGTGCGAGTGTGAAAAGAATGTATGATGTCCCCTAGAAAAGTAGGCACCGGGTTGCGGGATATGAAGATTTTGATGGTGTTCACGTCTATGAGTTGGTCAGGATTTGGAAATAAAACCATCCCATAGATGAGGAGAGCCACAATTTCCTCATTGTCTTGTAGGTCCAAATAATTCCAACAGTTTTGGGCTTTCTCAAACAAGAACTTTGCTAGGAAACCTTTGACACCACTCCTTGTTTCCCAATAAGTTGTGACATTAGATGAGTGCAAGTGTAGAGCTTGAGCAATATCTTCTGGATTTGGGTCTCATTCCGTACCGTTAAAAGGTAGTTGATTGAGAATGGGAATCCTCAAGAGTCGGGAGAATTCTTCCAAATTAGGCACAAGTTGATAATCGGGAAATGTGAAGTAGTGGTGTAAAGGATCAAAGAACTGAAAGAGCACCTTCATCATGTCCTCATATGTGTTAGAGGTGACCAAGTTGAGTAGGAGACCATGTCTCTTGGTGAATGGAGAGTTTTCAGGAATCCTTGAAGCTAGCTCCTTATGTTGTGGAGGGATCCTTACAAGGTTGACTTGAATAGTTTTCCTGGGAACAGAATCCATGTCCTACAAAACAGAACAAAGATAAATCCCAAAATCCTTGAAACGGTTAGTGAATGAGTATGATGTCATGATGTTCATGATGTTATGTAAAAGTATGTATATACAAACAAAGCAAACAAATACTTAGTTTTAGGCTTGCATGGAGTCTTATAGGTAAGTACCCTCTTGAAGTTTAGTTGGCTCAACCTGTCCTATTAATAATAACCGGGTTCTAAGGAGCTCAATATCACTGGTTTGTTTCCTTGGTCATTGTTTCAGCAAAAGCCTCTTTAATGGCGAATGAAATATCCCAATAAACCAAACCTCAATGAGTGTAGTATCGAGTATCTACCAACTTCGGACTGCACCAAAGTCGGTCATCTCACTACGTCCTAAAGGCCTAGTTGGTCAAGTAAAGGTTCTAAAAGTTCATTAGTGCTTCATGAAATCACTCACCGGCCTCGTATTCTCCTTGATTAACTCAAGGGCTACCGGTACCCATAAATATGTCGCACTAACGTAACTATTTCTTAGACCATGTCGGTATACCCCGGATAGTTTCCACAATGTATTGCTACTTATCTATAAGGTATCCCAAATCCGGGTAGAGAATTCAAACCCAAACAAAGAACCATAATGTAAAGCATACAAGTCAAACAATGAAAGAAAGTAGATGTGATCTAACCCTAAGGTAACCCCACTTTTAGAATTGTCCCTAGTAGAGTCGCCAGTTCTGTGATACGATGGGAGAACTGACTTGAAGGTTTTGCGTTTGATTGCAAATGTTGTGGTTAGCAAGAGTCCCACCGACTTTTCTTTTATCCAAAAGGAAAGGTGAAAAAGCATAGGAAAGACCTTTGAGATTATTTCTTGAGTTCGGGGGGTAGATTATGAAAAGGGAAGGTATTAGCACCCTTTTCATCCATGGTTTTCCATGGGCTCTTAGTTACTTGCTAGATCACTTGCTTTTGTTTGAAATTTGTGCTTTGTGTGGTTTTTGAAAGTACTTTGTAAAGAGGTCATTGTTTAGGCAAACTTTGTAATGATTCTCGTTCATAAGAATGTATACAAAGTGTTGATCTTTTGAAAATGTTTTCAAGTTTTGTAAGATGTTTTGAAAGTGTAGGTATTTATTTTGAAAATAGAAAGGATGTTTTGTTTTGAAATGGAGCAAGTAATTAAAAGCATTCTACCTACTCAAAAAATCTTTCTTGTTCATTTTCTTTTCCTTTGACATTGTTATCTTACCATTGATTTGGTAAGTAACCCTATCTTTGGATGTAAACGGGACGGGCGTGGGTCATCGTATAACCATGATTAGCAATGTTGCAAGGTATCTTAATATTCTTTTGGGGACTAAGATAATTTGGAAGGCAACTTAGATAGCGTCATCGAGGGACTATGATCTTATATTTTGCTTGTTTTTGCTAAGATACCTCACATGCGTAATATGGCCATTTTGTAAGGCAACCAAGTGAATTTACCCTAGGGGGTGTTTATTTGCAAGTGTATTGTTTTCATGCTTGATTTTGTCTTTGATTAGGGTTTTCTAATTGATTGGTTTTAGTCTTTCCATACAAACCCTAATTACTAGCATTTGTATAAAGCGATAAATTGCGGAATTTAAAATTACTACGCTATTACAATACTTGTGGGAGGGGGTGTACAAATTATAAATGGGGATTGCAAGAAGATAAAGCCTAATTATCTATTACAACCATATTAAATTGGTACAAGAATTGAATAAATAAATATACAAAAATGAATAATTATTCAAGAATGTAAATGTAAATTAAATATATATTTGTTTGGATTTTTTAGAGAAAAGGGGTTTTGAGTTTAACCTAATTGACTAAAAGAAAAATAATTAATTAAAAGTAAAACTAAAATTTACTAGGAAAAGAATTTAAATAAAACCCTAATCTAAATATTAATTAAAAAAGAAATTAAGTTTATGAGAAGAATATTTTTTGGCATTTTTGTCTTAAAAAAAATAAATTATGGTATTATAAAATATTTTTGGTCTTTTTTATATTAAAATAATATATTTTAATTGATGTAAAAGAAAATAAATAAAAACTTAGTTTTTAAATTAAATTTACAAAATAATTACTCAAAATAAATAAAGTATGATTAAATAAAATAATTTTTGTGAGAAAAAATAAATAAACTATGTCAAAATATAAATCTACTATTTTTTATACTTTTTATGATTTTTTAATATTAGATGAAATATTTAAGAAAATAAATAAATAAAAAAATAAGAAAAAAAGAAAATAAATGGGTCAGGGTGTGTAAATGAAACAGGGGGGTTAGCAGTAAGAAAAAAGTAAAAAGCCCAAAGGAGGCCCAGGCGCCTTGTCCAAAAAGTCAGAATGCAAAAAAAATGTAAAAATATCCAAAAGGGTACCACTGGGGCTCGAACCCAGGTCCCTCCAGTCACAGGCGCGCGCTTCTACCACTGGGATGGCTATACATCCGTTTATATAAAACAGAGCATAAATATATATGGCAAACACATTCCTGAGGCCAACTTCATCTTCAACCTCACGCCCAGTCAGAGCCTCTATAACTTGTTCAAATCTCAACAAAAATGAAAACTGTAAACACAAAACTTGTAGTAAATTTCCTCACGGTTTCAGAAATGCAAAGCAATAAAATTTTAGATCAAAGATAAGCATGAATTTTAATGGCCCTAATCTGAACCCTAAAAATCTCAGAAACTTCAATCTTAAAATTCTCTAAGCTCAAGCAAAATTAATGAAAACTATGGACATGCTTAGCTTTAGGGCAATGATATCTACATTTTTCATTCACAAATAAACCATTGATGATGCCTATATGAAGAGTTCAAAAGTTATAAAACTTACCTTGCAAGAGGGTATCAGGTTTGGAGTTTGAGTAGCTTTCAGTGAGTTCCAAAGTTTGGGTTAGCTTCCTCAAGTTCCCAGGAAGCTAATGGGATGCTTAGCTTGAGCTGCAAGTGCCTGAGGAGTTCTAGAGAAGTCCAAGTGCAAAGCTCTGTTTTTGAAAATGGAGGATTGTGTTAATGGTGTTACAGTCTTGTAACAGGGTGTGGGATGAGTTCTAAATGATGTTTAGAAACCTTAGGAACCAAAAGGCTTGAAAACACACGAGGGGGATGTGAGTTTCAAACTTTTAGTCAGGTTAAGCAACAATGGAGGTATGTGATGCAATTCTGAGCTATTGGTGTTTTTAGGGGTCAAGCATGCGTGTGTTTTGTGGCAAATGGCTTGTGTATCTATAAGCAAAGAGTCTTGAGTGGTTTGGCAAGTCAGAAGTACAAGTTTCAAGCTAATTGCTATGTTACTTGATTTTCAAGAAAAACGGGAAAACAAGTTTCAATGTGACGTACAAGCATGGGCTGGGTGATTGTAAGTGTATAAACCATTTCTCTTGTGTTATGAGACATGTATGATCAGAAGAGAACAAGTGCAAGTCTCAAGAACAAGTTTTGTTCAAAAAGTTACTTTACCAAAATGGCAATGTGCACTTTCTTCCCAAAATGGATATAAAGCACGGCCTTGCATTGAATGCTTGAAATGAGACCTCTAACAGCTGTGTAAGCAATTAATTATGGAGTGTCTAACAAGTTTGAGGACTGCAAAGTAGAGGTTATGCAGCATAACTTTGAATTTTGAATTTGGTTCATCACAAAATGAATGTAATTCAAGTGATAAAACCCTAACTTCATTTCATCGATTTTCCCTACTCAAAAATGATCTCAAGGAGTTCTTGGACATTTTGGAAAGCTTGCAATGTGCTATACAACCCATATTTGAATTACTTTTGAATATTACTCTTGGAACTATATGAAAAAGTTCCATGAAGTTGGGTCAAAATCCTGACCAAATTAGGGGAAAATTTCAGTAAGTGTTTTGTTTCATGACCATGTATTCTTAAAATTATAACTTGAGATCCAAGCACTTTTGGAAGGAGTTGTTTAAAACAATGTTTTAGATTTCATGGATATCTACAACTTTCATGTTGGAAGTTTCTCTTGAATCAACTTGCATCATGGTGAAAAGTTTGTTCAAAATTGTGAAAAAATAAGAAATTTCCAACACTTAGAAAAATTTCTAAGTTTAGAAATTTTAACTTTTCAAAATGAAATCTTGAATTTTGGATTTCTTGATGAATAAGTTTAATATTTTGACATGCTTTGATGAATTATGATTTTTGACATTTGATTTTGACCAAAAAGTCAAAGTTTGACTTTTCACTATACAATTGACTTTTGATCAGTTGACTGAAAATTCATCTGTCAATCCATTGGAATTAAGCAATGTTTTGAGCCATGTCATTAGGTTAAAATGATGCAATTGGACTCTTGAGATCAAGCCTTAAACTAATTGATCATTTGCTAGGTCAAAAATCAAAAATTGCCCTTTCCTAGTCAAAACCCTAATTTTGACCATTTTGCCCTTTTGAAGATTTGATCAAATGATACATATGAGTTTAAAATGTTGATGTGGATAAAAAATTATGAAGTTTGACTGTAAATTGGCCATAGTTGACTTTTTCCCCAATACAGTTGATTTTTAGGTCAACTGCTCAATTGACTGAGCAAAAGTGTGATCTAAAGCTTGAAACTTGACATGAGTAAACTTGAGGGTACATAATGATCCATGGAATTCATATGGGGCATTGGAAGTTAAAATATCCTTGTGCAATCTCAAACCCTAATTTTGGTCATTAGTGCTTAAGGAGGTGTTTTGAGCTGATCAACCCTAGTGCAGTCTTGAGCCAAAGGAGATCTTGTGAGCAAATTCTTGATAAGTGAGATGGCAAATTTTGGGGTACAACAGATGGCCTGTATTGGTGTTGTTTCCTCAAGTTTTCATTATTAAGTTGAGGGTATTTACCTATTGGTACCACATGCATAGAGTCAGTATTATCCTCATTGCATTGCACTGTTACTAGTAATTGATGGTTTGATTATTGAACGAATTCCTAATTTTGTTATGATTGATGTTTGTGTTGTTTTGTGCACATAATTATATTGTCGTGTTTCGTAGTATGATGAATGATAAAAAGGTATGAGATAAAGATGTATAATGATGTGTACTTGAATTACTATATGTTCATTATTATGCTTGTTGTTATATTATTATGATATCTGTTGTACCCCAAAATTTGCCCTCCCTTTTTCACAAGAAATACCAACCCTAGGGTTTTCCCAGCTTTTCAAGATTGGCTCAGGAATCGATCAAGCAGACTTTTCTATGGCAGTAAATCAAGAATTAGGGTTTCTCTCGCATTTCTCAGAAGAAACTGAATTTTCAGAAATTCAAATTAGTTGTCACATGTTTTCACACTTTTTCGAGTTTGCTGAAAGATTACTGGTTGTTCTCAAGACCTGTTTATCTGGAGACAAGAGATAGGAGCTGAGATGGTCATTTGCAATATTCAGGTTTTGTCTGATCCAGGTTAACCAGATAATGTGCATCTGTTAAGGAATTTGCTTGTTAATAGAATGAAACGTTTGCTTGTTTATTGGAATACACAATGCATATTTTGATTGGAATGCTGTTGCAAGGTTACGAGATTGCAGAGTTATTGAATTACTTAAAGTTTAAGTTATCTGTATTGAAATTATTGGAATGCAGTTTCAGTTATTTTAAATCAGGAATCTTAAATAATAACTGAAGATGCAAAGAAAGAATTGCAAGTTATTGACAGTAGAAGAGTTTTATTGGATATCAGATTATCTCACAAAGGCTTTTTCATTTATTTCAAAAAATGTTACAATACAGTTTATTATTTAAATGCTTTAAGTTGTGCAACTTATTGTATTTGAAAATTAAATTGGTACATTTGTTTGAATTTTTATCCCTAAGTTACAAAGAAAAAAGTCTAAGCCTAAGCTTCCAATTGCTCCCGTGCTCGCCACAAAGTCTTCGGCTTCTTCTGCTTTGTCACCGTCCAATTTAAGCTCACATGAAAGAAAGACAAAGAAAAGAGGATTAGTACAGTTAATTAAATAGAATTTTCAAACAAAAAAAGAAGGAAAATTTTCATCATTAAAGTTTGCCGTTTGGAATCAGAGTGCTATTTTTCATCACGTTTTTATTTTCCTCTTTGCGAATCACAAGAAGATTGCTCTTCTTGGTTCACAAAGAGGAAAATAAAAAATGCAAAAGAAGAATGCAAACAAAGCAAATTTATTCAAATGCAACAAGGCGCCAAACTGCATTACAAAACAAGGCAAGTACAAGTATAAACAACAACACAAGTAATGCAGTTAGAAAGTACAAGTGCAGACAATAGCAGGCCAAAAGTAAAATGCAGGAGGTAAACCATATAACAAACAAAAGGCTTGTCACAACTTTTCATCATCTTCCAGGATAATAGACAAACTTTTCAGAAAAAGTGAAAAAAAGCAAAACTGCTTTATCATTGAGAGAGAAAGAGAGAAAAGATATCACCTTTTTGGAGATTGTACAGTTTGGCAAAATTTGTCACAAGTTGCAAAACAAAAAGCTAAAAGGATATAAGACCATCAAACAACACAAAGTCAGGGAGAGGATTTTTTGGTCAAGAACTGTAACAAGTATCAAAAACCTGTTAACAGTTTCAAAGAGAAACAAGCTTGCAAGACCAAAAACCTGCAAAAAGCTTGCCAGACTGCATAGCCAAACTGCATAGCCAAAAATAGGGCCAAATACCCCAAACCTGCAAAAAGCTTGCCAAACTGCATAGCCAAACTGCATAGCCAAACTGCATAGCCAAAAACAAGGCCAAATACCCCAAACCTGCAAAAGCTTGCCAAACTGCATAGCCAAACTGTATAGCCAAAAACTGCAGCAAATCACCCAAAACCTATTAGCATAACCAAACCAACAGTCCAAAAACTGGCCAAGTTCCCAAAAGTTGGTTATCCAACCAATCTCCCAACCTGCATAACAATTAAAATCACAACCTGCAAACTGCATCAAGCTGCAAAAACTCCAAAACCTGCCAAACAACACAACCTACAAAAGCCCGCCTAATAGCTCCCAAAACAAATAAACAAGACAACAATCTCCAAAAAAACGATACAACAGTTTCAAGCAGTTCAAACATACAACAAAACTGTAAACAAAGCTCTCAACCAAACCTGTTATCAAACATCAAAACCTGTACAAAAAATCCCAAACCTTGTGAACCAACTCACAAAACAAAATTCACACAAACTGCAGAACACAGTCAAAGCCTGCTAGCAGAACCAAACTTCCTAACTCAGTCCAAACAATAAAAGCAATAAAACCTGCAACATTTTCTCAAAACTACCAAAATACTCAAAAGCTTGTTAACAGCCCAACAACATAACCATTGCAAAAAACCTGCGAAAGCCTCATCAAAACCAACCATCAATATCCAATAAAAGCTACCAACAATAATAGGGTTTCAGAACTATAATCATCACAAACCATTATCTAACAAACCAAAACAGAGTTTCAGAGATAATCATCATCAATCATTGCACCAACAAAGTTTGAGAATAATAGCCATCATCAACAAAAACCAACAAAATCAAAGTTTCGGAACAATAGTCATCATCAACAAAAACCAACAAAATCAAAGTTTCAGAACAATAGCCATCATCAACAAAAACAACAAATAATAACAAAGTTTCAAAAGGTATCATCATCATTCAAGGTTCAAGAAAAGAAGAGAAGTTACCAAAGCTTGTGCCTCGCTATCATCATCTCTTCCCCTCGTATCCAGCCACCAAGGAGTACTCAGTCCAACCTCTTTCCTCTCCCTTTTCCAGAAAATCTCACAGGTATACCTCTCTTCAATCACTTTCTGCATCTCAAACATGAACAATAGATCAACAAGCCAAAATGTGAACAATAGATTAACAAGCCAAAACGTGAACAATAGATAAGCAAATTAAATGAAAAACGTTCAAAACTTCAAAGAACCGAACCATACCGTCAAACGAAATCTTTGATCATCGTGAGGGGGTGAGAGGAGGAGAGAGCGCTCCGGCGGCTTAGATGAGGGGAAGATCAGGGCGATTTGAGTGAGAGAGATGAAGAGGGAGAACGAAGAAACGACGCCGCTGTGAGGAGTGTGCACAAACCCTAATTTTCCAAAATCAAAACATTGCAAACTTTGGAGTTGGGCCTGTCCGCCCCAAATCTCAAAGCCCAGGCGAATTGCTACCCCCCTCCCTCCATTATGACCCCTTTTTCTCCTCTTATTTTTGTTTTGGGCCTAACCCCAAACTTCCAAATCCTAAGCCCACCTCTTAACTCAATTTATTTTCTTTTCTTTTCTTTTGTTTAAATACTAATGTTTTTTTTAATTAACTCATTTTAATTAATTTGTTTTCTTTTCTCTTAGTTAATAATAACACTAAGTAATATATTAAAATTTTATTTTGGCAAATTACTTTGATTTTCTTAAATTAGTTTTATTTTCTTCTTTTATTAATTAATCTTGTTTCATTTGATAAAAAACCAAAAAAGCATTTAAATTGATTTAATTAATTTTTTTTTCTTTAAACCCTTTTTTATTAATTAATAAAAATACAAAAATAATAGAAATTTTGTTTAATTAAATTTTCTTCCTTTAAACTTTTTATTTACATAATTAATAAAAATACAAAAAAGAATAATAATAATAATAATTCTTAATTTTTTTTAATAGAGTTTGTTTATCTCTTTTTAATAAATACATGCATTTCATAATATTATTGATTTCTTCATTTGTTATAGCTTCACATTGAATTGCGACAATTCGATTTGGTTGTAATACTTGATATTTGGACATTGTTATTCTTGTGAGACTCATCCCCGTTTGTAATAATTGTACCCCCATCCCCGAATACTTTTGTAATAGCTTAGACTTTTAATTTCCGCAATTTATCGCTTTCTATATACTGTATAGTAATTAGGCGTGTATGGCAAGATTCAAAAATCAATCGCTAGATGACCTAATCCAAGAATAAACAACTTGAAATCAATACACAATGCACACATGCACCCCCAGGGTTTCATCCACTTGTTGCCTTTAAAAATTGGCCATGTTATGCATGTTGAGTATCTTGGCAAAACAAAACAAAAACAAAACAAAAATATCATAGTCCCTCGATGACGCTATCTTGGTTGCCTATCCAAAATGATCTAGTCCCTCACAAAATTGCTAAAGATACTTAGCACAATTGCTATCATGGTCAATACGATGACCCGCGCCTGTCCCGTTTAACATCCAAACACAAGTTTGTTTACCAAATACAATGGTAAAACAACAATGTCAAAAGATTAAAAACTTATAGGAAAGATCTTTGAGTAAAATAGGGTAGACAACTCTTAGTTACTTGATCAAAACTTGCAAAACATACTTGCTATTTTCAAACACACCTCACAACACAATTTCAAAACATTTCCTAAAATAAACTTTCAAACATTGAAAAATCTTTTCAAAAGACAATACACCTTTGTATATATTCAAACAAGAATCATTACAAAGGTTGCCACAACGATGGCCTCTTTTCAAAACATTTTCAAAACCACACACAAAGCACCATTTCAAACAATTGAAAAGCAAAAGCAAGTGATCTAAACAAGTAACTAAGAGCCCATGGAAAACCATGGATGAAAAGGGTGCTTGCACCTTCCCTTTTCATAATCTACCCCCCGAACCCAAGAAAACATCTCAAAGGTCTTTCCTGTGCTTTTTGACCTTTCCTTTGGATAAAATAAAAATTCGGTGGCGACTCTTGCTAAACCGAAACAATTGCGAACACAAACGCAAAACCTCAAGTCAGTTCTCCCACCGTATCACAGAACTGGCGACTCTGCTGGGGATATCAATCCAAAAGTGGGGTTACCTTAGGGTTTAGATCACCTTTACATGCTTACCTTATTTGACTTGTATGCTTTACTTTTTGGTTCATTGTTTGGGTTTGTTTTAAATCCTACACCCGGATTTGGGGGCACCTTTTAGGTAAGTAGCAATAAACTGCGAGGGAACTGTGCAAGGTATACCGACATGGTTGAAGCAGTAGCTACGTTGATGTGGCACTTTGGTTGGTACCAGTAACCCTTAAGTTAAATCAAGGAGAGTACAGGGCCGCCACGTGGTGTCGTGAAGCATCAACTGACTTTAGAACCTTACTTGACCAACTTGGCCTTTTAGGATGTAGTGAGATGACCGACTTTGGTGCAGTCCGAAGTTGGTAGATACTCGATACTACACTCATTGAGGATTATTTTCTTGGAATATTTCGGTCGCCAGTTAAGTGGCTAAACTGAAACAATGAACACAGAAAATAATCCAGTGATATTGAGCTCCTTAGAACCTAGATACTATTTCTAGGACAGGTTGAGCCAACTAACTTCAAGAGGGTACTTACCTACGAACTCCATGCAAGCCTAAACCTAAGGACTTGTCTGCTTAGTGTGAATGTGATTATTTGTATATACACTTGCTTACTTTTGCATATCTGTACATAACATCATAAACATTATACCATAGCATTTTCAATAACCATTTCAAGGATCTCAAGGTTCTTTGATGCAGGGTCACGTTGAACCATACGTCTACCAAAGGGAAAGAGGATTCATTTTCCTCTAAACAAACACCGTCAAAATCAAGTGCAACAACTTGAGTCAAGGGCTATGACCCACTTGACATGGTGAGCTTGATTCTCGTGGAAAGACATCCACCAATACAAAGTTCTCCAATCAAAGATGTTGATCGAAGTTCAACCTCTAACATTTTCTTGTGTTTACCCCGCGAGATCCTTGAAAACATGCATCCACATATCATGCATCGTATCATGACAGGTTTCCCCCTTTCAGGTCTCCTTACCTTCTAACGGTCAGGTTGTTTAGTCGTTAGTGTAGTGTGATAGTGGAATACTGTCGATGTTTTTCTATCTAACCGTTGTTTGGTGTTGTGATGTGAAGCAGAGATATGGCTGGAAGAGGCAATGGTGCACTTGCTAATGCATTGCAGGCTTTGGCTCATGCAATGCAGAATCAACCTAATACTGGTGGGAATGACAAGACTTGTGCTTTGGAAACTTTCCAGAGGAACCATCCACCCACGTTCAAAGGGAAGCATGATCTTGAAGGCGCGCAAGAGTGACTCAAGGATATTGAAAGGATCTTTCAAGTTATAGATTGTTCTGATGCACAGAAAGTGCATTTTGGTACACATATGTTGGCAAGAGAGGCAGATTACTTGTGGGTTGCTAGTCACCAGAGACTGGAGGGCACATGTGAGAATATTACTTGGGCTGTGTTTCGCAGGGAATTCTTGGTGAATTATTACCTAGAGTATGTCTGCGGGAAGACGATGATTGAATATTTAGAGATGAAACAAGGAGATTTATTAGTGGCTGAGTATGATGCCAAGTTCATGGAGTTGGCAAACTTCTATCCTCATTACACTGAAGAGACAACTGAATTTTCTTAGTGCGTCATGTTTGAAAATGGCTTACATTCAGAGATCAAGAAATCAATCGGGTAAAGTGGATCCGTAAGTTTTCAGGTTTGGTGAGCAGTTGTAGGATTTAGGAAGAAGAAAGTAAGGCTCACTACAAGATTGTCACTGAGAAGAGATGAAAGCAACAATAATATCATGGGAAGACTTACAAATCTCTGACTGACAATGGAAAACATAAAGCTACTGATAGTAAGAGGCCAAGTGGGAGAGGTGCTCCTACTGGTATTGTGTGTTACATGTGTGGAAAACCTGGTCATCAGAGTAATGAATGTAATAGTGAAGTGAAGAGGTGTTTCCGTTGTGGCAAGATTAGCCATGAGGTGACTGAATGTAGACAAAAATAGACACAAAGAGGTAATCTATTTCAACTCTGGTGAAGAAGGACATATCAGTTCTCAGTGCCAAAAACCGAAGCAAGCTCGATCTGATGGGAAGGTGTTTGCTTTAGCTGGAACTCAGACATCTAGTGGATCCCACTTGATCAGAGGTATAGTTTCATTAATATTACTCCTTTAATTACTATTATTCATATTGGCGCTACACATTGCTTTATTGTTGCTGATCGTGCTAAAAAGTTGGGTCTTGTTTTATCTTCTATGAATGGAGAAATGGTTGTCGATACTCCAGCTAAGTGATCAGTGACTACTTCTCTCTAGTATGCTTGAAGTGTCCTTTGTCAATCTATGACATAGACTTCCTTGTTGATTTAGTCTATTTACCGTTGACGTGTCTGGACATGATTTTAGGTATGAGCTGGTTGGAATATAACCACGTTCATATTAACTGTTATAGCAAGTCAGTGAGGTTTTCTACCTCTGATGAGGAGGAGGAAGCTGGATTCTGATCTGCTAGACAATTGAGGGAGTTGATGTAGGATGAATCTCAATTATTTTGTTTGATAGAATCTTTATCTATGAAGAATCAAGCGGCCATTGATGAGTTGCAAGTTGTGTGCAATTTTCCTGAAGTTTTTCCAGATGATATTCCGGATGTGCCGCCAGAAAGAGAAGTGGAGTTTTCAATTGATCTTGTACCTGGTACCAGACCTATTTCTATGGAACCATACATGATGTCGGCATTTGAATTATGAGAATTGAAGAAGCAATTATAAGACTTGCTTGCAAAGAAGTTTGTGAGACCAAGTGTTTCGCCTTGGGGAGCTCCAGTGTTACTTGTAAAGAAGAAAGATAGGAGTATGAGATTGTGCGTTGATTACTGACAGTTGAATAAAGTGACAATAAAAAATGGGTATCCACTTCCGAGAATAGACAACTTAATGGATAAATTGGTGGATGCATGTGTGTTTAGCAAGATTGATTTGAGGTTAGGGTATCACCAAATTCGAGTGAAGGATGAGGATATTCAGAAGATGGCTTTTAGAACTCGGTACAAACATTACGAATATTCAGTGATGCCCTTTGGCATTACTAATGCGCCAAGTGTATTTATGGAGTATATGGATTTAATCTTTCACACTTATTTGGATCGATTTATTGTAGTATTCATTGACGAGATATTAATCTATTCCAAATCAGAAGAGGAACATGGCGAGCATTTGCAAATTGTACTGCAAGTGTTGAAAAAGAAGAAGGTGTACGCGAAGTTGTCAAAATGTGAATTCTGGTTGATAAAAGTTAGTTTTCTTAGTCATGTTGTTTCAGGTGATGGCATTGTTATAGATCCATCTAAAGTAGATGCAGTGTTTAATGAGAAGCTCCAAAGTCAGTTACAGAGGTCAGAAGCTTTTTGGGATTGGCTGGCTATTATATAAGATTTATTGAGGGTTTTTCCAAGTTAGAACTTCCGTTAACTCGGTTGACTTGCAAAGAAGTGCATTCATATAGGACATCCAATACGAAGAGATTTTTGTTGAGCTAAAGAAGAGATTTACGACGGCTCTGGTCTGAATATTACCTAATCCCGAGGAAACATTTGTGGTGTATTGTGATGCTTCTAAATTGGTTTTAGATGGTGTGCTTATGCAAAATGACAAAATAGTTGGTTATAAGTCGAGACAACTGAGAATTCATGAAATGAACTACCCTACTCATGATATTGAATTAGTTGCAGTAGTGTTTGTAATGAAAATTTAGAGACATTATCTCTATGGCTCCAGATTTGAAGTGTTTAGTAATCATAAAAGCTTGCAGTATCTATTTGATCGGAAATAATTAAAAATGAGGCAACGCATATGGTTTGAACTGCTGAAGGATTATGACTTTGGCTTGAACTATCATTCGGGTAAAGCTAATGTTGTAGTTGATGCTTTGAGTCGAAAGACTTTACATATGTCTGCCATGATGGTGTTGTAACCAGTTTTAAAGTGAGAGTCGTTACCCTTAATTTTTATCTTTAGGAAGGGAAT
Organism: Vicia faba; assembly: GCA_948472305.1. Taxonomy (NCBI): domain Eukaryota; kingdom Viridiplantae; phylum Streptophyta; class Magnoliopsida; order Fabales; family Fabaceae; genus Vicia; species Vicia faba. The sequence goes on along the minus strand of OX451737.1, from coordinate 1,595,582,330 downwards.
ATAAAGGATAACCCTAATATGGCCAGAGATTATAAGTTGTTGGACTCGTTCTTAGACGAAGGGAAGGTGTTAGGAACCCCTCATCTACCTTGTTCACAAGGATACCAGGGTTTAGATTTGTGGTTTAGGAAATAGGATTTTAATTTTTATTAGGGGAACTCGCCACGATTTTAGTCGTATGCCTACGTATCCTCTTAGGTGGAATCAGAGTCCCAATTTGTAGTTCATAGTTGTTGGTTAGTGTTTTTTATGGATTATGGGAATATGTCGAATTAATCCTTGAACAAAGTCTGTGTTTGTAAATTGCAGAGTTGTTAGACGAAGTTCATAGTTAATGAGAAATATCTCCATAATCCTTTTTGAAAACAGATATAAGGTTTGAATTAGGTTAGTGAAAATTGTTAATAATTTTATTATTTAAATATTTTTTAAATATATTAATATATAAAAAATATTTTTAATGCATGACAAAAATAATTTTAATGCAATTAAAAAAGATATTTGAATGGGTTGCTAAAAAAGATTTGAATTAGTAAATAAATAAATCTAGAATTCATTATAAAAATAAATTTTAGTCATGAAAATATAAATAAATAAATTGATAAATAAAATAAAATGTAAAAAATATAATTTTAATTAATTTACCCAGGGGTGTATTTTAAGTTAGTTACTAAAAGGTTGTGGGTTTGAAGAGTAAGGCCTTAAATTCAGATGTTGGATTTGGGTCCAAAGCACAGGGGAGTGTTATTTTACAATGGCTTAGTAAAATTAGGGGTGCAGGAATTAAAGGTCCAAGTTCAGAAATTGAACTTGACCCAAAATGCGTGGAGGGATGTGGATTAAAAGAGGAGGGTCCAAGCCCATCATTAATCCTAATTCTAATAAATAATTAAATTAGTAATAATAACTAATTAGTAAAAATAAATAAATAAATAAAAAGCAACAGAAGAAGGATAGGGGAGACGTATCGCCGCTTGCTTCTAAGTAGAAACACAATTTGATTTAAAAAGACCACCAATTATAACAACAACCAATATTATAATAGTAATACATATTATAATAGCAACATATATTATAATAAAAACATAAACAACTTATATTAGAAGAACAACCAAAGATAGCTTCTCTTTCATCAAAGCAAAAGAAGGAAAAAATAGAGGTGGCACCTGGCGGAAAGCATTCAGAGAGAGAGATTGCATGTCATAGTGTTAGAAAACTCTCCCTCCAATTGTGAGAAAAATTTAGGTGTTCTGTTCAGAATCCTAAAATAATTGTTGATCACCAAAAGATTCTTGATGGAGACTTCAAGGTTTCTTTATTGTTGTTCTTCGATATGAAGAGCAACAACTTTTAGGAGAACTCTAGTGAGTTGTTGATTTGCAAATGATTATTGATTATCTAAATGATTGTTGATGAACATTTTTTAGGTGTTCTGTTCAAAACCTTGCAAGCCTTACTCCCTTACCAACTGTACTATACCATTCTATTCGAGATAAAAAGGCATATAGAAGCATATGAAGGTGGAAAAATATTTTGTTATTTTAAAAATACAAATAATTTAAAGTAAATTATTATATATTTTAAAAATAATTTGAATATTTTAAAAACGGGACGGGCAAATTTGGGGTATGACAGTTGTCCCTATTTAATTACTCTTCGATTGAAGCGTACAAGTATATGAAGTTTTGCACATTCAAATTGGAGATTTATTAAATAACGGAAGACCCCAAATTTTGACCAAAAGTTGGCTAGATAAGGATACGTTGTACAATGTTCCCCCAAGAGTTTTGAAAAAATAGGCAAAGATGATGATGTATCACCTCACTAGAATTTGAATAAAATAGTATATAGGCAAGGATGACGTTGTATCATCCTACCAGAGTTTGAGTAGAGAGTAAAATTTGAAGAGTAAGATTGATCCATATATGATGATGCAGATAACTCGTCAATACCTAGAAAAAGAGATCGTAGTTTTTGTGAATTTACCATAACCTAGGAGGTAAACAACATAAGTTGAAAGATTAATAGCTTATTGCTGCATGGGGACTGATGCAATAAGCTACTTCACAGTAGTATACTATTTTAAAATTCGACTTTCTAAAGCTTCGAGACTAACATAGAAAGCTTAAGACACCAATTTTATTCATCACAACCTAGGGGATGAATAAAAAAAGTTTGATAACACATCGCTACATGGAGACTGATGCAATGAGTTATATTGCAGATTTTGTCATATTTACTACAACCTAGGGAGTAAACAGTACGAGGATGAACCCACATATTTATCACAACCTAGGGGATAAAAGACAACAAGGGTGGGCTTATGTCATTCATCACAACCTAGGGAATGAATAGTATAACTCTGAAAATTCGCAAACCTATCGCAACCTATGGGATAAATATTTGAAGAATTTGTGCGTTTACCACGACCTAGAGGATAAAAGGCACGAAGATAGATTCACACATTCATTACAATCTAGGGAATGAATAATATGAACCCTACAATTCTCACACCTACCACAACCTATGGGGTATATGATTGAAAAGTGTTTTGATGATCAAATATTGGATAACTAGATCAAATACGTGATCAGAGTTTTTACCGGTTGTGTCTGTTCTCAACTAAAACCACCGGCTGAAAATCATCGAACAATGAAGTCGCCACCGAATGTCTTTTATCCCATATGGAGGGAAAGGTAAACATCGAGAAAACCTGGAAAGGGAGAAATCACGGTCTTTCGACCGAGAGATTGGGTAAGGGAGTCTGTTACGCAAGGGGAAGGTGTTAGCACCCCACACGGCCGTAGTACTCTACGGTATCCACTCTTGTTGTTTAATCTAAATGGGTGTGGTCAAATCCTATGTCTATGGCTTACAACTGAAAAGGGAATGCATGCAAAAGAAAAGAAAATAATGTAGGGAAAATAAAAGTTGTGCTCGGTTCGGCCCTACCCCAATACCTACGTATCCCTTTTAAGGAACCAGAGCAGCCGTAGTTCGGCTTATGTGTTTTGGTTGGTTTGTGTTTTTTAATTAAGACAAACAAAGATAGTCAAGATGGAAAAACATCAAATAAAACAACAAACAAAATAGATGGTAAAACATAGACTAAACGATAACAAAGTAACATGTCAAAGATGGCGAAACATCAAATGGTAAAATAACACACCTAACAGTGACATTGAGAATCAAAGTTAGATAATCAAACATGTGCGATGGCGAAACATCGGCTTCAAACAAATGTGCGATGGCAAAACATCGGCTAAATGATAAAAAAGTAACAAGTCAAAGATGGCGAAACATCAAATGGTAAAATATAAGACCTAACAGTGACATTGAGAATCAAAGTTAGATAATCAAACATGTGCGATGGAGAAACATCGGCTTCAAACAAATGTACGATGGAAAAACATCGGCTAAATGATAACAAAGTAACATGTCAAAGATGGCGAAACATCAAATGGTAAAATAACACACCTTACAGTGACATTGAGAATCAAAGTTAGATAATCAAACATGTGCGATAGCGAAACACCGGCTTCAAACAAATGTGCGATGGAAAAACATCGACTAAATGATAACAAAGTAACATGTCAAAGATGGCGAAATATCAAATGGTAAAATAACACACCTAACAGTGACATTGAGAATCAAAGTTAGATAATCAAACATGTGCGATGGCAAAACATCGGCTTCAAACAAATGTACGATGGAAAAACATCGGCTAAACGATAACAAAGTAACATGTCAAAGATGGCGAAACATCAAATGGTAAAATAACACACCTAACAGTGACATTAAGAATCAAAGTTAGATAATCAAACATGTGCGATCGCGAAACATCAGCTTCAAACAAATGTGCGATGGCAAAACATCGGCTAAATGATAACAAAGTAACATGTCAAAGATGGCGAAACATCAAATGGTAAAATAACACACCTAACAGTGACATTAAGAATCAAAGTTAGATAATCAAACATGTGCGATGGTGAAACATCGGCTTCAAAAAAATTTGCGATGGAAAATCATCGGCTAAATGATAACAAAGTAACATGTCAAAGATGACGAAACATCAAATGGTAAAATAACACACCTAACAGTGACATTGAGAATCAAAGTTAGATAATCAAACATGTGCGATGGCGAAACATCAACTTCAAACAAATGCGATGGCAAAACATCTGCTTCAAGATAACACAGACAAAGTAAAATTGCTTTGTATCTTTTATTCTGAAGAGGAGTTTGAATTCATTAGAGGTGTCTTATGATTTGCCAAGAAAACAGGTTTTTGTTTTAAGATGCAAAATGCAAAGAAAGGAAAAACAACTAAGGGGAACTAGCCTAGCACTATTCCTAGTGTTATCATACAATGGTTGACCCTAAGGTTGAGGATAAAGGAAAATCCTATCCTATGTTAGCATACATGGATTCCTACCTTAATCAGCATGTCAGAGAAAGCTTAACAAGACTATCCTATAGGGAACATGCAATGAGTGCGAAGTCGTGATCTCAATATCTAAATTGAGTGACTCATCGATCAACAATTAAAGAGGAAAAGCAATAAACATCCTATAGGGAACATGCAATGAGAGCGAAGTCGTGATCTCAATATCTAAATTGAGTGACTCATCGATCAACAATTAAATAGGAAAAGCAATAAACATCCTATAGGGAACATGCAATGAGAGCGAAGTCGTGATCTCAATATCTAAATTGAGTGACTCATTGATCAACAACAAACAAGATACATGCAATCAGACAAAAACCAGAGGGCCTCCTGACATATATCAGCAACAAAGGTCCCATCATGAAATCAGAGAATTATGCAAAATGAAAATGGGAGAAAGGAGGTAGTACAATACCAAACAGATAACTATCTGTAGCAATCAAGCAAGAATAAAAGAAACCCAGAGAAACTTCAAGCAAGATGGCATCAATAGACAAATTGAGTCAACAATTGCACCATCAAGATGTAAGTAAATTATCAGATATGTATAAATCCCATGGGCAAAGTGTGACATTCACAATCATAGATGTGCATATCCTGCATAAACCATCAAGCATGCCAAGCACAAAAACAATGCTAATATAATAAACTGTGTTCCACAAATAAAGTGGAACACAAAAGCCTCAAGCCAAAAGTGGCAACTTTCTCAAAGTACCTCGCACATTCAACAACCAAGTTAGTATTCCAAAAGTTTAAGAAGTGAGAATAATCATGGTGGCAATTACCAAATATTAGACATTATAAACAAGAAGAGACAAGCATATGAACAGATTAGGTCAAAAGAATCAAAGGAATGTTGCTATTTCCTATCACCATGTTGAATTGACAATTGAGTGTCAATCAAGGATCATAAGACTTGAGAATAATATGAACAAGAACCATAAAGGTCAGTAGCAAACATATTCCAATCGTGCACAATTAATTCAATCACAACTTCATGAATACAATAGGAAATAGAACCTACATAATGCATTAGATGGTTGAAAATATTCAAACATGAAGCTTCTAAGTGAAATGGCTTGAGCTAACATGGACAAGTCAGAATCAACATGATCATTAGGTTCCCAATTATAGGCCTCACTTAAGTTCATTAGCCAACAAACAAATTGCAGCAAGACATGCTAACATAATTGGGTACCTTCACTTTAAAATTACACCAAAAATAGAAACAAGGATCCATAATTCAAACCAAAAATATCTCAACATCTTGGAAGTGTTTATAAGTCAGAATGCAAGCCCTAAGTTCATGAATGTTTAAGGAAGAAGTCAAATGAAATTCAAAATTCAAGACTAGTTGGCAAAACTACCAAACTAGACAAGTTTTCAAAATTATTTGTGAAAAAATATCAAACCAAGTCAAGTAATTCAAGAAAAATAGTTTTAAAGTTCCCAATACATTCATGAACCATGATAAAGACCTGAAATCCAATAAAAGTCCAAGGCACAAGGGTTTTGAACATGAAACTTGCACCATAAGCACCAAAATCCTAGATTTTGACTTTTAATCCCAAATATTAATTAAATATGATTAAAACTCAAAAAAATCAAACCAAAGTCAAACCAAACACCAAGAAACTTTAAAAGTCAGAATATACATTTTCATATTTTTTTTGAATTAAGAAAAATCAAGAAAGAAAATAATATTCAAACAATTATGTAATTAACAAACATTCACATATCAAAATAATGTTTAAACCAAAAATTCAGAAAAATGGCCAACCAAAATTATATTCAAATATTAGGGCTAAAAACATACATCCCTGAATTTTTTGTGATTTTTTAGATAAAAGGAAAATATTAAAATAAAATAAAACAAACAATTAATCATGAAATTATTATTCAAAGGCAAGAAAATGCAAATCATAACCAAAAATCATGAAATGGTCAAAACAAAAATATGATCAGGTTCTATGATTAAAAACTAGATTACATGATTTTTTCTGTAATTTTTGAATTAATAGAAGTATTAAAAATAAAAAAAAACAAACAAATATTACAAATAAAATTTGAAATTAAATTTTTAATCAAAAATAATAAAAATGGTGAACCAAAGTCAGAATCAAATTTCACATTATTTTGGAAGTCTCAAATAATTTTTGTGGATTTTTTAGGTCAAAGGAACTATTAAAATAAAAATTATCTTTGATCAATTAATTAATTAAGCCTAACAATTTTTTAAACCAATCAAATTATTTTAAAAATTTATCCAAAAAATACACAAAGTCAGAAATATTATTTTTAATTTATGAGAATTTTTTCAGAATTTCGCAAGCATTTTTGAGCAAGAAATAAAATCATGGAAATTAAATTATAAAACAAAAATTTAAATAATCAAAAATTTCAAACGGACCAATCATGATGTGCCACCACATGATCTTCAACCTCCGGATGTTCAAAAAGCGCGCGCATTACACATTCTTAGGGCTCACTTTCAGATCAACACATCTCACTTAATATTTTGCATCATTTTTCATGAAACCAAAGGCAAATTAAAGCTAGCATGGCAAGGAATACATAACAATTTGAATCAGATCAAATCATCAATCGTACTGTCCACAATCAAGTCATGAACATGAGCAAAAACATGCTGCATCGCGAATTTCAGAACATTCAAACATGCATAATTCATCAAATTAAACACTATAAAGCTTCAGAATCATTCCATAGACTTCAAACAACATGATTATCAACTTAAATCACACGAAGCATGGCTATAAATCAGAATTCAAAGTTAAGAATTCGAACCTTTGAGGAAAAAAATGGATCTACTGTCACCTTCACTCCAGTTGCAATCCAAGGGTGCTAGCTTGATCTACTTGCTTTGGTGAAGCAGAATCCACAAAAAATTGAAGAAAACACCAAGGAATTGTGAGAATCGAAGCAAGTTACAGAAGATGGAAGAAAATTTCAGATATGGAATTCTTGAAAATGGCGCGTTCTCCCCCTCTCTCTTTGCTTGCTTTCACTTATATAGAGTGTGTAGAGAAGGATAGAAGTGGAAGTTTGTCCTTAAATCCGTTGGAGGGCAAGATTGAGAATTTTGGCCAAAAATAAGGTGCATACTGAATCAGGCCTTTTGCTCGTGCGTTCCCTTACTTCTTATGCGTTTAGTGAGCCAAATGAAGTCAGCAATGCATGCTTAAAAGGCCAGCCCATGATCATTTGAAATGAGAGAGTGTTGGTGAATTGGCTATTTTGAGCAATTTTGTCATTTTTTCAATGCAACATGTGCAATACCATATGGGGCACGAAATAGCAAGTGTAATGGGCCTCAGCATGTCACAAATTACCAATGGGATTGATTAGAAGCATGAGGAATGGCTAAAACTTGAGTTTGCAAGAAATGGCCATTTTGCATTTTGGCCAAATTTCAATAAAATGCAACGAAATTCCAAAACTCACAACTTGCTCATAATTTTGAGTTTTAACACAAATGAGTATAATTTGGAAAGGTGAAAATATCTACAAACCATTAGTTTATAGTTTTTACAAATTAATCCATTAAGGTCCCCAAAATTTGGCTTGAAATTCACTAATTTTGAAAAATGACCTATAATTTTGTAACTTCAAAAGGACATAACTCTTGATTCCTAATTAATTTGAATATGAGACCAAAATGAGGTGAAAGATCATTCTCTTAGCTTTCCAAGCATATTTCATTTGCATCTTCTTGATCAAATATGAATAAAATATGATTTTTTGAAATTAAGTCTTCATTTTCCAAAATTAGTAACTTCTAGGGTTTCTTCAAGAACAAGTTTCAACCCAAACTTCAATCTCTTTATTCCAATGACCAAAATGGACTTGAAATATGAAAAGCACATCCTTGAATTGACGGTTGACCAAAAGTTCACTTGGTCAACCTTGACTTTGACTGATTTGGGCCAAAATGACCATTTTGCCCCTCTGAATCAATTGATCCACTTCTCTTCAAAATTGATGATCAAAACATCAAACATATGATCTTCCAAACATATAAAGGCCATTTGCAAAGTTTCACTTCAAAATTCTCAAGAAATCTTAATGAAATCCCAAACCCTAATTTTGGTGAACTCATTAGGAGACTGATGAATCATCTTCCAAAACCTCAAATCCTCTGGGTGACTTGATCAATTCCTTGTACAAAGACCTTCCAAATATCAAAGAAATGTTGTGGCTCCCTAAATCAAGTCTTGTACATTGGCCCACAACCTTGCTCAAGCAAAACCCTAATTTGGTTGATGAATCCAAGGAGTGATTCCACTTGTGATCCCACACAAGCTCCAATCCTCTTGATGGTCCAAAGAGATGGGTAAAAAACATCTTGAGACATGCTATAACTTTTAAGCTCAAATGATCCAGAGATTTGGATGGTAAGATATTTCTTGAGCAACTTGTCCATGCAAAATAACCTTCAAGGCTTGAGGAAGACTTGACAACCAAAGTGCTTTGATCCCATCACAATGTATTGAAGGGGTGAAAAACACAAGAAGGGGGGGTTGAATTGTAAAACTGGAATCTTAAAGCAAATGACAAGATATTTTTATCCTGGTTCGTTTGATCTCAAACTACTCCAGTCCACCCGTCAAGGTGATTTCGCCTCTCTCCAACGAGGTCTTAATTCACTATATTCAACTGAATACAAATCTGCTTTAACAACTGCTAAAGCCTTCTTGATTCAAACCACAATCCGGTTTGTCAAGGCAACACTTTCTTACAAAGGTATAAAATAATGTGTGTGAATGTTTTCTACAAAACTATATCACAACTGTGATGTTTACACAAATGAAGCTTAGAATACTAGGTTGCTAAACGCTAATGAAGTATCAGAGTTTGTTGGTTTAGCAAAACTGGTAGATGAAGATTATTGATCAGCTTTGTGCGTGTAGAGAATTGGAGAGCATTAGCCATGATAATCTTCGAAGCTTTGTTTATATAGCACTTGAGAAGATGAACGTTGAAGCAAATATTCTTGATTCAATGCTATTAACAAGCTTTCCTTTTTGAGCAGATCTTGTCTGGAATGAGGCTGTTGGAATTGATTAGCGTTCAATGCACAGTACCGTTGCTTCTTCAATGCACGTTCTGGCTTGGCTCATTCTGATTCTGCTTCGCTGCTGATGAACTATTTGATTCTGTATCAGAGTGTTTTACGCGCAGTTCTGTTCATCAAGCTTCAGCATGTGCGTGAGTTGATCATCTGATCTTCACGTTCTGATTCAGCAACTTCTGATGCTGGTGTATCAAATCAAGTTCTGATGCTGAATGAGTGATCTTGCTTATTTTAATCATCATATCTGCAAGTCAGAGCATAGTAATTTTAGGCAGCATATAATTCAAACATGAAACATACAAATACTATATCTTTTCACTTTGTTATCATCAAAACTTAAATATAGGGTACTAGATTCAAACATTGTTCTAACAATCTCCCCCTTTTTGATGATGACAAAAACTAGATATTTTAAATGAAAAAATAACGTGAAAAGTATCTGGGAAATGTTTCAGAGTTAAGAAGTAAGGAAAAATCAGAGTTAAGAGATACTCCCCCTGAGTTTGTTACTTCCCTTTGATATGCGTGTCTTTCAGGATCAGATCTTTTTCTTTCTTTGAACATCAGATTAAGAGTCTTTGACTTATCAGAGAGCAGAGCTTCAGAGCTTTTCCTGTCAGAGCTTTGCTTCGGATCAGAGTGTTAGGACGATCAGAGCTTCATATATCAGAACTTCATATTTGATCAGAGCAACATGAGCTTCTACATTTTGATCAGAGCATCTAGCTTCTAGTCTTCATAGTGTTCAAGAGCTTCCTTGTGCCTGTAGACTTAAAGACAAAAACATTTCAAGTAATAGAGTTAGAATGTTTGAGAGTTTCTGTCTAGTTAGCCGTTATTGATTTTAAATATCATTCTTGTTCTCCCCCTTTTTGTCAGCAATCAAAAAGTGTTAGTGATGTGCTAAAACAATTTAGATCAGAAAAACAAATTATATTAAAATAGTTCAGAGCAAAAGAACATTACACAAACATAGTCAAAACAGTACATCAGAAAATGAAGAAAACATAGAGAATGTCATGCATGAAAAAATATTTAAGGTTGAGGTGGCATGCGTGAGAACAGGCTTTCCAGCATTGCTTGAATCTTTTCAGAAGTTTCATTCTGCTTCTGAACCATGGTGACAACAGTGTCAATTTTGCTGTCCTGTACATTCATTCTTGCTTCCATCTTCTGATCATTCTCTTCCATCCTCTGCTGGAGACGCAAGTCATTCAGCCTTAGTTCTTCCAGAGCCTGCCTGTCCAAGGCAGCTTGAGAACTTTCAGCAGGATGAAGTTTCTCAGAACTTTCAGCTACATCTTCTGCTGGATTTTCTTCCTGAAGAGTCTTGTCTTCTTCTGATGGTTGCACCTGTGCAGCTTGCTCTTTCTCAGACCAGGATTCACTGTCCAGAGGGAGCACAACTTCTTGAGGCAGCTGACTCTCAACTTCCTTCAGCAGCTTGCTAAAGTTCTGTTGAGCCTGCTCGTAGTTGACGTCCTGCAGCTTGAGTGCTTCAGCACGTACCCATACTCTGAACTGTGACCAGAGCTGATCAGAAGCAGCTGGGTCGATCATCCCGGGACAGACTTGCTTCAAAGAAGCAATCCATTGCAGCATACCTGTTTCAAAATTCAAAATACCAGAGCCAACATCTGGTTGCTTTGGTATTGGTATGGAAATTTTGTGTCTTAGATCAGCAAGACGTTCAAGACTTGTTAAGTCAATGAAAGTTCTGCTGGGGTTTTCAGATGATTGGTTTTCAGAGGTTGTTTGTTTTGGAGGAGGGTTATCAGAGTCAGAGGATATTTCTATTGGAGTGGTTGGAGTTTTTGGAGGTGTTGATTCCTCTGAAGATGGCAACTGGGGCCTGACAATGGTGGTTCCACATGGCAACTGGATGGCCAGCGGTGAAGGTTGAGGTGAGTGGGGATCAGAATGATGAGGAGAAGGGGTTTCATAGCGGTGAAACTCTGTTTGTGGCGAAGGTGGATTATTTTCTGGTTGAGGAGGTGGAATCTCTGATTGCTCAGGGATCAGAGGTTCTTCTGTGAGTGGTTGTTGTGATTGTGGTTCTGGTTCTGATTCTGGTTGTATTTCTGGTTCAGGTTGTGTTTCTGGTTCAGGTTGAGGAGGAGGAATATTTGGTGGTTCAGAATGAGGTTGAACAGAAGCATGTTCACGCTCAATATCAGCTAGCACTCTATCAAGTGCTGGTGTTGTTGAAACAGTTGGTTGTTTGGGAATTTTAATTCTGGTTCTTCTGAGTTGTAAGGTCTCAGAAGGGTCTTCTGGTATGGTTTCATCAATAGTAGGGATTGGAATGGATATTCTGTGAGAGGTTTGAGGAGGAGCAACAAATGTTGGAATAGTAGATGAAATTGAAATAGGGGCAGCAGATGAATTACCTCGTTTCTTTGGAGTCTGATGAGATGATCCTTCTGCTTTCCTCTTCTTTGTCTTCTTCTGAGTCACTTCAGGTTGAACTTGACTCAGATCTTTGATCTTCAGCTTTGAACCTGCATCTTCTTCCTTGTATGAATCTGGATACTTGAGAAACATATCAGGTTGGGATTCCATTTCAGAAAATTTTGGGAAATTACTCAGAGGCACTCTTCTTCTGGAGATGTCAGCAGTTGAAGAAGCTCTGGGTTCCTTCTTAATATTTTCTATCAGCTTCATCTTTTTCAGGTTCTTAGCGTTCAGCGGTTTTCCAACAGTTGGTTCCATAGTGCCCAGCACTTGAGCTTCGCTCAGATAATCTATCAGCTTATTCTCTGTCAGAATATCTGATATGAGCCTCCCAAACGGTATCCAGTCCCTTTTGGTCCTTTCTTCTTCTCTAGTCTCTTTCACACTAGTCTTCAGATGGTTGAACAGGAAGTGTGCCAGATTGATCTTCACCCTCTGATCAATAAAGTAGATCAGAAATTGCTGATCCACGTTTATATAATCAGGAGAGCTTGTTGGCTTCCTGTGATTGAAACAGCCCAGAACAATCTTGGCCCATACTCTGCAGTGATCCTTCAGATCCTTGATTTTGCTGCTGGGAAAACCAAGAGTGAAAATGCAGTTGGCTACCACACCTATATCAGGGCATCTATCAGCCATGTCCACACAACGGACTCCACCACCACTTTGACCGATTAACCTAGCAATGAGGTCTTCAGAAATTACTATCTTCTTTCCCATGACAGAAGAGATGACTAGATGTTTATGAATCTTGGCGTGAATCCAAAATTCCTTGACAAGCTCTGGGAAAGTTGGTCCAACCAACCTATCGAAATACCTCTCCCACTTTTGAGCCCTAATTTCATCAGTTAGGTCAAATCCATTATCCTTCAAACTTTCGAAGTCGATGATTAACTCAGAGAGAACCTCAAGATTCTTTACCGGTGTGAGAAGAGTTCTGGTAGGCACCTGATATTGCTCAGAAGTTTCTTTCTTCTGATTTCCTGCAGAAATGCTGGAGGATGCCATTGTTCTCACACAACAAAGCTTTGAGAATGATTTGAGAAAAAGGTTTGAAGGAGATAAACTCAGAAATATGCAGAAAATACTTGAGAGATTATGAGAAAGCGTAAAGAATAAGAATGAAGAATGATGTGCTTAAATAAGGTTTTCAAAAATTATTTTGAAAAATTAAACGTTTTTAAGAGAGAGAAAGAAAATAATGATTGCCATTAACAAGCGTGATTACTTTGCATTAAATGCTTGCTGATTTTGGGGGATTTGAGAAAGATACTTAAAAACGGTTACCAGACATGTGTCTCAATGCACCCAATCAGCGCTTTGCCTTCTCAGAAGCGTGCACGCGTTCAGCTTCAGAGATTTGCTGATGATTGGATGACACTTGTTTGATGTAGTGATCAGCACGTCTGTCTTTGAGATTAGACTCTCAGATCTTTAGACTTGCATCTGATACAATCTGCATGTTCTATCTTTCTGAAAGAAGATTGATCAGAAGTTCACAGTAATATAATTACATTCTGAAGATAAATACATGGAATTAAAACATTTTCATTCTGGGCATACTTTCATGCTGAGATGTTTCAGAATGAAATTAAACCTATCTTCTGAAAGGGGTTTAGTAAAGATATCAGCCCATTGATGGTCTGTATCTATAAATTTCAAGTTTAAAATGCCTTTCTGAATATAGTCCCTAATGAAAAGATGTTTTATTTCTATATGCTTAGCTCTAGAATGTAAAATAGGATTCTTACTTAAGCAAATAGCAGAAGTATTATCACAAAGAATAGGAATGTTACTCTCAAAAATCTGGAAGTCTTCAAGCTGACTTTTCATCCAGAGCATTTGTGTGCTACATCCAGCTGCTGCTATGTACTCAGCTTCTGCTGTTGACAGCGCAATTGTTGATTGCCTTTTGCTGGACCACGAGATCAGATTTTCTCCCAGAAACTGGCAGCTTCCAGAAGTACTTTTTCGTTCCACTCTGTCTCCAGCAAAATCAGCATCACAGTAGCCTACTAAGCTGTAATCACTAGATTTTCTATAAAACAAACCCAGATTAGTAGTACCTTTCAGATACTTGAAAATTCGCTTAACAGCTGTTAAGTGAGATTCTCTAGGATCTGATTGGAATCTAGCACAAATGCATACGCTGAATAAGATATCAGGTCTTGAAGCAGTCAGATAAAGGAGAGAACCAATCATACCTCTGTAGACTTTATGTTCTACGCTTTTGCTTACCTCTTCTCTTTCCAGAATGCACGTGGGATGCATTGGAATCTTTGATGGCTTACATTCTGAGAGGTCAAATTTCTTCAGAAGATCTCTGATGTATTTGCTCTGATGAATGTAAGTTCCCTCTGGAGTTTGATTGATCTGAATTCCTAGAAAGAATTTCAGTTCCCCCATGAGGCTCATCTCAAATTCTGCCTGCATACACTTAGCAAATTTTCTTCCAAGAGAAGGATTAGTAGAACCAAAGATTATATCATCAACATAAATTTGACAGACTAAAATGTCACTCTTAACTGTTTTACAGAATAGAGTAGTGTCCACTTTCCCTCTGGTGAATTCATTTTCAAGCAGAAAGTTACTTAGCCTTTCATACCAAGCTCTGGGAGCTTGTTTCAGACCATACAGTGACTTTTTCAGTTTGAAAACATGTTCTGGATATTTTGTATTTTCAAAACCTGGGGGTTGGTGAACATAAACTTCTTCTTCTATATAACCATTTAAGAATGCACTTTTGACATCCATCTGATACATAGTGATGCCTCTATTAACAGCAAATGAAATTAAAAGTCTGATAGATTCTAACCTGGCGACTGGGGCAAAGGTTTCTGTATAGTCTATCCCCTCTTGCTGACTATAACCTTGTGCAACCAGTCGTGCCTTGTTTCTGACGACTTCACCTTGTTCATTAAGCTTGTTTCTGAACACCCATCTTGTTCCAATGACGTTGAATCCTTTTGGTCTGGGAACGAGATCCCATACGTCGTTTCTGGTGAATTGATTCAGCTCTTCTTGCATTGCCAGAATCCAGTCATTATCCAGAAGTGCTTCATTAATAGAAGAAGGTTCAATCAGAGACACAAGTCCCATCAGAGTTTCTTCAGAGTTTCTGAAGCTTGCTCTTGTTCTGATTGGATCTTCCTTTCTTCCTAGGATAGTCTCTTCTGGGTGATCCAAACTGCTTCTGGGCAATCTCTTCTGAGGTTGATCAGCAGCTGTTGAAGGATTTCTAGCATTGCTCCTTTCAGACGTTGAAGGAATGTCTGTGTTGAGAGCTTCTGATGGCTTGTCTTCAGAACCTGCAAATTCAATTTCTATACCTGCAAGATTTTCATTCTGCTTTGACTTTTCAGAGTCAAGCTTATCATCAAAACGAACACTGATTGATTCTTCCACAATCTGTGTTTCTGTATTGTATACTCTGTACCCTATTGAGCGTTCAGAGTATCCTAACATAATACACTTCTGTGCCTTAGAATCAAACTTGTTCAAATAATTCTTAGTATTTAACATAAAGCAAGTACATCCAAATGGATGAAAATACGAAATGTTGGGCTTTCTGTTCTTCCACAATTCATATGGAGTCTTTTCCAGAATAGGTCTTATTGAGATTCTATTCTGAATGTAGCACGCTGTGTTTATTGCCTCTGCCCAGAAAGTCTTAGCAACATTTGTCTCATTGATCATGGTTCTGGCCATTTCTTGCAATGTTCTGTTCTTTCGTTCTACAACTCCATTTTGTTGAGGAGTTCTAGGACAAGAGAAATCATGCAGAATGCCTTTGTCATTAAAGAATGACTCAAAATCTTTATTTTCAAATTCTCCACCATGATCACTTCTGACTTTAACGATTCTAAGATCTTTTTCATTCTGAACTTGGTTACAGAAGGTAACAAACACAGAGTGTGACTCGTCCTTGTGTCTTAAGAACTTTACCCATGTCCATCTGCTATAGTCATCTACGATTACTAACCCATACTTCTTGCCACTGACTGAAGCAGTTTTAACTGGTCCAAATAAATCAATGTGCAGAAGTTCTAATGGCTTAGAGGTAGAAACAACATTTTTGGATTTAAAAGAAGGTTTTGCAAATTTGCCTTTCTGACATGCTTCACACAGAGCATCTGAATTGAACTTCAAATTTGGAAGTCCTCTGACCAGATTGATTTTGTTAATCTGAGATATTCTTCTCATACTAACATGCCCCAATCTTCTGTGCCAGATCCACTGCTCGTTGTTAACAGACAGAAGACATTTTACGTTCTGACTCTTTAGTTCAGAAAGTTTGATTTTGTAAATGTTGTTTTTCCTCTTTCCATTAAACAGGATAGTCCCATCTTTCTGACTAACAACTTTACATGATTTTTGATTAAAGATTATATCATAACCGTTATCACTTAATTGACTTATGGATAACAGATTATGCATCAATCCATCTACTAGCAGAACATTATTAATAGAGGGAAGATTTCCGTTACCTACAGTTCCAGAGCCAATTATCTTTCCCCTCTGATTGCCTCCAAAGCCAACGTGGCCTCCAGGCTTAAGTTCCAGGCTTTGGAACATATGCCTTCTTCCCGTCATGTGTCGTGAGCAGCCAGAGTCCAGGTACCATGACTGGTGTTTCTGACTTGCTGCTAAAGATATCTGCAACATGTATTATTTTATCCTTAGGTACCCAGATCTTCTTGGGTCCTGATTTGTTAGTTTTACCAAAACTCTGGTTGAATTTTGGTTTCACAAAGTGATTACTACTAGTATATTTGATGTCATGTGTGTGACCATACACAAAGTGTGAATTTAGAGGAGTGTGTTTAATGGTTAAATCCATGACATTTTTAGGTGTAGGAACCTTACCTAGGTATCCTATTCCTTTCCTGCCGTTTCTGCTAACTCCATAGATCATTGAAGCCATTCTGCTTCTATCTATGCTTTTAGCAAGGAACTTCTGGAAACTATGATCATACTCCTTGATGATCTCATCAGCGTTGCTGGGAGTTTCAGAAATTGGTTCTTTCTGAGAGTTTTGTAAAGAGTTTTCTAATTTTGAAATTTTACCTCTCAGCTCAGAGTTTTCCAATTTGAGACTCTCAGACTTATTAGAGTCAGATTCAAGAGTCCTTTTCAGGTCTCTGAATTTAGCTCTAATCTGCTGATAACGTTCCAGAATTTCATTGAGGCTTTCAGCAAGTTCAGCCTTTGTAAAATTAACAGCGAAGTTAGGGAATACCTCTTCTGTGTCTGATTCTGAGTCTGATTCAGAAGCTTCACTGTCATCTGGAATGTTAGCCATGAGCGCTATGTTTGCCCTTTCATCATCTGATTCTGAGTCAGCTTCAGACGAGTCAGAGTCATCCCATGTGGCCATGAGACTTTTCTTCTTCTCTCTTCCAAACTTCTTTTTGGGCTTTTCCCTCTGAAGCTTTGGACAGTCACTCTTGTAATGTCCTTGCTCATTGCACTCGTAGCAGATGATGTCTTTGGTATTTGGCTTCTTGCTACCGGAGGAGCCTTCAGATCTTCTGTATCCAGAGGAAGAATCTGTTCTTCTGTATCTGGAAGAAGACTCGTTCTGATCAGATCTTCTGGGATTCCTGAACTTCCTTTGTCTTTGCTTCCACAGTTGATTGACTCTTCTGGAGAGAAGGGAAAGTTCGTCTTCTTCTGATGAGGATCCATCAGATGTTTCTTCAACTGCCTGCAAAACTTTAGATTCAGATTTTCTGTTAGATTTTAAAGCTATAGGCTTACCTTGCTTCTGAGGCTCGTCAGCTTCTAGCTCTATCTCATGACTTCTGAGGGAGCTTATAAGTTCCTCCAGAGTGATTTTGTTGAGATCCTTCGCTAGCTTCAGAGCAGTAACCATAGGCCTCCACTGCTTGGGTAAACTTCTGATTATCTTCTTGACATGGTCAGCAGTAGAGTATCCTTTGTCCAGAACTTTGAGACCAGCTACCAGAATCTGGAATCTAGAGAACATAGTTTCAATGGATTCAGATTCTTCCATTTTAAACGCCTCATACTTCTGAATGAGCGCCAGAGCTTTTGTTTCTTTGACTTGAACGTTGCCCTCGTGCGTCATTCTGAGAGAATCAAAGATGTTCTTAGCTGTATCTCTGTTGGAGATCTTTTCATACTCAGTATATGAGATGGCACTGAGGAGGATGGTTCTGGCCTTATGGTGATTCTTGAAATCACGCTTTTGTTGATCAGTCATTGATTTTCTTTCAATCTTCTGACCAGTTGCATTCACAGGGTGCGTGTATCCATCTGTCACCATATCCCACAGATCAGCATCATGTGCTAGAAAGAAGCTTTCAATTCTGTCTTTCCAGTAGTCAAAGTTTTCTCCATCAAAAACTGGAGGTTTGCCGCTGAATCTGTCTCTATCCTCATTGTTGTCATTGCTGAAATGAGAGTTGTTTCCTGCCATTGTGTTTTTCTGACGCTGGATCTTGTACTGACACGGTTAAGTGTTTTAGCTCAGAACCAGGCGCTCTGATGCCAATTGAAGGGGTGAAAAACACAAGAAGGGGGGGTTGAATTGTAAAACTGGAATCTTAAAGCAAATGACAAGATATTTTTATCCTGGTTCGTTTGATCTCAAACTACTCCAGTCCACCCGTCAAGGTGATTTCGCCTCTCTCCAACGAGGTCTTAATTCACTATATTCAACTGAATACAAATCTGCTTTAACAACTGCTAAAGCCTTCTTGATTCAAACCACAATCCGGTTTGTCAAGGCAACACTTTCTTACAAAGGTATAAAATAATGTGTGTGAATGTTTTCTACAAAACTATATCACAACTGTGATGTTTACACAAATGAAGCTTAGAATACTAGGTTGCTAAACGCTAATGAAGTATCAGAGTTTGTTGGTTTAGCAAAACTGGTAGATGAAGATTATTGATCAACTTTGTGCGTGTAGAGAATTGGAGAGCATTAGCCATGATAATCTTCGAAGCTTTGTTTATATAGCACTTGAGAAGATGAACGTTGAAGCAAATATTCTTGATTCAATGCTATTAACAAGCTTTCCTTTTTGAGCAGATCTTGTCTGGAATGAGGCCGTTGGAATTGATTAGCGTTCAATGCACATTACCGTTGCTTCTTCAATGCACGTTCTGGCTTGGCTCATTCTGATTCTGCTTCGCTGCTGATGAACTATTTGATTCTGTATCAGAGTGTTTTACGCGCAGTTCTGTTCATCAAGCTTCAGCATGTGCGTGAGTTGATCATCTGATCTTCACGTTCTGATTCAGCAACTTCTGATGCTGGTGTATCAAATCAAGTTCTGATGTTGAATGAGTGATCTTGCTTATTTTAATCAGCATATCTGCAAGTCAGAGCATAGTAATTTTAGGCAGCATATAATTCAAACATGAAACATACAAATACTATATCTTTTCACTTTGTTATCATCAAAACTTAAATATAGGGTACTAGATTCAAACATTGTTCTAACATGTATGAATGCAATGTAATATGATATTCATGATGAAACATAAGCCTAAATCAAGAGGGTAAATTTTGGGGTGCAACAGCTGCCCCTATTCAAATATCTTCAACATGATAAGTGAGAAAATTGATAACTTTCGAGCGTTCAGGGTTGATGATGTTTTAATACGAAAGAACCCAAAAATTTACACTCTTGAAAGAAACAGAGACAAAACATGCGTCAGAGTGAAGCTGTAACACAGGTTGAAACAGAACAAGAACAAAGAAGAGTAGACGCAACTAAACTTCCGGATAAACGCGCCAAGGTAAAACTAGGCTTCAAAAAGGGGCGAGACAAAACTCAAACAACAGAGTATAGACGAAACTAAGCTCTGTAACAGAAAACGTACGCGGGCGAGGAGATGAAACTCTGAGCTCGACCCAAAGCAAAGTGGCTAGAGTGCGTGATTCTAGGAACACTTGCCAATCTCAACTAAGATAGACAGTAAGAAGGAACTAAAAGAATCTCATAAATGAGGAACCAAAAGCGAGATGAAACTTGACTCAAAGACCAGTTAGACGAAACTAAACTAGATGAGTGTCAGGACGAAACTGGATTTCACGCACAGGTAACGAGGCGAAACTCGACCCAAAGCGAAGTGATGAGAGTGCATGTTTCTCAGAGCACCTTATGGTCTCAGACCAATTGATAAACAGTGACGAAAACTGATAGAAGAATCCAAGGAACAAAGGAGACTGATTTCAAACCAGGGACGCAGTATAAACACTGCACTTGGTAAATGAACACCGTCAAAGGGTCCAAGGTATGAAAACAAAGACGAGACGAAACTCGACTCAACAACTAGTTAGACGAAACTAAACTTAGATGAGTACCAGGACGAAACTGGATTTCATGCACAAGCAACGAGGCGAAACTCAACCTAAAGCGAGGAGATTAGGGCGTATACCTAAAAACCTACTGAAAGCGAATATCATGGCGAAACTGGTATTCGAAAAGGTGCACCAACAGATATTGGAATGAACCAGAGAGGGTAGTGAAGACTAAACTCGAAAAGACCGCGCCAGGGCGAAACTGAACTACAGTCAAGAGTAGACACTTAAACAAAAGATTAACGTCAAAAGGATATTGGTATAGGGAGGAAACTGAGATTATGAGGACGAAGACCTCGCTGGGGATTAAATCCGAAGTGTTAGAAAATCACTGGGGATGACAGAAATAATAATGGCTTATGTTCCGATGCATGTTGGAATTCTTTTTCATAGCGCAATGCTCCATATAATGGAAATGCTACACATTTTGGTAGATGCAATGTAATGATGCATATTTAAAAAGTGTCACTAGAGAATGGTCAATTGAGAAGCCAATAACCAAGAAATCAGAATCTGACCGGACTTGCAAAAATAAATTGAAAATTCAAAGGGGGGCAGGAAATATGGGAATCCACTGGGGAAGGAACCTCGAAATCCTAGGAAAGATCAGGTCGACACTGCAACTTCCGGAAAAGTACGAAAACCTTTTGCTGGGGGAACAAAACTCTGCTGAAGAGGTGGGACTTCACCAGGGAGATAGAACTCTATTGAAGATTATCTTGCTGGAGAGATGTTCTCTTGGAATGCAACCAAAGGACGAATCCCGCAGGTAGTCATACGGTATCAAAACCTCACTGGGGAATAAGAGAAGATCCTAAACAAAAGGATGCCCCGGTCAACAGATCAGCTGGGAAGTGAGAGGTCAAAGAGAGGGATCTCTATTGGGAAGTTAAAACTTCTTCAGAATGTGAGTTCCTACTTAACGACCTTACTGGGGATAGGCAACATATCTTACTCTTGAAGTCTTAGAACGAAACTTTCTGAAAGAAACTCCCTGGAGTAACAAAACTTTGCCGCGAAAACGAAACTTCATCGGGGAAAGGCAATTTCACTGGGGAAAGGCAGCTTCACTGGGGAAACGAAACTTCACAGGGGGTAAGAAGAAGAAGAAAACCGAACATTCCCTTTTGACCATCATTAAGCTCTTTACAGGTATTTAATGTGTAAACCTTTTTTTTGATGTCAAACAACTGTTTTGCATACAAAAAAAAGTTTATTGAGAATGATAAACCTGATGCGATAATTATTTAAGCCTTGAAGTTGAAAACTTTAACAAAATGTCGCATCTCTGTTGTGAATGAATCACTGGCTAGAGTGCAAAAAGGTTTTAAAACTTTTCTTTCCCCTTTTTGAAAAACGAGTTAAAATGCGAGCGATAAGATACCAGCATGGATATGCAACACATATTCGAGGAGTTCAGGAAATGTTATCCCATTGTAGTATGCTTTCGAGTTAAACCTTGTTTCAGTTAGGACTTTTAAAGGTTGTAATGTGGCTTGGTTCAAGGTTCTTTTGAAAAAAGTTTTTCACGGTTCAAGTTATTTGGTGCCCACCCCCTTCGTGATATTCTCCTGTCCTAAGTTCAGATGATTTATCACAAACATTCATCTTTCAAAAAGATTTATAATGGCTGAGTGATCACGACAAATCCTCCAACATGATTGTCGCTTAACTTCTGCAGCTTTTGTTGTTGATATTGTTGTTGCTCTTCTTTTTTATGAAAGTTTTATTGAATAATCTCTTTTTTTATACCCTTTTAGGATCTCTTTTCCCTAACTTTTGCCTGGACAAAATCTTTTCAATCTCCATTTTGGGAGTCCAGCGGGATGCCCTAACTTTTGCCTAAGCGACTTGTTTTCAAGTTTCGACTTAGCAGGGCTTTTTTTGTTTCTTTCTTATTCATGCTTTCCATTTTGAACAAGTCAATGTGACTTTTGAACTTTTTCTTTCTTTCTCTTTTTTTTTGAAGAACACAAATGCCTCATTCCTTGGTCGGTGAGGGATAACCATTATTGTATCGATTCGATCTTGACCTCAGGACTTTGTGAGGAAATGAACATCATGGTTTAGACACGCATTGCCTTTTTCATGATGTGAAAGACAAAATGTGATGGTCCTCAGATGGGATATTCCTTCTGAAACTTGACTGCTTGGGCATATCAACTAAACATCTACCCTGCCCCTGGTTAAAAAAAGTTTTATTTTTATTTTTCCGAAGAGAAAGGAAACTCCTACTTCGAAGGCTCAGAGGGGTTGACGAGGGTCTAACTCCCTTATATCTCCAGTGTTTGGGGATTGAAACAATGCCTGTACATCATCAACAAGGTTCTACTCAAAAGCATATCACTACAGTCACCATTTTCAGCTAAACTCCTTCCTCCAAACTCTTGGCTAAGCAAAAGAATTGGCACAGTTGGTATCAAAATGCCCGAAAAACAATTAAAGAGTGATTTTGTAAAAATAATTTTTTTTTAGGAAAAAACATTCAACGCATCAAGACTGACATTCAGCTATAAAAAAAATCCAGTATGCAGATGTTGTACCCCAAAATTTTCCCTCCCATATTTCTCAAAACATTTCAAGAAAGATCCCCAAGTTGCTCAAGGTAGTCCAAGGGTTGGCCAGACAAGCTCTCTCCTAAGGCAGTCTACCTCAAATTAGGGTTTCATGTTGCATCAAGATACTTGAGTCCAAGGGACCCTAAATTCTCAACATTGTCCTAATATGTTCTCAAGATTATCCATGTCAAGTTTCAAGCCTTGCAGAGGAAGTTTTCCCAGTCAATTGCTCAAAGGCCTGAAAATCGACTGTGCTAGGGCAAAAGTCAACTGTGGCCCACATACAGTCAAACTTCATTATTTTTGGTAAACATCCTCATTTTGAAGTATATTTCATCATTTGATCAAGGTTTGATCATGATTCATCAAGGATTGCTCATAATTCATCAAGACTCAAAAGTTGTTAAATTAGTAATTTGTAGGAAAAGTCAACTCAACTTTGACCAAGCATAACTTTCTCATACTTTATGAGAAGTGACCCATACAAAGCTCATTTTTAATAGGATGAAATTACCTACAATCCATCTTCATCTACCAAGTTCAAAATATGCACTCACAAGAAATTATGAATTTGGACATTATAGGTCATTTTGGAAAGTCAACAAAAACACCTTTTGGGTAAAAGCTTCTTACATGAACATGGAATATCCAATTGAGATGAAACGAAAGAGGTCTCTTAGGGGACATCCTAAGCTTTCTAAAAAGTCCGAGAACACCCTCATAAGGTTAAAATTGAGACAGATATGCATTGTCAAAGTTGGATAATTTTTGAAAATATGCATGAAGCAAATATTGACCAAACTTGGATTTTTTTCAAAATGGGCATATCTTTTCAAGTTTTAAACTCATTCCTAACATGGTCCACGACCTCTAAGCCCACCCATACATTTTTCTACTATTTATGCTATTTATTTTGATATTTTATTCATTAAAATTCAGAATTAAATAAATAAATAATAGAAATAATATAAATTTTGATGTGAATCCATTTTGGGAAAGTTTGATGCTGGTTTATGTCAATTGATTTCGTGCAATAACTCTTCAAATATGTCCAGGTTCATCCACATGTTAAAATGGCATAAAATCATCAAATATGGCATTTTTTTTCAAATTTTGATCATGGTCTTAAAACACAACATTATGAGGGAGATTCTTTCCATGATTTCTTGCCTCCTCATTCTCCTCTATAAATATAGAGCCATACAAGCTTGAAAGGGACGGAAATCCTCTCTAAAAAGCTCTTAAAAAGCTCTTAAAAAGCTCTCTAAAAGCTCTTCAAAAAGCTCTCTAGAAATCAAAGAATTGGTGCAAGTCATATCTCTAGGTTCCGGTCTCTCTCAATTGACATCAAGCCTCAAAGAATCCTCTTGAAGTCCTCAAGAGTCTTACAAGGCCCAAGAGCAATCCATCACACGCCTAACACGCCCTCCATTTGACAACACCGGTTTGGTAAAATTTTAAACTTTGAATCTCTAATTTTAATCACATTTTATGGTATGCTAAAGTTTGTTTGAGTTTATATAGAACATTTATGGATGGTTGAATCATAGGTTCCACACAAGAATCAAAAAACACCATAGTTAGAGCATGAAGCTTTCGAAGATCCGGGCCTAAGGATTTCTGATGATTGCACCCCCTGTTTACTTTTGCTACTAGGCCCATCTTTATTTTCATGTTTTATTCGTTTTATTTATTTCTTTTAATCCCTTTTATTTTTTATCAATAAACAAATATAAAAATCACATAAAAATAGATTTAGGATTTTTTCTTAATTAAATTTTAATTTTAGGTAAAACTTTAATTTCTTTTTGTAAATAACTTAAAAATAATTAGAATAAATAGGTTTTATTACTAACTTAATTATATTATATTTTTTCCTAAAATAACCAAAGAAACCAAAATAGGTCATGTAATTATTTTTATTAATTAATTTAATTAACTAATTAATTGCATACTTAATTTAGAAAACTTATTTCTTTTATTAAAAACAACAAAAAACAATTTTTTTTAATTAGGTTAGAAGGGTCAAAACCTTAAATTCTCGTCGATCTTAATTCTTCTCGCGCGCTTTATTTTTATTATTTACCATATTGATGTAACTGCCTACAGTTTGTAATAGTTTAATTAGGATGTTTATTTACATTTATCGCTTTATTTTCACAGGGTTTGTTTTTGGCTATGTAAATACCCGAAGCCTTGTAATAGCGTAGTTTAAATTCCGCACTTTAAATTCCGCAAATTATTAACTGTTAGATGTATGATATAGGGATGCATGACAAGAATGTATGATTAATTTTAAAACAGTTAGATCACCCTAAATGTGCAAAGATAAATAAACTGAAATTGAATCATTCGCACATGCGCACCCCTAGGGTACCCTCCCACTTGGCTACCTTCGGTAAATGGCCATTGAGTATAGGATTCTTTAGTGATCGTCCTTTTGTTTAAACAAAGATCAAAGTCCCGATTCGGAAAAGTTGCCTCAGAATGGTTGCCTCGGAATTGTTGCCTCAAATAATTGATCTAAGACATTAGGGTTATTACTAAGACGTCCTAACATTGCTTTAGTGACCGTGCGTCCCTTTCGAATTGACCCTCTGTTTCCAGTGATTTCTGGTAAACAACCGCTAGTCTTCCAAACTATCGAATAATCTTTCTTACTGTTATTCAATCCCTCTGGTAACTCACATGATTGACTAGATTGATCCTAGGACTCCTTGGATATTAAGGTTACTCTCACGATCGAACAGATATTCATGGTTGATATTTGAGTGTTTGGCTTATTTCGATTTCTCTCTCTAAAAGTCTAAAGATGTAATCAAAATGTGTGTGTGAAACTAAGTTGCATGAATAAACGCTAATTGTAAAGACATGTAAAATTGCATAAAAGTGTAGTAAATGGTTTCGAATTATAAAACAGTTAATATAAAGGGTTTCTGGAACGTAAAAGGTTTGAAATGTGAAGAAAGCGTTTAAGGCAAGAAATATTTAAATGACTTTAAGTAAAAATATGCGTTCGAAGGATAAGACTTGAAGGTAAATGTATGGAAAGTATGACAGTTTTCTGAAATGTAAAGTGCTTGAAATATGAAGAAAGCATTAAAATGTAAAACTTTGAAGAAGAGATTTCGAATTGAAAAGACTGTAAATGAGAAAACTTGTAAATGTTATTTGACAAAAGGATAAAAGAAAGTGTTGGAAATGGTAAAAGGTTTTCATTAAATCAGAAATACATGGTGCTATCATACATACATTTCTCTTGCATTCGTTTCCCTTGCCATGTGGTAGTTTGAATGTTACTGAGTATTTTGTATAATAGATATGACACCCGAAATCCTAATACTAAGACTCCTATTTATACTAATTCGACCATAACGGTCTTGCTACAGGATTATGCCACGTTCAGAACATGCAGGACAATGCCTCTTTCTTATTTCCACGTGTCCCCAAATGCTCCAGCATATAACTTTCAAACTTCGAATGTCCCGCTTCCATTTGAATTTCAAATGCTTTGGTACTTCTCCGTTTTGAACGCTCTTCCCAGACACAACCTTGTTGTTATTTCGAGACTTCTTTAGATATGTTCCCATAATTGCCACTCGAAACTCCAAGCTTTGACATACTTATTCGAAACACTGCTTCTGCTACTTCGAAACATGACGCTTTACCTCATTTCGATCGAAACGCTTAATTCATTTGGCTTCTAATAACATTATCAAAATCTTCAGCCAACAAATTTCCCCTTTAAAATATGTATTTCGATTCCTCTGAGAAATACCTATTTTAAACACCTACACAAGATTTTGATGGGACTTTCGAATCATCGTAACATTTAATGCATTTGACTCCAGTCACGTCAATCATAGCACCTTTTGGATTCCTTAACCGCCTGGAGCCACTTCACAGCATGGTGCAGTTACAAATAATGATTATCTTTAAATCACGCCTATTACCCATGTTAACTTTACGCCACCTCTTCATCACACCAACCCATGATCTCCACGTATCACACCCTTATTCGGTGGATGCTTAAACTTTCCCATTATAAAACATCACCAACTTAATCTTTTTCTTTTCTTTTCACACTCTAAATCTTTTACCCTCCTTCTCTCGTCAAAAAAACCCAAGCTTTCAACATCTTTCAAAAATGTCTTCTTCTACTTCATCCCAACTCAAGAAAGTCTCCAAGAAGAAAGGAAAAACTGCAGGAGCTACCATGGAAAGTAAAATCATCACTCACCAAGGTCAATCCGTTCTTGCTCCTCAGATGATTTCAAAGGAAAAAGAAATGCTGTATGCGTCACAGGTACTCATTCCTACCAATGTTGCTGGTAAGAGGTTAGCTTTAAATGGCCCTCTTACGGTTTTTGAAATATTAAAAGACACCAGGACGATTTTCCCAGTTTGTTACAGTTTTAAACCCTTATTTAACAAAATGGACGCCCCTAAGGCAGTAGAATCCTCTAGTTCAAATACCATAGAAACCCCAACTGTTTCTCCTAAGGACCCCTTTGTTTTGGATTATGTAAAAAGTAATTTTAAGCCATTTCGATCTTGCCCCACCTCTGATATTGCTTATCAAAATTGGTTCAAGAAAGTAGAAGCTAAGAAATCCCAGTAATGGGAAGAATTAGGCATCTATAACCTGATTAAGCTACCGAAGCCTGGTTTCACCTACAACCACCCTCTGCTATTCGCGTCCCTCTATTTCTAGGACAATACCTATAACACTTTCCATCTCCCAGGTGGAATGATCACCCCAACCTTCTTCGACATAGCGGCCATCACTGGGCTATCGCCAGTGGGAGAAACTTATGTACCCGACAACGAAGAACATTCAAGCATAATTGACTTCGAAGTCAAGCTAGCCAGTTTTTCCAAGTTTATCAGTCATTACCATGCTGAGGGGGACAATGTGTTTGACGTAGAGCACATTGCTTTCTTAACCCTTTGGCTGTCAAGATACATTTTCTGCAGTAGATCCCTACAGGTAGCTAGTAGGTTCATTCCTCTAGCTAGGGACTTACATGAAAATCGAAAAGTGTGCCTAAGTGAACTGCTCTTAGTTGACCTTTATGAAAGCCTGAGGTCAGCTATTTCGAGCCTCAAATCCCACACCTCTAAAAATATTCTATTGGCTGGCCCTTTTTGGTTGCTTCAACTATGGCTAAATGCCATGTTCGAACCCTCCTTATCAACCGCCAACACCATTGATGAGCAAGATTCTGAGATAAATGATAGGATAGTCGAAGGCACTAGGCTTCGAAGATTAACTCCCAATGACGACAAAGATGACTTCAAAGTCCAATTCTCGAAGTACATCATGATATTCTCCAAAAGGCACAAGTTCGAAGAGAGCATGGCGCCTTTTGCTTCGAGGGCTCATGGACCTTCTTGGTTCACCATGGCTCTCTCAGAAGCTATCAAGAGCAAGGAGATTCAGGATGTATGGAGAGCTTTTTTGCTGCCTAGACTCATTTCTTCAAGAATAACTCCAGCCAAGAACCAGATTTTTCTCTTTGCCTACCAACCAAACTTCGTTTCGAGGCAGTTTGGCTTATGCCAACTGATTCCTGAACCTTTATTCCAAACTGAGAGTGCCATCACTTCTAGACGAACTTTCAAGGCACGGGAAGCCAAAATACAGCAAGAACAATATCAAGGCTTTGCCCAATTCGAGCTGATAACCTTCAAACCTACCCATCTCACAGCTAAAGGGTTTCTGGAATGGTGGACCAAGTTTTATCAAACTTATATATTCGATACACTTACAATTCAACAGAAACTAATTGATGCCTTCGATGTGCAGGTACCAACAAAGAAAGGTATGTTTACTCATGCCAAAGAGATTAAAGCTTTCCAAAATTATTTTGAAACTACTTATGACCCCACGCGCTTGGACTCCACTGTGCATCAAGCAGCTGAGACCTTGAAGGAAAAATTTAAACAAAAAGTTTCTAAGTTAAAACTTCCTTCAGGGCTGTCACCTGAGGATAGGTATAGGTTGGCATTCGAAATGCATCCACCTAAATTTCCCAGATTACCTACCTCAGAACTGGCTCTGGCTTGGTTTCCCCCATATCCTTGGTGGTTTACTTGCAAAGAGATGTTCAAATATCTTCAAAGGAAACCAAAGCCATCTGAGACTGTGACATGGGCTCGATACTGGCTTCATAATTTCCCAGGACACCTTCGATACGACCTTTCTGCCATGTCAATTAAATCTGATCAAGGCACAAGTGCGAATGCTTGGGAAAATCCCAAATGTCTTTTATTTTCCATATCTTTAACCTTTGCTTTAATTGTTTCGATTTTCAGCCATCAGGATAAAGACAGCTGCCTCGAAGTCGAAAGAAGGGAGTGCCTCTCAAACCTCCATCGAAACTACTGACAAAGTGACTCCACCCGAAACAACCACTATTGCTGCAACCACAACAACAACAATAATACCAACAACAACCGGTGTTCCAATTCCAACGGTAATCACTTAGCCTTGATGTTTCGAATTCACTCATGCTTTATGGTTTGCATCTAACTCTTCGTTTAAAATATTTTCAGACCAATAAGCTTCCTCCTACTACTCCCAAGAAGCGGAAATCAAGCACCACTGGGGAAGATCCCAAGACCGGAGGAAACTTAAACACTGCTTCGAAGAAGAAGCCAAAGAAAGATATTTTGAAAAGCACCGTTCCAACTAGTGTCTCTGGACTTGATTCCAGGGATGCTGCTCCCTCATCCAAATCCAAAAATCCACCTTCGACCTCCAACCCAACGTTGGAACGTATAGCTAGTAACCTCTCCTCCGAGAGTCCACAGGTAAATTGAACCTTTAAATTTTTGACAATAATAACTTCTTATTACCTTGGTGAATATTTTTAACATTCTGTTGTTCCTTGCAGAACATCTTGAATCCAGCTTCCACTATTTCGACCTCACCATCCAGAACTGCTGCTCCGCTCAACTCCTCTCCTCAAGGAGATTCCAGCAACCTGGTTCAAAATAAAGGTTCCTCCAATATGGCGGTTCTGGCTGGAACTTCTGAGCAGCAGGATGATCAAGGTACCTCCATTCCTCTGAAAGAGATAAACGAAACAACACTTCAAACGTCTGCAGAGGATTTGCAAAGGGCTTCTCTTCAAAAGTCCCCTCTTGAAACTCTTCAAGAGGACCCAAAGGACACTCAAACTGAAGAAGAGAAAGCTGATTCTGGGCAAAGAGCCGAAGAATCTGCAGACAAAGAATCTGAGGAGGAGAATGCCAATGATGGTTCGACTGCTGGGAAGGAGTCCAACGCAAATAGCAGTGAAAGGGATGGTATCGAAGTGGTGGACTTGGATGAGGATGAAGAAGACCAAGAGCACGAAACGAATGAAGGGGATGGTAATGCAACCAACGAACCCATAGAGGTTGAAATGGATGTGGCTCCCCTACGTGTGGAACTCCCTCAATCCTCTCTGTCTCGAATGACTGACGAGGAACTGGCACTTCTGAGACGAAATGACCTTATTGGGTACATGAAGGCAAAGTTGGCTCAGAGGGACGTCCCACTCGCTAGGGCTGGCACAAGTTCGACCAGCTATCCTCTTCCCACAGATGAAAGAATTGTTCTTCTTAATAAAATTAGGAAAACCATTCTCAATGTGGATATATTCGAAGTGCTTAAGCAAGATAGTACTGCTTGCTATACTATGAAGGAGCTGCTCACAAAGGTCAATCTTTCCACCTGCTCCTTGCCAGTTAGTACTCTCTTGTTCGATCTTCAGAATTTGCTGGACAACGTAACTGGTTACCCTCTCCAAGACGAATCTGCTGCCAAGAAGGTTCAAGAGAAACGCATTGCCATGGATGCCGCTTATGAACAAGCTTCGAAACTCTCTCAAGAAGCTGAGGATCAAGCTATGCATCTGAAGCAGGCGAAAACTGATTATGAGGCTCGAGCTGAGTCCATACTTCTTTGGGAAAGGCAGATTCTGGAACTTCAACAGAAGGTTAAGGAGGTTAAAGAACAACAACTAGCCTTCGAAACCAATTCTGCTGGTAACCAATTCGAAGAGCTTCTCAACCAGGGGCTTGCGGAAATGGAGACTGCAGAACAACTTAAAGGAGAAGTGGCAACCTTGGAAGGAGCCAGGCGGTTCGCTCAGCAGAAACTTGAATCATTTCGAAGCACTTTTAATCGATTGAAAAATAATTCTTATTTCTAGATTTTTGATGTTTATTTGACTATAATTTTGGTTTCTTACATGTAATATTCGAACAACGCCATTTTGGCATTTTATCTTGCCATATTGGCTTTTTATAACATCTTGTTTACGTTGTTACTATTCGAATCTCCTGCAGGCTTGGCTTATATTTCTTTAAATATTTCCCATTAACCTTTAGGATACGTTTATCATCCATGAGTTCTTCGATTTCGTATGCATTGTTTGAGAATACTTTTAATATTCGAAAAGGTCCTTCCCAATGAGGTGACCATTTACCTAACGCTTTATTCTTCTTGTCCATAGGCAATATGACTCTCCAAACCAAGTCATTAATAATGAATAATTTTTTCTTCACCCTTTTATTGTATGTTCTGGCCACTCTTTCTTTTTGCCTCATCAAAATTTCCAATGCATGTAATCTAATTTCGTCCAACTCAACTAATTCATTCATCATCATTTCCCAATATAATGCAGCTGGGATTTCGTTTTGTTTCTGAATTCGAACTGATTGTAGATGAATTTCTACTGGCAACACTGCATCATGACCAAGTGTGAGTTGGAAAGGCGTAGTGTTAGTAGCTTCCTTAGGAGATGTTCTACAAGCCCATAATATTTGGTCCAGAGTTTTGTGCCAGTTTCTTGGCTTTTTGCCAATATGCTTCTTGATTAATCCTATTATTACTTTATTTGCTGCTTCGACTTGTCCGTTTGCTTGAGCATAATATGGCGTTGATGTTAGCAATCTAAACCCCATTTCTTAGGCAAATCCTTGCATCTTTCTGCCAGTAAACACAGAGCCTTGGTCTGTGGTTATGCTCTCTGGCAATCCAAACCTATAGATAATGTGTTTTTGTATAAATTCAATAATAGCCTCTTGATCAGCAACTATCAGTGGTATAGCTTCGATCCATTTGGTAAAATAATCTATTCCCACCAAGATGTATTTCTGTCCTTTGGACGAAGCAAGATTTATTTCTCCTATCAAATCCAATGCCCATCCTCTAAATGGCCATGGTTTGATGATCGAATGAAACTCACTTGCAGGGGCATGTTGAATTCCTGCATGTTTCTGACATTCCTCACATCCTTTAGCAAAGTCTATGCAATC
Organism: Vicia faba; assembly: GCA_948472305.1. Taxonomy (NCBI): domain Eukaryota; kingdom Viridiplantae; phylum Streptophyta; class Magnoliopsida; order Fabales; family Fabaceae; genus Vicia; species Vicia faba. Next base: position 1,595,550,129 of record OX451737.1, on the reverse strand, counting down.
TTTGAGCATGCTAGGCCAATACAAGCCGTATCGAAATAACAACCATTTCATTTTATGGCCTGCTTGATGTGCCCCACATGCCCCATTATGGACTTCAGACAATGCTAAATATGCCTCACTTTATCCTAGGCATTTTAATAATACACCCTCTTGGGTCTTTTTAAACAATTCGTTCCCCATGAGGAGATATGACAATGCTCTATATTTTGTATTTCTATCCACATTTAGCGTTGGGTCTGCTAAATAACTCTTCAGTGGACTTCGCCAATCTGCATCTGATAAAGTATTTATGGCTAATATTTCGAATCCCTGTTTCTCAGCATATCCCAATCTCATACTTTCCAGATCCGATGGTGTGAATCTAGTAGCCATAACTCTTCCCCTTAATTCGACCAAATCCTTGAAGTTCTTGGTAGACACTTTATAACCCGAAGCCAATTGCGCTAAGTCATTTGCTTCTTGGTTCTCTATTCTTGGTATGTGTTGAATATCCATGTATTCAAATTTCCTCAATAGCCTATTGACTATGACGAAGTATACCATTAAATTTTCCTTTATGCACTTGTATTCCTTTGTGATTTGTTTGACCACTAATTCAGAGTCTCCTTTAATTTCGACTCTGGTTGCCCCAAAATCCAACAAAGCTTCAAGTCCAACAATGAGCGCTTCATACTCAGCTTCGTTGTTAGAACAACGAGGACCATCTAATTTATACTTGAATTTTGTTGGAATTCCTTCAGGAGAAATCAGAAGGACTCCAACACCACTTCCATTCTTGTGGGTTGAACCATCAAAGTACAATTTCCATGGTTGCATTTCGACGTAACTCATGACCGTCTGCTCAACCAAAGAATGGTCCACAATGAAGTCAGGAATCACTTGACCTTTCATAGCTTTTAAAGGCATGAAAGTCAAAGAATATTCTGTTAAGGCTAAAGCCCACTTGCCAACTCTGCTATGCATTATTGGTTTTGAAAGCATATGTTTAATGACATCGAAATGAGATGAAACATAAACATCAACAGGTTTTATATAATACTTGAGTTTCATACAAGAGAAATACAAACAGAGACATAGATTTTCTAAATTGCTATATCTGGTCTCTGCATCATTTAGCACTCTACTTAAATAGTATATGGCTCTTTCGATGCCATTGCTATCTTCTTGTGCTAGCATACTACCTATACTAACTTCAGAGGCAGATATCTACAATCTCATGGGCTTCCCCCATGACGGTGGAGACAAAATAGGAGGCTGAGAAAGGTATTCTTTTATCCTGTCAAATGCTTCTTGGTGAGCTTCTTTCCATTCGAAGGCTTGGCCTTGCTTTAGACGAAGTAACGGAGAGAAAGCTTGAGTTCTTCCACTTAGGTTTGAAATGAATCTTCTGAGGAAGTTAATTTTTCCTAACAGAGATTGCAACTCCCTTTTTGACGTAGGTGCTTTCGTCTCCATTATGGCTTTGGTTTTGTTCTGGTTGATTTCAATTCCTTTCTTGTGAACCACAAAACCAAGAAAATCTCCAGCCTGCACAAAAAATGCACATTTAAGGGGATTCATTTTTAAGCCATGTTTTCTCATTCGCTCGAATGATTGGCTTAAATGATGCAAATGTGCTTCTGCAGATATGGATTTGATGACTATATCATCAATATACACCTGCATGAAGGTTTCAATGAAATCATGAAAAATTGAATTCATTGCCCTTTGATAAGTTGCCCCAGCGTTCTTTAAACCAAAAGGCATCACCACCCATTCGTAGGTGCCTAAGGCTCCTGGGCAACGAAATGTTGTCTTTGCAACATCTTCTTCAGCAATGAAAATCTGGTTATACCTAGAGTATCCATCTAACATACTCAAGTATTCGAACCCTGCAGCAGAATCTACTAGCATTTCTGCCACAAGCATGGAATATTCATCTTTAGGGCTTGCAGTGTTTAAATCCCTAAAATCTATGCAAATTCTTAAAGAACCATTTTTCTTAATAACAGGTACTATGTTTGCTAACCATTCGATGTACCTTGTTGTTCTGATGAATTTGCAACGCAGCAACCTTTCGATCTCAGCTTTAATTTTTGTGAGAACCGCTGGTGCAAATCTTCTGGGAGTTTGTTTGATGGGCCTCTTGCCATCTTTGATTGGCAGTCTGTGTTCGACCAACTCCCTCTTTAAACCAGGCTTCTCATCATAATCCCATGCGAAGCAATCTTTGTTTTCCTTGAGGACTTCGATCACTTCCTTCTTGAGGCTTGGGCTAAGTTTCGCACTTATGTAGGTTACTCTTTTCGTTTTTTCATCCCCTAAGTTAACTTCTTCGAGTGGATCTTGTGCCAACATTTTGGCACCTGAGTTTATGGGGTCCCTTTCGAAGCCTAAGGGTTCTTTATCATAGATGGAATCTAACCTTTGATCCATCTCAAACTCTTCGAAGGGTGGGCATTTCGAACCATCCCTACTTACTTCGTTCATCTTTATAGTTGATTTATTTATTTCAGCCTCTAAGGCCGCTTTTGATTCGTTCTCAGCCATATAGGCCGAAATCCTTTCGAAAAAGGTAGACTCAGTCATGGATAAGGTTGTCGAAGTCCCAGCCTGCTGGCCGTTTTTGTATAGTGCTTTCGACTCCCTCTTCTTCACTGATTATTGTTCTATCCCAGTAAAGGCCATCATGACGAAGGGTCATGTAGTAGTGGGCGTTTCTAGTTTCATTAATCTCATCATTTGGAACACACGGAGCAATCTTTGCCAGATTTTTATCATAATCCCTCTTGTCAACTAAATTGACAGTTGACATAAAGTAGCTCTGGTGTGCTTTGATGTTTTCCACGATACCATCATCTCTCCACAGAACTAGCCGCTGATGCATTGACGAAGGAACTGCCCCCACGCCATGGATCCACTCCCTTCCCAGCAGTAAGTCATAGTTGGCCTTGGCTTCGATCACCATAAAAATGGTGGGCCTACAGCTTGAGCCTATTGTCAATTCCAACTGGACCACTCCCAGTGTTTTGCCAACTTTTCCCTCATAATTGGACAGAACCATATTATGGGGCTTGATGTCTCCTTCGCGAATCTCTAATCTTTTTAGCATGAAGTGGGGTATCAAATTGACTGCAGCACCCCCATCCACTAGAACTTTGTTCACACCATGGACACCAACTTTCGCCCGAATAAAAAGTGGCTTGAGATGGTTCTTCATTGCAGGTTCTGGACGTTCGAAGAATGCATTTTGTTCCTCAACAACCCCAATATCCATCACATAGTAGCACACAGGCCTATGTTTCATCAGATCTGTGGTGTCTTCCTCCTCATATTCATTGATTTCAGTTTCCTGCCCAAATTCGCAGGGAAGCACAGACACCACATTACAGTTCAGGTTAAATGAAGACTCCCCCTCCGATTCGAAATTATCTGTTATCATATCTTCGTCCTCTTCCGGGCCTGGAGTGTATTCCTTTGGTTCATCGCGTTGTTCTTCAGAGAAGAGCCTCCTATTGACTGGAGGTTTGTCTTCAGTTTGATTTTTTGGTTTGTTGGTGCTAGATTCACCTTGGTTTTTTGTTGAAGTAACCCCTTTGTTCGCCACAGCTTCTCTCTCAGCCTTTCGAATCCTTTGCTGTCTGCGCCACTGGGATCTTGACATGGGGTTCCTTCCTTTGTAATTTTCTAATCTCACCTCCTCCCTTTTTGCTGTGTTGAATTGCCTCCTGTATGTCACAGCATGGCGTGCATTTCGTTCAGCATTTCTCCATCTATCTTTGCCTTTGTCATTTCTGACCTGTAACCATCTATCGGTTGGCACTTCAGCAGGGAGTTTGAAAGTCACTCTTCGAGCAGCCTTGGGGTGAGGGCTATCAGGCCTTCGCTGTTTGTGTCTGCTGTCGAAGCGTGGGCCCATCTGGGCAGTTTCTTGATGGTTCCAGCAAGGGGCAAAGGGAATCGTTTCGAAAGCCCTGGCCATGCTTTGGTCATACACAGCAGAACACCTTGGGAAAATCAAGCACTTGGTTGCCCCTTTGTAGCAGCGAAACACAAATTCCAGCAAACTTTCTCCAGCCTTGGGATAACACCTAAAAAGCTGGTTATCCTGGCGCCACATATTGCCAGTTCGAGTCCTCTGTACCCTTTCGAAATTCGCAGCGATTCTCTGATTGCAGAGGATGCTGCACCTAGGGCACAATATCATGCCTGAATCTCCTTTGTGGCATGTCATGAGATAATCCTTGAGACTAGCATCTCCAGTGTGATTATCCCCCATTCTATACTTTTCTTTTTCTAAGTATTTTTCTACTTCCTCCATCTCAGAGCGAGGTCTTTCTATATCCACCATATTTATTTCAACATCTCCCCCTTTAGCTTCATCATCACCCCATCCCGTGGGCTTTATATCCTCAATCTGAACCTTCGAACTCTCTGGGGCAGAATATTTGACCAAATAGTCAAATTTTCCACTGGGTTCCCCTAGAGTGTCCCATATTTCCTTCTGAGGGGAAATTGGCTGCGTGATTCGGACTTTCTCCAATTCCAGCCTCAAGCCTTCAGTGACTTGTGTTAATTCTTGGTTTTGATTTCCCTGGCCTTCAGTAGCCTGGGTTTCTCTTGCCACAGCTACAGGTGCGGCAATCGAAGCCTCTGGCGTATTCTAGATGTCTTCAGTGACCTTCTTACTGACTTCGACCATCACCCAGTTTTCAACTTCAGTACCCTTCTCTCCTGTTAGGGTGTCACTTTGATCAGTTTCCACCATGTTGACCTCTCCAATGCATGCAGGCTCGGAGTAGTTGGTGTATGCGACGTCCAAGGGATCTTCGTCCACTTTCATCTTCACCTTATCAGCAAACTTTAGTCTGCCATCTTTGATCGCGTTTTGAATCAGGTCCCTGAAAAGAAAACATTGTGAGGTTTTGTGGCCTAGGAAACTATGATATTTGCAAAATCCTCTCTTCTTTCTCTGATCCAAAGGAGGTATTTTGACATTTGATGGCACAATTAGTTGGCCATCTTTGACAAGTAAGTCAAAAATCTCGTCACATTTAGTGACATCGAAGGTATAAACCTTCTTTGGAAATTTGTCACTTTTCTCATTTTCAACAATGTCTTTCCCTTTTGTGGGAACTAACAATTTGCAGGAATAAGGCGGGGCCTGTTTTAATTCAGCGAGGTCGATTTCGACCTCTTCGAATTTGAACTCAGGATATTCTTCTGCTTCCTCAGTCCCAACATAGGAGATCCTTTCTTTCTTGCTATTCTTAAAGACTCTGGCTTTTTCGGCCTTTAGTCTTTCGACCTGTCGAACCCTATCGGCTAATTGAGCCATATCCCTCAAATATTGAGTGTCTAGTTTCTTTCGAATAGAATAATCCAAACCGCCAGCGGCCATTTCGACTAACTCATGTTCAGGCACTACTGTGTAACATCTGGATTTCAAAAGCCTAAATCTATTCAGATAGTCATCTATGGGTTCGGTGAACTTTCTCTTAACACTGGCCAATTCCTTCAAACTTATTTTCGACTGTCCCATGTAAAATTGTTCATGGAATAATCTCTCTAAGAGAGCCCAAGTGTCAATGGACCCAGGAGGCAAAGTGGTAAACCATGTGAAGGCGTTTTTTGTCAAGGAACTTGGGAAGTATTTGATCCTGAGATCTTCATTATTGGCTATATCTCCCGCTTCGGTTAGATATCTCGCTATGTGTTCGACTGTTGACTCATTGGTATCCCCAGCGAACTTTGTAAATTTAGGGACTTTATATCCCCTTGGTAAATCAGTATGCATTATGCAATCCAATATAGGAGAAGCATAATTTGGCCTTCTCATTCCTGTGTTGAGGCCATTCTGGGCCATGACTCTCTCTATCATGGTGGTTAAGTTGTTTTCTGCCAAGATGTTATCGTTTCGAACTCTATGAACGACATCATCGGCATCTTGATTTCGACCAACCAAAACAACTCCCCTAGGTTGTTCTTCTCGAAACTCCGGGGCTTCTAGCCTTTCGACCCTTGCCCCTGGTCCCATAATTTCTCTTTGCGGGCCGGGGATTATTGGGGCTTCTAACCTTGGTGCCCTGGCCCCCAAGTTAACTTCTTCTCTGGGTGGTCTATAAATTGGGTCGTTAGCAATTTGTTCTATAACAGGCATGTTTGCTCGAAATCCCGCCTGATTCTGCCTACGCCTTTCTGGGGGAGCAAAGAAATCTGCTATTCGACTCATATTGTTAGCGTTTTCTCTGTTTGTCACAGTCACATTTTGCACTATTGGGGCAAATATCTCCTGCATGGTTTGTGCTAACACCCCTATCATATTATGGTTACTGTCATCCATCAATTGCCTAAAAGCCAACTGGTTGTCTGTGGTTAAGATAGGCATTATGCTATAACCCACTGACCCTTGGTTATTTGTCATAAACTGATTCGCCCCAGACCCAGACCCTAGTTGTGGAGATGAATTCGATGTGGAATTGTGTAAACTTTCCATAAAAGATGTTGGCATTCCATAAGAGGAATTTCTGGTTCTATTCCCATCGAAACCGGGTGGTCTAGTTAATGGAGTGGCGAAATGGGATTGTGTCCCTGATGGTGGAACGAATCCCCCAGGGTAACCAATGGTTCCAGTATTTCCTAAGATCGAACTATTGGTTGATATGCCACTTACTCCATTGGTGGCTACGTTACTGGTTGAAGATGCAACAGACTGTGCGTTCGAAGGGATTACATTAGATGTTCCGATCGAAGTGGACGCATTAGTGCCTGTTGTATGTGGGCCATTTTGGTCCCCTTGTTGATTGTCAGAATTAGACATTTTGTCCAAACGTTTTCTTCTGGATAAAGGTTGGTTGCTGTTGGTTATCTTACCACTTCTCAGGTTCATAAAACAGCAAACTTCTTAGGTTCCAACGTTTTTTGTAATGGTTAGGTCTCAACAATCCTTATTTCTAATATCTAATTATTGGTCCCACCAAGTGTGCCAATTTGTTTCCAGTGATTTCTGGTAAACAACCGCTAGTCTTCCAAACTATCGAATAATCTTTCTTACTGTTATTCAATCCCTCTGGTAACTCACAGGATCGACTAGATTGATCCTAGGACTCCTTGGATATTAAGGTTACTCTCACGATCGAACAGATATTCATGGTTGATATTTGAGTGTTTGGCTTATTTCGATTTCTCTCTCTAAAAGTCTAAAGATGTAATCAAAATGTGTGTGTGAAACTAAGTTGCATGAATAAACGCTAATTGTAAAGACATGTAAAATTGCATAAAAGTGTAGTAAATGGTTTCGAATTATAAAACAGTTAATATAAAGGGTTTCTGGAACGTAAAAGGTTTGAAATGTGAAGAAAGCGTTTAAGGCAAGAAATATTTAAATGACTTTAAGTAAAAATATGCGTTCGAAGGATAAGACTTGAAGGTAAATGTATGGAAAGTATGACAGTTTTCTGAAATGTAAAGTGCTTGAAATATGAAGAAAGCATTAAAATGTAAAACTTTGAAGAAGAGATTTCGAAGTGAAAAGACTGTAAATGAGAAAACTTGTAAATGTTATTTGACAAAAGGATAAAAGAAAGTGCTGGAAATTGTAAAAGGTTTTCATTAAATCAGAAATACATGGTGCTATCATACATACATTTCTCTTGCATCCGTTTCCCTTGCCATGTGGTAGTTTGAATGTTACTGAGTATTTTGTATAATAGATATGACACCCGAAATCCTAATACTAAGACTCCTATTTATACTAATTCGACCATAACGGTCTTGCTACAGGATTATGCCACGTTCAGAACATGCAGGACAATGCCTCTTTCTTCTTTCCACGTGTCCCCAAATGCTCCAGCACATAACTTTCAAACTTCGAATGTCCCGCTTCCATTTGAATTTCAAATGCTTTGGTACTTCTCCATTTCGAACGCTCTTCCCAGACACAACCTTGTTGTTATTTCGAGACTTCTTTAGATATGTTCCCATAATTGCCACTCGAAACTCCAAGCTTTGACATACTTATTCGAAACACTGCTTCTGCTACTTCGAAACATGACGCTTTACCTCATTTCGATCGAAACGCTTAATTCATTTGGCTTCTAATAACATTATCAAAATCTTCAGCCAACACCCTCAAACTCCAACGATGGTGCTACCTACTCACTAATAGTGGGATAACATTGTCTAAAGGAAACAAATACAGAACGATTCTTTTTTCGAATAGGTAGATTAGTTCTTAAGTACTTGCTCATTCCAAACAAAATTTTCACACTTACACTCCTTTATAAACAAAGTTTTAAAAAACAATTCATTACACTCTTGAAGACAGAAGCAAGAGTTAAATCGAAGTCAAAATAAAAACTTTTCAAAGCGCACAAATACAAAGAAAACAATTTTGAAAATAATGAGCAAGTACCTAAGAGCCCGTAGATAACTACAGATAGAAAGGGTGCTAATACCTTCCCTTTTTATAAATCTACCCTCCGTACTCAGAAATATCTCGAAAAAGGAATTTTTCTGTGCTTTCTTCCTTTCCTTGTTGGATAAAATAACAGACGGTGGCGACTCTTGCTTACCACGACATTTTGCAAACACAAACGCAAAACACAAACCAGCAAAATTTCCTTAACGAAATAGGGAAACCACGTCCCAGTTCTGGCCACTGTATCACAGAACTGGCGACTCTGCTAGGGAGTTAATAAGTGGGGTGTACCTTAGGAATAGTTCATCATATTGTTTTCAATTGTTTGATTTGTTTGCTTTATTTTGTGGGCTTTGTATCAGAGTTACTATAGATCCTAACCCGGATCTGGGGATACCTTTTAGGTAAGTAGCAATAGACTATGAGGGAACTGTACGGCATAGACCGATACAGTTGAAGCAGTAGCTACGTTGATGTGGCGTATTAGTTGGTACCGATATCCCTTGTGGAGGAACAAGGAGAGTATGGGGCTGCTAAGGGGTCATTAAGCATCAACTGACCTTAGAACCTATAATTGACCAACTTGGCCATAGAAAAGTAGCAGTATGCTACACTCATCGAGACCATACTCTCGCGATGATTCCGGCTGCAAGAAAAGGTTGCTAAACTGGAATTATGACCGATCGAGGATGGTCAGTGATATTGAGATCCTCTAGAACCCGGTTACTATTACTAGGACAGGTTGAACCAACTAAACCGAAAGAGGGTAATACCTAAACTCCATGCCAGCCTGAAATTTAAGGGCTATTGTGTGACTTGTGTGATTTCAACTTGAACTACTTGCAACTTGAGTTCCTTGCAGGTTTTGTTTACAGTCTTTATCCAATACCTTGGATTTCTTGCCAAATTTACTTGTTTACATTACCTCGTACTTTTGCTTAAACGCATAACATACACATCATAACATCATGCCTTAACATTTCCTTAACCCTTTCAAGGATCTCAAAGGTTTGTGATGTAGGTTATGGTAAATCAAACGTCTAGCAAGGGGCAAAGGGGATTTATTTTCCTCTAGCCAATGTTATCTAGAGATCAAAACACGATAATTTGAGTCGGTGGCTATGACCCACTCGATATGGTAAGCTTGACTCTTGAAGAAGGACTCTCAACAAACGCGAAGTTTCTTCAATCAAATTCTAACAGTTTCTTGTTTACCCCGCGAGATCCTTGAAAACATTGCATACATATATCATACATATCATTGCATTACATGTACCATTACAGGTTTCCCATCTTCTTCACTATTTATTTCAGCAATCATGTCTTTTGAAACACCTACTGATCAAGCCATCAAGGCTCTTCAAGCTCAGAATGCTCAGTTTCAGGAAATATTCTTGAACTTGGCCAAGAGTCAACAAGATTTGAAGACTCTTATCTTGAAGGACAAGAAGAAGAAGAAGAAGAAGGTGGTCCTCTTGAATATGGGTCGCAGATTTGGGAACAATTTGCGACAGGAGATTGATTTGTCCCATTCATCTGGAGGGGGAGAGAATTAAGAGGAAAGAAAGGGTCCTAGCCCTGTGGTTTCTGACAATGACACATAATTTGATGAAGACCAGTATCCTCCTGCTGAGGATAGATATAAGAAACTTGAAGACCGGCTCAGTGCAATGGAAATTCATAAGATACCTGCGTTGGACTTTGGAGATCTGGGATTGGCATCTGGGGTGGTGATCCCTCACAAGTTTAAAGCTCCTGTCTTTGCTCAGTATGACGGGGTATCCTGCCCAAAGATACACCTCCGCTCATACGTCAGAAAGATTCAACCCTATACTGCTGATAGAAATCTCTGGGTTCATTTCTTTCAAGATAGTCTGTCAGGGACTCAACTTGAATGGTTTTGTCAACTGGAAGGAGCTAACATCTGCAACTGGGAGGACCTTGCTGCTGCTTTTTACAAGCAATACCAGTATAATGCCGACCTTGCTCCCACGCGTACTCAGCTTCAGGGTATGTCTATGGGTACAGACGAAGGCTTTAAGGATTACGCTCAGAAGTGGAGAGATCTTGCTGGAAGAGTCCAACCCCCTCTGTCTGATAGGGAGTTGGTGGATATGTTTCTTGGGACTTTATCTGGTCCCTATTTTAATCATTTGATCGGTAGCTCGTCAGTGGGTTTCACTGAACTGATTCTGACTGGAGAAAGAGTAGAAGCTGGGATCCTGAGTGGTAAGATCCAGAAAGATACCTCTTCGAGTACAGAGAAGAAGTCATTTGGTGGCAAGAGGGAAGCCAATGTTGTGCACGGCCAGAAGAGGCGTAGCCAGGCAGACTACCACCAATCTGTGGGGGCAGTGTTGATCTATAATTCGGCACGCACACAACGACCACAACAACGAAATAATCAGCCAAAGGGGAAAGACGTCAAAGGAAGTTCACCCAAATCAACATGCCATTGTCACAAGCATTGCAGCACATGTTGAAGATGGATCTGATTACGGTGATAAACCCTCATCCGAACCCTAAGACTTCTTCTCCTAACTAAAACCCAGATGCAAGGTGTGCTTATCATTCTGGTAGCCTGGGGCACAATACTAACGATTGTTGGGCGCTGAAATACAAGATTCAGAATATGATTGACGCTAAGGAGATCGAATTTGACCCTCCTGAGACTCCCAATGTGATCACTGCTGCCTTTCCAAAATATGGCTAGGATTGAAAGCACTTTTGTTCATTTGAATTCTGAAGTTGTATTTTTCTTTGCTTATTCAAACAATTATTGTCATGTTAAACTTTTTTATTTCATTAATGCATTACACGTGTCTGTTTTGAATTAATTGTTTTCACTATGCTTAAATTGCTTCATTTTTCCTTTTTGTGATGTTCAACTCTCGATTAAAAAACTCTAAGCCTTTAGAGGGAGGATGACGAAAATGATACCACAATCTATACAATATGCTTTTGAATAGACCCCGCTGACGATGTACAGAGGTTGTTTCAAATCCTAAACAATGGAGTTATAAGGAAGATAATCCCTAGTCAACCCCTTTGAGCCAAAAAAGTTGGTGTTTTTCTTTTCACACAAATTAAAACCCTTAATCACAACCTGGGGCAGGGTAGTTTTCTCAGTTAATCCAGGTGCACAATGAATGGCATCAAAGACGTTCTCCAAAACTAAAAGACGGTGATGGTTCCCTATAATTGTCAAGACAGGAAATCATTATCCCTCCAAATAAAAATTAAGTCAAAACCTATGAAAGGGACTTAAGAAAAAAACTGGGGCATCCCGCTGACTGTAATCACAAGAAATAAACAGTTCAGGAAAAAAGACAGGGATAACGAAATCAAAAAGAAAGAGGTCCTACAAACTCTCAACAAAATGACTGCCTGTTCAAAATAATCTATCAGTATCCGAACCATCACTGGAATATCAGAGCAAAGACTCAAAACGGGGTCTAAATGCACAATTAGCTGAGTTTAGGATCGAAGAACATCACGAAGAACGAGTGGGTACAAATAAAATCTGAGCCTTTATCCTTTGTTTCTTGAACCGTGAACCAGACCACGTTATAACCCTTAAAAGTCCTAGCTGGGGCATGGGTTAGTTTGAAAGCTTACTGTTACAAAAGGTATCCTGACTCCTATAGGGCTTGCTGTAAATCCTGAGTTGACATCACATTTTACAAAAATTCGCTTGTTTTATTGAAAACTGCATTTTCAAAGAACTTCAAAACAGACATAAGCTTTGCATTCTTAAAATAACATTGTTTGCATATGACTATTTGTTCAACAACAGAGAAATTCGCACGACGAATATTTAGTGAACAAAAACCTTTTCAATAAAAAGGGTCACCTCAAGTGGAAAAAACACTTCCAACCATGGGGCACGGCATGAGAATTGTCTATCATCTGGGGCAGTCAAGTCAAGATTCAAGGAGTCTCTCAAAGATGCCAAATAGCCAGGGGCAGATCTCCATCTGAATCACTTGGGGCATTGGACATGAATTCCATTAACGAATCTTGTATGATCAAACAAACATCTTCTGGTAGTATGGCAACACAACATTACCGACAATGACAACTCCCTACACCCTGAGAGCATGGACATAGTCAGAAAATACTGCGCATGAACAAAGACCCGCTAGGTTGACAGGCCTAGGCAAAAATAAGGGCATCCCGACGAACCAAAAAGGTTCAGGAAAAAATTAGGGATAAAAACAAAAAAAGATTTGTACACCCGGCAAGTCGAAAACCTGAAAAGGCGGCTTGGGCAAGAAAGGGTATCCCGGTGGACTGAAAATCTAAAAAGACAGTCCAAGAAAAAGTTAGGGATTAAAGCGTACGACTATGTCCCTTCATCTCGTCACTTGCCTACCAGAAGAAGATTTGTCATTTCAACCGGCAATTACCAAGCACCTCATAGGTTGGAATAATACTCGATCCACAAGGCCTCCGCAGGCACCTTCTCCCGCAGATACATGGGCAGAAAAGTATCGATGCAAAGTCATTGTCATATCCTCAGCCCGAGTCCCAGTAACATCTACACTCCCCGCAGAGTAAGAAAAGGACAGTGGTGTTAATTCTCCCCAGCTGAGGCTCACAACCACGAATGGGTCGTTAAGATTCTCCCCAAGCAGAGTTTATCTATCACCAACACTGGAAGATTATCCCCAGTGAAGTCTGGAAGATTATCCCCAGTAGAGTCTAAAAGATTATCCCCAATGAAGTCGCCATTGGAAAATCATCCCAAGCGGAGTTCATTCCTTTCACAGACAGAAATTCAATCCCCAACAGGGTTCACTGTCACCAGCAACAGTAATTCATCCCCAGCTGAGTTTTATTTCTCCAAATCAGTAGATCTTCTAGCAGAGTATATACTCCCCACAGAGTCATTTCCTCGTCAGTCCATTCCTCAGCGGAGTTATTCTCTCCTACAGGATTATTCTCCCAATCATCTTTGGTCGTTATCTCCAGCGAGCGAAACTCTTTATTCTCCAACAACAGTCAGGGATTTATTTTCCCAAACTCGGACGTACCACAATAGCATTTCATGTTCATATATCATGACGTGCGCATACATATTGCATACAACATAATTTCATTTATTTTGAGAACATCATCATACAATGCATGTCATGCATCATATACAATTAATCATGTACCTTTTTAGGAAAGATGGTTATCATCAACAACTTCCTGCAAGTTCAAGATTAACTCCGGAAACTAAACAGACTTTACACGGGTTCGTCACGAAGCAATCTTACACGGGTTTCTCCTAAATACAACTTTACACGGGTTTGTCACAAAGTAACCTTACCTAGGTTCCTCCGGATGTTTTACACAAACTTATCACAAAGTAACCTTACCCAGGTTCCTCCTGAAGTTTTACACGAACTTAACTTATCACAAGGTGACCTTACCTAGGTTCCTCCTAAAGTTTTACACAGACTTATCCCGAAGCAACCTTACCCAGGTTTCTTCTCGGTCCCGATGTAGTTTCACCCAGACTCATCCTGAAGCAACCTTACCTAGATTTCTTCCCGGTTCAGATGCAGTTTTACCTAAACTCCTCATGAAGCAGCCTTACCTAGGTTTCTTCCCGATTCAGATGCAGTTTTACCTAAACCCATCATGGAGCAACCTTACCTAGGTTCCTTCTCAGTTCAGATGTAGTTTTACCTAAACCCATCACGGAGCAACCTTACCTAGGTTCCTTCTCAGTTCAGATGTAGTTTCACCTAAACCTATCATGGAGCAACCTTAACTAGGTTCCTTCTCTTTCCCGATGTAGTTTCACCTAGACTCATCTTGGAGCAACCTTACCTAGGTTCCTTCTCTTTCCTGATGTAGTTTCACCTAGGCTCATCCTGAAGCAACCTTACCTAGGTTCCTCCTCAGTCCCAATGCAGTTCTACCCAAACTCTTCACAAAGCAACCTTACCCAGGTTCCTTCTCGGTTCAGACGCAATTTTACCACAAATTCTCACAAAGCAACCTTACCCAGGTTTCTTCTCGGTTCAGACGCAGTGTTATCCAAACTCCTCACGAAGCAACCTTACCCAGGTTCCTACTCATAACCCTACTATCCAGGTTTCTTTTCTCTTATCTCCAGACAGCAGTCCACAACACTGTAAGACCCAAACCTATCAAACACGATCGGTTTCACCTTTCCCTAGTAGGTCGCGGTGTAGCCTGTACACAACTAGATACGCAGTTCACTCCCGCTTCCTCAAGCCGAAGTTAATTCCTTAGTTGAATAATGGATGACTGAAGTTCCTAAATGTCAGCAAAGATGATTCCTCAGTTGAACAACGGATGACTAAAGTTCCTAAATGTCAGCAGAGATGATTCCTCAGTTGAACAATGGATGACTAAAGTTCCTAAATGTAAGCAAAGATGATTCCTCAGTTGAACAACGGATGACTGAAGTTTCTAAATGTCAGCAGAGATGATTCCTCAGTAGAATACGGACGACCAAAGTTTCTAAAATTCAACAGAGATGTTTCCTCATTGGAATACGGACGACTGAAGCTCCTAAAATTCTACTTCTCTCAACAAAGATCAGCCCTCCCCAGCGGAATCTTCCTCAACGACAGGTATACAAGCTCTTGCTAAGGAATCTCTTATGCAATCGACACTCCTTCAGATGGCATCTTTAAGCCCATCCCCTCGTCAGCAATTTCCAAATGGCATCTGTAAGGCCATTCCCGACATCACAAGACAATTACCACTTCATGAGAGTGTAAATTTCTGGGCACTCTAGTGTTCAATCCTCTTCCACCTTCGGATCACGAAAGGCACGAAAGCCAATCTAAATCTTCAGGTTTAAGAAGATTGAACAGGGGCAGCTGTTGTACCCCAAAATTTTCCCTCCCATATTTCTCAAAACATTTCAAGAAAGATCCCCAAGTTGCTCAAGGTAGTCCAAGGGTTGGCCAGACAAGTTCTCTCCTAAGGCAGTCTACCTCAAATTAGGGTTTCATGTTGCATCAAGATACTTAAGTCCAAGGGACCCCAAATTCTAAAAATTGTCCTAATATGTTCTCAAGATCATCCATGTCAGGTTTCAAGCCTTGCAGAGGAAGTTTGCTCAGTCAATTGCTCAAAGGCCTGGAAATCGACTGTGCTAGGGCAAAAGTCAATTGTGGCCCACATACAGTCAAAATTCAAGATTTTTGGCCAACATCCTCATTTTGAAGTATATTTAATCATTTTATCAAGGGTTGATCATGATTCATCAAGGTTTGCTCATAATTCATCAAGACTCAAAAGTTGCTAAATTATGGTTTTGTAGGAAAAGTCAACTCAACTTTGACCAAGCATAACTTTCTCATACTTTATGAGAAACGACCCATCCAAAGCTAATTTTGAAGAGGATGAAATTCCATACAATCCATCTTCATCTCCCAAGTTCAAAATATGCACTCACAAGAAGTTATGAATTTGGACATTATAGGTCATTTTGGAAAGTCAACAAAAACACCTTTTGGGTCAAAGCTTCTTACATGAACATGGAAGATCCAATTAAGATGAAACCAAACAGGTATCTTAGGGGACATCCTAAGCTTTCTAAAAATTCAAAGAACACCGTCATAAGGTTAAAATTGAGAGAGATATGCATTGTCAAAGTTGGACAATTTTTGAAAAAAGGCATGAAGCAAATATTGACCAAACTTGGATTTTTTCCAAATGGGCCTATCTTTTCAAGTTTGAAACTCATTCCTAACATGGTCCACGACCTCTAAGTCCACCCATACATTTTTCTACTATTTATGCTATTTATTTTGATATTTTATTCATTAAAATTCAGAATTAAATAAATAAATAATAGAAATAATATAAATTTTGATGTGAATCCATTTTGGGAAAGTTTTATGCTGGTTTATGTCAATTGATTTCGTGCAATAACTCTTCAAATATGTCCAGGTTCATCCACATGTGAAAATGGCATATAATCATCAAATATGACATTTTTTTCAAATTTTGATCATGGTCTTAAAACACAACATTATGAGGGAGATTCTTTCCATGCTTTCTTGTCTCCTCATTCTCCTATATAAATATAGAGCCATACAAGCTTGAAAGGGACAAAAATCCTCTCTAAAAATCTCTCAAAAAGCTCTTCAAAAAGCTCTCCAGAAATCAAAGAATTGATGCAAGTCATATCTCGAGGTTCCGGTCTCTCTCAATTGACATCAAGCCTCAAACCATCCTATTGAAGTCCTTAAGAGTCTTACAAGGCCCAAGAGCAATCCATCACACGCCTAGCACGCCCCCCATTTGACAACATTGGTTTGGTAAAAATTTAAACTTTGAATCTCTAATTTTAATCACATTTTATGGTATGCTAACGTTTGTGTGAGTTTATATAGAACAATTATGGATGATTGAATCATAGGTTCCACGCAAGAATAAAAAAACACCATAGTTAGAGCATGAAGCTTTTGAAGATTCGAGCCTAGGGATTTCTGATGATTGCACCCCCTGTTTATTTTTGCTACTAGGCCCATCTTTATTTTCATGTTTTATTCGTTTTGTTTATTTCTTTTAATCCCTTTTATTTTTTTATCAATAAACAAATATAAAAATCACATAAAAATAGATTTAGGATTTTTTCTTAATTAAGTTTTAATTTTAGGTAAAACTTTAATTTCTTTTTGTAAATAACTTAAAAATAATTAGAATAAATAGGTTTTATTACTAACTTAATTATATTTTATTTTTTCCTAAAATAAACAAAGAAACCAAAATAGGCCATGTAATTATTTTTATTAATTAATTTAATTAACTAATTAATTGCATATTTAATTTAGAAAACTTATTTCTTTATTAAAAACAACAAAAAACAATTTTTCTTTTAATTAGGTTAGAAGGGTCAAAACCTTAAATTCTCGTCGATCTTAATTCTTCTCGCGCGCTTTATTTTTATTATTTACCATATTGATGTAACTGCCTACAGTTTGTAATAGTTTAATTAGGATGTTTATTTACATTTATCGCTTTATTTTCAAAGGGTTTGTTTTTGGCTATGTAAATACTCGAAGCCTTGTAATAGCGTAGTTTAAATTCCGCACTTTAAATTCTGTAAATTATTAACTGTTAGATGTATGATATAGGGATGCATGACAAGAGTGTATGATTAATTTTAAAACAGTTAGATCACCCTAAATGTGCAAAGATAAATAAACTTAAATTGAATCATTTGCACATGCGCATTCATAGGGTAGACTCCTACTTGGTTGCCTTCGGTAAATGGTCATTGAGTATAGGATGCTTTAGTGGTCGTCCTTTTGTCTAAACAAAGATCAAAGTCCTGATTCAGAAAAGTTGCCTCGGAATGGTTGCCTCGGAATTGTTGCCTCGAATAATTAATCTAAGACATTAGGGTTATTACTAAGACGTCCTAACATTGCTTTTGTGACCATGCGTCCCTTTCGAATTGACCCTCAAACTCCAACGACGGTGCTACCTACTCACTAATAGTGGGATAGCGTTGTCTAAAGGAAACAAATACAGAACGATTCTTTTTTCGAGTAGGTAGATTAGTTCTTAAGTACTTGCTCATTCCAAACAAATTTTTCACACTTACACTCCTTTATAAACAAAGTTTTCAAAAACACTTCATTACACTCTTGAGACAGAAGCAAGAGTTAAATCAAAGTCAAAACAAAAACTTTTCAAAGCGCACAAACACAAAGAAAATAATTTTGAAAATGATGAGCAAGTACCTAAGATCCCGTAGATAACTACGGATAGAAAGGGTTCTAATACCTTCCCTTTCTATAAATCTACCCCCCGTACTCAGAAATATCTCGAAAAAGGAATTTTTCTGTGCTTTTTTCCTTTCCTTGTTGGATAAAATAAAAGACGGTGGCCACTCTTGCTTACCGCGACATTTTGTGAACACAAACGCAAAACGCAAACCATCAAAATTTCCTTAACGAAATAGGGAAACCACGTCCCGGTTCTGGACGCCGTATCACAACAGACAACGCTTAAAACAATCAATCAAGATGACACATGAAAGTGCAGCAAAGAAACGTAATAAAAGTCATTATGGGGAAGAAGCATCTCCAACCAAGCTCGCCGATCTCGCCCACCTGTCGTAATCTTGATATTACCCTGACCTATGATTGTTAACAACGGCTCGGAGCTGTGAAACAAAACCGCAAGGCAAAAATGCCTAAAAGAGTGAAAGGAAAGTCCACCAAACAGAGAAACAAACATGCCCCTTGCATAGCCGCAGTGGTGTTTGTTATCCGCGTTTCAAGCGATCGACCAACCATGACTTGCATTACCATTTTCGTGTAAGGTCCACGAAGTTTATATGCACATGCTCATCAAAAATATTGGAAGTTTTTGCAAACAAAATAATAAAAAGGGAGAAAAGGAAAGTAAACGTATACTTGAAAGAAGATATTCTATTGATTTTGAGAAATCAGCCTATGAAAAAAGGCATTTACATTGGGAAACAAGAAAATTGCAAAATTAAAACAAACAAGTGTTTACAAATGGCAATGTGAATGTGAATATCCATCAAGTCTCGACTCTGCTATGACTCTGATGACTCTCATCTTCCTGCTTCTGGACAAATCATTCTTGGATTAGCTTCGAACTTATGCCAGGTGACGGAACGAAGGAAAGAAACAAAGAATCTCATGATGAACGTAGTCATTTGCTTTACGTCCCTAACTTTTTCCTGAATCGCCCTTTCGGGTTTTCGATCCACCAGGATACCCTCTTTTTGCCTAAACCTCCCTTTCGGGTTTTCAGTTTAGCAGGTTTTTTATTTTTTATGCAAAGTATTTTTTAACTACGTCATCATTCACAGGGAGAGGGAAGTACTCTCCATCCATAGTCGTGAGCATCATCGCTCCTCCAGAGAAAACTTTTCTGACCACAAACGAACCTTCATAAGTCGGAACCCACTTGCCCCTAGGATCTCCCTGGGGAAGAATTATCCTTTTGAGCACAAGGTCGCCTAGTTTGTAACACTGATGTCGTACCCTCTTGTTAAAAGCCTTTCTCATCCTTTGCTGATACACCTGACCGTGGCAAACGGCCGTCAATCTCTTTTCATCAATAAGTTCCAGCTGATCCAGCCGATTCTGTACCCATTCACTTTCATCCAGCTCAACATCTCTCATGACCCTAAGAGAAGGAATCTCGACTTCTACTGGCAATACTGCTTCCATGCCGTAAACCAATGAAAATGGGGTTGCCCCAGTCGAAGTACGCACAGTGGTGTGATAACCATGCAAAGCGAAAGTCAGCATCTCATGCCAATCTTTATAGGTTACCACCATCTTCTACACAATTTTCTTGATATTTTTACTGTCCGCTTCGACGGTGTCATTCATCTTTAGTCGGTATGGGGAAAAGTTATGATGCTTGATTTTGAAGGACTCACAAAGCTCCTTCATTATTTTGTTGTTCAAATTAGACCCATTATCGGTACTAATCTTCTCAGGCACTCCGTAGCGACAAATAATATTGTGCTTAATGAACCGAGTTACCACCTACTTGGTGACATTGGCATAGGATGCAACTTCGACCCATTTCATAAAATAATCGATGGAAACCAGAATGAAACGGTGCCCGTTGGACGTAATCAGTTCAATCTTGCCGATCATATCAATTCCCTACATCGCGAATGGCCAAGGGGAGGTCAAGACATTCAAAGGTACTGGCGGCACATGCACTTTGTCAGCATAAACTTGACATTTGTGGCAAACCCGTGCATGATTGTAACAGTCAGTCTCTATGGTGGACCAATAATAACCTGCTCGCAAAATATTTTTAGCCATGGTATGCCCGTTGGAATGGGTCCCGAAGTCACCTTCATATATCTCTTCAATGATTCTAGTTGCTTCTTTCTTGTCAACACATCTGAGCAGTAGACCATCATGATTCCTTCTGTACAACACACCACCACTGAGAAAGAACTTGGCTAAAAGTCTTCTCAAGAACTTCTTATCTGTGACGGATGCCTCCTCAGGGTACTCTTGTGTTTCCAGATATCGCTTAACGTCATAAAACCAAGGGTTACCATCTGGTTCCAAACTAGCCTCAAAGCAGAAAGCTGGATCACTCAAACTTCTGATAGTAATGGAAGGTGCCTCATTACCCCACTTAACCTTGAACATGGAGGACAAAGTTTCCAGTGCATCAGCTAGATTGTTTTCTTCTCTTGGAATGTGTTCAAACGTGATCTCTTCGAAGTACGGAATCAGCTTCATAACATGCTCACGATACAGAATTAGGTTCTTATGGAGAGTCTCCCAATCTCCATTAATCTGGATGATAAAAGGTTGGAATCCCTGTAAACTTTCAAAAATTTGATGCGCAGGTCGATTGCCGCTTCAATGCCATAAATGCAAGCTTCATATTTGGCCATGTTGTTAGTGCAATCAAAACAGATACGAGCCGTGAAAGGAATGTGGTATCCCTCAGGGGAAGTGATAATAGCTCCGACACCGTTACCCATGGCATTAGAGGCACCATAAAAAACAAGCGTCCAGCGTGATCCCGGCTCGAGTCCTTCATCTGGGCCTGGAATGTTACAATCCCGTATATACACAATTTCCTCATCTGGAAAATCAAACTTCATCGGTTCATAATCATTCATGGGCTGATGAGCAAGATGGTAAGCCAATACACTACCCTTAATTTCTTTTTTAGTAGTGTATTGGATATCATATTCAGTGAGTATCATCTGCCAACGTGCTACCCTGCCTGTAAGAGCTGGCTTCTCAACAATGTACTTGATTGGATCCATTTTGGATATCAAGTAGGTGGTGTGAGTTAACATGTATTACCTCAAACGCTTAGCGGCCCAGGCAAGCGCACAACAAGTCTTTTCCAACAACGAGTATCTCGACTCGCATTCCGTAAACTTCTTACTCAAGTAGTAAATGGTCTGTTCCTTCTTCCCATTCTTGTCCTGCTGACCGAGGACACAACCCATTGAGGTCTCCAACACAGTTAAGTACATGATTAGTGGCCTTCCTTCCACTGGCGGCATGAGTATCGGAGGTTCTTGCAAATATTCTTTTATTTTGTCAAAGGCCTTCTAACAATCCTCATTCCATTTCATTGTTTGACTTTTCTTCAACAACTTGAACATAGGTTCACAGGTGGCTGTGAGATGAGAAATAAATCTGGAAATATAGTTTAACCTTCCTAAGAAGCCGCATACTTCCTTCTCTATCCTTGGCTCAGGCATTTCCTGTATCACTTTGACTTTATCCGGGTCCACTTAGATACATTTCTCACTTACAATAAAACCCAACAGCTTGTCGAATCTCACCCCAAAGGTGCACTTATTCGGATTCAACCTTAGCAAGAACTGCCTCAGTCTCCCGAACAATTTTTTCAGATGAACAAGATGTTCCTCTTCCGTGTTAGACTTATAAATCATATCGTCCACATATACCTCAATATCTTTGTGAATCAAGTCATAAAAGAGAGTGGCCATGGCATGCTGATATGTTGCCCCGACATTTTTCAAACCAAATGACATCACTTTATAACAGAAAGTTCCCCAAGGCGTGATGAATGTTGTCTTTTCCATATCCTCCTGAGCCATCTTAATTTGATTGTAACCCGAAAAGCCATCCATGAACGAGAACTCCTTGGAATGGGCAGTGTTATCGACCAACACATCAATATGAGGAAGAGGGAAATCGTCTTTAGGGCTAGCCCTGTTTAAATCCCTATAATCCATGCACATCCTGACTTTACCATCTTTCTTGGGCACAAGCACAATATTTGCAATCCATGGCGAATAATTGATAACCTTTAAGAAATTTGCATCCAATTGCTTCTGGACCTCCTCCTTGATCTTCTTGGACATCTCAGGATGAGTTCTTCGGAGCTTCTGCTTGACAGAAGAACAACCTTCTTTGAGCGGTAGTCTATGAACCACTATGTCTGTATCCAACCCAGGTATATCCTCATAAGACCAGGCGAAGATATCAGAATACTCACGGAGTAGCTCAATCAATCTGGCCTTTACACTTTCTTCGAGATCGGCCCCTATCTTGACTTCTCTTCTTACCTCTTCTATACCAATATTCACCACCTCAATCAAATCCTGATTCGAATAGATAACCTTCTCCTCTTGTTTCAACAGTCTTGCTAATTCCTCAAGAAGATCACAATCCTCATATGCTTCTTCTTCAGCTGGATAAATAGGGGTATCAAAGTCGTAATGAGCCATATCATAGTCGTTATTGATAGAATCGGGGGTGGAAGTGCATCTGCATGAATGACATTTTTGCGTTTTTTAGTGACAATGTGTGAAAAGAGAAACATTGCCATTTAAAAAAGAATAAAAAATAAAAAGAAAAGAAGTAGGATTTTGAATGCAAAAACGTCCTTTATTTCATGATAACCTTGCAAAATAAACATGGCGGCCCTACACAAATGATCCATTATGCCTTGGGCAGAGCGTAGGGATTATGATATGATAATAAAAGAAACAAGAAAATTACTCCTCATCGCTTGAAGCTTGGATAACATCCACAGAAGTCCAATTGTTGAGTGTCTATCCTGGAATACTTGGACGAATCCAATCTTCAACATTGTAGCCATCAACCCTATCGTCGCCAATTGCATTGACGTGTCCTTCTTGAGTAGCACGAGGACGGGAAAACTTCACAGGAGTAGATAAACAGGATGCTCTGGGAGCTGCACTCTGCTGACTTGGGCTAAAACCAAGACCAAACTTATCAAACTTCAGAGTAACGTCCAACACCTGACCCCAACCTTCAGGGTTACCACCTTCCACTACAGCTTTTGCATCTTTGAGAGAAGACATAATAGTTTCCGATTTCTTTTTTTGCTCTAGAGGTGGAAAATTGACAGCATGAACTGTCTCAAATGCCTGAAATGGAGTCTCATGAATCTCGCCTTCAACTTCGACACAACGGAATGATGTCAAATAACTTACAATGTACTTTTCTTCGCCGTACACAGTTATCACCTTTCCCTCTGCAGGATACTTGAGTTTCTGATGAAGAGTAGAAGTGAATGCTCTTGCTCTATGAATCCACGGCCTCCCCAACAAGCAACAGTACGCTGGCTGTATATCCATCACAAAAAATGTGGCCGTGAAGGTGCGAGGACCAACTTTGATTGGTAACTCCACTTCCCCAAATACTGACCTTCGAGACCCATCAAACGCCTTCACCATCAAATCACTAGGGCGCAACTCCAGTCCGGAATAATCAATCTTCATCAATGCTGACTTGGGCAATACATTTAAAGACGGTCCTATATTTACCAAGACTCGAGATAAAGTAGTGCCTATGCACTCCATTGAAATATGCAACACTTTGTTATGGTTTGGTCCCTCTGGAGGAAGATCAAAATCTATGAAGCCCAAACCATTCCCGACAGATATATTAGCGCAGACATTTCCGAACTGATTGGCAGTTATCTCATGTGGCACGAACGCATTCTTCAACAACTTCATCAAAGCATTCCTGTGAGGTTCTGAATAAATCAGCAGAGACAAGATAGACATCTTAGAAGGAGTATGGCTCAGATGATCAATTATGCTATAATCACTCTTTCTGATAATACGCATTAACTCTTCAACCTCACCGGGAACTGAAGAAGCTTCTGGTATCGGAATTGGTTGAGTCACATTGACTGGCATAACCCTTGGATTACCAATCATTACCTGTTGTTTTCCTTTTTCCCTTGCAGAAGCATCTGCTGTATCTTGCATATTGGAAGGACCAAATACTCTCCCGCTTCTAGTCATTCGACCCACATCAGAAAAGTTATGGACTTCCTCTTCATCACCTTCCACATGTTCTTCCTCAGACAAACGAGAATTAACCTCCTGCTTTACCCCGTGGTAATAAACATCGGCACCGTAATGCCACGGGACAGCCTTCTCATTGGTATACGACATAGGACCGGGTACCGTAATCATCAAAGGGGGTGCTCTTGATGGGGCAGGAATGCGCGAAGGGGTGTAAGGAATAGATATCATAGCAATATCTTCTTCAATAATCTTGCGGTAGCTCTATTTTCTATCAAACTACAGGGAACCCTCATTCATCAACAACTGGATGCCTGCTTTCAAATCATCACAGCCCTTCAATTGCTCTCTACACTTGGCACATTCTGAAGTACAACCTGGGAAAATAGCATTGTCAAGCAAATACCTCTTAACAAAGCTCAACGGAGTAGTTACTTGTTCCACATCCATGATTAAATTCAACATTTCACCATTATCATCAATCATGTTAACAATACCCTCTCCATGCCTAGGCATTAGGTTTTGAGTAACATTCGGACCAGTTACCGGGGTAAACTCAACCGCCTTAGAATCCAACAAGTCTTGTACTTTACATTTCAACGCAAAACAATTGTCAGTAGAATGACCGACTCCGCCCGAATGGAATTCACATCTTGCATTAGCATCATAGTTAACAGGGAGCCTTACGGGTGGTGGCGGCATATTTCTCAAACTGATCAACTTCAAATCAAGCAGGTGGTGGAGCGCTTCAGTAAGAGTTACCGGCAAGGAATCAAATTTTCTGGGTTGTCTCTACTGTTGATTATTATACTGATGGGGAGCATCTTGCTGCCTTTGTTGCTAGGGCACTACACTTGGTCTCTGCCGAGGAGCATTAACAGGAATTGAAACATCGTTGATTTGTTGGTGTTGACGATCCTCTCTTCGTCCTCTATGAGAATAAACTGCGCTTGAGTCGCCTTCCCTTTTCTTAGGGTAATTGTTGAATGGTTTCTTACTGCCCCTGGATGAGCTACTAGAACCTCCAATCTGAATCTTTCCCAATTTCAAACCCACTTCAATTCTTTCACCAGCCATGACTAAGTCTGCAAATCCTGCCAAAGTGCTTCCTATCATGTGCTCATAAAATGGCCCTTGCAGGGTACTCATAAACATATCAATGAGTTCTCTCTCCATGAGTGGAGGTTGAACCCTCGCAGCCAACTCATGCCACTTCTGAGCGTATTCCTTGAAAGATTCTTTTGGTCCTTGCGACATATTCTGCAACTGAGTGCGATTAGGCGCCATATCCACATTGTACTAATAATGTTTGACAAAAGCCCGAGCAAGATCATTCCAGCAACGAATATGAGTTTTCTCCAGCTTCATGTACCATTCCAGGGATACCCCAGACAGGCTATCCTGGAAAAAGTGAATCAACAGCCCTTGATCCTCCGTATGTATTGACATATTCCGGAAATAAGCAGTTGCATGAGTAATAGGACACGACGTTCCGTTGTACTTATCAAATGTAGGAGGCTTGAACTTCGGAGGAACCTTCACCCCAGACACCAACCCGAGATCATTAGCATCCATACCAAGGACTCCTTGCCCTTCCACATCCTTCAGACGCTCTTCCAACAAACGATATTTCATATCCTCAATCTGAACCCCCGGCTCTGAACACCGCACAGAAAACTGATCTTCATCTTGGTCAAAGTCAAAATCCTGCTCCTGATAATTCCTGACACCGCCCTGATTAACTCTTCTGTTCCCCACTAGACGAGGTCCAGTAGACGGAGGAAACTGCCCTATGTTACGCACAAAAGGGTTTCCCGGCATCCCATGAAAATTTGCAGCTGGCTGATCTTGTACGTCCCCCATTCCTACAGAAATATCTTGATAAAGCCCTTGATTTCCAACATCCCCTGGATGGCGGTGTTGGTTTTTAACAATAGCAGCTAGCTCTTCCTATCAGCGATTCACGTTGGTGATGACCTCCATGAACTGAGTCATCTGAGTAGCCATCTGGGCCCTCATTTCAGTGAGTTCAGCCTAAACTTGTTCCATCTGTCTCAACAAGTTATTTCTGGTGGAATATCGGTGAGTAGTCGTCTTGGATTCTGGATAAGAAAAGCAGCAGAATAAGAAAAACCGTCTTGAGATAACCTGCAATGTTATGAAATGCATGATGTGCATGATATGTTTGTCATTTCCAAGTATCCAAGAGTCCTTTTGTTCATCGGTCACGGCATGCAACCATACAATCGAAAGAGAAAAGATAATAGGATGAACACTTCAATTATTTACAAATAAAAGAAGTGATGTCTAAGTGTTTACCTTGGGTTTTGGTAAACAACCGCTGATCTTCCAAATGGTTACTTATTTGGTTACTCGTAGGATCGATCAGATTGATCCTATGGACATAGGTTGATTTTGAAGTTTGATTAAGTTGGATAAGGCTTTAAGTAAATTGTTTAAAGTAAATTGCATAAAGGAAAGGCTTGGTAAAATAAACAAGGCTTTAAAGTAAAGGTTCGACAGGAATTTAAAGGGAAAAGCATGTAAAATACTGGAAAAGTAAATGACTTTAATTGATAAAATTGGTGTTTCACACATACATTTCTCAACAATTCTTTCGCTCACACTGGGTACTTGAATCTAAATGAGTGACTATGTATTTATTGTGAACACACGCGAGAAACTACATGTCTACTCCTATTTATACAAAAACATTCCAAGTAACCGTCGGGCAGTTACACTGCTTCGAGATTAAGCCACTTGGCACGTTCTCCATGCTTGACGCTCCAGATCCTTGCACGTTTGCACGTAATAACTGCTGGAAACCGTTTTCCCTCCAAAGCTTTGAATTTCAAACTGCTCCACTCTGGACCATCGAACACCTTCATCAAGAGACGTCTTCGACGAAAACTCCTTCGACGTCGAAGGCAATCAGCCTTCTTCCTTGGAAGAAATCTTCTAAGTATTTTGCCATCTTTCGACGGGCACTTCGACAGGCTTAGCCAGTCGAAAGCATCTTTCAGCTTTTAATGGCTGCCATCAATCAAAACAAAGGTGTCGAATTTAGGAGCCAACAAATTGCCCCCCAAGAATGCCTTATTTCGACTCTGAAAGAAAAAGGCATTCTTTGAAAACGCCATTCGACACCTGTTTTTCCACGCTTAGTCACAAGTTAACTTGTGC
The DNA here is from genome assembly GCA_948472305.1 of Vicia faba. Taxonomy (NCBI): domain Eukaryota; kingdom Viridiplantae; phylum Streptophyta; class Magnoliopsida; order Fabales; family Fabaceae; genus Vicia; species Vicia faba. Next base: position 1,595,522,773 of record OX451737.1, on the reverse strand, counting down.
ACTTTTTGTTGCTTTTTACCAACTATTGGCAATCCCAAGAAACCATCATTGATTTGATCCTAGGACGTCACTTTCAGTACGGCGTGCAGAACCAAACATCACTTCAGAATTTGTCATTATGACAAATCCCAAAAACGAGGACGCACGCTGCGTCTCTCTGTTTCTGCAGAAACGGCCAAAACAACAGGATGCTGCCACGCGTCCCACTAATTCCTGCAGCGTTAAATGACATTTAATGTCCTCGTTATTGGGAATTTCTCCCACTACTATAAATAGTGGTGAATATCCCATTGTGGGATTTTTTACGCAAACTAGCCTTCAAACTCCCTTGCTTTCTTACAAACTTGTTCTCTTTGCGGAAAAACTCTTCCTTTTCCAACTTCATCTTCATCCTCAACAATGGCCTCTGCTTCCACTGCCCCCAAGACTAACGCACCAACTGAACAACTTGTTAAGCCCAAGGTCTTTGTTACTGCTCCGGTAGTGAACGCTACAGGGAAACGAAGGGTTCCCGAACCTTCTGACATCTCCGTTCGCGATGCTTACTCGCGTCACTTGATGATTCCGGTTGGATACTCCAACCAAATCTTCGCAATGTCTGGACCCATGAACCCAAGCATCTCTGAAGCTCTGAAGATCAAGAGCTATTTCCCCATCGTCGAGAAACTCAAGCCAGTAGCATGCGCCAAGAAGGACGCAGAAGACAACGAAGACCCTACACACGAGAAGATCGACCTTCGTTTCTTTAACAAAAGTGTTAGGGTCTTCAGGTCTTGCCCTAATCTGACCTCTGACTATGTTGCTTGGCTAACAAAGTTGGAGAAACATCAAACTCCAGTCTGGAAGGAAATGGGAATCTTTGACCTAGTAATGCTGTCGAAGACAGGCTTAAACTACTCCCCAGAGATGCTTATAGCTTCGCTGTTGTTCTGGGATAACTCTCACTTCACCTTTCACCTTCCATGTGGGATGTTAACCCCCACACTCTTCGACGTAGCGGCCATCACTGGCCTTCGACCAACCGGAGATTACTTCGACCCGGAGGAGATGTCGGAGGACCAAATTTGCTTCTCTGAGACCAAGCCAACATATACCACCTTTATCAACCATTATCACGACAGGTCGACGGATACAGTGTCGGATGTCGAACACATAGCGTTTCTAGCCTTATGGCTAACTCGCTTTGTGTTTTGCTCGAAGTCTCTACAAGTGACCAAAAAGATGGTCACTCTTGCCACCCAACTGCATCACCGCCAAAACATCTGTTTGGCAGAACTAATTCTGGCCAGTCTTTATGACTCAATCAGCAATGGGGTTACTCTCTTGAAACATGTCGAAGATAGGAACAGTTTGCTACTCGCTGGGCCTTTCTGGCTACTTCAACTGTGGCTCAACGCCACTTTCGAATCCTTCTTACCCAAGAAGAATCAGATAAATGAACAAGCCCCAGCGATAGTTAATAGACGTATCGAAGGAATTAGGCTGGCTCTACTGACACCTGTGGAAGATGGGCTGGAGTTCCAACAAACCTTCACTAACTTCGTTCTGATGTTCGCTCGAAGGAAGGAATTTGTTTCGACTATGGCTCCATTTGCTCAACGAAAGGTGGGGCCAGCATGGTTCACAAGGCCACATCCCAAGGAGTCGAGTGGTCCCAATGTTGATGAACACACCATACTGTGGGAGGCATTCCTTACCCCAAGGATTATGCCTCTTCGATTTAAGAGTTCTAAGACTCATCTGAGTCTGCTTGCCTATCAACCAAATCTGGTATCTCGCCAGTTTGGTATCATCCAAACCCTGCCTTCTCCTATTTTCCAAAGAGAGAAGTCAATGTTGTACTTCTGCAACGATTATACAGAAGAAGCTGCCACCAAGCATATCGGAAGATATGCTGGTCGAACAATCCTCTCGCTGTTCAACTACCAGCTTAACTTCCTTTGCTCACCATCCTTTGAGGAGTGGTGGAGAAGCTACTATGCTGAGTACTTCTTCGACGAGAAGGACTTCATGGCAGAGTTGCAGAAGTCTTTTGTCCTTGTGTTGGACAAAGTAAAGAAATGTAAGTTCATGCTCTCACATTACTTTTTATCTTTCTCTTCGACTGTTAGCCTGTTAACCTTCCTTTTCGCTTTCAGTTGTTCGAAAGCCCCTAGCCAAGAAGGCTACAGAAGGCCCACAAGGAAGAGTCCCTTCGACAAAACCTCCACCGCCGGTGAAGACTATAGCGCCGGCGAAGACAACGGGCAACCAACAGGGGGAAGGCTCTTCGAGGAGGCCTCCTGCATCGGTAACCAGATTTTCTTCATTTTCTTCTGGCTTTCGATTTTTTATTTTCGATGTAATTATTCAATCGAATTCCTATTGGTTTTCTAGGCCCCTTCGCCCAAGAAAAGGGCAGCATTGGTGGTCGAATCGGGGAGTGATGACGACAGTGATTCTCCTCCTACTCCCTTAAAGAGGCGAAAGTTAACGAAGGACGCTTCTGTTCCTGCTCCTACTCCTGAAGGCCGAACCGTCAGAATAAAGGTCGCTGTCAGAAAGCCTAGGCCACCTGCAGTGGTCATCGAGGAACCAACTGAGGAGGAACTGAACGCTCTAGTTACCAAGCCTGTCGAAAGTGATAATTCCAGCCCTGGGGCTGAAGTCAATCCACAGGTAATCTATTGGACCCTTCTTATAACTTAGGCACAGATACCAGTATTCAACTATGTCTCTTTCGATATCTGAAGATTTGTCTTCTTTCTCTTTTTCAGGACACTACCGAAAGTTCCCCACCAAGGACTTCAGAAACTCTAGAATCTGCTGACCTTAGCAGGCCTCAGGTGCGAGATTTGGGCAATGACGAAGCCCACACTGAGAATGAGGCCAATGCTGAAACAGTGGAGAAGACAACAGAAGAAACCATGGTGGAGGCAACACAGCCAGAAACGGTTCCTGTGGTGGACTTGTCGTCAGAAGAGAATCCTGAAGGAAGAGACCAAGGCAATGGCGAAGAGAATCAAGATGCTGTCAACGAAGAGCACCAAGGTGGTATTGGCGAAGAACACCAGGGTGACGCTAGCGAAGAGCCACGAAATGACGCTGGCGAAGGACCCCAAGGTGATGTTAACGAAGAACCACAAGTCGACGCTAGTACCGCCTCAGTCCAAGTCGAAAAGCAACCAAATGAGGCAGTCAGCAATCAACAGCCTCCAGCCCAAGATAATACTGTGGCAAGGGTCACCTCCTCAAAGCACAGGTCGAAAGAGGACTTGGAAATCTTGAAACAAACTGACCCTGTCAGCTACCTTAATGCAATCATCGAGAGTAAGAGTTCTTCCGACACTAGTCAGGAAATTCCTACCCTGTCGGGGAAATCTACTGAAACTTCTCCTCTTGATGATGCGTTGGCGAAGGTCAAGGCCCAGTTCTTCAAGAGAGATTTAATGAAGGCTTTAGAGGGGGACCCCACTGCTCCATCATGCTTGAAAGAGGTTTTGAATGCTGTTGACTTCGAAGCTGTAGCCCCAGAAATCTCAGACTTAATCATGGAATTACATTCTATGATTGATCAAGTCTCGGCGGATTACAGGCGCCAACGAACTTTTAACAGTCAGCTCGAAGTGCTGCATGGAAAAAGCTCATCTGCGTGGACTGCTGTTTCAGATTCGACTTCTCGAATTGCCGAGTTGTCGAAACAGAAAGCGTCTGCACAGGAAAGGGTCGATGCTATTGAGCGAGAGAATGTCTCCTTCCGAGCACAAATTGCAGAGATAGAGGCGAAGATAAACGCCAACACTGTGCTCCAGGAGGAAATTCTTTCGACCATCCCAGACACTGAGAGCCAGACTGAGATCAAGCAAGGCCTGGAATTCGCTGAGAGGGCTCAAAGCCTCGATGCTCAAATTGCCAAACTGGTGCAAGAAAAATCTTGGTGCAAAAAGAGGTTGGAGCTGCAGTATGCCAAGTATCTTCGACTCAAGAATTCTCTTTCCTTTTGATTCTCTTTTGTAACCATCTTCTGTAATCGTTTTCGACAACAATTGCCATTTTTTGCTGAAATTAATAAAATTTCCATCTTGGCATTTTTATGGTTATTTTAGTTTGTTCTTTTATTATTTTATTTTTATCTCTTGAAGTATAGGCTTGTATTTTTTCAAATATTTACCATTTACTCTCAAGAGCCTTTTATCACCACTTATCCCTTCGACCTCATAGGCTCCACCAGAAAAAGTTTGGATAATTCTCCATTTGGGTGACCATTTCCCCATGCTTCGATCCCGTCGATCCATGGGAAGAATTACCTTCCAAACTAAATCTTCAGGCAAAAATACCTTAGGTTTTACCTTTCTATTATAAGAGTCTTCTACTCTTTTCTTCTGAAGCCTGAGTAAGTCGAGAGCGTGTAATCTCTCTTCGTCTAAATCCACCAATTCATCCAACATCATATTCCAATAAACCTCAGAAGGAATATCATAATGTCTCTGAACTCTTGCAGATTGAAGACAAATTTCAGCTGGCAATACTGCATCATGGCCAAAAGTTAGCCTATATGGTGTTGTACCAGTGGCTTCTTTTGGGGACGTTCGACAAGCCCATAAAATCTGGTCTAACGTCTTATGCCAATTCTTTGGTTTCTTCCCAACATGTTTCTTTATCAAGCCAATCACCACTTTGTTAGCTGCTTCGACTTGACCATTCGCCTGTGCATAGTAAGGCGTGGATGTTAGGAGTTTGAAACCTGTTTCCTGAGCAAATTCCTGCATCTTTCGACCAGTGAAAACTGAACCTTGATCAGTTGTTATTGTCTCAGGGATTCCATACCTAAATATAATGTTCTTTTGAATGAATTCAATGACATTTTCTTGGTCTACATTGACTAAAGGGACAGCTTCGATCCACTTAGTGAAATAATCAATGCCTACCAATATGTATTTCTGACTCTTTGATGATGCTGGTCGAATCTCTCCAATAAGATCCAACGCCCATCCTCGAAAGGGCCAAGGCTTCACTATCGAGTGAATTTCGCTTGCTGGTACATGCTGGATGCCTGTATGAACTTGACACTCTTGGCAACCTTTGGCGAACTCAACACAATCTTTCAGCATAGTGGGCCAATATAGTCCTTGTCGAAACAACAACCATTTCATCTTATGGCCTGCTTGGTGAGCCCCACATGCCCCAGCATGCGTAGTCGAAAGGGCTATGTATGCTTCAGTTTCACTTAAACATTTCAGCAACACCCCCTCAGGCGTCTTCTTGAATAACTCATTACCCATGAGTACAAAACTCAACGCCCTGTATTTTGTTTTTCGTTCTGTCGAAGCTCCTGGATTTTGAAGATAGTCCACAATGGGTTTCCTCCAATCCTGTTCTGACAAATTATCAATGAACGAAATCTCGAAGTTTGAGTGATCAGCATATCCTAGCCTCGTCGATTCCAAGTCTGTTGGTGATAGACAAGTTGCTCTTATCTTCTCTCGAACTTCGATTGCTCTTTGTAATCTCGTTTTTGAAATCTTATACCCAGATGCAATCTGTGCCAAGTCATTGGCTATTTGATTTTCGACTCTGGGTATGTGTCGAATATTGACACTTTCAAACTTTTTCAACAAACGATTTGCTATCACAAAGTACATAATGAGATTTTCTCTTATGCATTTATATTCCTTTGTGACTTGCTTGATGACTAACTCTGAGTCTCCCATTATTTCGACTCGAGTTGCCCCCAATTCCAACAATATTTCAAGGCCAGTAATTAGAGCTTCATACTCAGCCTCGTTGTTCGAACAAGAACCTTCTATTTGGTACTTGAATGTTGTTGGAATTTTATCTGGAGAAATAATCAAAACTCCTACTCCTGTTCCATTTTTATGGCTGGAACCATCGAAGTAGAATTTCCAAGGTTCTATCTCCACATAGTTAATATCCTCGACTTGAATTGAGTGGTCGACTATGAAGTCTGCAACCACTTGTCCTTTTACTGCCTTAAGAGGCATAAAGGTCAAGGAGTATTCAGTTAATGCTAATGCCCACTTGCCAATTCGACTATGCAAGATAGGTTTCGACAACATATATTTGAAAACATCAAAATGAGACGAAACGTAAACATCAACTGGTTTTATATATTGTTTGAGCTTTGTACAAGAGAAATACAGACATAGACACAATTTTTCAACTTCGCTATATCTAGTTTCTGCATCATTCAAAACTCGACTGAGATAATAAATGGGTCTTTCGACTCCATTCTCATCCTCTTGGGCTAACATACTTCCCAGAGTTTTGTCAGATGCAGCTATGTACAATCTCATACTCCTATTACTACAAGGAGGCACCAAAATAGGTGGCTTAGTGAGGTACCCTTTGATTTTGTCGAAGGCTTCCTGCTGCTCTTGCCCCCATTCGAACCCCTCTTTATTCAGTCGAAGTAAGGGTGAAAAGGCCTGAGCTTTCCCACTTAGGTTAGATATAAACCTTCTCAAGAAATTTATCTTGCCTAAGAGAGATTGCAATTCCTTCTTATTCGATGGCGCTTTCGCTTCCAGAATTGCCTTCGTCTTGTTCTGGTTGATTTCGATTCCTTTTTTGTGGACAACGAAGCCCAAGAAATCTCCAGCTTTCACACAGAACGCACACTTCAAAGGGTTCATCTTCAGACCATGTTCTCTCATTCTTTCGAATGATTGTCGAAGGTGGTCAATGTGACTCTTCCTGGAAACAGATTTTATAACAATATCATCAATATAAACTTGCATAAAAGTGTTAATAAAATCATGGAAGATAGTATTCATTGCTCGCTGGTACGTTGCCCCAGCGTTCTTTAGGCCAAAAGGCATCACTACCCATTCGTAAGTGCCTAAGGCCCCAGGGCATCGAAAAGCTGTTTTCGACACATCCTCTTCAGCAATGAATATTTGATTATATCCTGAATAACCATCGAGCATACTCAGGTATTCGTAGCCAGCGGCAGAATCGACTAGCATTTCCGCCACAGGCATAGGATATTCATCTTTGGGGGTGGCAGCATTCAGATCTCTGAAATCTATGCACACCCTTAATGTGCCATTTTTCTTAATTACTGGCACAATATTTGCAATCCATTCGACATACCTTGTAACACGGATGAATTTGCATTTCAGAAGTCTTTCGACCTCCGTTTTGATCTTCGACAAAATTTCTGGAGCGAAGCGTCTTGGATTTTGCTTGATTGGCTTCTTTCCAGGTTTGATTGGCAACTGAAGTTCTACCAATCCTCTGTCGAGACCAGGCATTTCGTCATAATCCCATGCAAAACAGTCTTTAAACTCTTTCAGCAATTGGATTACTTCCAACCTAAGTTCTGGATCAATTTTGGCGCTGATGTAAGTTGGCCTATTCTCTGATCCTTCGCCTAAGTTGATTTCTTCTAAAGGGTCTTGTGCTAACATCTTAATGTTGTTCGCCAAGGGATCCTTTTCGAAGCCCAAAGGCTCATCGTCATAGATGGCGTCGAGCCTCTGTTCCTGCATTTCGTCTGGCATGATATCAGGAGGTCTTGGATCGAAATCCTTTCCTGGGCCAACAGTAGATAATTGTTGATCATTGGCCTGTGTGGCCATGTACTTTACTTCGGCTTCGAGAGCCGTTATCATCTTGGTTTCGGCCACATAGGCCGAAATTCGCTTCAGAGATTGTGACTCAGTCATTATCACTGAATTCACTTCCCCAACCAGTTGGTTGGATATCAGTCAGCCCACTGAAGTCTATGTGGGACAAGTCTTCTTTGTCCCATTGGAAACCATGCTCAGGATGCAGGTATAGGGAACAAAAGGTGTTTGGCGCTGGCGCCATGTCGAAGTCAGGAGTTGGACATGGCCCTATGTGAGCCAAGTTTTTGTCGAAATCTGTTACACCCAAGTGATTCACTTCGCCAAGGTAGTAACTTTGGTCCGCCTCTATGTTTTCGACCATCCCATCTGGACGCCATAGAAGCAGCCTTTGATGCATCGATGAAGGCACAGCACCTACACCATGAATCCACTCACGGCCTAACAAAAGGTTGTAGTTAGGTTTGGCCGATATGACCATGAACATTGTTGGTCGAAGGATTGACCCAACTTTTATGTCGAGCTGGATCACTCCCATGGTGGTCCCAATGCCTCCCTCATAGTTGGACAGGACCATATTTTGAGGTTTAATTTCTTCATCCCTTTTGCCAATCTTTATTAGCACAGAATGAGGGATAATATTGATAGTGGCCCCACAGTCGACCAATATTTTGTTCACAGTGGTCTCCTCGAGCTTAGCCCTTATGAACAAAGGTTTGAGGTGATTCTTCATCGCCTCTGTAGGTGGCTCGAAGAAGCCATTTTGTTCCTCTGTAGTGCCATTGTCCATGACAAAATAGCACACTGGCCTATGTTTGGCCATTTCTTGTTCCACCTCTCAGTCACTGGCTTCGACTTCTACCTGTCGATTGAATTCCCTAGGCAGTACTGAAACAATATTCACTATTATATCCAAAGTATCGTCGGACTCAGCATCATCTTCGTCTTCGACCTCGCTCTGGTTAGGCCAGACTAGCCTGTTGGTAACAGGTTCTCTCTCAAGAGGCTTTCTTTGTTTCCTTTGAGGCACATTCGAACTAGTTTCTGCCTTAGGTTCGTTGGCAGCCTCCCTTTCAGCTTTTCGCCTCCTTTGATATCTCCTCCATTGGGATCGGGACATAGGATTTTTTCCCTTGTAGTTGCTGGACACTTGAGCAACCTTGGGTGCAGCAACTTGAGGCTCTTTCTTCTGAATTAGAGAGGAACCTCTTGGCACATCGAAAGAATGCCATTTCTCTTCACTTGGCCTTTTCCGGCCAGATGTTTTGTACCAAGTATCTACTGGTACATTTGTTGGAGGCCTAAAAGTCAAAGGCCTCTTGTCTTGATTAGAACCCCTTCTGGGATCATGTCGAAGGTCAGCATTCTCCCTTCTCTTGTTCGCTGCTCTCACGCCTTGTATGTGCTCAGCAGCTTTCTTATCAAAGATAGAACTGCATCTTGGACACAGCATAACCTCTGATTTCTTCTTCTGGCATCTTTGTAAAAAATCTGCCAAGTTTTCGTTTTCCCTAGGGAAAGCCGTTTTATTTGCCTGCTCTTGCCTTATGGCTTCTTCTGATGCCTTAGGGTCAGAAAGTTCAACCATGTTGATATTCATTGTATCCTTATTAGCAAGAGTTAGTTGCTTCATTTGTGTCTCCAGATTCTCCGTCTGGCCTTGTACAGTGGCCAAGTGGGAACTGGGCTTTGGTCCAGCTTTTTGTGCTTCAGCAGTCTTCGACTTCGGGTCTTCGACCGCTTTCTGGACAGCCTCAATTGTCTTCCTGGATAAATTTCCAGAAAAACTGCCAAAGATTGGCATGTTGATGTGGTCCTTTGAGACTTCGACCATGGTAATGCCTGGCTTCTTCGACTGGATCCTGGTTGCCTCTATCATGTTCACCTCAGAGGGTTCTGCATAGTGGGCTTCAGCCTTCAGTGGATTGGAGTCGACAGCCATGGGGGTTTTGTCAGCAAACTTTAATCTCCCTTCCTCAATAGCGTCTTGCACAAGATTCCTGAAAAGAAAACATTGAGAAGTTTTATGGCCCAGAAAATTATGATATTTGCAAAAACCTCTCTTCTTTCTTTGATCAAGAGGAGGCACTTTTACCCCAGGGGGTACTATCATTTGGTCATCTTTAACTAGCAAGTCGAATATTTCATCACATTTTGTGATGTCAAAACTATAAGTCTTTTTTGGGAACCTATCGTTCGTCCTGTCTGGACCAATGGGATTTTTCCCATTTGAGGGGACTAACTGTTTACAAGAGTATGGTGGCCCTTGTTTTAGTTCTGCTAAATCGACTTCTCCTTCTTCGACAGTTAAAGTATCGTCGAAGGATTCTAGATCTTCGTCGTCCATCTCAACGTACGCTATTCTTTCTCTCTTGTGCGTTTTCGTTGCCTTAGCTTTTTCAGCTTTGAGGCGTTCGACTTGTCGAACTCTATCGGCCAGTTGGGCCATGTCTCTTAGGTACTGGGTATCTAGCTTCTTCCTAATGGAATAATCTAAACCGCCTGCGGCTATTTCGACCAGCTCATGTTCTGGCACTTGCGTAAAACATCTCGCCTTAAGCAACCTGAACCTATTCAGATATTCGTCTATAGGTTCAGTGAAACGTCTCTTCACACTCGCCAGTTCTTTCAGGCTTATCTTGGTTTGCCCCATATAGAATTGTTCATGGAACAATCTTTCCAACTGGGTCCAATGGTGGATCGAATTGGGGGGTAGAGTTGTGAACCAAGTAAAAGCGTTCTTGGTTAAGGAACTTGGGAAGTATTTGATCCTTAGGTTTTCATTATTTGAAATGTCTCCTGCTTCGATCAAATACCTCGCCACATGTTCGACAGTAGATTCTGTCGTGTCCCCAGAGAACTTAGTAAATTTGGGGACTTTGCTTCTAGGAGGTAAGTCAGTTTGTAACACATATTCTGACAATGGAGATGTAAAGTTGGGCCTTCGAAAGCCCATGTTCATCCCATTCTGATTCATGATCCTTTCGATCATGGTTGCCAGATTATTCTCCAAACCCATGTTTTGGTATTGGACATGCTGAACCACTTCGTCAGCATTTTGGTTTCTGTTAACTAACCTTACCTCTGGGGCTATTACCCTAGGTTCTTCGACAGGTTGTTCTACAGGCTGTTGAGCCTGATTAATGGTGGTTTCTTCCTCCACAAATATCCCCTGATTTCCTCTTATTTGCGCCCTTTGGGGCTGTCGAATAGGTGGGGGTACTCCAAAGAAGTCAGCCAAACGCGTCATTTGCGCTGTAACTTGCTGATTCGATTGAGTAGTATTTTGTATTAGAGGATTTAGCACTGTACTCAAAGTTTGTGCCAACATTTGCACCATATCATGGTTGCTTTCGTCCATCTGTTGCCTCAAGACTGCTGTCGAGGCATTTGTAAGGCCATGGGCTACTTGGGACGTTCCTCCTAAGAGTTGGGTCCTATTTCTATTCGCCATGCCTACTCCAGAGCCTTGGAGTGGCGAAGAAGCACTCACGAAAGGGTCTGAATACGTGGACGCAGCATTCGTCAGGCTTGCCACTTCAGAAGTTGGCATGCCATAGAATGGAATGAATCCTGGGGGAACCACTGGCCTTGTGCCAATATTTCCCCTTGGAGGGGGGGTTCCCAAAGGCATTCTGGGGCCTGTAAACGAAGTTATTGGCCCCGTGGTTGTGACTGACACTGCTGGTGTCGAACCAACATTCGTCGCTTCACTCACGGTCATATTAACCGTTGCTCCCACACTCGTTTGTGGGATTTCATTATTGTTTGGCGGATTCGCCATCTCTTCCCTTCTTCTGGCAGTATTGTTATCGTTGGTGTATATTCTACCACTCCTCAATAACATACAACTCGAAAAGATGAGATAATTTTCAACAATCAACACACAGTCCCACCGGGTGTGCCAATTTGTTTACCTTGGGTTTTGGTAAACAACCGCTGATCTTCCAAATGGTTACTTATTTGGTTACTCGCAGGATCGATCAGATTGATCCTATGGACATAGGTTGATTTTGAAGTTTGATTAAGTTGGATAAGGCTTTAAGTAAATTGTTTAAAGTAAATTGCATAAAGGAAAGGCTTGGTAAAATAAACAAGGCTTTAAAGTAAAGGTTCGACAGGAATTTAAAGGGAAAAGCATGTAAAATAATGGAAAAGTAAATGACTTTAATTGATAAAATTGGTGTTTCACACATACATTTCTCAACAATTCTTTCGCTCACACTGGGTACTTGAATCTAAATGAGTGACTATGTATTTATTGTGAACACACGCGAGAAACTACATGTCTACTCCTATTTATACAAAAACATTCCAAGTAACCGTCGGGCAGTTACACTGCTTCGAGATTAAGCCACTTGGCACGTTCTCCATGCTTGACGCTCCAGATCCTTGCACGTTTGCACGTAATAACTGCTGGAAACCGTTTTCCCTCCAAAGCTTTGAATTTCAAACTGCTCCACTCTGGACCATCGAACACCTTCATCAAGAGACGTCTTCGACGAAAACTCCTTCGACGTCGAAGGCAATCAGCCTTCTTCCTTGGAAGAAATCTTCTAAGTATTTTGCCATCTTTCGACGGGCACTTCGACAGGCTTAGCCAGTCGAAAGCATCTTTCAGCTTTTAATGGCTGCCATCAATCAAAACAAAGGTGTCGAATTTAGGAGCCAACACTAAATGACTTCGGTCAATTAAAAGAAAAATGATAAACAACTAAATACATGTTTTAACAATAAAGCAAAAAGAACTGAATAACAACAACAATCAATTGGCCCCTTCCAACAATCCTGGGGGTGACCAAATACATCAAAAGCAAATAACAGAACTAAATCTCCGGAACTAAACATGCTTCAAGATGTTGACAGTACTCTTCGAGTCTGGCTTTCTCCTTCAAAAGTTGAGATGCGACCATTTCACTTTCCCTGAACCGATCTTTTGTGACACGCTTCTGGGCCACTTCCTTCTCAAGCTGAGCGTCCTTGTCTTTGAGCTATTTTTCTAAGTTCTGAATCTTCTTTCTGTAACTATTTTCTGAGGCCTGAAGCTTCCGACACTCTTGCTGAGTATTACTCAATTCTTTTTCCATTTCAGCATAAGACCTCTTCCTGAAACTGGTTGCATCGGAAGTTTCTTTTTGAGCTTCCTTGAGTCTACGAGCTAAGTTGGCCCTTTCTTGATCTGCCCAATAAAGTTTCATCCCCGCCTCACGGTCTTTTGCACGAAGCTGAATGTTCTCAACATGAATCTGGGTGAACATCTCAGTAGGCACCGTGTTACTTAAAACAACAGGAGGTTTCTCATATAGAGGAGCTGACCTTGCAAATGGTAACCGTAAGATCTTAACCCTGGCTTTAACCCACTCCAAGTAAGAAATTCTAGCAACAGGAACCTTCTTACCCAAAGCAGTTCTATCCTTCCTGTGAATGCCTTTCCAAGCACTTGTCACTCTCTTCAACATCTCAGGATCACTTCCTCTGGCGAAATACACTGATTCAGACACCTCCTTAACCTTTGGCGGTCCACCCATTGCATATCCCAGTTGTCGATAAGCAAGCACGGGATTATAGTTGATGCACCCCTTAGTTCCTATGAGGGGAACATTAGGGAAATCTCCACAACTAGTGACAACACTTTGCACTTCCCCCATATCATAATCGCACCGGATATCGAAAGAAGTAAGTTTAACGAGCCTTGATGACCATCAGAGAGAATGCTTGGTATCCACGAAAGGACCACTTACTGGTAGGTGCAACATAAGCCATCGATACAACATCGAATGACATAAACCTACAGTGATACGGTGGGAGAGAACTGACTATTTTTGGAATGCTGGTTCGCGTTTTGCGTTTGTTTTCACAAAATGTCGCGGTAAGCAAGAGTCGCCACTGTCTTTTATTTTATCCAACAAGGAAAGGAAAAAAGCACAGAAAAATTCCTTTTTCGAGATGTTTCTCGGGTCCGGGGGGTAGATTATAGAAAGGGAAGGTGTTAGCACCATTTCTATCTGTGGTTATCCATGGGCTCTTAGGTACTTGCTCAAAGTGTTTTCAAAATTTGCTTTTCTTTGTGTTTGTGGGTTTGAAAGAAGTTTTTGTTTGAAAGGTGTAAGTGCGAAAAGTTTTTGTTTTAAAAGAGAAAGTACTTAAGAACTATCTACCTACTCGAAAAAGGATTTAATCTGTACAAATATCCTTTAGACAATGCTATCCCACTATTGAGGAGTAGATAGCATCATCGTTGGAGTTTAAGGGTCAATTCGATTAAGGAACGTGTGGTCACTAAAGCAATGGTAGGATGCCTTAGTGGTAATCCTAATGTTTTAGATCATTTTTCTGAGGCAACCGTTTCGAGGAAACTATGATCTTTGGACAAGAGGGCGACCTCTAAAACTTCCTATACTCAATGACCACGTTCGAAGGCAACCAAGTGAGGTGTACCCTAGGAGTGTGTATGTGTGAGTGTGTTATTTCGGTTAATTTTATCTTTGTACATGTCATGGGTGAACTATATTGATTTTAAGTCCATACATTTGATCTTGTCATGCATTCCCTATTACCAAACATCTAATAGTTAATAATTTACGAAAATTAAATCTAAACTATTACAAGGCGTCGGGTATTTACATCGCCAAAAACAACCCTTGAAATTAAAATGCGGAAAATAAAATAAAGCGATAAAATAAAGTCCTAATTAAAAGCTATTACATTCCGGGAAACAGTTACATCAATGGTAAAATGAATCGCACGCGAAAAATTCAATCGAATGCATTTTTAGAGTTTTGACCCTTTTTGAAAGAAAGTGATTTTTTGTTTATTTTTTGAATTAATGGAAGTAAATCTAAGTTAATAATTAAATTAAACAATTAATTAATAAAATATTTTTTGGGATTTTTGGATATTTAAAGAAATAAAATAAATTTGGTCAAAGTTAATAAAAACCTAATTTTCTACATTAATTTTAATTATTGCAAAAATATTGGAATTATACCTAATTAAAACTAAGTTAATTAAATTACAATTTATTTACAAAAAAATAAAAGTGATGAATTTAATTTTAATAAATAAAATATATTTTTGTATTTTTGATTTTATGAGAATAAAATTAATTGGTTAATTAAATAATAATGATAATAATTAAATAAAACAAATTAAAAAAAAGAAAATATAAAGAGAAAAAGAAATAACCCAAAGGGGGGGTTTGGGCCCAGATCTGAATGTGTGATCAGCAGTTGGATGGCCCAAACGAATTGGCCCTTTGTTGACCTTTCCAGATTCTCTATGGCCTGTTGACTAGGGACCATGATGCCCATCCCCTTGGGACCATCAGATTTGGCCTGGAGGCCATCTGTCCACTGATGGCATGAGAGTGTATGGTGAGCCATGCTTTTGAATTTGCACTGGATTTCCTGGAAAAAAAATACAACAAATATATGGGGGACCTGGGATTCGAACCCAGGTTCCATTGGATCTTGTACAAGCGCCTTTGCCACTACATCACTGTGTTCCATTTGTTATTATAACAAGCAACAATTATTATATATCAAAACAAATAATATGCCTGGAAATTAAAAAAATAAGCGCGAAATTGTGAATGGTCCAGTGGGAAGAGGACACATCTTCGTCTTCTCCACTGAACCCTGGTTCGTTTTTCCTGCGGAATTGAATCCGCAACTAAATCCAAAGCTTGCTTCTAAAATCAATTGCAGGCCATAGAAATTGATTCTAAGACCATGGTTCGCTTCGTCTCTCCCTCTTGAACATGGCTATGCCCATTATTTGCCTTGGTTTTTCCTGAAACTAAAACCCCCAAAAACAAGAAGCAAGAACCCTAGATTCGGGCATTGCATTATAGGCTATGAAAACAAAATCAAATATTGCAGAAAGTTTCGAAATCATTCAAGGATCAAGAATATGTCCATGGTTTGTCAAAAAAATGCAAGAATAAGAGATTTCGATTTCATGTACAGGGCGGTGTTCAAGGAGACTTACAGTGCGATTCTGGAGAGGAGAGAGCTTGGTTTTGATTGCAATAGACTCAGTGGATGTCTAGCAAGAGAGCCACGTTAAGCTTTTGCCTTGAATTGGACTCTAAGACTGATTTCGATTTCAAACTTTTTCAAGCTTTTTCAAGTTTTGGTTTTTCTGATTATGCAGCCTCTAGGTCTTGAACTCGTATGCCTTGTGTTGTATATGTATCAAGCATTGCATTAGGTCAAATTTTGGGCTTTGAATCCTTGTGTATTGATGATTTAAGATTTAATATGATCCTCCATTACAAAGCTTCCAAAAATGTCCCAAATCCAATATTTTGTGCATGATATGGCTTGATACGAGTTTGATCCTGTCCATGATGATAATTGAAACCTGTATCAATCAAAAAGATCCTATTTCATCAATATTTGGATTTTATTTGGATTTAAATTGATTAAAAATGAATTAATTCAATAAAAATCAAATAAAATAGAAAAATTAATGAATGGACATAAAACTGAAGATAGGACACGTGTGTAGTGTGACCAGATCAAATCAAGTGGACAAAAGTGGCCCCTTTTGACAAAATTTGAAGTTTTGAGGATAGTTGACTTTTGGCAATTTTGGAAAAATGCCCAACTTCAACAATGCATAACTTCTTCAATTTTGAACTTTTGGAGGTGTTCTTGGACTTTTTAGAAACCTTGAGATGTCCAATAACCAACCATTTTGGTCTCATCTCATTTTTATATTCCATGCTCAAGTTATAAGCTTTGTAAAAAAATGTGTTTTTGGTGACTTTCAAAAATGACCTATAATGTCCAAATTTGTAACTTTTTGTGAGTGCATTTCTTGATCTTGGGGTGTGAAGATCGATTGTAGGAAATTTCATTCTCTTCAAAATTATCTTTGTATGGGTCATTTCTCATATAGTATGAGAAAGTTATGCTTGGTCAAAGTTGAGTTGACTTTTCCTACAAAACCCTAATTTAGCAACTTTTGAATTTTGATGAATCTTGAGCAATCCTTGATGAATCATGATCAACCCTTGATAAAATGATGAATTATCCTTCAAAATGAGAATGTTGACAAAAAATCTTGAAGTTTGACTGTTTATAGGTCACAATTGACTTTTTCCCTAGCACAATCGATTTTTGGACCTCCTGAGCAATTGACTGACTAAACTTCCTCTGCAAGGCTTGAAATTTGACATGGATGAAATTGAGAACATATTAGGACATTGGGGAGCACTTGAGGTCATTTGAATGTAAGGACCTTGATGTAACCCAAAACCCTAATTTGAGGTTGATTGCCTTAGGAGATGATTTGACTGTCCAACTCTTGAGCAATCTTGAGCCACTTGGAGATTATTCTTGAAATGATTTGGGAAATATAGGAGAGAAAATTTTGGGGTACAACAGCTGAACCTGTTCAATTTTCTTAAACCTGAGGATATAGATTGGCTTTCGGGCCTTTCGTGATCCGAAGGTGGAAGATAATTGAACACTAGAGTGCCTAGAAATTTGCACTCGCATGACGTAGTATCATCATTGTGATGTCGGGAATGGGCTTACAAATGCCATTTAGAGATTGTTGATAGGTGGTCTGAACTTCGACCGGATCGGCGTCAGAAAAATCTTTAGGAATCGATTTGACTGGACCAGAGAAGGTTTTGTCTTCTTTCACTGGATTGGTATCAGAAAAATCTTTAGGAATCGATTTAACTGGACCAGAGGGGGTTTTGTCTCCTTTGACTGGATTGGTATCAGAAAAATCTTTAGGAATCGATTTAACTAGTTTTGTCTCCTTTGACTGGGTTGGCCTCAAAAAAATCTTTAGGAATCGATTTAACTAGTTTTATCTCTTTTGACTGTGTTCGCATCAGAAAAATCTTTAGGAATCAATTTAACTGGTTTTGTCTCCTTTGACTGCGTTCGTATCAGAAAAATCTTTAGGAAACGATTTAACTGGTTTTGTCTCCTTTGACTGCGTTCGCATCAGAAAAATCTTTAGGAATTTATTTAACTGGTTTTGTCTCCTTTGACTGCATTCGCATCAGAAAAATCTTTAGGAATCGATTTAACTGGTTTTGTCTCCTTTGACTGCATTCGCATCAGAAAAATCATTAGGAATCGATTTAACTGGTTTTGTCTCCTTTGACTGCGTTCGCATCAGAAAAATCTTTAGGAATCGATTTAACTGGTTTTGTCTCCTTTGACTGCATTCGCATCAGAAAAATATTTAGGAATCGATTTAACTGGTTTTGTCTCTTTTGACTGCATTCGCATCAGAAAAATCTTTAGGAATCGATTTAACTGGTTTTGTCTCTTTTGACTGCGTTCGCATCAGAAAAATCTTTAGGAATCAATTTAACTGGTTTTGTCTCCTTTGACTGCATCCGCATCAGAAAAATATTTAGGAATTGATTTAACTGGTTTTGTCTCCTTTGACTATGTTCGCATCAGAAAAATCTTTAGGAATCGATTTAACTGGTTTTGTCTCCTTTGACTGGGTTCGCATCAGAAAAATCTTTAGGAATCGATTTAACTGGTTTTGTCTCCTTTGACTGCGTTCGCATCAGAAAAATCTTTAGGAATCGATTTAACTAGTTTTGTCTCCTTTGACTGCGTTCGCATCAGAAAAATCTTTAGGAATCGATTTAACTAGTTTTGTCTCCTTTGACTGCATTCGCATCAGAAAAATCTTTAGGAATCGATTTAACTGGTTTTGTCTCCTTTGACTGTGTTCGCATCAGAAAAATCTTTAGGAATCGATTTAACTGGTTTTGTCTCTTTTGACTGGATTGAGAACTTAACTACATCTTTCTTGAAAGGTAAAGGTCAGTCATATGCAATGCATGAGATGGATCAAGCAATGATGTTCTAAACATAAATGAGATAGTATGGTATGATGTGTATATGCATGTATCATGATGTATGAAATTGTAATGTTTTAGCTGGGGAAAATAAATCTCGGATAGCTGCTGGAGAATAGAGTTGGATTCTTCTTTTCCGCTGGGGATGATGAATGAAGGTGATAAACTTGCAGGAGAGGATAACTCCGTTGGGGAATAAACTGATGAGGAGATTACTCCGAGGGGAATTACTCTGTGGGGAAAAGATGTTCTGCTGACGATTCCGCTGATAAACTCTGTTGGGGGTGGATTACCGTTGCTGGTGATACTGAATCTGTTGAGGATTGAATACTTGTTCGTGAAAGGAAAGAACTTCGTTGGGGATGATCTTTCAGTCGCGACTTGCTAGGGATAATCCTGTTAGACTCTTGTGGGGATAACCCTCTGAATTTGGCTGGGGAGATTTATTTTGTACTTCGCCGGGGATAAACTTCCAGAGTCTACTGGGGATGATGATTCAATTCCATTGAGGAAGCTTTTTTAGACCGCGCTGGGAAAATATTGACTCCACTGGGGTACCTTGTATTCTGCCGGGGAACATCCTTATACTCCGTTGAGGAATATTAAGACTGCCGGGGAACATCCTTATACTCCATTGAGGAATATTAAGACTGTCAGGGATACTCTTATACTTGCTGGGGAATATTCTTACACTCCATTGGGGAATATCTTTATACTCCACTGGGGATTATTAAGATCTTTTTAGTGCTGATGGTAGACTAACTCTGCTTGGGGAGAGTATTGCTGATTTGTTCAAAGTTGCAAGTCTAAGCTAGGGGAGAGCTACCATTACTGCCTTACTCTGCGGGGAGTGAAGGTATCCTAGCCATATTCTTCTGCTTAATCTACCTTTGTACCTGGTGGATAGAGCAAATGTACAGTTCGGACAATTCTTATTGCCCCAGTTACTGATGTTACCCGTAATTGTCTTTCGTTTCGCATGTAATCATTTATGAGTAGCAATTAATGTCAAATGCATATATCAAAAATTAACATTGGACATTCTTTGCAAAACAAAACAGATAAAGGAAAAACAGTTTGAAATTTTTCTGAAAACAAATTTGTATTGATTTTGAAGTTTGGCTTGTAAATAGGCATTTTTGTACAAGAGGCTGACGTCCTAGTAGGAGAACTCCGCCGAATAATAGAATTTACACAATTTATGAAGAACAACTATGTGAATGATCCCACTGGGTTCCAACTCTGCTATTGCCTTTATGTCTTCGAGCATCTCATCACTTTGCTACTGGTTGAAGATGAATCAGATTGATTAGTGTCGTCTGAGCTTGATAGTTGATACCGAAGTCTGGATGCAAGGTGATCCAATGAGACATAGTGTTACGCTTTGATCCCTAATTTTTTCCTGAACCGCCCTTTCGGGTTTTCAGTCCACCGGGATACCCATTTTTGCCCAAGCCGCCTTTTCAGGTTTTCGACTTACCGGGTGTACAAATTTTTCCATTTTCATCCCTTATTTTTGCCCGAACCCTTTTGGTTCGCCGGGAAGCCCTTATTTTTGCCTAGGCCAGTCAACCTAGCGGATCTTTGTTTATACGTAGTATCTTTTCACTATGTCCGCATTGACTGGGTGATAACGAGAAAACATACCATATAATTACCACACTTTTTTTCCGATTTTATATTTCATTAAGTCGTCTAACCCCCGATTATTCCGAAATTATTTGTCTTTTTACAGGTATAACATTTGTCAACTCAAACCAATGGAAAAAGACAACATGAAGAAGGCTAGACAATAAACAAAGAGAAAAAGAACTAAAAAATACAAAGTTTGGTTTTTTTGGAGCAATGACGGTCGACACATCCTTGTGACGGGGGTAACACCCCCAACTTGGAGTAACGCTCGTCACACATCACTGACGAGCGTAATGCGCTACTTAAGCGCGTTACGACCGTCACCCACCTGTGACGACCGTTACGCGCGTGAAGATGGGCGTTGTGAAGAGTGGAGACGTGGGCAACGCAAGGGCAGACTCGTTCTGCTATTTTTCCTCCACCCACCAATAGTGCTTCCTATATTTTCTCCATTTCAACCTTTCCTCAAGACTTGGCAACTGCTATTTTTCTTCTGCTATATATATGTGTGCAAGTGCAACGTACCAAGGGTCGTTGGAATTTTCTCAGAGAAAATTTGTTATTCTTTTACAATTATTTCTACTTTCTTGTTTTTAGAGTTTTTCTACGTTGCTGTAATTTTCATTCCAAGCTTTAGTTTTTAGTTTCAAGTGTTAATTCTTCATTCAAGAATTAACACGATTTATTTACTGCAATCAAGCTCAAGGATTATTGTAATACTTCAAGATTACCATAGCAACTTTAGTTCCAGGTTTTTATTGCAATTAATATTTATTCGTTTTTTTTATATTATGCCAATTATTGTTATGAATTATATTTTGAATTGCATTGCTGTTAAATTTATTATGTCCGGCTAATTTATTAATACCGGTATGTGACTCTTAAGAACTGAAAGAATTCAGTGATACCTTGGCCAAAAATATTTATAAAACAATTTCTGGTTTCCAATTTCCAAGATTAATTTAACTACCCTTGTCACAAGAGTGAGAGGTTAATTAACACGATTTCGCCACGAGAGTGGGAAATTAATTAAGGAAGGAACCTGCATGCGAGAGCTGGGGTTCAACCCAGATAGTGGTAACGAAACATTAATTTTTAAATACACGAGAGTGTTTTAATAAATTAATTAAACTCAAATTGTTTTCAAAAAGTGTTATTAAATTTAAAGTGCATCCACTAGGTTTAGTAGCATGACTTATTTCATAAACACGAGAGTGTATGTCTCAGGTTTTTAAACAATTAGCTTTTACCGAAATACTTTATAGGCCAAGCGATTCACCGAATTCCCTAAGTCCGATTATCACATACCGGTATAACTATTACTATTATTTTTAATTAAACTGTTTCCCCCAAAAATCGAATATTCATCGCTTAGTTAAACAAACTGTAGCATTAGATCGTATGCGATTGATCCTCAATCTCTGTGGGTTCGATAATCTTTTAAAACTAGAACGACTAAACTGTATACTTGCAGTTAGTATCCCGACAGACTTATAAAGTCCCGATCAAGTTTTTGGCGCCGTTGCCGGGGACTGATTAATCAATTAAGTACGATTCTTCTGTTGCACGTTTAGACTAGGCAACCGAAACCCTCTTTCGATTTGTATGCCAAATACTCACTCCCGAAGCGAGCCTTTGCATCTACAAATCTTGTCCTAGTTACTATGTATCACCCGAATTTTTTCTACAACCCCCACTCTGAGTATTTCGAGGAATCACAAGAATCCCATAAATCCGATCTCGAAATACTATTGGAGAATTTCAATGCATCACAGACTCATTCTCACCCGAATTACCTTTCCAACCACCAATCCCAATGTTTTGAGGAATCACAAGAATATTATAATTCCAACCAAACTTATCCTCAACCAAATTTCCCCCACAATCACTACACCCAATATTTCGAGGAGACGCAAGTATCCTATAAATCCGACCTCGAAATATTAATGGGAAATTTTAATGAAATATCAATGATGACAAAGTGCTTTACGGAAACACAAAATGCGACTCTAACTCAATTTGAAGAATCAGAAGAATCGCATGATTTCAACTTCGAAACATCAATGGAGGATTCCGACGCGACACTAATTCACTCTAGGTTAGAATCTCTGATGGAGCACTTTGTAGAGACACAAACTGTCCAGAACGAAGAGTTTAGAAAACAAAGTCTTCAAAACAGTGAAAACCTTAGGCAACTAACCACTATGGTTGAGTCGCTCGCGACTCACAACATAGCCTTAGAGACTCAAATCTCCCAGATTGAACAAAACCCTCTAGGACCCTTCCCTGAGGAAAAATTGGATGTTGTAACAACCAGTAGTGAAAAACAAGTTGAAAATCCTAAGGAGAGTGATAATGAGGTTGAGGAGAGTGATGATGTGATTGAGGAAAGTTCAGATGAGAAAGGAGTAAAGATTGAGAAAAATCCTCCAACACCATCTAAAAGGGAGGTTGTAGAAGAGGTAGAGAAGGAAGCACCTATTGTTATGCCTCATCCCTATACCCCACCTTTTCCTTTCTCGAAAAGTTTTATGGAAGCTCAGATAGACTCCAAATCTAAAACATATATGGAGGTATTGGTAAATATCCACACTAATGCACCCTTGTTGGAAGTCTTGCATAAAAAGAGAAAATTAGAGGACCGTGAAACTAGGGATATAATTACTGTTAAGAAGGTAAGGTTAACCTTTGAGGTGGTGGATGAAATCACTAAGCCCAAACTTGAAAATAGGATACTTAGGATAGATCCAGAACCACCACCACAAGTTTGAAATAATGAACCACCCCAAAGAAGAAAGAAAAGAAAAGGTGAGGGATATGTGAGATGGCTTGATAAGTGGCCATGGAAAATGATGATTACTAAAAGTTCAACCGAGGAGTCATTCTCGAGAGAACCACCATGAGTGCTTGCACTCCTGAGCCGTCGAGCTATCAACGTTAAAAACAACGATTAGAGGGAGGCAACCCACCTATTTGTTTTTGTTATTATTTCCGTTTGTTTTTATTTTTATTTTTATTTTCTATTCCGTTTCTACATTTATTTCTTTTAAAGCGTTATTTTCATTATTTTCTTTTTCATTTTTCCTAAAAAAATTTTTATACAACTGCTGCTGATTTTCAAACAACTTTACAGGTTTTCTGAAAAAAAAAGTCTTTTTCTATCCTACCTTCTCCCCTGATTTGCTTTCCCCCTTTGCTATTTACTATGGAAACCACTTTTAGAGGCAGAAACCAAATGAGGAGGTTTGAGGAATTATCACACAGAAATATTGGCATGACCTTATATTATGATGAACCAACAATGGACACTTTAGGCATTAAGGATAGTGTCCATTATCTGTTTAGCCAGTTGGGGTGGGAAAAAGCCCATATTAAATCTAGGTTTGTTACATACCGCGAGCTTACCCTTGAATTTCTAAGCTCCTTAGTTCATATACCCG
Source organism: Vicia faba (assembly GCA_948472305.1). Taxonomy (NCBI): domain Eukaryota; kingdom Viridiplantae; phylum Streptophyta; class Magnoliopsida; order Fabales; family Fabaceae; genus Vicia; species Vicia faba. The sequence goes on along the minus strand of OX451737.1, from coordinate 1,595,499,287 downwards.
AGCGCGGTTTCGGAACTAGAAAGGGATTTATAGCCTTCAGGTTATTTGGTATTGAATTTTCTTACACCCATAAAGAATTATCCGACCTTCTAGGATTCCCTAGCGGACCTTTTGCTTTTTCCACCACCCAGGCAGAGTTAATGGATTTTGAGCTAGACTATTTTTGGGGGACTTTAACTGGAAACTACCACCCTGAGCCGGATAGCATGGATAATAATGAAATACACAACCCCGCTATCCGCTATTTCCACAAGATTCTAGCACATACCATTTTCGGCAAAGAACAGAACCGCACTGCCGTATCTAAAGATGAGATATTTTTGCTGCAGTGTATGACCCAGGGCCGACCTGTAAATGCAGTGCAATTCTTAATGCAGACATTTACCCGCATTCCTGAGAACCCTAGCGAGCCAATCATCATAGGAGGCCTTGTTACCATGATTGCTAACGCCCTCAGACTTAGATACCAGCTACATAGGTGTACACAATTTGGTTCAATCTGCCCTATGAACATTGATTTTTGTTTCCACCTACGAATAATAAGTAACCTAGGTCCTGCACCCTTCGATTACTTGATAATGGACGAAGTAGTCACGGCATTTACACTTCCTAACCATGCCAAAACAAGTGCCCACAATCGCGAGAATTGGCTGTATGAGCTTAACCCTCCCGACCACCCTTCGACACCTGAGACACCCTAATCCTACCAAGTTTATGATACCACAATGTCTGATGAGAGTGACCCCGAGACCCCTCCTGGTTACCATGATGGTAACAACATCGTAGAGGATGTTGATGCCCCTGCAACAATAAAAGGAGAATATGCTAAAAATTTGAATAAGATGTTTTCTACACTGGGCGTTTACCAGAAGGACATCAATGGAATCAAGAACGAGTTGAAGGGTATGCGTATGGACGTGATAGGCTTAACTGATATTATTGTGGAGCAGTTTTATCACATACACGCAGCTTTCGAAGACTTGAAGACGCGACTGGGATGAAGCAGCAGAATCAACACTTATTTTTACCTTGTGTTTTATGTTTCTAGGCAGTTTATGATTTAATTTTAAACAAGTTTACACTTTACAGTTTTTAAAGTTCTGTTAGAAACATATATTTATTTCAATTTCAGTTTATTTTCATTTCAATTTTAGTTTATTTTCATTTTATTTCATTTTCAGTTTATTTTCATTTTCATTAAATTTACTGTGTGTTACATCTAATATTATATTCACTTATCATATTATCATTTTGCAAAATATTGTTATACGATGTATGTTGGAAATACTCTGCATGTATTGAATTATTGTGTTATAATGTTTTGGAATTATACTGTTTCGTCCATTTCATGATTCTTTGCACCCGTAACAATCATAACGTACCCATGACGAGCGTAACACGCGTTTCACCGTGTTACGCCCGTCAGCCCATTGTGACGGTCGTCACGCGCGCCCAATAGCAGATTCTGCTATTACAGAAGCCGTTCCACTTTCCATTCATTCTTCCCTTTTTCCCAAATCTGTAACAGTACCCATTCAAATTTTCTCTCAAATTCCAACACTCCAACACTTAAACTCCATCAACCCACTACTCAATCCACATTCCAAACCATTTTCACGATTAAATCTTTTGCATGCACTATGGCCAACAACCAGCAAAATCAAATAAGCGCAGCGCTTGAAAGAAGACAGCAGGAGCAATATGAGTATCTATGCGCTCAAAACACTCAGATCTTGACTGGACAGCGGAGCATGAATGAGAGGTTGGATGAGGCCCTGTCAGAGCTCAACGCCTTAAGGCTGGACGTCAGCACCCTTGGTTACCAGGATACTGACACAGAAGCCACTCCTACCAGACGCTCTCGCACCAGGAGTAGAGGACGTGGTCACCAGTAGTTTTTCTTTTTTTTTTATGTAGTTTATTATTTTTTCTGTTTCATTTCCTTTCTGTTTGTTTTTGTAATTGTACTCCCCCGCCTATACACCGCAACATTGAGGACAATGTCAGATTTAGTGTGGGAGAGGTACCTTTCCTTCATTTATAAAGTAGTAATTTTTATGATACATCTCGATTTAAATTCTTCACTTTATTCAGCCATACCAAAATTTTTTATCTTCGCATTAGCCCGACATACCTATTCTAACAAAATCCCAGTTGAGGAAGCCAAAAACGACATAACAAGATCGATACAGTTATGACACCGTAGACTTCCTACTTACGCAATCCGTTTCAATAACCATTATACCGACATCTGGAGTTTTAGTTCTAAAGTAACCCCTAGTAGTTTATACTAGCAGTCAACACCGTCTTGACACAAACCACGTGGAGAATCGATGAATATAAGTGTTTGATGCCTGATTCTAAAAATATCCTTCCTATCTCGCTGCTAAAAGAAAAGAAATTTTGTGCACAAAAATATACGGTCACATATAAGAGCTGAGCAAATAATGAAGGAATCCAGTGTTGGTTGGTTCAGAGGTATCTGGTTCTGAACTCGGTAGGGCGTGCTACGGCCCGATCCCCCACAACCTCCAATTTGGATAACATATGTAGGGTTGCCACATTCGTGTACCAGACCCCGTGCTAAAAGGATCAAAGTCACTAACCGGTTACTCCACTACGTGCGTGCTAAGACAAAGGGCTTAATGTGATTGCGCCAGAATGAAACCAGGTGAAATAGATACGGGGAACTCTGGGCAGAATTATAACGGAACTGTTGGATAGCTCGTTTGAAATGGAAGCCTATGACTAAGCTTATTGCTTGTGTCATTAGTGTATCTTTAGTGTTTCACTCAAGTATTGGCCGAACCGACGAGGATTTCCCGAAATTGCTTTAAAAATCAAAGGTATGTCATGCATATGCGCTTGACAAAACTTGTTCGACCTATTGAATGACTATTTGCTTGAGGACAAGCAAAGGTTTAAGTATGGGGGAATTTTATAACGAGAAAACATACCATATAATTACCATACTTTTTAACGATTTTATATTTCATTAAGTCGTCTAACCCCTGATTATTCCGAGATTATTTGTCTTTTTACAGGTATAACATTTGTCAACTCAAACCAATGGAAAAAGACAACATGAAGAAGGCTAGACAATAAACAAAGAGAAAAAGAACTAAAAAATACAAAGTTTGGTTTTTTAGGAGCAGTGACGGTCGTCACATCCTTGTGACGAGCGTAACACCCCCCAACTTGGAGTAACGCTCGTCACACATCACTGACGAGCGTAATGCGCTACTTAAGCGCGTTACGACCATCACCCACCTGTGACGACCGTCACGCGCGTGAAGATGGGCGTTGTGAAGAGTGGAGACGTGGGCAACGCAAGGGCAGACTCGTTCTGCTATTTTTCCTCCACCCACCAATAATGCTCCCTATATTTTCTCAATTTCAACCTTTCCTCAAGACTTGGTGTGATCGGTGGAAATAGAACTGACTGTTTTTGAAATGCTGGTTCGCGAAATGTCGCGGTAAGCAAGAGTCGCCACTGTCTTTTATTTTCTCCAACAAGGAAAGAACAAAAGCACAGCAAAATTCCTTTTCGAGATGTTTCTCGGTTCGGGAGGTAGATTATAGAAAGGGAAGGTGTTAGCACCGTTTCTATCCGTGGTTATCCACGGGCTCTTAGGTACTTGCTCACTATGTTTTCAAAAATGTTTGCTTTTCTTGTGTTTGTGGGTTTTGAAAAAGTTTGTTTGAAAACTTCGTTTTAACTCTTGTATCAGTCCTCAAGAGTGTATGAAGTGTTTGTTTGAAAACTTTTGTCATAAAAGTGTAGGTGCGAAAAGTATTTTTGTTTGTTTTGAAAGAGCAAGTATCTAAGAACCTCTACCTACTCAAAAGAAATTAAGCTGTGTAAATGTCCTTTAGACAATACTATCCCACTATTGAGAAGTAGGTAGCATCGTCGTTGGAGTTTCGGGTCAATTCGATTATAGGGACATGTGGTCACCAAAGCAATAGTAGGACGCCTTAGCGGTAACCCTAATGTCTTAGATCCTTTTTATCCGAGGCAACCGTTTCGAGGCAACTTGGATCTTTAGACAGGAGGGAGACCTCTAAAACACCCTATACTTAATGACCACGTCGAGGCAACCAAGTGAGGCGTACCCTAGGAGTGGCATGTGCGAGTGTGTCAAGTTTCATGTTAAGTTATCTTTGCACATGTTATGGTGAGCTACGATTGTTTTTAATTTCATACAAGTATTGTCATGCATAGCCTAGTTAACATACATCGAACAGTTAAAGGTTGCGGAAAATAAATCTACGCTATTACAAGGCGTCGGGTATTTACATCGCCAAAAACAACCCTTGAAAAGTAAATTGCGAGAAAATAAATGAAAGTGATAAAAAGTCCTAATTACGCTATTACATCCTCGAAGCAATTACATAAATATGATCAAAAATATTATGCGCGAAAATAAATCGAATCGGAGAAGTCCTTAGGGTTTTGACCCTTTTTGAGAAAGAAAGAAGTTTGATTATTTATGAATTAAATTAAATTAAACCTAATTAATTAATTAAAAGAAATATTTTTGAGTTTTTTAATGTCTTGAGGAAATAAATAGAAAATAGTCAAAAGTTAGTAAACCCTAATTCTAATATATTCTATTTATTGCAAAAAAAAAATATTGAAATTAAACTAATTAAAAAAGACTAAATTAATTTGTTAGTATTTATTTACAAAAATAATAAATTAAAGGTGAAATTAATAAATAATAATAATAATAATAAAATATTTTAGTTTTCTGAATTTATTAGGAAAATAATTAATTATGTTAATTAAATAATAATAATAATAATAATTAGTAAAATAATTAAAAGAAAATAATATAAAAGAGAGAAAAAAAAGAAAAATAAACCAGTGGGGGGTATTGGCCCAATTAGGAGGTATGCTAGCAATTTTCTGAAGCCCATTGACAATTCAAGCCTGCTTTGACTCTTGAGATCATCCACGCGTGCTTTGACTAGGGAGTACAATGATCCTCCTCTCATGGCCATTAGATTTGTGACTGTGGCCACTTGGCGCATGGGACTTGAAAGTGCATGGTGGACATTTTTTGGGAAGGCTGCACAAGAACATGTTAAGAAAAAGAACAAACCAATTATTTTGGGGGACCTGGGATTCGAACCCAGGTCCCAATGATCATTTGCCAATCGTTCAACCACCACGCTTTAGTCATTAGTAAGATAAAGGGCATTTATTATATGGGGAAATTAATCCCTAAGCTGCAAAACAAATAAAACGCGCGTGTTTTTGAATTAACCAACCACGTATCACCATGTACTCATCTTCTTCGTTGTACCTGTAAAAACAAAATCAAATAGCGGGGGTTTTTAACCCCCACAAACTACAGTGGCGAAAAATAGCGATTAGGACTGTGATATATATAAATATTTCGCGATGGTTGCATCATGCTCGTCTTGTCCTAACGAATTAAACCATATGCCTTAGTGGTCTCAATTTTTTTTGGTTTAGGAATCCCCAAATTCCAAGCTCAGGAACCCTAGAATTCGTCCATGGCAACTTTTGATTCTGTGCGTTATAATTCAATTAACTTATGCCATTAGCTTCATATGGATTCAAGCAATGCAAAACAATCAACAAATCACGTTAAATGCTCATGAATTAAGAGTTACGATTATGAAAAAAAATGTCAAACCGTGAGACTGTAAGTGATGATTTCGTGAGCTTTAGCGTGTGAATTCAATTGCCACACGTTCCTGGGAGAGTATTGCTGAATCTTCCATGATTGCAGGTCTCAGTGGGGAGAGCTACCATTACTGTCTTACTCTGCGGGTAGTGAAGGTATCTCGGTCACACTCTTCAACTGAATCTTTCTTGTACCTGGAGGACAGAGCAGCTTGTACAGTTCAGACAATTCTTATTGCCCCAGTTTCTGCGGGAGAAGAAGGCCTATGAGGTGTTTGATAACTGCCGATTGGCAAATCTTCTTCTGGTAGGCAAGTGACGAGATGATGGAACATAGTCGTACGCTTTGATCCCTAACTTTTGCCTGGACCTCCCTTTCGGGTTTTCAGTCCATCGGGATACCCTTTTTTGCCCAAGCCGCCTTTTCAGGTTTTCGACTTGCCGGGTGTACATATTTTTTTCATCCCTTATTTTTTCCCGAACCCTTTTGGTTCGCCGGGAAGCCCTTATTTTTGCCTAGGCCAGTCGACCTAGCGGGTCTTTGATTATGCGTCATATTTTTTGACTATGTCCACGTTCTCAGAGTGTAGGGAATTGTCACTGTCAGTAGCATTGTGTTGCCATGCTACCAGAAGATGTCTGATCATGCAAGATTCGTTTCTGGAATTCATGTCCAATGCCCCAAGTGACTCAGATGGAGATTTGCCCCTGGCTATTTGGCATCTTGAGAGATTCCTTGAATCTTGACTTGACTGCCCCAGATGATAGACAATGATCATGCCGTGCCCCTTGATTGGAAGTGTTTTTTTCACTTCAGATGACTCTTTTTATTGTGAAGGTTTTTGTTCACTATATATTCGTCGTGCGAATATCTCTGCTATTTGAACAAATAGTCATATGCAAACAATGTTATTTTAAGAATGCAAAGCTTATGCCTGTCTTGAAATTTTGAAAATGAATTTTTTCAATAAAACAAGTGAATTTTTGTAAGACGTGATGTCAACTCAAGATTTTACAGCAAGCCCTATAGGAGTCAGGATACCTTTTTTAACAGTATGCTTTCGAACTAACCCGTGCTTCAGCTAGGACTTTTAAGGGTTGTAACGTGGCTTGGTTCACGGTTTAAGAAACAAAGGATAAAGGCTCAAACTTTATTTGTACCCACCCGTTCTTCGTGATGTTCTTCGATCCTAAACTCAGCTAATTGTGCATTTAGATCCTGTTTGAGTCTTTGCTCTGATATTCCAGTGATGGTTCGGATACTGATAGTTTATTTTGACCAGGCAGTCATTTCTTTTTGTTGAGGGTTTGTAGGACCTCTTTCTTTTTGATTTCATTATCCTTGTTTTTTTTTGCCTGAACTGTTTCTTTTGTTATTACAGTCAGCGGGATGCCCCAGTTTTTGTAAGTCTCCTTCATAGGTTTGGACTTATTGGGCTTTTGTTTTTGAGAAAATGACTGCCTGTCTTGACGATTATAGGGAACCATCACTGTTCTATTGTTTCGGAAAGACTTCTTTGATGCCATTCATTGTGCACCTGGATCAGCTGAGAAAACTACCCTGCCCCGGGTTGTGATTAAGGGTTTTAATTTTTTTGAAAAGAAAAACTCCGACTTCTTTGGCTCAAAGGGGTTGACGAGGGATTATCTTCCTTATAACTCCACTGTTTAGGATTTGAAACAATGCCTGTACCTCATCAGCGGGGTCTGTTCAAAAGCATACTGTAAATATCGTGGTATCGTTTTCGTTATCCTCCCTCAAAAGGCTTAGAATCTTTTTAATCGAGTGTTGGACATCACAAAAATGAAAGCAATTTGAATATAGTGAATACGAATGGATTGATTCAAAACAGACATATGCGATGCATTGATAAAGTAAAAGAGTTTGCCATGACAATAATTGTTTGAATAAGCAAAGAAAAATACAACTTCAGAATTCAAATGAACAAAAGCCTCTTAGTTTGACCTAGTCCTCTCAGATGGAGAATTCTCAGCGGAAGATTTTCATCTCGCCGGAACTCCAGCACCCTTCCGTCGATCAAGTCTTGGATCTTGTTCTTCAGAGTCCAACAGTCGTTGGTGTCATGTCCCGGACTGTCAGAGTGGTATGCACACCTTTCATAGGGATGATAGGTAGGAGCAGAGGTGTTGGGATTCCGAGGAGGATCCTTTAACGTAAGCAGATTGACCTCCAACAGGCGTTTCAGTATCAAAGATGATGGTATCTCAGTCTCAGAGAAATGTCTTCCAGGTGCATTTCGCTGGCGCCGATTACCCCGTTGATGCTGGCGCGATTGTTGTTGGGCTTGTGACCCTGAAGTAAGTAAAGGAGCTTTTCCTTTGTCTTCTTGTTTCAAAGGGGGTTGAATGATGACTTGCTCTTCAACCTCATATGTTTGCCCCACTTGGTTGTCCCGAAGCAGTTGGTTGACGAGAACCCTGAGCTCTTCTTGTCTTTGAGCTAAGTCTTGAATAAGAGTCATCTGCCCCATCATCTGGGTTCTCATTGTATCTACCTCAGCTTACAGATGTTTCAGCCGTTCATCCTTACTGTCTTCAGGACTCTTCTTGACCAAATTCCCCATGAGGAGTGTTCTCAACTCTTCCTGCCCCTTGGATAGGTTTAGGAAGATCTCCCTGAACTGAGTCTCTTGAGTATGGAGATCCTGGCTGTCTTGTTGGAGAGCCATTGCTGAAATAAACAGCAAGAACATGAGAAACCTGTAAAGGGTGACCTGTTATGCAATGATATGTATGTATGCAATGTTTTCAAGGATCTCGTGGGGTAAACAAAGAAACTTGTTAGAATTTGAATTTTGCGACTTGATTGAAGGAACTTCATATTGCTGAGAGTCCTTCTTCAAGAGTTAGGCTCACCATATCGAGTGGGTCATAGCCCCTGGCTCAAGTCATCATGTTTTAATCTCCAAACAACCTTGGCTAGAGGAAAATAAATCCCCTTTGCCCCTTGCTAGACTGTTGGTTCATCATGACCTGCATCACAAACCCTTGAGATCCTTGAAATGGATTAGTCCTTATGCAGGATGTATGCAATGGTATGATGTTATGATGTTATGATGTTATGATGTTATGATAAAGGCACACCACAAGTATTCACCAAAGGCAAACATGGTAAGGCACACAAGTCACACAAAAGCAGCCCTTAGATTTCAAGCCAGCATGAAGTTTAGGTACTACCCTCTTTCAGTTCAGTTGGTTAAGACCTGTCCTAGAAATAGTAACAAGTTTCTAGAGGATCTCAATATCACTGACTACCCTCAATCGGTCATAACTCCAGCTTAGCAATCTTTTCTTGTGGCCGGAACCATCGCGAGAGTTTAGCCTCAATGAGTGTAGCATACTGCTACTGTTCTATGGCCAAGTTGGTCAATTTAAGGTTCTAAGGGCAGTTGGTGCTTAATGACTCCTCAGAAGACCCATATTCTCCTCGTTCCAACACAAGGGATATCGGTACAGACCAAGGTGTCACACCAACGTAGCTACTGCTTCACCCGTGTCGGTCTACGCCGGACAGGTCCCTCACAGTTTATTGCTACTTACCTAAAGGGTATTCCCCAGATCCGGGTTAGGATCTATGAAACTCCAATACAAGCCCATAAATATAAATCATACAAAGCATGCAATTGAAAACATAGAATGATCTAATCCTAAGGTACACCTCACTTATTCATCCCCAGCAGAGTTGCCAGTTCTGTGATCGGTGGAAATAGAACTGACTATTTTTGAAATGCTGGTTCGCGAAATGTCGCGATAAGTAAGAGTTGCCACCGTCTTTTATTTTCTCCAACAAGGAAAGGACAAAAGCACAGCAAAATTCCTTTTCGAGATGTTTCTCGATTCGGGAGGTAGATTATAGAAAGGGAAGGTGTTAGCACCCTTTCTATCAGTGGTTATCCACGGGCTCTTAGGTACTTGCTCACTATGTTTTCAAAAATGTTTGCTTTTCTTGTGTTTGTGGGTTTTGAAAAAGTTTGTTTGAAAACTTCGTTTTAACTCTTGTATCAGTCCTCAAGAGTGTATGAAGTGTTTGTTTGAAAACTTTTGTCATAAAAGTGTAGGTGCGAAAAGTATTTTTGTTTGTTTTGAAAGAGCAAGTATCTAAGAACCTCTACCTACTCAAAAGAAATTAAGCTGTGTAAATGTCCTTTAGACAATACTATCCCACTATTGAGAAGTAGGTAGCATCGTCGTTGGAGTTTCGGGTCAATTCGATTATAGGGACATGTGGTCACCAAAGCAATAGTAGGACGCCTTAGCGGTAACCCTAATGTCTTAGATCCTTTTTATCCGAGGCAACCGTTTCGAGGCAACTTGGATCTTTAGACAGGAGGGAGACCTCTAAAACACCCTATACTTAATGACCACGTCGAGGAAACCAAGTGAGGCGTACCCTAGGAGTGGCATGTGCGAGTGTGTCAAGTTTCATGTTAAGTTATCTTTGCACATGTTATGGTGAGCTACGATTATTTTTAATTTCATACAAGTATTGTCATGCATAGCCTAGTTAACATACATCGAACAGTTAAAGGTTGCGGAAAATAAATCTACGCTATTACAAGGCGTCGGGTATTTACATCGCCAAAAACAACCCTTGAAAAGTAAATTGCGAGAAAATAAATGAAAGCGATAAAAAGTCCTAATTACGCTATTACATCCTCGAAGCAATTACATAAATATGATCAAAAATATTATGCGCGAAAAGAAATCGAATCGGAGAAGTCCTTAGGGTTTTGACCCTTTTTGAGAAAGAAAGAAGTTTGATTATTTATGAATTAAATTAAATTAAACCTAATTAATTAATTAAAAGAAATATTTTTGAGTTTTTTAATGTCTTGAGGAAATAAATACAAAATAGTCAAAAGTTAGTAAACCCTAATTCTAATTTATTTTATTTATTGCAAAAAAAAATATTGAAATTAAACTAATTAAAAAAGACTAAATTAATTAGTTAGTATTTATTTACAAAAATAATAAATTAAAGGTGAAATTAATAAATAATAATAATAATAAAAATATTTTAGTTTTCTGAATTTATTAGGAAAATAATTAATTATGTTAATTAAATAATAATAATAATAATAATAATTAGTAAAATAATTAAAAGAAAATAATATAAAAGAGAAAAAAAATAAGAAGAATAAACCAGTGGAGGGTATTGGCCCAATTAGGAGGTATGCTAGCAATTTTCTGAAGCCCATTGACAATTCAAGCCTGCTTTGACTCTTGAGATCATCCACGCGTGCTTTGACTAGGGAGTACAATGATCCTCCTCACATGGCCATTAGATTTGTGATTGTGGCCACTTGGCGCCTGTGACTTGAAAGTGCATGGTGGACATTTTTTGGGAAGGCTGCACAAGAACATGTTAAGAAAAAGAACAAACAATTATTTTGGGGGACCTAGGATTCGAACCCAGGTCCCAATGATTATTTGCCAATCGTTCAACCACCACACCACCACGCTTTAGTCATTAGTAAGATAAAGGGCATTTATTATATGGGGAAATTAATCCCTAAGCTGCAAAACAAATAAAACGCGCATGTTTTTGAATTAACCAACCACGTATCACCACGTAATCATCTTCTTCGTTGTACCTGTAAAAACAAAATCAAATAGCGGGGGTTTTTAACCCCCACAAACTACAGTGGCGAAAAATAGCGATTAGGGCTGTGATCTATATAAATATTTCGCGATGGTTGCATCATGCTCGTCTTGTCCTAACGAATTCAACCATATGCCTTAGTGGTCTCAATTTTTTTTGGTTTAGGAATCCCCAAATTCCAAGCTCAGGAACCCTAGAATTCATCCATGGCAACTTTTGATTCTGTGCATTATAATTCAATTAACTTATGCCATTAGCTTCATATGGATTCAAGCAATGCAAAACAATTAACAAATCACGTTAAATGCTCATGAATTAAGAGTTACGATTATGAAAAAAAATGTCAAACCGTGAGACTGTAAGTGATGATTTCGTGAGCTTTAGCATGTGAATTCAATTGCCACACGTTCCTGGGAGAGTATTGCTGAATCTTCCATGATTGCAGGTCTCAGTGGGGAGAGCTACCATTACTGTCTTACTCTGCGGGTAGTGAAGGTATCTCGGTCACACTTTTCAACTGAATCTTTCTTGTACCTGGAGGACAGAGCAGCTTGTACAGTTCAGACAATTCTTATTGCCCCAGTTTCTGCGGGAGAAGAAGGCCTATGAGGTGTTTGATAACTGCCGATTGGCAAATCTTTTTCTGGTAGGCAAGTGACGAGATGATGGAACATAGTCGTACGCTTTGATCCCTAACTTTTGCCTGGACCGCCCTTTCGAGTTTTCAGTCCATCGGGATACCCTTTTTTTCCCAAGCCGCCTTTTCAGGTTTTCGACTTGCCGGGTGTATAGATTTTTTTCATCCCTTATTTTTTCCCGAACCCTTTTGGTTCGCCGGGAAGCCCTTATTTTTGCCTAGGCCAGTCGACCTAGCGGGTCTTTGATTATGCGTCATATTTTTTGACTATGTCCACGTTCTCAGAGTGTAGGGAATTGTCACTGTCAGTAGCATTATGTTGCCATGCTACCAGAAGATGTCTGATCATGCAAGATTCGTTGCTGGAATTCATGTCCAATGCCCTAAGTGACTCAGATGGAGATTTGCCCCTGGCTATTTGGCATCTTGAGAGATTCCTTGAATCTTGACTTGACTGCCCCAGATGATAGACAATGATCATGCCGTGCCCCTTGATTGGAAGTGTTTTTTTCACTTGAGATGACTCTTTTTATTGTGAAGGTTTTTGTTCACTATATATTCGTCGTGCGGATTTCTCTGCTATTTGAACAAATAGTCATATGCAAACAATGTTATTTTAAGAATGCAAAGCTTATTCCTGTCTTGAAATTTTGAAAATGAATTTTTTCAATAAAACAAGTGAATTTTTGTAAGACGTGATGTCAACTAAAGATTTTACAGCAAGCCCTATAGGAGTCAAGATACCTTTTGTAACAGTATGCTTTCGAACTAACCCGTGCTTCAGCTAGGACTTTTAAGGGTTGTAACATGGCTTGGTTCACGGTTTAAGAAACAAAGGATAAAGGCTCAAACTTTATTTGTACCCACCCGTTCTTCGTGATGTTCTTCGATCCTAAACTCAGCTAATTGTGCATTTAGATCCTGTTTGAGTCTTTGCTCTGATATTCCAGTGATGGTTCAGATACTGATAGTTTATTTTGACCAGGCAGCCATTTCTTTTTGTTGAGGGTTTGTAGGACCTCTTTCTTTTTTATTTCATTATCCCTGTTTTTTTTTGCCTGAACTGTTTCTTTTGTTATTACAGTCAGCGGGATGCCCCAGTTTTTGTAAGTCTCCTTCATAGGTTTGGACTTATTGGGCTTTTGTTTTTGAGAAAATGACTGCCTGTCTTGACGATTATAGGGAACCATCACTGTTCTTTTGTTTCGGAAAGACTTCTTTGATGCCATTCATTGTGCACCTGGATCAGCTGAGAAAACTACCCTGCCCCGGGTTGTGATTAAGGGTTTTAATTTTTTTGAAAAGAAAAACTCCGACTTCTTTGGCTCAAAGGGGTTGACGAGGGATTATCTTCCTTATAACTCCACTGTTTAGGATTTGAAACAATTCCTGTACCTCATCAGCGGGGTCTGTTCAAAAGCATACTGTAAATATCGTGGTATCGTTTTCGTCATCCTCCCTCAAAAGGCTTAGAATCTTTTTAATCGAGTGTTGGACATCACAAAAAAGAAAGCAATTTGAATATAGTGAATACGAATGGATTGATTCAAAACAGACATATGCGATGCATTGATAAAGTAAAAGAGTTTGCCATGACAATAATTGTTTGAATAAGCAAAGAAAAATACAACTTCAGAATTCAAATGAACAAAAGCCTCTTAGTTTGACCTAGTCCTCTCAGATGGAGAATTCTCAGCGGAAGATTTTCATCTCGCCGGAACTCCAGCACCCTTCCGTCGATCAAGTCTTGGATCTTGTTCTTCAGAGTCCAACAGTCGTTGGTGTCATGTCCCGGACTGTCAGAGTGGTACGCACACCTTTCATAGGGATGATAGGTAGGAGCAGAGGTGTTGGGATTCCGGGGAGGATCCTTTAATGTAAGCAGATTGACCTCCAACAGGCGTTTCAGTATCAAAGATGATGGTATCTCAGTCTCAGAAATGTCTTCCAGGTGCATTTCGCTGGCGCCGATTACCCCGTTGATGCTGGCACAATTGTTGTTGGGCTTGTGACGCTGAAGCAAGTAAAGGAGCTTTTCCTTTGTCTTCTTGTCTCAAAGGGGGTTGAATGATGACTTGCTCTTTAACCTCATATGTTTGCCCCACTTGGTTGTCCCGAAGCAGTTGGTTGACGAGAACCCTGAGCTCTTCTTGTCTTTGAGCTAAGTCTTGAATAAGAGTCATCTGCCCCATCATCTGGGTTCTCATTGTATCTACCTCAGCTTGCAGATGTTTCAGCCGTTCATCCTTACTGTCTTCAGGACTCTTCTTGACCAAATTCCCCATGAGGAGTGTTCTCAACTCTTCCTGCCCCTTGGATAAGTTTAGGAAGATCTCCCTGAACTGAGTCTCTTGAGTATGGAGATCCTGGCTGTCTTGTTGGAGAGCCATTGCTGAAATAAACAGCAAGAACATGAGAAACTTGTAAAGGGTGACCTGTTATGCAATGATCTGTATGTATGCAATGTTTTCAAGGATCTCGTGGGGTAAACAAAGAAACTTGTTAGAATTTGAATTTTGCGACTTGATTGAAGGAACTTCATGTTGCTGAGAGTCCTTCTTCAAGAGTTAGGCTCACCATATCGAGTGGGTCATAGCCCCTGACTCAAGTCATCATGTTTTGATCTCCAAACAACCTTGGCTAGAGGAAAATAAATCCCCTTTGCCCCTTGCTAGATAGTTGGTTCATCATGACCTTCATCACAAACCCTTGAGATCCTTGAAATGGATTAGTCCTTATGCAGGATGTATGCAATGGTATGATGTTATGATGTTATGATGTTATGATAAAGGCACACCACAAGTATTCACCAAAGGCAAACATGGTAAGGCACACAAGTCACACAAAAGCAGCCCTTAGATTTCAGGCCAGCATGAAGTTTAGGTACTACCCTCTTTCAGTTCAGTTGGTTAAGACCTGTCCTAGAAATAGTAACAGGTTTCTAGAGGATCTCAATATCACTGACTACCCTCAATCGGTCATAACTCCAGCTTAGCAATCTTTTCTTGCGGCCGCAACCATCGCGAGAGTTTAGCCTCAATGAGTGTAGCATCCTGCTACTGTTCTATGGCCAAGTTGGTCAATTTAAGGTTCTAAGGGCAGTTGGTGCTTAATGACTCCTCAGAAGACCCATATTCTCTTCGTTCCAACACAAGGGATATCGGTACAGACCAAGGTGTCACACCAACATAGCTACTGCTTCACCCGTGTCGGTCTACGCCGGACAGGTCCCTCACAGTTTATTGCTACTTACCTAAAGGGTATTCCCCAGATCCGGGTTAGGATCTATAAAACTCCAATACAAGCCCATAAATATAAATCATACAAAGCATGCAATTAAAAACATAGAATGATCTAATCCTAAGGTACACCTCACTTATTCATCCCCAGCAGAGTTTCCAGTTCTGTGATCGGTGGAAATAGAACTGACTGTTTTTGAAATGCTGGTTCGCGAAATGTCGCGGTAAGCAAGAGTCGCCACCGTCTTTTATTTTCTCCAACAAGGAAAGGACAAAAGCACAGCAAAATTCCTTTTCGAGATGTTTCTCGGTTCGGGAGGTAGATTATAGAAAGGGAAGGTGTTAGCACCCTTTCTATCTGTGGTTATCCACGGGCTCTTAGGTACTTGCTCACTATGTTTTCAAAAATGTTTGCTTTTCTTGTGTTTGTGGGTTTTGAAAAATTTTGTTTGAAAACTTCGTTTTAACTCTTGTATCAGTCCTCAAGAGTGTATGAAGTGTTTGTTTGAAAACTTTTGTCAGAAAAGTGTAGGTGCGAAAAGTATTTTTGTTTGTTTTGAAAGAGCAAGTATCTAAGAACCTTTACCTACTCAAAAGAAATTAAGCTGTGTAAATGTCCTTTAGACAATACTATCCCACTATTGAGAAGTAGGTAGCTCCGTCGTTGGAGTTTAGGGTCAATTCGATTATAGGGACATCTGGTCACCAAAGCAATAGTAGGACGCCTTAGCGGTAACCCTAATGTCTTAGATTCTTTTTATCCGAGGCAACCGTTTCGAGGCAACTTGGATCTTTAGACAAGAGGGAGACCTCTAAAACACCCTATACTTAATGACCACGTCGAGGCAACCAAGTGAGGCGTACCCTAGGAGTTGCATGTGCGAGTGTGTCAAGCTTCATGTTAAGTTATCTTTGCACATGTTATGGTGAGCTACGATTATTTTTAATTTCATACAAGTCTTGTCATGCATAGCCTAGTTAACATACATCGAACATTTAAAGGTTGCGGAAAATAAATCTACGCTATTACAAGGCGTCGGGTATTTACATCGCCAAAAACAACCCTTGAAAAGTAAATTGCGAGAAAATAAATGAAAGCGATAAAAAGTCCTAATTACGCTATTACATCCTCGAAGCAATTACATAAATATGATCAAAAATATTATGCGCGAAAAGAAATCGAATCGGAGAAGTCCTTAGGGTTTTGACCCTTTTTGAGAAAGAAAGAAGTTTGATTATTTATGAATTAAATTAAATTAAACCTAATTAATTAATTAAAAGAAATATTTTTGAGTTTTTTAATGTCTTGAGGAAATAAATAGAAAATAGTCAAAAGTTAGTAAACCCTAATTCTAATTTATTTTATTTATTGCAAAAAAAAATATTGAAATTAAACTAATTAAAAAAGACTAAATTAATTTGTTAGTATTTATTTACAAAAATAATAAATTAAAGGTGAAATTAATAAATAATAATAATAATAATAAAAATATTTTAGTTTTATGAATTTATTAGGAAAATAATTAATTATGTTAATTAAATAATAATAATAATAATTAGTAAAATAATTAAAAGAAAATAATATAAAAGAGAAAAAAAAAGAAGAATAAACCAGTGGGGGGTATTGGCCCAATTAGGAGGTATGTTAGCAATTTTCTGAAGCCCATTGACAATTCAAGCCTGCTTTGACTCTTGAGATCATCCACGCGTGCTTTGACTAGGGAGTACAATGATCCTCCTCTCATGGCCATTAGATTTGTGACTGTGGCCACTTGGCGCCTGGGACTTGAAAGTGCATGGTGGACATTTTTTGGGAAGGCTGCACAAGAACATGTTAAGAAAAAGAACAAACAATTATTTTGGGGGACCTGGGATTCGAACCCAGGTCCCAATGATCATTGGCCAATCGTTCAACCACCACACCACCACGCTTTAGTCATTAGTAAGATAAAGGGCATTTATTATATGGGGAAATTAATCCCTAAGCTGCAAAACAAATAAAACGCGCATGTTTTTGAATTAACCAACCACGTATCACCACGTACTCATCTTCTTCGTTGTACCTGTAAAAACAAAATCAAATAGCGGGGGTTTTTAACCCCCACAAACTACAGTGGCGAAAAATAGCGATTAGGGCTGTGATCTATATAAATATTTCGCGATGGTTGCATCATGCTCGTCTTGTCCTAACGAATTCAACCATATTCCTTAGTGGTCTCAATTTTTTTTTGGTTTAGGAATCCCCAAATTCCAAGCTCAGGAACCCTAGAATTCGTCCATGGAAACTTTTTATTTTGTGCGTTATAATTCAATTAACTTATGCCATTAGCTTCATATGGATTCAAGCAATGCAAAACAATCAACAAATCACGTTAAATGCTCATGAATTAAGAGTTACGATTATGAAAAAAAATGTCAAACCGTGAGACTGTAAGTGATGATTTCGTGAGCTTTAGCGTGTGAATTCAATTGCCACACGTTCCTGGGAACTCCTGCAAGGGGTTAGAATTAACAAAAGTTCTTGAATCGTCCTGGAATATAGAAATCAGTTTTCAAGTTTTCTTGGAAAATTTCAATATGGCTATGGCTTTGTTTGCAGCTTGTTCACGTGTGTATGATCAGGGTTTGCTTGTGTATTTATAGAGGAATGGAATTAGGTCAGAATCTTGCACAAAAATCCATTGGAATGATGATTGAATATTTGATTGGAAATCACATATTTTTGAATCTTCATGATTGGAAAAAGTTGCCAAATTTTGAGATATTGCATCTTTGACTTGGTGCACGAAATTTCCAGCCTTTTTAGGTCATACTTGCTTCACAAAAAGATTGAAAAATCAAATCTTTGTATTTTCCTACAATTTAAATTAATTAAATGAATTAATATTGATTAAAAATCCAATTAATTAATAAAAATAAGAAAATAAATTCAATTAAGCTTGATGGGTCGTGCATAGGCCATGGATGAAGTTTCAAGAAGAGATTTGAGGCCCATTAGCAAAAATGAAGTGTTTTGAGCAAAGTTGACTTTTGCAAATTCACAAAAATTTCCCAACTTCTCCAATGCATATCTTGCTCAATTTTGATCATATGAACATGTTCTTGGAAATTTTTGAAAGGTCTTGAAGTCCTCTAACCAATGCCTTTGGTCCCATGTCATTTGGATTTACCAATCTCAAGTTATGGTCTTTGACTTAAAATGCATTTTTGTTGACTTTTGAAATTGACCTATAATGTAGAAATTGATAACTTTTTGTGAGTGCATTTCTTGGACTTGGAATGTGAATATGGATTGTAGGAGATGTCATCCTCTTCAAAATGAGCATTGGATGGGATTTTTCTGATGAACCATGAAAAAGTTATGCCCTGGTCAAGATATAGTTGACTTTTCTGCTGTCCAAAATAGTAACTTTTGCATCTTGATGATTTTTGAGCCATTCTTGTGGAATCATGATCAAGATTTGATCAAATGATGATTGTGGACTCAAAATAAGATGTTGACCAAAAATTCTGACTTTTGACTGCAAAATGACCATTTTGCCCCTGCAGTTGACTGTAGGTCAAATGGAGCTTTGATTGTGCAAATTGGCACTGTGAGTCTTGAGACTTGGCACGTAGGTGCTTGAGAATGTATAAAGGCATATGATACTTGATTGAACCATTGAAAACCCCAAATTCCTTGAAAGAACCAAAACCCTAGTTTCAGCTGTCTTAGGAGGTGGTTTGACTGTACAATCTCTTGAGCAATCTTGAACCATTTGAAGATGATTCTTGACAAACCTTGAAGAATATGGGAGTGAAAATTTTGGGGTACAACAGTTGCCCCTGTTAAATCTTCTTAAACCTGAGGATGTAGATTGGCTTGCGTGCCTTTCGTGATCCGAAGGTGGAAGATGATTGAACACTAAAGTGCCCAGAAATTTGCACTCGCATGGTGTGGTATCAGCAATGTGATGTCGGGAATGGGCTTACAGATGCCATTTGGAAAGATGATGGATAGGAGGATGGGATTATAGATGCCATCTAGAAATGTAATGGATAATTGTGGAGATGGGCTTAGAGATGCCATCTGGGAATGTTTGTTGAATTATAACTAGGTAGGTTGAAAGGAGGAACCTGTGTAGGGTTGCCTGATGATGAGTCCATGTAAAACTGCATCTTGGAAGGAAGGAACCGGTGTAGGGTTGCTTCATAATGGTCAATTAGATAGTTGTCCTGTCTGGTTTCAGGTATTAATCTACAATCCGTCGTCCACAGATATTTCCTGGCTAGTTACAGGTGTTGATCCGGAACTTAAGAAGGCTGGCCAATGAGATAGTTTTCCTGTCTGGTTTCAGGTGTTGATCTTCAATCTCTTTATGTAGATAACTTTCCTGTCTGGTTTCAGGTATAGATCTACAATCAGTCGTCCACAGATATTTCCTGGCTAGCTACAGGTATTAATCCGGAACTTAAAAAGGTTTGTCAAGGAGATACTGTCCTGGCTGATTTCAGGTATTGATCTCTGACTTGAGAAAGAAAGGCTTCCTGGCTTGCTTCAGGTATTACTCTTCAATCTCTTCATGTAGATAATTTCCTGGCTTGCTACAGGTATTAATCAACAATCAATCGTCCACAGAATTTTCCTGGCTTGCTACAGGTATTACACCGGAACTTGAAAAGGTTGGTCAATGAGATACTGTCCTGGATGGTTTCAGGTATTGATCTATGACCTGAGAAAGAAAGGCTTCCTGGCTTGCTTCAGGTATTACTCTTCAATCTCTTCATGTAGATAACTTTCCTAGCTAGTTACAGGTATTAATCTGGAACTTGAAAAGGTTGGTCAAGGAGATACTGTCCTGGCTGGTTTCAGGTATTGATCTCTGACTTGAGAAAGAAAGGCTTCCTGGCTTGCTTCAGGTATTACTCTTCAATCTCTTCATGTAGATAACTTTCCTGGCTAGTTACAGGTATAGATCTACAATCAATCATGCACAGATATTTTCCTGGCTAGTTACAGGTATTAATCCGGAACTTAAAAAGGTTGGTCAAGGAGATACTGTCCTGGATGGTTTCAGGTATTGATCTCTGACCTGAGAAAGAAATGCTTCCTTGCTTGCTTCAGGTATTACTCTTAAATCTCTTAATTTAGATAACTTTCCTGGCTAGTTACAGGTATAGATCTACAATCAATCGTCCACAGATATTTTCCTGGCTAGTTACAGGTATTAATCCGGAACTTAAAAAGGTTGGTCAAGGAGATACTGTCCTGGCTGGTTTCAGGTATTGATCTCTGACCTGAGAAAGAAAGGCTTCCTGGCTTGCTTCAGGTATTACTCTTCAATCTCTTCATGTAGATAACTTTCCTGGCTAGTTACAGGTATAAATCTACAATCAATCATCCACAGAATTTTCCTGGCTTGCTACAGGTATTAATCCGGAACTTGAAAAGGTTGGTCAAGGAGATACTGTCCTGGCTGGTTTCAGGTATTGATCTCTGACCTGAGAAAGAAAGGCTACCTGGCTTGCTTCAGGTATTACTCTTCAATCTCTTCATGTAGATAACTTTCCTGGCTAGTTACAGGTATAGATCTACAATCAATCGTCCACAGAATTTTCCTGGCTTGCTACAGGTATTAATCCGGAACTTAAAAAGGTTGGTCAAGGAGATACTGTCCTGGCTGGTTTCAGGTATTGATCTCTGACCTGAGAAAGAAAGGCTACCTGGCTTGCTTCAGGTATTACTCTTCAATCTCTTCATGTAGATAACTTTCCTGGCTAGTTACAGGTATAAATCTACAATCAATCGTCCACAGAATTTTCCTGGCTTGCTACAGGTATTAATACGGAACTTGAGAATGTTTGGTCAAGGAGATACTTTCCTTGCTGGTTTCAGGTATTGATCTCTGACCTGAGAAAGAAAGGCTTCCTGGCTTGCTTCAGGTATTACTCTTCAATATCTTCATGTAGATAACTTTCCTGGCTAGTTACAGGTATAGATCTACAATCAATCGTCCACAAATATTTTCCTGGCTAGTTACAGGTGTTGATCTGGAACTTAAGAAAGGTTGATGGTAATCATCTTTGGATTGACCTTTTCCTGAAAAGGCAAAACATTAGTAGTATGCAATGTCATGATGTATGAAATGCATGATATTCTCAAAATGAGATTGTATGATATGATGCGTATATGCATGTATCATGATGTATGACAATGTGATGTTTTAGCTGGGGAAAATAAATCCCAGATAGCTGCTGGAGAATGACGTTGAATTCTTCGTTTCTGCTGTGGATGATGAACGAAGATGATTGCACGAATAAACCTGTAGGAGAAGATGACTCCGTTGGGGAATAAACGTGGCGAAGAGATTACTCTGCAGGGAATTACTCTGTGGGGGATAGATGTTCTGCTGAGATTTTAATGATAACTCCGCTGGGGACTCCGTTGATGAGCTCTGTTGGAGGATTTCGATGATGAACTCCGCTGGGGATTGAAAGAACTTCGTTGGGGATGATCTTTCTATTGCAACTTGCTGAGGATAACCCAGTTAGACTCTTGTGGGAATAGCCTTCTGAATATGGCTGGGGAGAGATATTTGTACTCTGCAAGGGACAAGCTTCCGGAATCTACTGGAGAAGATGATTCAACTCTCATGGGGAAACTTTTTAGACTGCACTGGGAAATGGCTCCACTGGGGGTATCTTGTATTCCGCTGGGGAACACTCTTATATTCTGTCAAGGAATATTAAGACTGCCGGGGATGCTTGCTGAGGAATATCTGTATACTCTGCTAGGGAATATTAAGATCTACTGGGGATACCCAACTTTCTCAGGACCGATGGTAGACCAACTCTGCTTGGGGGAGAGTTTTGCTGACTTGCTGGGGATACTGTGCCTTTTTGGGGCTGATGGGAGACCAACTCTGCTTGGGGAGAGTATTGCTGAATCTTCCATGATTGCAGGTCTCAGTGGGGAGAGCTACCATTACTGTCTTACTCTGCGGGTAGTGAAGGTATCTCGGTCACACTCTTCAACTGAATCTTCCTTGTACCTGGAGGACAGAGCAGCTTGTACAGTTCAGACAATTCTTATTGCCCCAGTTTCTGCGGGAGAAGAAGGCCTATGAGGTGTTTGATAACTGCCGATTGGCAAATCTTCTTCTGGTAGGCAAGTGACGAGATGACGGAACATAGTCGTACGCTTTGATCCCTAACTTTTGCCTGGACCGCCCTTTCGGGTTTTCAGTCCATCGGGATACCCTTTTTTGCCCAAGCCTCCTTTTCAGGTTTTCGACTTGCCAGGTGTACAGATTTTTTTCATCCCTTATTTTTGCCCGAACCCTTTTGGTTCGCCGGGAAGCCCTTATTTTTGCCTAGGCCAGTCGACCTAGCGGGTCTTTGATTATGCGTCATATTTTTTGACTATGTCCACGTTCTCAGAGTGTAGGGAATTGTCACTGTCAGTAGCATTGTGTTGCTATACTACCAGAAGATGTCTGATCATGCAAGATTTGTTGCTGGAATTCATGTCCAATGCCCCAAGTGACTCAGATGGAGATTTGCCC
Source organism: Vicia faba (assembly GCA_948472305.1). Taxonomy (NCBI): domain Eukaryota; kingdom Viridiplantae; phylum Streptophyta; class Magnoliopsida; order Fabales; family Fabaceae; genus Vicia; species Vicia faba. The sequence goes on along the minus strand of OX451737.1, from coordinate 1,595,476,585 downwards.
CTGGCTATTTGGCATCTTGAGAGATTCCTTGAATCTTGACTTGACTGCCCCAGATGATAGACAATGATCATGCCGTGCCCCTTGATTGGAATTGTTTTTTTCACTTCAGATGACTCTTTTTATTGCGAAATTTTTTGTTCACTATATATTCGTCGTGCGAATTTCTCTGCTATTTGAACAAATAGTCATATGCAAACAATGTTATTTTAAGAATGCAAAGCTTATTCCTGTCTTGAAATTTTGAAAATGCATTTTTTCAATAAAACAAGTGAATTTTTGTAAGACGTGATGTCAACTCAAGATTTTATAGCAAGCCCTATAGGAGTCAGGATACCTTTTGTAACAGTATGCTTTCGAACTAACCCGTGCTTCAACTAGGACTTTTAAGGGTTGTAACGTGGCTTGGTTCACGGTTTAAGAAACAAAGGATAAAGGCTCAAACTTTATTTGTACCCACCCGTTCTTCGTGATGTTCTTCGATCCTAAACTCAGCTAACCGTGCATTTAGATCCTGTTTGAGACTTTGCTCTGATATTCCAGTGATGGTTCGGAGACTGATAGTTTATTTTGACCAGGCAGTCATTTCTTTTTGTTGAGGGTTTGTAGGACCTCTTTCTTTTTGATTTCATTATCCCTATTTTTTTTTGCCTGAACTGTTTCTTTTGTTATTACAGTCAGCGGGATGCCCCAGTTTTTGTAAGTCTCCTTCATAGGTTTGGACTTATTGGGCTTTTGTTTTTGAGAAAATGACTGTCTGTCTTGACGATTATAGGGAACCATCACTGTTCTTTTGTTTCGGAAAGACTTCTTTGATGCCATTCATTGTGCACCTGGATCAGCTGAGAAAACTACCCTGCCTCGGGTTGTGATTAAGGGTTTTAATTTTTTTGAAAAGAAAAACTCCGACTTCTTTGGCTCAAAGGGGTTGACGAGGGATTATCTTCCTTATAACTCCACTGTTTAGGATTTGAAACAATGCCTGTACCTCATCAGCGGGGTCTGTTCAAAAGCATACTGTAAAGATCGTGGTATCGTTTTCGTCATCCTCCCTCAAAAGGCTTAGAATCTTTTTAATCGAGTGTTGGACATCACAAAAATGAAAGCAATTTGAATATAGTGAATACGAATGGATTGATTCAAAACAGACATATGCGATGCATTGATAAAGTAAAAGAGTTTGCCATGACAATAATTGTTTGAATAAGCAAAGAAAAATACAACTTCAGAATTCAAATGAACAAAAGCCTCTTAGTTTGACCTAGTCCTCTCAGATGGAGAATTCTCAGCGAAAGATTTTCATCTCGCCATCCGGCATGAACTCCAGCACCCTTCCGTCGATCAAGTCTTGGATCTTGTTCTTCAGAGTCCAACAGTCGTTGGTGTCATGTCCCTGACTATCAGAGTGGTATGCACACCTTTCATAGGGGTGATAGGTAGGAGCAGAGGTGTTGGGATTCTGGGGAGGATCCTTTAATGTAAGAAGGTTGACCTCCAACAGGCGTTTCAGTATCAAAGATGATGGTATCTCAGTCTCAGAGAAATGTCTTCCAGGTGCATTTCGCTGGCGCCGATTACCCCGTTGATGCTGGCGCGGTTGTTGTTGGGCTTGTGACCCTGAAGCAAGTAAAGGAGCTTTTCCTTTGTCTTCTTGTCTCAAAGGGGGTTGAATGATGACTTGCTCTTCAACCTCATATGTTTGCCCCACTTGGTTGTCCCGAAGCAGTTGGTTGACGAGAACCATGAGCTTTTCTTGTCTTTGAGCTAAGTCTTGAATGAGAGTCATCTGCCACATCATCTAGGTTCTCATTGTATCTACCTCAGCTTGCAGATGTTTCAGTCGTTTATCCTTACTGTCTTCAGGACTCTTCTTGACCAAATTCCCCATGAGGAGTGTTCTCAACTCTTCCTGCCCCTTGGATAGGTTTAGGAAGATCTCCCTGAACTGAGTCTCTTGAGTATGGAGATCCTGGTTGTCTTGTTGGAGAGCCATTGCTGAAATAAACAGCAAGAACATGAGAAACCTGTAAAGGGTGACCTGTTATGCAATGATATGTATGTATGCAATGTTTTCAAGGATCTCGTGGGGTAAACAAAGAAACTTGTTAGAATTTGAATTTTGCGACTTGATTGAAGGAACTTCATGTTGCTGAGAGTCCTTCTTCAAGAGTTAGGCTCACCATATCGAGTGGGTCATAGCCCCTGACTCAAGTCATCATGTTTTGATCTCCAAACAACCTTGGCTAGAGGAAAATAAGTCCCCTTTGCCCCTTGCTAGACAGTTGGTTCATCATGACCTGCATCACAAACCCTTGAGATCCTTGAAATGGATTAGTCCTTATGCAGGATGTATGCAATGGTATGATGTTATGATGTTATGATGTTATGATGTTATGATGTTATGATAAAGGCACACCACAAGTATTCACCAAAGGCAAACATGGTAAGGCACACAAGTCACACAAAAGCATCCCTTAGATTTCAAGCCAGCATGAAGTTTAGGTACTACCCTCTTTCAGTTTCAGTTGGTTAAGACCTGTCCTAGAAATAGTAACCGGGTTCTAGAGGATCTCAATATCACTGACTACCCTCAATCGATCATAACTCCAGCTTAGCAATCTTTTCTTGCGGCCGAAACCATCGCGAGAGTTTAGCCTCAATGAGTGTAGCATACTGCTACTGTTCTATGGCCAAGTTGGTCAATTTAAGGTTCTAAGGGCAGTTGGTGCTTAATGACTCCTCAGAAGACCCATATTCTCCTCGTTCCAACACAAGGGATATCGGTACAGACCAAGGTGTCACACCAACGTAGCTACTGCTTCACCCGTGTCGGTCTACGCCGGACAGGTCCCTCACAGTTTATTGCTACTTACCTAAAGGGTATTCCCCAGATCCGGGTTAGGATCTATGAAACTCCAATACAAGCCCACAAATATAAATCATACAAAGCATGCAATTGAAAACATAGAATGATCTAATCCCAAGGTACACCTCACTTATTCATCCCCAGCAGAGTCGCCAGTTCTGTGATCGGTGGAAATAGAACTGACTGTTTTTGAAATGCTGGTTCGCGAAATGTCGCGGTAAGCAAGAGTCGCCACTGCCTTTTATTTTCTCCAATAAGGAAAGGACAAAAGCACAGCAAAATTCCTTTTCGAGATGTTTCTCGGTTCGGGAGGTAGATTATAGAAAGGGAAGGTGTTAGCACCCTTTCTATCCGTGGTTATCCACGGGCTCTTAGGTACTTGCTCACTATGTTTTCAAAAATGTTTGCTTTTCTTATGTTTGTGGGTTTTGAAAAAGTTTGTTTGAAAACTTCGTTTTAACTCTTGTATCAGTCCTCAAGAGTGTATGAAGTGTTTGTTTGAAAACTTTTGTCAGAAAAGTGTAGGTGCGAAAAGTATTTTTGTTTGTTTTGAAAGAGCAAGTATCTAAGAACCTCTACCTACTCAAAAGAAATTAAGCTGTGTAAATGTCCTTTAGACAATACTATCCCACTATTGAGAAGTAGGTAGCACCGTCGTTGGAGTTTCGGGTCAATTCGATTATAGGGACATGTGGTCACCAAAGCAATAGTAGGACGCCTTAGCGGTAACCCTAATGTCTTAGATCCTTTTTATCCGAGGCAACCGTTTCGAGGCAACTTGGATCTTTAGACAGGAGGGAGACCTCTAAAACACCCTATACTTAATGACCACGTGGAGGCAACCAAGTGAGGCGTACCCTAGGAGTGGCATGTGCGAGTGTGTCAAGTTTCATGTTAAGTTATCTTTGCACATGTTATGGTGAGCTACGATTGTTTTTAATTTCATACAAGTCTTATCATGCATAGCCTAGTTAACATACATCGAACAGTTAAAGGTTGCGGAAAATAAATCTACGCTATTACAAGGCGTCGGGTATTTACATCGCCAAAAACAACCCTTGAAAAGTAAATTGCGAGAAAATAAATGAAAGCGATAAAAAGTCCTAATTATGCTATTACATCCTCGAAGCAATTACATAAATATGATCAAAAATATTATGCGCGAAAAGAAATCGAATCGGAGAAGTCCTTAGGGTTTTGACCCTTTTTGAGAAAGAAATAAGTTTGATTATTTATGAATTAAATTAAATTAAACCTAATTAATTAATTAAAAGAAATATTTTTGAGTTTTTTAATGTCTTGAGGAAATAAATAGAAAATAGTCAAAAGTTAGTAAACCCTAATTCTAATTTATTTTATTTATTGCAAAAAAAATATTGAAATTAAACTAATTAAAAAAAGACTAAATTAATTTGTTAGTATTTATTTACAAAAATAATAAATTAAAGGTGAAATTAATAAATAATAATAATAATAAAAATATTTTAGTTTTCTGAATTTATTAGGAAAATAATTAATTATGTTAATTAAATAATAATAATAATAATAATAATTAGTAAAATAATTAAAAGAAAATAATATAAAAGAGAAAAAAAATAAGAAGAATAAACCAGTGGGGGGTATTGGCCCAATTAGGAGGTATGCTAGCAATTTTCTGAAGCCCATTGACAATTCAAGCCTGCTTTGACTCTTGAGATCATCCACGCATGCTTTGACTAGGGAGTACAATGATCCTCCTCTCATGGCCATTAGATTTGTGACTGTGGCCACTTGGCACCTGGGACTTGAAAGTGCATGGTGGACATTTTTTGGGAAGGCTGCACAAGAACATGTTAAGAAAAAGAACAAACAATTATTTTGGGGGACCTGGGATTCGAACCCAGGTCCCAATGATCATTGGCCAATCGTTCAACCACCACACCACCATGCTTTAGTCATTAGTAAGATAAAGGGCATTTATTATATGGGGAAATTAATCCCTAAGCTGCAAAACAAATAAAACGCGCGTGTTTTTGAATTAACCAACCACGTATCACCATGTACTCATCTTCTTCGTTGTACCTGTAAAAACAAAATCAAATAGCGGGGGTTTTTAACCCCCACAAACTACAGTGGCGAAAAATAGCGATTAGAGCTGTGATCTATATAAATATTTCGCGATGGTTGCATCATGCTCGTCTTGTCCTAACGAATTCAACCATATGCCTTAGTGGTCTCAATTTTTTTTGGTTTAGGAATCCCCAAATTCCAAGCTCAGGAAACCTAGAATTCGTCCATGGCAACTTTTGATTCTGTGCGTTATAATTCAATTAACTTATGCCATTAGCTTCATATGGATTCAAGCAATGCAAAACAATCAACAAATCACATTAAATGCTCATGAATTAAGAGTTACGATTATGGAAAAAAATGTCAAACCGTGAGACTGTAAGTGATGATTTCGTGAGCTTTAGCGTGTGAATTCAATTGCCACACGTTCCTGGGAACTCCTGCAAGGTGTTAGAATTAACAAAAGTTCTTGAATCGTCCTGGAATATAGAAATCAGTTTTCAAGGTTTCTTGGAAAATTTCAATATGGCTATGGCTTTGTTTGCAGCTTGTTCACGTGTGTATGATCAGGGTTTGCTTGTGTATTTATAGAGGAATGGAATTAGGTCAGAATCTTGCACAAAAATCCATTGGAATGATGATTGAATATTTGATTGGAAATCACATATTTTTTAATCTTCATGATTGGAAAAAGTTGCCAAATTTGGAGATATTGCATCTTTGACTTGGTGCACGAAATTGCCAGCCTTTTTAGGTCATACTTGCTTCACAAAAAGATTGAAAAATCAAATCTTTGTATTTTCCTACAATTTAAATTAATTAAATGAATTAATATTGATTAAAAATCCAATTAATTAATAAAAATAAGAAAATAAATTCAATTAAGCTTGATGGGTCGTGCATAGGCCATGGATTAAGTTCCAAGAAGAGATTTGAGGCCCATTAGCAAAAATGAAGTGTTTTGAGCAAAGTTGACTTTTGCAAATTCACAAAAATTTCCCAACTTCTCCAATGCATATCTTGCTCAATTTTGATCATATGAACATGTTCTTGGACATTTTGGAAAGGTCTTGAAGTCCTCTAACCAATGCCTTTGGTCCCATGTTATTTGGATTTACCAATCTCAAGTTATGGTCTTTGACTTAAAATGCATTTTTGTTGACTTTTGAAATTGACCTATAATGTAGAAATTGATAACTTTTTGTGAGTGCATTTCTTGGACTTGGAATGTGAAGATGGATTGTAGGAGATGTCATCCTCTTCAAAATGAGCATTGGATGGGATTTTTCTGATGAACCATGAAAAGTTATGCCCTGGTCAAGATACAGTTGACTTTTCTACTGTCCAAAATAGTAACTTTTGCATCTTGATGATTTTTGAGCCATTCTTGTGGAATCATGATCAAGACTTGATAAAATGATGATTGTGGACTCAAAATAAGATGTTGACCAAAAATTCTGACTTTTGACTGCAAAATGACCATTTTGCCCCTTCAATTGACTGTAGGTCAAATGGAGCTTTGACTGTGCAAATTGGCACTGTGAGTCTTGAGACTTGGCATGTAGGTGCTTGAGAATGTATAAAGGCCTATGAGACTTGATTGAACCATTGAAAACCCCAAATTCCTTGAAAGAACCAAAACCCTAGTTTCAGCTGTCTTAGGAGGTGGTTTGACTTTACAATCTCTTGAGCAATCTTGAACCATTTGAAGATGATTCTTGACAAACCTTGAAGAATATGGGAGGGAAAATTTTGGGGTACAACAGAGTCGCCAGTTCTGTGATCGGTGGAAATATAACTGACTGTTTTTTTATGCTGGTTCGCGTTTGCGTTTGTTTTTGCAAAATGTCGCGGTAAGCAAGAGTCGCCACCGTCTTTTATTTTATCCAACAAGGAAAGGACAAAAGCACAGAAAAATTCCTTTTGAGATGTTTCTCGGATTTGGGAGGTAGATTATAGAAAGGTAAGGTATTAGCACCCTTTCTATCTGTGGTTATCCACGGGCTCTTAGGTACTTGCTCACTATGTTTTCAAAAGGTTTGCTTTTCTTGTGTTCGTGGGTTTTGAAAAAAGTTTTGTTTGAAAACTTAGATTTAACTCTTGTTTCTGTCCTCAAGAGTGTATGAAGTATTGTTGTAAACTTTGTTTGAAAAGTGTAAGTGCGAAAAATTTGTTTTGTTTTGAAAGAGCAAGTACCTAAGAACCTCTACCTACTCAAAAGGGAATTAAACTGTGCAAATGTCCTTTAGACAGTGCTATCCCACTATTGAGGAGTAGGTAGCACCGTCGTTGGAGTTTTCGGGTCAATTCGATTAAGGGACATGTGGTCACTAAAGCAATGTTAGGACGCCTTAGCGGTAACCCTAACGTCCTAGATCATTTTATCCGAGGCAACCGTTTCGAGGCAACTTTGATCTTTAGACAGGAGGGCGACCCCTAAAACATCCTATACTCAATGACCACATTCGAGGAAACCAAGTGAGGTGTACCCTAAGAGTGGCATGTGCGAGTGTGTCAGGATTCGGTTATTATCTTTGCACTTTTAGGGTTTGCTAACCATTTTAAAATTGACATACATTATTGTCATGCAATCCTAATTTGTTTTTAATTATTTACAAAAAGTTAGATTAAAGTTATCCTAAAATCAAATAAACTAATTAAATTAAATTTGATAAAAATAAACCTAAATCTAATTTGAGAAAAAAAATTAATTTTATGAGTTTTTTGTTAAAAAAAGAATTAAATTTGTGTGAGAAAATAATTTAAACAAATAAATAAATAAACAAAAGAAAATATATAAAAGAAAAGAAAAAAAAGGAATTGGGCCTGCTATCAAAGTGAAAAGGGGGGTGTCCATAGCATATCTGAGCCCAATAAGCATGGGTCCACGTTGACTCCCATGATCCAATGCGTTGACTTGACTAAGATGTATGGTAGACCTTCAAGGATGAGCGTTAGATCTGGCCTTCTGGAGATCTAGTGATTGAACGTCGAGGGCATATGGTGAGACGCTTGGGCCAAGGGTGCACTGAATCTGTAATAAGAAAATAAGAAAATAGCATTTTGTTGTGACCTGGGATCGAACCCAGGTCCTCATGCTTCAAACCATCACCTTGTTTCCATATGTGCCACGCTGTTTATTTGTATAAGGAACAATAAACAAATATTATATTAAAAAAACACAAAATGCCAATTGTACAACGCGCAAATTTTTGAATGGACGAATGGTGTGTTGCCACGCCACCTTCTTCTTCCTTCTTCCGTTGGCAAAAGTCCAAGACTTTTACCTACGGACACAGTTTGTAGCTATAGCCCCTGTGATTTCCAAAATCTCACACAAGCATCATAAATGAAAACTAAAGGTACATATCAATTTGTCTTGACCTTGTGAGCACCATGGCATCCCTCTTTTGGGCCAATTTTACCTGCAATCAAAACCCCTAAAAACGAAACCTAAACCCTAACAATGGTGGGTCTCAGTATGGCTAACGAAAACGCAATTGAATATATCCATTAGTTTACAAATGTTTCACTGAACAAGAATATGTAAAGAATTTATGCTAACAATGCCAAATTCATGAGATTCGATTTCAAAAAGGTAAGGGTATCGTGAGGTACTTACAGTGCATTTTTGGGCACAAAAATACTTGTTGATGATTGGGATAGACTCCTTGAATGCCCAGCAAGTGAAAGGTGTGCTTGGAATGACTTGAAAGCGCCTGGAACTATGAAAACAGATTGCTACTTTTCTTGAGTTTTTCCAAGTTTTTCCTCAGCTTCTCACGCCTCTCACCCTTGTACTTTTAGTCTGGATTTGTTCTATATGTATCCTTGAGTGAATTAGGTTTACAAGTTTGCATCCAATCTTCTCCAATAATGATCATTGATCAAGATTTGATTCTCATGTAAATCTTTCCAAAACAAATGAAAAACCAATCTTTTTGTGTACAAACAAGCCTTGCACGATTTGATCTCATTTCCAGCTATTCATGGACCATGTTACAAACTCAATGCAAGCACAAAAAGTTGGTCCCATTTGACAAAAATTGCAATTTTGGCCACTTTTGACTTTTGGCAATTTTGCAAAAAAGGTCAACTTCACCAATGCATAAATCCTTCATTTTTGACACTAGAGATGTGTTCTTGGACTTTTTAGAAATATCAAGATGTCCTCTAAACAACCCTTTTGATATCATCTCAATTTAGTCTTCCATGTTCATGTATGATGCTTTTACAAAAAAAGGTGTTTTTGTTGACTTTTCAAAATGACCTATAATGTCCAAATTTGTAACTTCTTGTGAGTGCATATTTTGAAATTGGGAGATGAAGATGAATTGTAGGGCATTTAATTCTATTAAAAATTATCTTTGTATGGGTCATTTATAATAAAGTATGAGAAAGTTATGCTTGGTCAAAGTTGGGTTGACTTTTCCTACAAAACCCTAATTTAGCAACTTTTGGGTTTTGTTGAATTGTGAGAAATCCTTGATGAATCATGATCAACCCTTGATAAAATTATGAATAAAACTTCAAAATGAGTATGTTGACCAAAATATCTTGAGGTTTGACTGTATGGGGACCACAGTTGACTTTTGCCCTAGCACAATCGATTTTCAAGCTTTTGAGCAATTGTCTGAGCAAATTTTCTCTGTAGGGCTTGAAACTTGACATGGATGATCTTGAGAACATATTAGGAAAATAGTGAGCATTTGAGACCCTTTGGACTCAAGTATCTTGATGCAACATGAAACCCTAATTTGAGGTAGACTACCTTAGGAGAGAGTTTGTCTGGTCAACGCTTGGACTTCCTTGAGCAATTTGAGGACCTTACTTGAGATGTATTGAGAAATATGGGAGTGAAAATTTTGGGATACAACACTTGGCAACTGCTAGTTTTCTTCTGCTATATATATGTGTGCAAGTGCAACGTACCAAGGGTCGTTGGAATTTTCTCAGAGCAAATTTGTTATTCTTTTACAATTATTTCTACTTTCTTGTTTTTAGAGTTTTTCTAGGTTGCTGAAATTTTCATTCCAAGCTTTAGTTTTTAGTTTCAAGTGTTAATTCTTCATTCAAGAATTAACACGATTTATTTACTGCAATCAAGCTCAAGGATTATTGTAATACTTCAAGATTACCATAGCAACTTTGATTCCAGGTTTTTATTGCAATTAATATTTATTTGTTTTTTTTATATTATGCCAATTATTGTTATGAATTATATTTTGAATTGCATTGCTGTTAAATTTATTATGTCTGGCTAATTTATTAATACCGGTATGTGACTCTTAAGAACTGAAAGAATTCAGTGATACCTTGGCCAAAAATATTTATAAAACAATTTCTGGTTTCCAATTTCCAAGATTAATTTAACTACCCTTGTCACGAGAGTGAGAGGTTAATTAACACGATTTCGCCACGAGAGTGGGAAATTAATTAAGGCAAGAACCTGCATGCGAGAGCTGGGGTTCAACCCAGATAGTGGTAACGAAACATTAATTTTTAAATACACGAGAGTGTTTTAATAAATTAATAAACTCAAGTTATTTTCAAAAAGTGTTATTAAATTTAAAGTGCATCCACTAGGTTTAGTAGCATGACTTATTTCATAAACACGAGAGTGTATGTCTCAGATTTTTAAACAATTAGCTTTTACCGAAATACTTTATAGGCCAAGCGATTCACCGAATTCCCTAAGTCCGATTATCACATACCGGTATAACTATTACTATTATTTTTAATTAAACTGTTTCCCCCAAAAATCGAATATTCATCCCTTAGTTAAACAAACTGTAGCATTAGATCGTATGCGATTGATCCTCGGTCTCTGTGGGTTCAATAATCTTTTAAAACTAGAACGACTAAACTGTATACTTGCAGTTAGTATCCCGATAGACTTATAAAGTCCCGATCACGGGGTGAGGAAGGTCGTCACCATCCATGGTGGTTAGAATCATGGCTCCTCCTGAGAAAATGTTCTTAACCACAAATGGCCCTTCGTAAGTAGGGGTCCATTTGCCCCTGGGATCACTTTGAGGTAGAATGATGCGCTTGATTACCAGGTCCCCAACTTGATACTCTTGTCGTCTGACTTTCTTGTTAAATGCCTTGATCATCCGCTTTTGGTACGTCTGACCATGACAGATAGCAGTAAGTCTCTTTTCGTCAATTAGATTCAGCTGATCAAGTCGGGTCTGAATCCAGTCTTCTTCATTCAAACCTGCATCCTTTATGATCCGAAGAGAGGGTATCTGAACTTCAATGGGTAAGACTGCCTCCATGCCATAAACCAAGGAATAGGGTGTTACCCCAGTTGACGTCCGCGCTGAGGTACGGTACCTGTTGTACCCCAAATTTTGACCTAAGATATCGTCTCCTACCTGCATTTTTACATTACAGTTGTGTTGATCCATCGATTTTAAAATTCATGAGTTTTTCCGGACAAGAGCTATTTATGCTGAACAGTAAATCATTTAGTCGATTCATGCCGAATGATGTTTATTAATTATTTATTATATAAAAATTAAATAATTGAAATTCATTTTCGATTATTACGTAGTTTAAAGATGTATAGATAATAAAATAAACATCAGAGAAGAGGCGCATTAACTGTGTGGACAGTATTTATTTATTACTCATTATCTTAAATTTAAGTAACTGGAATTTATTCTTAGTTATTATATAATTTAAAGGTTTATGAATAATATAATAAGCATTCGGAAAAGTTCGTTGGTCAATAACGATTGTTTAATCATTCGTCGTTCTAAGTTAAATAATTGAAACCCTGTTTTAATTATTATAATTTAGTTGTGAATGATGAATTAAATAACCGAAGATATTAGTTGATCAACGATAATTATTTATTTATCTGTTTATTATTTTGAATGTAGGTAATTGGAACTTGTTTTCAATTATCATTCGTTTGAAGAAATTGTAAACGATAAATAAATAAAGAAGAAGAATTTAATTGGCAAATAGTTTTTTTATTCATTTTCTTATTTGTACAAGTTATTATGTAAACATTGTATATATTACAATAAATTACAATAATAAATTGACAAAAACTAAAATGAAATAAAAAACTAATCTATCCTAATTCTAAAACTTCCGATCCAATGCGTTTTGTCCGCTCACTTAATGTTACCTGCACAATTAAAAGAAAGAAATTAGAATTCGAATAAATGAATAAAAAGCGAAATTATTAAAATTTCATCATTAAATGCAATGGCCGGAATCAGTTATTCTTTTTTGCAAATCACGGGATTTCTCCCGGTTCACAAAAAAGAAAGGAATTTTAAAACATATGCAAGTTTATGTTTTCCAAAAAACTGCATGTTAAATTAATTACAAATCCCAAATGCAATTTCAAAGAAGCATACAGCATAAGCATACAAAAACCATGCAGTAACCACATATGCAAGCATGCTTACGTGAACCATTGCCTACACAGCAGAAAACAAAACAAGTTTGTATTAAAAGGAAAACATGCAGTTTGACCACATTTGCAAGTAATGTAAAAGTCCCATTTTCATCATTTTCTGGCCATTGCAATTTCAGAAAAATGTACAGCTTATCACTTTTTTTATCAAAGCCATACTGAGAGAAAAAAAGAGAGGGAGAAGTGTGGGATTTGCAGGCTTAGCATAGGCAGAAGAGGTTATACAAGACAAACAAAATATAGCCAGTAAAAATAATAACACAAAAGAAGAATAGAAACAAATTGGAGGGACAGTAGTGCAGATTGCTCAGGGAAATCCCAAAGCATTTTTGAATTCCTGGCCTGTAGCGAAAAGAAGAGGGAAGAGTTGTTATAATACATAACAAAGAGAAAACCAAGAGTACAGTAGAACATATATCCAAACCTCCAAGAAAAACTTAGAGATTTTTTCCTCCAAAAAACACACAAAGCTAGCAACCTGCATAATCACCCACACTGTCAAAGACCATCTTCCAAAACCTTATGGCCAAACCTTGCACAACCGATTGAGCCACTAAAGCCAATATCATCATCATCCCACTGCCATCAAAAAGATATCAAAACAACCTCACAGAAAACCAGTCAAAAACCACCATCCGTATGGCCTAGCTAAAACACATGCCCAAGTTCCATCAATTCGTCCAAACTACACAAAAATCCCCACATCTATCACCATGTCCAACCATTGCTCAAACCTGAGCTTTATCCATCCCAAAATCTGAAAAAATTCTAAGGCAACCGGCTAGACCTCAGTATCACCAACATCATTGGCCTTTCAAAAATTATTCAAGCCAATAAAATCATTATACAGTATAGTTTCAACAAAACCAGGTGCAGTATCAGTTACGCCAAGAGGAAGTGCAATATCAGTTCCAACAAAACCCAGTACAGTAACTTCGTTCAAAGAAGAAGAGAGGAAAGACCAAATACAGTATCACGTTCAAGCAAGAAGGAGAAAAACAGAAGTGCAGTTTCAACGCAAAGAAGAAAAACACAATCATCATACAGTAACTCATTCAAAGAAGAAGAGGAAAACCGAAGCACAGTACCAAGGCTCAAAGACGAAACAGAAGTACAATACCAACAACCAAGGAGAAGAGAAATCATAATACTGTTCACCGTTAGACTCGCGTCTCCCTCTCCTCGCTGCCCGGCCTCCGTCACCCCTAGCTCTTCCTCCGCCTCCACCTAGGTAACGCTTCTCTCTCTTTTTATTTCCTTTGAGCATACTCAATCAAACATCAACAATCAAGTATAGGGTTAATAATAAGGATCAACTTAACAGAAATCACAGAATCGAATCAACATGCAAGATGAATTAAATATAACAAATCAAACGCGTTCTTACCGTCTCCGCCTAAGCCGTCTCGTTTCGTGTTCAATGGAGGGAAGAAGGGCCAAGAGTGGGTGGCCGTGGCAAAGAGGAACGTCAAGTCCGGTGGCGAGGATGAAGAAGCAGGGCGAAGAAGATGAAGATCGTGAAGAAGAAGGAGGCGCCGTTTCTGCCCATAAGACAAACCCTAATCCCAATTTGTGTTAAACATTTTCTAACCCTAATGCTGTATAATCTCTTGGGCCACCCTTTACTCCCAGCTTAAGCCCACGAAATTTGTACACCCCTCCCCCCTGTCTTCATTTCGCCTTGGGCCTTATCCCAACCTTCTAGCCCATTCTGACTTAGTTATACACCCCCTATTAACTCATTTCTTTCTATTTTAATTATCTTCTTAAAATCTTATTAGTTTTAATTATAGTTTAGTTAACCAAAAATAATCTAAAGCTTTTTTAATAATAGGCCATTTTATTAATTCAAACTTTCAAGATTTAATAATCTTAATATCTTTTAAAAAATTAGATTTTTTAGTTAGTAATATTGAGTTTTAATTTAAATCTAAAAAAAATTCCTAAAGTAATACTCTTTTATAATAAAAGGCATAAGAATAGAAAACTAAAAAATATTTTGTTATCTTAATATTAATATCAAAAATATAAAAAACTTAATAACTTAAAACTAAAAAATGTCACGTCCTCATTAATAATTCTTTTGAATTATCCTTATCAAAAATGCGTAAAAAAATTAAAATACTTTCTTCCCGTTAACATTAAACAAAAAAATCATAAAAAACGCATTGTTCGTATTTTTTTTATTCCATCATTTAGATTATTGCTATTTAATTGTTATTCGCATATTTCTTGTTCGTGTATTTTTGTTTATTCGGTTTGTTTAACTCCAAAGGAAAAACAGTAAATTTGTTGACTTCATGTCTCCTAATCTAACTGCGCAAATTTTCGCATTTCATTAAAACTTAGGATAATTTTTCCTCAAACGTTCACCTTACTTCAAAATTTCAACCTCCCCAAGACTTATACCTTTTAAGCAAAAAACTTCGACATTAGGTCGTCGTATTTTCAAAAACCCGTCCGTATCCCTTTTTCGGCCAAAACGATTTATTTTCAATCAAGCGATCAATTTTAAATAAAACAGATATTTCAAAAGGTTCCTATAGAGTACTATAGATGCATTGGGTGCTAATACCTTCCCATTGTATAACCAACCCCCGAACCATAAGATCTCTTTTCAAAAACGCCTTGTATTTTCATTACTTTCAAAAGTATTGTTTACATTGCATATTTAGGGTTTTATTTCGCTCTTTTCCCTTTTCCTTTGGAAACAATAAAGCGCGGTGGCGACTCTTGCTTTTGTGAGACGAATTAATCAATAATTCGATCTCCGATTTACCCCGCTACATTTTTTATCGCTACAGAATTGGCGACTCTGCTGGGGACAGATTGACCTTTTGTTGGTCCATCCCTAAGTGGGTTAAGCCTAATTTGTCTTATCTGTTTTACTATTATTTGACTTGTTTGATTATATGTTTAAATTGGGGTGTTTGGGTTTTTTTTGCAAAGGACGAATCCTATACCCGGATTAAGTAACACTTAAGGAATAGGACGGGCGGTATAGTCATGTTAACTTTGAGGGAGTAATCCCGAAGAAGGAGGCATGAGATCCCCCACTCAATGGAAGGCCCTCTTGAACTTAATATTTGTTTACCGAGTAATCGGGAAGACATTATTATTTTCGACCTAGGAGCCCGCGAAGTTAAGGACCGTAGAACCCTAACCCATCTTGGCCTTTTTAGGTGTAGCGCGGAGACTATAACGGAGTAATTCGGAAGTAGTTGTCACGCGATGCTATGCTCGGACGAGTTTCTCTTGAGAATATTGCTAATTATTGAGTAATCAAGACGTTGGTAATATCCGAAAGAGGGATGTAGACTCTGGGAACTCTTAGAACCTTGTCTTACAGGTGTGATCGAAACATTAGTACATACCTTTGGGTGGGCTTTACCCTCGACTCCATGCTGAACGTTGAAC
Organism: Vicia faba; assembly: GCA_948472305.1. NCBI lineage: Eukaryota > Viridiplantae > Streptophyta > Magnoliopsida > Fabales > Fabaceae > Vicia > Vicia faba. Next base: position 1,595,460,818 of record OX451737.1, on the reverse strand, counting down.
CTTTAAACCCCATGTTTGCAAATTTACGTGTGACTGTTGCACTATCATTCATTCATTCATCAACATCTTTGTAAAAAACTCGTTTTTCAAGGAACTTTGGAATGATTTTTGCAAACGTCTCAGGGTATTATGGAATTTGGAAGGAGAAATACTCGAAGCTTTAGCTTCAAGGAGCCCGAAATTGAAGAACTGAAGAGTTTGATTCCGAAGATAGAGAGTCCGACAGATTTTCAGAAGAAATATGGGTCCATCGTACCGCTCATGAAGCGCAAGATGAAGAAAGGCATCCTCAACACGTTGGTTCAGTTCTATGATCCCCTGTACCGATGTTTCACCTTCCCGGATTATCAGTTGATGCCTACTTTAGAGGAGTATTCCTATATTCTTGGTTTGCCGATAGTCGACCGTGTTCCTTTTTCTGGGTTAGAAGAGGAGCCCAAATCCCATGAGATAGCAACCATCACCCACCTGAAGAAGTCAGAGATAGAGGAGAATATGACTACGAAAGGAGGAATCCGGGGTTTGCCGGCACAATTTCTGTTGAAGAAAGCTCGTTATTTTGCTGATACAAAGGATACCGTTGCCTTCGAGGACGTGTTTGCTTTACTCGCGTATGGTCTTTTCTTATTCCCTAACGTTGATAAATTTGTGGATGTCAACGCTATCAGAGTTTTCCTGATTGGAAATCCGGTCCCTACGCTGCTAGGAGACACGTATTACTCTATCCATCTTCGAAACTCTTATCAAGGAGGGATGATTATCTGTTGTGTGTCGTTGCTGTATCAGTGGTACGTCTCGCATTTACCTGGGTCCGATGCTTTCTGGGATCTTGAGAGGGAACCGCGTTGGGCGCCAAAGATTATGGCTCTCACTCATTTCGATATTGACTGGTACAATCGAGTCTACCATGACGTGGAGATCATTGATAGCTGCGGCGCTTTTCCTAACGTACCCCTTCTCGGTACGAGGGGTGGAATCAACTACAACCCTGTTCTAGCGCGCCGTCAATTCGGGTACCCGATGAGAGATAAGCCGAACAGTATCCATGTGAGTGGTTTCTTTCTTCAGGAAGGACAAGATCATCAGGCTGCTAAGAGGGAGATTGAAGGAGCTTGGCGCCTTATCCACAAGAAAGGGAGAGATATGCTGGGACATAGAGGTGCCGTCTCTTTGGAACCTTACCTGCAGTGGGTCCGTGCTAGGGCTTGTGCTCTCAAGATGCCGTATAAACTTGAGAAACCTTTATTCCCTGCCATCGCACCATCATCAGTTGTTATCCCTATCGCGGATGTAGGAGAATATCAAGGAAACCTGGCTAGGATGAAATCCGAAAGGGATGCTTGGAAGGAAAAGTACCATATGTCCGAATACGAGAATCGAGTCCTGACTCGACAGCTGAAAGAAAAGAAGGAGTTGTTGCTTATTCAAGACGGCCGGTTCGTTGACCACGATGAGAAGCTTCGTCAGAAGGATGCCTTGCTGAAGAAGTATGCGAGTGAAAGGAAGAGAAAAAGGGAATGTTCAGTAAGTGTGGCTCTTATTCCTAATCCACAGGAAGAAATCATCGATCGACTGATAGCGGAAAAGAAAGATATGGAAGACTTTTACGAAGAAAAGATCAAGAAGCTCCGGTTACAGCTGGTATTTGGTCCGTCATCTGAGGATTCCGAGTAAGCTTTAGCTTTAGTTTATTTTATTGATGTCATTTTGTAAAACTATGTAAAAGGGCTTCTTGCTCCGAAATTGTAATTTATTGTATTATTTTGGGCTTCATGCTCCAAGTTGTAATTTACTGCTTTCTTACTTCGAAAATGTAATTTATCACTTTATTATGGTTTTCATGTTGCAAGTTGTAATTTATTGCTTTCATTAGTGGATTTGTTATCTCAAAGTTGTAATTTACTTTTCCAAATTGTAAGTTGTAATTTATTGCTTTCGATTAACGGATTGAGTTTTTGTTGTTCTAAATTCCTCTACCATTGATGTATGCAAAGTTACTAAAGTTCCTTGAAAAACTTTTAAAATGAGTCATCATTTGCATTGCCATCATGCATCATTTCACATTCCACATCACATGTTTTCTAGAGTCTCATTCTTGTTCTTTTTCCACCGAAGGTTGTCAAGCTGTCTCACCGATACGACACTCGGGCCAATCGTCAGAGGAAAATGGAAGATTTGGAACAGGAAAATCACGAACTTCGTGGGGAAGTTGCTACTCTTCATGCCGAGATGGAAAAGTTAACAGCATTGGTGGAAAGTTTGGTGGCTGTTCAGAATCAGCCATCGACTACGGCTGCCGAGATTCAGACTTCAACTCCAGTGGTTTCCGAAATTGTTACAGTTCCTGCATCCACAACTCAAATCAACTCTCCGCTTCAACATCAGATGCCGAAAGGTTTTCCGTGGGGAATGCCTTACAACTTTGTGCCAGAGGGGTATCAGCCTAGCGTACAACCTATATTTCAGTCTGCATTGTCTCTTCCTCAACCAGAGACAACTGCCATGCCACCAGTAATTCAGTCTGTAACACCTTTTCCGCAACCAGTTATGACGACCGTTGCTCCTGTGGTCCATTCAGTACCATATTTGAATGAACCAGTTTATCCTGCCGAGCCCGCTGAAAGCTTGGGTCTTTTTGATAGAATGGAAGAATTTCAGGATCAGTTCCAGGAAATGCAGAAGGAGCTTAGAGCATTGAAAGGGAAGGATTTGTTTGGGAAGAGTACGCATGACCTTTGTTTAGTTCCGAATGTCAAGATTCCAGCGAAATTCAAAGTACCAGACTTTGAGAGATATAAGGGTGATTCGTGTCCTAGAAGCCATTTGACAATGTACGTAAGGAAGATGTCCACGTACTCCGATGATCATGATTTGTTGATTCATTATTTTCAAGACAGCTTGACGGGTGCTGCTCTAAAGTGGTATATGGGTTTAGACAGCATTCGAATCCGCAACTTTAACGATCTTAGTGAAGCCTTTGTCCATCAGTACAAGTACAACGTTGACATGGCGCCGGACAGGGATCACCTCCGGGCAATGTCGCAGAGAGACCGAGAATCTTTTAAGGAGTACGCCCAGAGGTGGCGTGAAATTGCTGCTCAAATCTATCCACCTCTTGAGGAGAAAGAGATGACTAAGATATTTTTGAAGACTTTGGGGTCCTTTTACTATGAGAGAATGATAGCCAGCGCACCCAGTGACTTTACCGAAATGGTGAGCATGGGCATGCGATTAGAGGAAGGAATTCGCGAAGGGCGTCTGGTTAAAGAAGGGAGTCCGTCTAGCAGTGCGAAGAAGTTCGGAGGTGTTTTCCCGAAAAGAAAAGAGCAAGATGTCAGTGCTTTGTTTCCAGGTAGGCCTAGGAGAGGTTACTCTCACGTTGCGGCAGTTACTCCGGCTGTCCGCCCAGCTTTGATGGCCCCAGCTCATCAAATTCCGCCAACTCAACCCCGGCCTTTTCAGCAGCAGCCTCGACAACAGGCTAATCCGTTCAACAATCAGAACCGTTCACCCAGAAAACCGCAGTTCGATGCCATTCCTATGACGTATACTGAATTGTTCCCTGCTCTCATTAGAAAGAATCTCATCACAACAAAGCCACCTCCTGTCGCACCGAACAGTGCTTCTCCGTGGTACAAGGCGGATCAATTCTGTGAATATCATCAAGGGTCGTCGGGGCACAACCTTGAGAATTGCTTTGCTCTAAAGGCGGACGTGCAGAGGTTAATTAAGAATGGCATCTTGTCTTTTAAGGATGTTAATCCAAACGTCAGAGATAACCCTTTGCCCCGACATGGGGCAGCTTCTGTGAATATGGTGGAAGGTTGTCCGGGGAAGTTCCGAGTTTTTCAAGTCGAGCACATCAGAGAGTCATTGATCAGGTTACATCAGAGTTTGAGAAGACTTGCCTTTGTTAGGCACCCACATGATTATGACGTTTGTGAGTTTTGTTCAAGAGAAGATGATTGTCCTATCGTGAAGGAGGACATTCAGAAGTTGCTAGATCAGAGAATTATCACTATTACCTATGACCGAAATCCTGAAGACGAAGTGAATGTTATCACCCCACAATTTAATTTGCCAGAATCAGTAGAGATTGCTTACAACATCCAGACTGCGTCTGTTGATCCCTTGATTATTTACCCACCTGGCCCTGTGCCTTATAGCTCAGACCAAGCCGTGCCGTACAAGTATAACGCCACCATGATCGAGAATGGGGTAGAGGTCCCCATACCAACTAGACCGTCTTTTGTTAATATTGCCGATGTAAGTAGAGTGACAAGAAGTGGGCGTGTTTTTGCCGCAGTACCGTCGAGAAGACCAGAAGTTCAAGTTAGGAGGCCCATGCCGGCGGAGATCCCTGTAAGAAATGAACCAAGGGTTGAGATAGGCCGATCCAGTGAACCTATCCCTCACCCTGAAGAAGATGAAATCTTAAAGCTTATCAAAAGAAGCGAGTATAAGATTGTGGACCAGCTTCTGCAAACACCTTCCAAGATTTCCTTGCTTGCCTTATTGAGAGATTCCGGTGCACATAGAGAGGCCTTGATGAAGGTCTTGGACCAGGCGTTCGTAGACCATGATGTGACAGTTGATCAGTTTGATGGGATTGTGGGAAATATAACCTCGTGTAACAACTTGGGTTTCAGTGATGAAGAACTCCCGGAGGAGGGGAGAAACCATAATATGGCTCTGCACATTTCAGTAAGTTGTGGAAACGATACCTTATCAAGCGTGTTGGTGGATACAGGCTCGTCATTGAATGTGATGCCCAAGACCACGTTGTCTCGACTTTCATATCCAGGTGCTTCTATGAGGCCTAGCGGAGTAATTGTTAAAGCATTTGATGGTTCCAGGAAGACAGTTATTGGTGAAGTGGATCTTCCCATAGTGATTGGTCCCCATACTTTTCAAATCACTTTCCAAGTGATGGACATCCGTGCTGCTTACAGTTGTTTATTGGGTCGTCCCTGGATCCATGATGCCGGGGCAGTCACCTCCACGCTCCATCAGAGATTAAAGTTTGTAAGACATGGGAAGCTAGTGATGATTGGGGGAGAGCAGGCCATGGTGGTAAGTCATTTATCATCATTTTATTTTATTGATGCTGACGAGGATGTCGGGACCCAGTTTCAGGGCCTATCTGTTGCTAAGAACACAGTGAAGAAGCAAGGGGCATCCATCTCTTCTTTTGAGGATGCACGGTGAGTGGTGGAAAGTGGTTCGGCCGAAGGATGGGGCCAGGTGTTGACGTTACCCGAGAACAAGTCTGGGGAAGGTTTGGGTTTTCATCCAATATCTGCAAGGGTCAAGAAAGAGGTGGTTGTTCGTCCAATTCAAGAGGTCTTTCAGAGTGCAGGGTTTGTGCATCCTGAGGTTGATGCTGTCATAGATGATGATTCCGAGGAGGATTTGCCCGTGCTTGTGACGCCTGGATTGGCTTGCCAAAACTGGATATCTGTTGATATTCCTGTGGTTATGCATATTTCCGAGTAATGTTTTGTTTATTTTCCTTTTGAAAAATCGCTCTGCCCAAGGCGAAACGTATTTTGTGTCGGGCTATGAAAATAACTCCTTTTGCTCTGCCCAAGGCAAAAGAGAAATGTCTGGGCTTTCTGTTTCAAGTATTTCCCCTTTAATGAATAAAAATGTTATTTTGTCCACTGCTGTTTTATTTTTCACTTTTTCGGGAAATAATAATGAAAATTAATTAAGAACATGTTGTTTTATTTGCACAAATCGATTTCTAAAATAAAGCATAATCATGTGTGCAGATTACTTCATGACTTAACCATCGAAAACAATGATCCTATGCCCTCTCCCAACTTTGAATTCCCTGTGTTCAGAGCCGAAGAAGAGGATGATGAAGAGGTTCCTGTTGAGATTTCTCGTTTGCTTAAGCAGGATGAGAAGGTTATTCAACCATTTGAAGAACCTGTAGAGTTGGTCAACTTGGGTGATGAAGAGGATAGAAAGGAAGTCAAAGTCGGAGCATTGCTTATCCCGGAAGTTAAGGAGAAGATGTTGGAGCTTCTCAGAGAGTATGTTGACGTGTTTGCTTGGTCCTACCAAGATATGCCAGGGTTGGACAACGACATTGTGGAGCATCGTCTACCGTTGAGACCTGAGTGTCCACCGATCAAGCAGAAGTTGAGAAGGACTCGTCCCGACATGGCTGACAAGATTAAAGAGGAGGTTCAAAAACAGATCAACGCAGGTTTCCTTGTTACGTCGGTCTATCCTCAGTGGTTAGCCAACATCGTGCCTGTTGCTAAGAAGGATGGCAAAGTTCGGATGTGTGTAGACTACAGAGATCTGAATAGAGCTAGTCCGAAAGATGATTTCCCATTACCTCATATTGACGTATTGGTCGACAGTACCGCCAAGTTCAAAGTCTTTTCTTTCATGGATGGTTTCTCCGGTTACAATCAAATCAAGATGGCGCCGGAAGATATGGAGAAGACCGCTTTCATTACACCTTGGGGAACTTTCTGTTATCGGGTTATGCCGTTTGGTTTGAGGAATGCTGGTGCAACATACCAAAGGGCCATGACTGCTTTGTTCCATGACATGATGCATAAGGAGATCGAAGTGTATGTGGATGACATGATCGCCAAATCGCAGACTGAGGAAGATCACTTGGAGCATTTGTTGTAGTTATTCCAGCGTTTGAGGAAGTACAAACTCCGTCTGAATCCCAACAAGTGCACTTTTGGCGTTCGTTCTGGAAGACTTCTGGGTTTCATTGTCAGTCAGAAAGGTATTGAAGTAGATCCCGATAATGTCAAAGCTATTCGGGAAATGCCCGCACCCAAGACGGAAAAACAAGTAAGAGGATTCCTTGGGAGACTGAACTACATTTCTAGATTTATATCTCATATGACTGCTACCTGTGGGCCGATTTTCAAACTTCTCCGCAAGAACCAAGGATGTGTGTGGACAGAAGATTGTCAGAAAGCTTTTGACAGCATCAAGGAATATTTACTCGAACCTCCCATTTTGATTCCTCCCGTGGAAGGAAGGCCTTTGATTATGTACTTGACTATATTGGAAGACTCCATGGGATGTGTGCTTGGTCAGCAAGATGAGACTGGAAGAAAGGAACATGCGGTATACTATCTGAGTAAGAAATTCACAGACTGTGAGTCTCGGTACTCATTGCTTGAGAAAACCTGTTGTGCTTTAGCCTGGGCTGCTCGCCGTCTGCGCCAGTATATGATTAACCACACCACTTGGTTGATCTCCAAAATGGACCCAATCAAGTATATCTTTGAGAAGCCCGCCTTATCTGGAAGGATAGCCCGTTGGCAGATGTTGTTATCTGAATATGACATTGAGTATCACACTCAAAAAGCAATCAAAGGGAGTATTTTAGCCGATCATTTGGCTCACCAACCGATTGAAGATTATCAATCCATCAAGTTTGATTTCCCAGATGAAGATGTCATGTACTTGAAAGCTAAGGATTGTGAAGAGCCGTTACCTGAAGAAGGACCTGATCCTGAATCCCGTTGGGGTTTGATATTTGACGGAGCTGTGAATTCCTATGGAAATGGAATTGGGGCAATCATCGTTACTCCCCGAGGTACTCATATCCCGTTCACGGAAAGACTGAAGTTTGACTGCACGAACAACATGGCGGAATATGAGGCATGTATTATGGGTCTCGAAGAAGCAGTGGACCTTAGGATTAAAATTCTTGATATTTATGGAGATTCGGCACTAGTGATTAATCAAATCAAAGGAGAATGGGAGACTCGTCATCCTGGTTTGATCCCGTACAGAGACTACGCTAGAAGATTGTTAACTTTCTTCAACAAAGTGGAATTACATCACATCCCTAGAGATGAGAATCAAATGGCTGATGCTTTGGCTACCTTGTCTTCAATGTTTCAAGTGAATGATTGGAATGATGTGCCTACGATCCGGGTTATGCGCCTCGACAGACCTGCTCATGTGTTCTCAGTGGAAAAGGTCACCGACGACAAACCTTGGTTCTATGACATCAAACGTATTCTTCAAACTCATGAGTACCCGCCTGAGGCATCCAGTAAAGATAGGAAGACGTTGAGAAGATTAGCAAGCAGTTTCTTTCTAAATGAAGAAGTGTTGTATAAGAGGAATTACGACATGGTCTTGCTCAGATGTGTAGACAAACGTGAAGCAGACATGCTGATGCAAGAAGTGCACGAAGGATCCTTTGGCACTCATGCCAATGGACATGCAATGGCCAGAAAGATGTTGAGAGCTGGTTACTATTGGATGACGATGGAATCTGATTGCTGCAAGTATGTGAAGAAGTGTCATAAATGCCAGATTTATGCGGACAAGATGCACGTGCCGCCGACCCTCCTCAATGTTATATCTTCACCTTGGCCTTTCTCTATGTGGGGCATTGATATGATTGGGATGATTGAACCCAAAGCTTCAAATGGTCATCGTTTTATCTTGGTAGCGATCGATTATTTTACCAAATGGGTGGAAGCAGCATCTTATGCTAATGTAACCAGACAGGTGGTAGTCAGATTTATCAAGAATCAGATCATTTATCGGTACGGTATCCCGAGCAAGATCATCACTGATAATGGGTCGAATTTGAATAACAAGATGATGAAGGAGCTTTGTGAAGAGTTCAGGATCGAACATCATAATTCCTCTCCCTACAGACCGAAGATGAATGGGGCTGTTGAAGCTGCTAACAAGAATATCAAGAAGATTGTCCAGAAGATGGTGGTAACTTATAAGGACTGGCATGAAATGCTTCCGTTTGCTTTACACGGGTACCGTACTTCAGTTCGAACTTCAACGGGCGTGACCCCTTTCTCCCTAGTTTACGGTATGGAAGCAGTACTCCCCGTGGAGGTTGAGATTCCGTCTCTGAGAGTGTTGATGGAAGTTAAGCTCTCTGAGGCCGAATGGTGTCAAAGTAGGTACGATCAGTTGAATTTAATCGAAGAAAAGAGATTGACAGCTTTGTGTCACGGTCAATTGTATCAACAAAGAATGAAGAAGGCTTTTGATAAGAAGGTTCGACCGCGCGAGCTCAGAGAAGGTGACCTGGTACTCAAGAAAATATTATCTTTCCAACCTGATTCTAGGGGGAAGTGGGCTCCGAATTATGAAGGACCTTATGTTGTAAAGAAAGTTTTCTCTGGAGGTGCCATGATTCTCACCAATATGGATGGTGAAGACCTCCCGCGTCCCTTGAACGCCGATGCAGTCAAGAAGTATTTCGCTTAGGCAGGTTTCTGGTCAAATCAGTCTCGGCATCTGAACACATTCTGGAATTCAAAGTTGTTAGGGAGAATAGTGATCATTGTTTTGTATGACCTTCTATTTCATGTACTATTTCCCCAAGCTTTTGTAAACCGTTGAAATCGCATTGTTAGCGAACAACCTCTTATTAATGAAGTTTGAGCACTTATCTTTTGTGGGCAAAATTTTAATTTTTATGGAAATACTTGAAACAAATTTACTTAAATGTCCTTATTTTAAAAATGTGTCGTGAATAACGAAAGGAATATTAACAGTTTGTTCCAAGGATGGTCAAGCCATGAAATGCAAAGCAGTACAGTAGTTTATCCTTGCATGACGAGCATGTTTTATTTCAAATCGCCCTGAGGTGTCGGTTGTGTAAACTTGTGTTTCTAGTGGTACTAAGTTTGGTGACTCCCCAGCTGTTCCAGTTGAACTCTGTTTTGGCTATCTCGATCTGGGCGATTTCTGAATGTGGTGCATTTTGTCTCATACCATGATCTATTGATGTTAGAAGATTGGATTTAGATGTTCTTCTCCTCAGAAGATTTGGACCTTGTAGCGTGATACCCTCCGACGTTGCTGTGTGTTTCCAGTTCCGTTTATCTTCCGTCTTTTCAAGATTGGCCGAGTATCTATTTCGCTGTGACATCTTATTATCTCCAAGATACTTCATCTGTCTGTTTTGTCCGCATAACATTCATTCACGCTCATATCAGCATGCATATCCACATTTGCCAGGGATTTTGGGTCGTACTTTGTTTATTCGAACAACGTACATATTTCTTTCCAAGTAGAAGGTTAGCTTAGGCAGAAAATGTGCTTCCTTTCTAAATTCCCCAACTGAGCTAATCCTCGTGGATGATTTTTGATTCAGCTTACCTTGTCCATTTCTGGATAGGATGAATTCCCCAATCGAGTTACTTTTTCATTGGGTGGAGTCTTGTTTGACTGCTTTCTCTTTAGGCTATTCCTGGATGAAGGTGCTGCCTCTTGCATAGGCTATTTCTTTGATTCTCCCCAGTGAATTGGCAACCTAGACGGTTGGTGCATTTATTTTGCACATTTAAGTATTTGATCTCCTCGGGAAGGATTGATTCCGGTTTCTCTTTGACGACGATTTTATTCTCCGCCAGTATCATCGCAATTTCCTCCGTTAATTTTTGAAAACGACAAGCGGTAGCTCTTCATGAGCAACTTGTACGTTACTTTTTGAAAACGACAAGCGGCAGCTCTTCATGAGCAACTTGTACGTTACTTTTTGAAAACGCCGAGCAACAGTTCTTCATGAGCTACTAGTGCGTCATTTTATCTTGTCGAAAGCGCCGAGCAGCAGTTCTTCATGAGCTACTAGTGCGTCATTTTATCTTTTCGAAAGCGCCGAGCAGCAGTTCTTCATGAGCTACTAGTGCGTCATTTTATCTTTTCGAAAGCGCCGAGCAGCAGTTCTTCATGAGCTACTAGTGTGTCATTTTTATCTTTTCGAAAGCGCCGAGCAGCAGTTCTTCACGAGCTACTAGTGCGTCATTTTCTTTTTAGCGACAAGCAGCAAACCCTTCATGAGTTACCAGTACGTTATTACTTTTCTGGAATACAGCAAGCGGCAGCTTCTTTATTTGAGCAACTTGTATGTTATCGGTATTTTCTCTGGACGACAGCAAGCGGCAGCTTCTTTATTTGAGCAACTTGTATGTTATCGGTATTTTCTCTGGACGACAGCAAGCGGCAGCTTCTTTATTTGAGCAACTTGTTTGTTATCGGTATTTTCGTCGGACGACAGCAAGCGGCAGCTTCTTTATTTGAGCAGCTTGTATGTTATTGGTATTTTCTTTGAACGACAACAAATGGCAGTTTTCTTTATTTGAACAACCTTTGTATCTACAGTCTTATTACCTCAGCATTAATGAGTATACCTCTGAAATCTAGCAAAGAGGTCTGTTACGAATCTATACCTCCAGAAGTCGGTAATCAGTTATCCGCAATTTGATACTCTCTGTCAACCATCGACCTTGAGTTGCGAACTCACTGTTTTGGATCAATAATCTGTTATGGCCTATGCAAGATGCTCTCTTTGTTAGGGTTAGAGGTCGTATTCCCTCAGTTTTTATTCGCTGTTAGGAGTCTGTCGTTTGAAGTCGATAGCTTGTCTCCCCAGTAATGTAATCCGTTCCGCTGTGTTTTGTTGGTGTTCGATTCCCCCAACATTGTCTTGTTTCGTACAATATCTTTCTCTGTGAGTTAGATTGTTGCATTCATATCCAACATGACGACGGCATCTTAGGATAAAATTTGCGTAGTTATGTATTTAAGTACCTTCAATCTCGTCGAAACGAAGATTTCAATCTTCATATCTCCGGATAGAAGAAACTTAAATAGGGGCAGCTGTTGTACCCCAAATTTTGACCTAAGATATCGTCTCCTACCTGCATTTTTACATTACAGTTGTGTTGATCCATCGATTTTAAAATTCATGACTTTTTCCGGACAAGAGCTATTTATGCTGAACAGTAAATCATTTAGTCGATTCGTGCCGAATGATGTTTATTAATTATTTATTATATAAAAATTAAATAATTGAAATTCATTTTCGATTATTACGTAGTTTAAAGATGTATAGATAATAAAATAAACATCAGAGAAGAGGCGCATTAACTGTGTGGACAGTATTTATTTATTACTCATTATCTTAAATTTAAGTAACTGGAATTTATTCTTAGTTATTATATAATTTAAAGGTTTATGAATAATATAATAAGCATTCGGAAAAGTTCGTTGGTCAATAACGATTGTTTAATCATTCGTCGTTCTAAGTTAAATAATTGAAACCCTGTTTTAATTATTATAATTTAGTTGTGAATGATGAATTAAATAACCGAAGATATTAGTTGATCAACGATAATTATTTATTTATCTGTTTATTATTTTGAATGTAGGTAATTGGAACTTGTTTTCAATTATCATTCGTTTGAAGAAATTGTAAACGATAAATAAATAAAGAAGAAGAATTTAATTGGCAAATAGTTTTTTATTCATTTTCTTATTTGTACAAGTTATTATGTAAACATTGTATATATTACAATAAATTACAATAATAAATTGACAAAAACTAAAATGAAATAAAAAACTAATCTATCCTAATTCTAAAACTTCCGATCCAATGCGTTTTGTCCGCTCACTTAATGTTACCTGCACAATTAAAAGAAAGAAATTAGAATTCGAATAAATGAATAAAAAGCGAAATTATTAAAATTTCATCATTAAATGCAATGGCCGGAATCAGTTATTCTTTTTTGCAAATCACGGGATTTCTCCCGGTTCACAAAAAAGAAAGGAATTTTAAAACATATGCAAGTTTATGTTTTCCAAAAAACTGCATGTTAAATTAATTACAAATCCCAAATGCAATTTCAAAGAAGCATACAGCATAAGCATACAAAAACCATCCAGTAACCACATATGCAAGCATGCTTACGTGAACCATTGCCTACACAGCAGAAAACAAAACAAGTTTGTATTAAAAGGAAAACATGCAGTTTGACCACATTTGCAAGTAATGTAAAAGTCCCATTTTCATCATTTTCTGGCCATTGCAATTTCAGAAAAATGTACAGCTTATCACTTTTTTTATCAAAGCCATACTGAGAGAAAAAAAGAGAGGGAGAAGTGTGGGATTTGCAGGCTTAGCATAGGCAGAAGAGGTTATACAAGACAAACAAAATATAGCCAGTAAAAATAATAACACAAAAGAAGAATAGAAACAAATTGGAGGGACAGTAGTGCAGATTGCTCAGGGAAATCCCAAAGCATTTTTGAATTCCTGGCCTGTAGCGAAAAGAAGAGGGATGAGTTGTTATAATACATAACAAAGAGAAAACCAAGAGTACAGTAGAACATATATCCAAACCTCCAAGAAAAACTTAGAGATTTTTTCCTCCAAAAAACACACAAAGCTAGCAACCTGCATAATCACCCACACTGTCAAAGACCATCTTCCAAAACCTTATGGCCAAACCTTGCACAACCGATTGAGCCACTAAAGCCAATATCATCATCATCCCACTGCCATCAAAAAGATATCAAAACAACCTCACAGAAAACCAGTCAAAAACCACCATCCGTATGGCCTAGCTAAAACACATGCCCAAGTTCCATCAATTCGTCCAAACTACACAAAAATCCCCACATCTATCACCATGTCCAACCATTGCTCAAACCTGAGCTTTATCCATCCCAAAATCTGAAAAAATTCTAAGGCAACCGGCTAGACCTCAGTATCAACAACATCATTGGCCTTTCAAAAATTATTCAAGCCAATAAAATCATTATACAGTATAGTTTCAACAAAACCAAGTGCAGTATCAGTTACGCCAAGAGGAAGTGCAATATCAGTTCCAACAAAACCCAGTACAGTAACTTCGTTCAAAGAAGAAGAGAGGAAAGACCAAATACAGTATCACGTTCAAGCAAGAAGGAGAAAAACAGAAGTGCAGTTTCAACGCAAAGAAGAAAAACACAATCATCATACAGTAACTCATTCAAAGAAGAAGAGGAAAACCGAAGCACAGTACCAAGGCTCAAAGACGAAACAGAAGTACAATACCAACAACCAAGGAGAAGAGAAATCATAATACCGTTCACCGTTGGACTCGCGTCTCCCTCTCCTCGCCGCCCGGCCTCCGTCACCCCTAGCTCTTCCTCCGCCTCCACCTAGGTAACGCTTCTCTCTCTTTTTATTTCCTTTGAGCATACTCAATCAAACATCAACAATCAAGTATAGGGTTAATAATAAGGATCAACTTAACAGAAATCACAGAATCGAATCAACATGCAAGATGAATTAAATATAACAAATCAAACGCGTTCTTACCGTCTCTGCCTAAGCCGTCTCGTTTCGTGTTCAATGGAGGGAAGAAGGGCCAAGAGTGGGTGGCCGTGGCAAAGAGGAACGTCAAGTCCGGTGGCGAGGATGAAGAAGCAGGGCGAAGAAGATGAAGATCGTGAAGAAGAAGGAGGCGCCGTTTCTGCCCATAAGACAAACCCTAATCCCAATTTGTGTTAAACATTTTCTAACCCTAATGCTGTATAATCTCTTGGGCCACCCTTTACTCCCAGCTTAAGCCCACGAAATTTGTACACCCCCCCCCCTGTCTTCATTTCGCCTTGGGCCTTATCCCAACCTTCTAGCCCATTCTGACTTAGTTATACACCCCCTATTAACTCATTTCTTTCTATTTTAATTATCTTCTTAAAATCTTATTAGTTTTAATTATAGTTTAGTTAACCAAAAATAATCTAAAGCTTTTTTAATAATAGGCCATTTTATTAATTCAAACTTTCAAGATTTAATAATCTTATTATCTTTTAAAAAATTAGATTTTTTAGTTAGTAATATTGAGTTTTAATTTAAATCTAAAAAAAATTCCTAAAGTAATACTCTTTTATAATAAAAGGCATAAGAATAGAAAACTAAAAAATATTTTGTTATCTTAATATTAATATCAAAAATATAAAAAACTTAATAACTTAAAACTAAAAAATGTCACGTCCTCATTAATAATTCTTTTGAATTATCCTTATCAAAAATGCGTAAAAAAATTAAAATACTTTCTTCCCGTTAACATTAAACAAAAAAATCATAAAAAACGCATTGTTCGTATTTTTTTTATTCCATCATTTAGATTATTGCTATTTAATTGTTATTCGCATATTTCTTGTTCGTGTATTTTTGTTTATTCGGTTTGTTTAACTCCAAAGGAAAAACAGTAAATTTGTTGACTTCATGTCTCCTAATCTAACTGCGCAAATTTTCGCATTTCATTAAAACTTAGGATAATTTTTCCTCAAACGTTCACCTTACTTCAAAATTTCAACCTCCCCAAGACTTATACCTTTTAAGCAAAAAACTTCGACATTAGGTCGTCGTATTTTCAAAAACCCGTCCGTATCCCTTTTTCGGCCAAAACGATTTATTTTCAATCAAGCGATCAATTTTAAATAAAACAGATATTTCAAAAGGTTCCTATAGAGTACTATAGATGCATTGGGTGCTAATACCTTCCCATTGTATAACCAACCCCCGAACCATAAGATCTCTTTTCAAAAACGCCTTGTATTTTCATTACTTTCAAAAGTATTGTTTACATTGCATATTTAGGGTTTTATTTCGCTCTTTTCCCTTTTCCTTTGGAAACAATAAAGCGCGGTGGCGACTCTTGCTTTTGTGAGACGAATTAATCAATAATTCGATCTCCGATTTACCCCGCTACATTTTTTATCGCTACAGTACCCAAGGAGAGCAAACGGTAACATCTCGTGCCAGTCTTTGTATGTCACTGTCATCTTCTGCACAATCTTCTTAATGTTCTTATTAACTGCTTCCACAACCCTATTCATCTTCGGCCGGTAGGGAGAAGAGTTATGATGCTGTATTTTGAATTGCTCGCAGAGCTCAATGATCATCTTATTGTTGAGATTGGTACCATTGTCCGTAATGATCCTCTCTGGTACACCATATTGACAGATCAGATTGTGTCGAATGAACCGTGCCACGACGTTCTTGGTTACAATAGCAAAGGAAGCTGCTTCAACCCACTTCGTAAAGTAATCAATTGCTACCAGGATGAAACGATGCCCGTTGGATGTCGTAGGTCTGATCACGCCGATCATATCAATTCCCCACATTGCAAAAGGCCAAGGTGCCGTCAAGACATTCAGAGGAACTGAAGGTATGTGCACCTTGTCAGCATAGACCTGACACTTGTGACATGTCCGAGAATGCTGATAACAGTCAGCTTCCATTGTGGACCAATAATATCCTGCCCGAAGGATTTTCTTTTCCATGGTGTGTCCACTGGAATGAGTTCCGAAGGTACCTTCATGTAACTCCGCCATGATCATTTCTGCTTCATTCTTATCCACACAACGCAGTAACTTCGAATCATGGTTACATTTGAAAAGAATGCCATTGCTGATGAAGAACTTCACCGCGAACCTCCTCAGAAACTTCTTGTCATTAACAGATGCACCCTCGGGGTATTCCTGAATCTCAAGGTATCTCTTCACCTCATAATACCAAGGCTTTTTTGTTACCTCTTCAGCCTCAAGATCACAGCAATGTGCCGGTTCATCCAATCTTTCAATGATAATCCGGGGAGCTTCGTTGTCCCAATTGACTTTGAACATAGAAGACATCGTAGCCAGCGCGTCCGCCAACTGATTCTCCTCTCTAGGGAAGTGTTCAAAGGTTATCTCCTCGAAATGGGGAAGCAACGTCAATACATACTCCTTGTAAGGAATAAGATTTGGGTGTTTCATATCCCACTCGCCTTTGATCGACTGATCACAAGAGCGGAATCTCCAAAAACACTTAGAAACTTAATCCTTAGGTCAATAGCAGCTCGAAGACCCATGATGCACGCTTCATACTACGCCATATTGTTGGTACAGTTGAAACATAGTTGAGCGATGAACGGAGTATGAGAGCCTTTAGGAGATATGATCACGGCGCCAATGCCATTGCCCAAAGCGTTCGAGGCTCCATCAAAGTACATAGACCATCGGGATCCTTCCTCAGGTCCTTCATCCGGTCCAGGTGTCTCACAATCAGTTACCAACATGATATTCTCGTCCGGTGTTGTACCCCAAAATTTGCCCTCGCATTTTTCCTCAAGAAATCACAGCTTCAGGCGTTTCCTGATTTTTCAGATTGGCTCAAGAATCGGTCAAACAGACTTTTCTCGTCAGTCAGACACAATTAGGGTTTTACTGATTTTCAGGGCTCTAGAATGTTTCAAACAGTTGGCTTAGGGTTTTGGTTGATTTTGGCTCGACTTCGATCAGGCGAACGCTTCTTTGGCATTTAATCAGGAATTAGGGTTGTTCATGCGCGGTTCTTCAGAAGGATTTAAAATCTACAGCACTTTGCAAGTTATTCCGAGATTTGGTTTGAATTCACATTTATTTGACTGGATCAGTAAAAGGTTGCATTGGGTTTGAATTTGCAGTGTTTGGTATTAAATCAGTAAAAAGGGGAATGCGTCTGATCAGTTGTTGTGATTAACTGTTGTTTTGCTTTGAATGTTGGAAATGCCAGGTTTAACTGATCAAATACTAAAGCATTGTTTATTTAAATTATTTATTATTCTAAGATTAAATGATTGGAATTTATTTTCAATTATTATAATTAAAGAATTATAAATAATAAATAAATAAAAGGAGAAAAAAGAATTAATTGGATAATAAAAACTTTTATTTATTTTTAAATTATTCATACAATTATTGTTTACAATTTATTTACAACAATGATTTTACAAGTAATTTAAACCTAAATAAAACTATCCTAAACATTTTTTCTAATCTTCATTTCTTCATCTGCTATCCCTTGCTCCAGTGCTCCATTTTAATTATTCATCTGTAAAAGAAAAGAAGAAAAGTCAAATAGCAGATAAATAAATAAAAAAAAAGACAAATTACAGTTCATCATTAAGGGCCACTGATTGGGATCAGTTAGCCCTCTCTGCAAATCACGGGATTTCTCCCGGTTCACAAAGAGGGACGAATATTTATTTGCTAAACTTTGAATGCACAAATTTAAAAATGCACAAGTCAAATTGTCAAACTGCATAGTTCAAAAGCAAACAACATGTACAACTAAAAGTCCAAACTCAAACTTTCTGCCAAAAGTACAAGTTACTGTCACAAGGCTATTCAAAGCTATCAAAGAAGAAGATTTGGAAAGATATCAAAAGCACAAAATCTGGAGGAAAAGAGACAAAAATGCAGAGAAAGCATGATATGCAAGCAACATGGTTCATTTTCACCATTTCCCAAAGTGTGGCCCTTTTAGATAAAGTACAATGCAAACATTATTTTAATGCTAAACTATACTGAAGAGAGAGAGAAGAGAAAAAGAAAGCAGGCTTAGGCTTGAGGCATGAAGGTAATATAAAACAAACTGAAGACAGTACAGTAAAGGGGGGGAATCAAAAGAAAAGGAATAAATACAAACTGAGAGAAAACCAGTAAGAGCTGCCTCCAAACCTCACCAAAAGGCAAGACCTGCATAAGCCTTACCAACAAGCATTAAAACCTGTCAAAAGCCAGTTTCAAACCTAAAAAACAAACTGTGTTCAAGCTTAACACAAGACATGCCTATCATCAAAGCATAAGCCTGTACCACCAGTTCTCATACCCGCCTAAGCATAAACCTATCAAATAATCCAGGCCACAACCTAAAAACCTGTACCTCTACAAGACCTGCATAAGCCTGTACCACCAGTAAACTCACCCAATCCTCAAACCTGCTTGAAACACCACCTAACCAAAACCAGAAGCAGCATAAACCTAAAGCCATAAACCAGTAGAAACCTAAAAAGGCCATAAACCATTAAACCACTGTCAAAGTTAAAAGCCAGTTTCAAAACCAAAAGCCTTACCATTCAAAAACCTGTCCAGCTCTAAAGCCCAAAGGCATTCAACATAACTTTCCAACACCATCCAAGCATCATCAAACATATCTCAGAAACACTAAAAAGATCAAACATTGCCAGCCTCAGAAAAAATTCATCATAGGCCAATATACACAAAAAGGCAGCAGAAGCGAGAGAAAAAGAAGTGAAGAATAGGCAACACAAAAGCCTCAGAAAATCAACATCACATGCATCAATCTCAGCATACAAACAAGTATTCCAAAAGGCAACTTAGAGACGAGATAAAGAAGTATTCCAAAAGGCAACACAGGCATCAAGCACAAAGGCATCATACAACAGTCAAGCATACTCAAGCATTCAAGGCCACCCATCAAAAGCCTCAGAACCCTAGGTTCATCATTGGACAAAGAAGCATATTAAGCAACGAGCATACAGTAGAAGAGAAGAAGAAAGAAGTGAAATTTACAAAAAGGCTCAGTTCATCATCATCACCAAATAAAGGCACCAAAAAGAGAGACAAAGAGTACCAGGGTTACCAAAAGCCAAAGCCCAGCATCAAAGCGTCTTCACCCCCTTCGCCGTTAAGCCTCCAAGCACCTCCGCGCTCCTCCTTCGTCAAGGTAGTATTCCTTTTTTCCTTCATACACCTCAATAATAAACGACCACGAAGTTTAATCAAGATCAATGAATCACATAATCATGATATGTACAAAGGAACCAAACCCTAAACGCGTTTAAAAAAGGACAAGAGGATTACCTTTTAAGTTGTGCTTCACTGAACCAAGGAAGAAGGAAGGGCGAAGGAGGCGCTGATGGCTTAAGCAAAGGGGAGAGTCAGATCCATGGCAAGAAAGGACGAAGGCAAACGGAGAAGACGAAGCAAGGGCGCCGTTTCTGTAACCCTAAAGCGTTATCCCAATTGAAAACAATTCTCACAACCCTAAACGAAAACACAAAGACAATTGGGCCTTGCCCACCTCTGAAGCGCACAAGCCCATTAATTCCAATTCACACCCCCTCCCACACTGGACATTCTGTTTGGGCCAGCAAACCTTTGGCCCATTCAGTTAGTATCCATTTGCTTCCTTTTTCTTTATTTTTATCATGTTAAATCTTTTTTACATAACTTAACCTTTTTTTTAAGTATAAAACATTTTTTTCATTTTCTTTTGTTTAATAAATTAACAAAACATAACCTTTTTTACACTAACAATATTTTTATATGTAGCATAATATAGAAACTTATACAAATAATATTTTTTCTCTATAAATAAACTTACATTTTCTTTTATTTTTTATACATAGAATATTAATTTTTCTTAAGATAAATACTTCTCTTTTTTTTTAAAGATATTATATTTGTACATAATCAAGACAAAATACTTTTTTTATATACATTGCATTCAAAGCAAATTGCCAAAGACACTTGGCACCATTGCATTCATGGTCCATACGATGACCCGCGCCCGTCCCGAACAAACATCCTAAACGCAAGATTGTCCATAAAATTCAATGGTGGAACAAAATTGTTAAAAAGGGTTGAAAACATAGAGAAAACCTTTGAGTACAATAGGGTAGACAAAACTCTTAGTTACTTGAGATCAACTTGCAAAAACACTTGCCTTCTTTTCAAAAACCACACTTCATGCACACTTTCAAAACGAACTCTCAAAAACATTTGAAACATCTTTTCAAAAAGATCCACACTTTTGTAAAACACTCAAACACGAGTCGAATACATTAGTTGCCTAAGACAAGGCATCTTCTTCCAAAACATTTTCAAAAACACACACACACACACCATAATTTCAAAGCAATCGAAAATCAAGGCAAGTGATCTAAAAACCAAGTAACTAAGAGCCCATGGATAACCATGGATGAAAAGGGTGCTAATACCTTCCCTTTTCATAATCTACCCCCCGAACCCACGAAATATCTCAAAAGGTTTTTACTGTGCTTTTTTTAACCTTTCCTTTAGGATAAAATAAAAAGTCAGTGGCGACTCTTGCTCAACCGAACAAGTGCGAATACAAACGCAAAACCATAGTCAGTTCTCCCACCGTATCACATCCGGGAATTCAAAGTTCATAGACTGGTAATCATCCACTGCCTGATGTGCCAAGTGGTCTGCCAACACACTTCCCTTGATTGCCTTTTGGGTCGTATACTGGATGTCATACGCAGTCAAGATCATCTGCCATCTTTCTATTCTTCTGGACAAGGCGGGCTTCTCGAAGATATACTTGATTGGATCCATCTTTGATATCAACAAGGTAGTGTGAGTCAGCATATACTGTCTCAGCCAGCAAGTAGCCCATGCCAAAGCGCAGCAAGTTTTCTCGAGCAGTAAGTATCGGGTCTCACAGTCGGTAAACTTTTTGCTAAGGTAATAAATTGCATGCTCTTTTCGGCCAGACTCATCATGCTGCCCCAACACACACCCCATTGAGTTGTCGAGTACTGTCAAGTATAAGATCAAAGGTCTCCCTTCAACTGGTGGCATCAGAATGGGTGGTTCCTGGAGATACTCTTTGATCCTTTTGAAAGCGGCTTGGCATTCATCGTTCCAACGTACTACTTGATCTTTCTCCAGTAACTTGAAGATTGGCTCACAAGTAGCAGTCAGGTGCGAGATGAATCGAGAAATGTAGTTTAGTCGCCCCAGGAAGCCTCTGACTTCTTTCTCTGTTCTGGGAGCTGGCATTTCCTGTATAGCTTTCACTTTTGCCGGATCCACTTGAATACCTTTGTCGCTTACGACGAAACCTAGCAGTTTACCAGATCTCACCCCGAAGGTGCACTTGTTCGGGTTTAACCTCAGCTTGTACAACTTCAGCCTGTCAAACAACTTCTGCAGATGATCAAGGTGTTCCTCCTCAGTTTGGGATCTTGAAATCATATCATCGACGTATACCTCAATCTCATGATGGATCATGTCATGAAACAGAGCAACCATGGCACGCTGATTCGTTGCCCCATCGTTCTTCAGTCCAAAAGGCATGACCTTGTAGCAAAAGGTACCCCACTGAGTAACAAAAGTTGTCTTCTCCATGTCTTCGGGAGCCATTTTTATCTGATTATAACCGGAGAAACCATCCATAAAGGAGAAGACCTTATGCTGAGAAGTATTGTCAACCAAGACGTCAATATGAGGTAGAGGGAAATCATCCTTGGGGCTTGCCCTGTTCATATCCCTATAGTCAACATACATTCGGACCTTACCATCCTTCTTCGGCACTGGAACCACGTTAGCGACCCACTGAGGGTAAGAAGTAACTGCTAGAAAACCGTCGTCGAACTGCTTTATAACCTCAGCCTTGATTTTCTCAGACATCTCTGGGCGCATTCGGCAGACCTTCCGCTTTACTGGAGGATAGTCTTCCTTGGTAGGCAGGCGATGAACCACAATATCAGTATCCAAACCAGGAATATCTTCGTAAGACCAGGCAAAGATCTCAACATAGTCACGCAACATCTGAATCAACTGTTGTTTCACACTAAGCTCCAGATTTGTACCGATCTTGACTTCCTTCTTGTCTATCTCAGTACCCAGATTCACTGATTCCACTGGCTCTTCGTGTGGCTGAATAGCCCTCTCTTCCTGAAGTAATAGTCTTGCAAGTTCACCAGGAACTTCGCAATCATCTTCACCTTCGTCTTCGGCAAGTTGATCGGATTTTCAAAGTCATAACTGGCAGTAGCAGAGTCGTTACCAGTGAGATCCAGAGTGGATGTAGACCTTTATATGTGAGTGTGTGTAAAATAGCTGTTTTGCAAAATATAATAAAGAAAAACAAGGAGCGCAAAATTTGAAATGCAAGAACGTCCAATGCTTTTATTAATGATATATGAAAATGACATACATAAAGCCCTCACAAATGAAGCCACGGTACCCCGGGCAAGACACCGGACCATAAAGTTTAAAACATTATCTGTTACATATTCAAAACAAAAGTTTCATTACTGGGTAATAACGGAAACCGACATAGAATCTTTCGCTGTATAGTTGCTTAGTCCACCATTGGCAGTCGGGTAGATCCAACTGTCGATATCAAACTCTTCATCATCGTCACCCCTGATAGCATTCACCCCTGCATCTTGTTTAGGCTTCTCTGGTGCTCTGAACTCAATCTCCTTCACATCGATCAAGTCTTGTACCTTGTTCTTCAAAACCCAACAATCATCTGTATTATGCCCCGGTCTATCAGAGTGAAAAGCATAGCGGGCATTAGGGTTGTACTTCGGTGACGTTGTATTTGGATTCTTCGGGGCTTCCTTTAGAATCACCAGATTGGTCTTCAGCAATTGTGGCAGAATCTGAGATAAAGTCATGCTGAGACGGGTAAATTGCCTTCGAGGTCTCTCTTCCTTCTGTTGATTGTTGTGCTGAGGAGCACCAGCAGGTTTTGAAATAACGATCGCATTAACAGCTTGGCGGTGTTCAGGTCTATTTTGTCTTCTCGAACTGTAGACAGCACTTGACTCCTTCTTAAAGGGCTTCTTTTCGGTACCCGACGAAGCACCCTTTTGTATCTTCCCAGCCTTAATACCAGCTTCAATCCTCTCACTGGTCAAAATAAGCTCTGTAAACCCAGAAGAAGAGCTTCCAATCAGGTGGTTGAAAAATGGACCAGACAGGGTCCCCAGAAACATGTCAACAAGCTCCCGATCAGCCAAGGGTGGTTGTACTCTTCCGGCGAGGTCTCTCCACTTCTGAGCATAATCTTTGAATCCTTCACACGTTCCCATTGACATACCCTGGAGTTGGGTACGCGTGGGAGCAAGGTGGGAGTTGTATTGATACTGCCTGTAGAAAGTAGTAGCCAAATCTTCCCAACTGCGGATACTGGCTCCGTCCAGGTGGTAGAACCACTTAAACTGAGTCCCTGAGAGACTGTCTTGAAAGAAATGGATCCATAAGTTCTTATCAGCGGTATACGGCTGAATCTTCCTCACATATGACCAGAGGTGCAGTTTCGGACAAGAAACTCCGTCATACTTAGCAAAGGCTGGTGCCTTGAATTTGTGGGGAATCACCACCCCAGATGATAGACCTAGATCACCAAAGTCCAGACCAGGCACTTTCTGAACTTCCATTGCACTCAACCGATCTTCCAGTTGCTTGTATCTATCCTCAGCAGGAGGATACTGTTCTTCATCGAAGTCCGTCTCGTTGTCGGAGACCACAGGGCTAGGAGCCCTCTTTTCTTCCTGACTATCTTTCCCTCCAGATGAGGTAGTCAAATCAACTTCATTCTGAAGCCTGTTTCCAAACCTGTGCCCTGTGTTAAACAGGATTGTCCTCTTCTTCTTCTTCTTCTTCTTCTCTTTCAGAATCAGGGACTTCAGATCTTGCTGACCCTTAGCTAGATTCATGAACAACTCTTGAAATTGGGCATTCTGGGCCTGGAGGGCCTTGATGGCTTTCTCAGTTGAAGGTTCAGTAGACATGATGATTGCTGAAATAAACAACGAAGAAGATAAGAGACCTGTAATGGGTACCTGTTATGAAGTGCATGGGATGAAATGCGTATGATTATGATTTCAAAGACAATCGGGAGATTCAAATTTGTAAACAAGAAAGGAAACAAACTTTTATTAGATCAAACTTTGAAATTCAAATTGTTCAACTGATGCCCTTGAGGCGTTACATGAAAGGAAATACTGAAAAGTAAACAAAAACTGGAAAGGAAATGATCAAAGGCCAATCAACGCTCCCATGGTCTCCTCTTGTCAGTGCGGACATAGTCGTTGAGAATCCGCTCTTTCTCCAGTTGCCTAGTAAACCTTTGGATCTTCTGCTCTTGCTCATTGAACTTCTCTCGGTAGGAATCCCGTTCTTCCCTCAGTTGCATCCAAGATCTCTTCATTTCCCCAATGTCAGTGGGCATATAAGGATGGAGAATGGTTGGAAGAACTCCTTCTTCATTAGCAACTTCAAGAGTGACAGGCCGGACAACTTCATATGGCATGCCTAGCTTTTGGGCACGGATGCGGACCCATCTGAGATATGGCTCCATTGGCAGAGAAGTCTTTGGACCCAGCTCATGTGGATCTGATTGGTGAACTCTATTCCAAGCCCTTATGAATCTGCGACGTTGCTCATCGCTATCCCCTTGAAAATCAAAGATGATACTAGGCATTAATAGCTCATGAGGTCCTTCTCTTCTGGCACTCCCAAACTGACGTAAGGCTAAACATGGGTTGTAAGAAATTCCTCCATAGGTTCGTAACAGTGGAACATTGGGGTACTCCCCACAACGATCAATGACGGTCACCTCGTCCATACCCTTAAGAGTCCAAATGATATCACTGTGAGAGAGAGACATGACCCTATAGGCCCAGCCCATGCCTTCGTTATTCTTCAGCACTGACTTGGGAAGGTGCGAAATAAACCACCTTGCCAATAACGGAGCACAACACATCAAGGTTCCCCGCTTTTAGGCAGTACGAGCATAGAGCTTATGGAGAATGTCACCCAAGAGAGTGGGTACCAGATTCTGAGAGATGAAGATCTTTATCGCATTCACATCCACAAAAGAGTCAGAGTTCGAAAACAAAACCAAGCCATATATCAGAAGAGCCAGAATATCCTCGAATGCCTTGAAGTCTAGACTATCCCAGAAATAATTAGCGTTACCAACCAAGAACTTAGTCAGAAAGCCCTTTGCCCCACTTCTAGTCTCCCAATTAGCCATTACCTCCTCTTTGGTCATACGAAGGGCTGCAGCAATCTCTTCGGGCCTAAGAATCTTCTCCCAACCAGTAAATGGGTTCTGCTCCAAAACAGAGATACCGAGCAGCTCAGAGAACTCTTCTAGGGTGGGAACCAGCTGGTAGTCCTGGAAAGTAAAGCAATGGTACAGCGGGTCATAGAACTGAACCAAGACACTCATCATCTGCTCGTCCAATTTGGAGGTGACCAAATTGAGAAGATATCCATGTCTTCTGATGAAGGAAGTAGTATCAGGCATCTTTGCAATCAGATCTTTAAGCAAGGTGGGAACCTGGACAAAGTTGATCCGGATGGTATGTCTACGCATGGGCATCATGATGACCTACAAAACAGAACAAAGATGAAACCCTCCTGTCTTTGAAATAGGTTAGTCCAATGCAAGATGTATGCAATGTTATGATGTCATGAAGTCATGATAGTAGGCACACCACAAGTATCCACAAATTGCAAACATGGTAAAGGCACACAAGTCACACAGAGAGCCCTTAGATTTCAGGCTGGCAAGGAGCTTAGGTACTACCCTATTTTAGTTCAGTTGGTTTAAACCTGTCCTAAAAATAGTAACCAGGTTCTAGAGGATCTCAATATCACTGACTACCCTCAATCGGTAATAATTCCAGTTTTGCAACCTTTTCTTGCAGACGAAATCATCGCGAGAGTTTAGTCTCAATGAGTGTAGCATACTGCTACTGTTCTATGGCCAAGTTGGTCAATTTAAAGGTTCTAAGGTCAGTTGGTGCTTAATGACCCCTTAGATGACCCATATTCTCCCAGTTCCAACACAAGGGATATCGGTACAATCTAAAGAGCCACACCAACGTAGCTACTGCTTCAACCGTATCGGTCTACGCCGTACAGTTCCCTCACAGTTTATTGCTACTTACCTAAAGGGTATCCCCAGATCCGGGTTAGGATCTATAGTAACTTCGATACAAGCCCACAAATGTAAATCATACAAAGCATACAATTGAAAACACAGTGATCTAATCCTAAGGTACACCCAACTTTTTATATTCCCCAGCAGAGTCGCCAGTTCTGTGATACGGTGGGAGAGAACTGACTATTTTTGGAATGTTGGTTCGCGTTTTGCGTTTGTTTTCGCAAAATGTCGCGATAAGCAAGAGTCGCAATTGTCTTTTATTTTATCCAACAAGGAAAGGAAAAAAGCACAGAAAAATTCCTTTTTCGAGATGTTTCTCGGGTCCGGGGGGTAGATTATAAAAAGGGAAGGTGTTAGCACCCTTTCTATCCGTGGTTATCCACGGGCTCTTAGGTACTTGCTCAAACTGTTTTCAAAATTTGCTTTTCTTTGTGTTTGTGGGTTTGAAAGAAGTTTTTGTTTGAAAGGTGTAAGTGCGAAAAGTTTTTGTTTTGAAAGAGCAAGTACTTAAGAACCATCTACCTACTCGAAAAAGGAATTAATCTGTACAAATATCCTTTAGACAACGCTATCCCACTATTGAGGAGTAGGTAGCATCGTCGTTGGAGTTTAAGGGTCAATTCGATTAAGGGACGTGTGGTCACTAAAGCAATGTTAGGATGCCTTAGCGGTAACCCTAATGTCATAGATCATTTTTACGAGGAAACCGTTTCGAGGCAACTATGATCTTTGGACAAGAGGGCGACCTCTAAAACTTCCTATACTCAATGACCATGTTCGAAGGCAACCGAGTGAGGTGTACCCTAGGAGCGCGCATGTGCGAGTGTGTTATTTCGGTTAATTTTATCTTTGTACATGTCATGGGTGAACTATATTGATTTTAAGTCCATACATTTGATCTTGTCATGCATTCTCTATTACCAAACATCTAACAGTTAATAATTTGCCGAAATTAAATCTAAACTATTACAAGGCGTCGGGTATTTACATCGCCAAAAACAACCCTTGAAATTAAAATGCGGAAAATAAAATAAAGCGATAAAATAAAGTCCTAATTAAAAGCTATTACATTCCGGGAAACAGTTACATCAATTGTAAAATGAATCGCGCGCGAAAAATTCAATCGAATGCATTTTTAGGGTTTTGACCCTTTTTGAAAGAAAGTGATTTTTTGTTTATTTTTTGAATTAATGGAAGTAAATCTAAGTTAATAAGTAAATTAAACAATTAATTAATTAATAAAATATTTTTTGGGATTTTTGGATATTTAAAGAAATAAAATAAATTTGGTCAAAGTTAATAAAAACCTAATTTTCTACATTAATTTTAATTATTTCAAAAATATTGGAATTATACCTAATTAAAACTAAGTTAATTAAATTAGTATTTATTTACAAAAAAATAAAAGTGATGAATTTAATTTTAATAAATAAAATATATTTTTGTATTTTTGATTTTATGAGAAAAAAATTAATTGGTTAATTAAATAATAATGATAATAATTAAATAAAACAAATAAAAAAAAGAAAATATAAAGAGAAAAAGAAATAACCCAAAGGGGGGGTTTGGGCCCAGATCTGGATGTGTGATCAGCAGTTGGATGGCCCAAACGAATTGGCCCTTTGTTGACCTTTCCAGATTCTCTATGGCCTGTTGACTAGGGACCATGATGCCCATCCCCTTGGGACCATCAGATTTGGCCTGGAGGCCATCTGTCGACTGATGGCATGAGAGTGTATGGTGAGCCACGCTTTTGAATTTGCACTGGATTTCCTGGAAACAAAATACAACAAATATATGGGGGACCTGGGATTCAAACCCAGGTCCCATTGGATCTTGTACAAGCGCCTTTGCCACTACATCACTGTGTTCCATTTGTTATTATAACAAGCAACAATTATTATATATCAAAACAAATAATATGCCTGGAAATTAAAAAAATAAGCGCGAAATTATGAATGGGCCAGTGGGAAGAGGACACGTCTTCGTCTTCTCCACTGAACCCTGGTTCGTTTTTCCTGCGGATTTGAATCCGCAACTAAATCCAAAGCTTGCTTCTAAAATCAATTGCAGGCCATAGAAATTGATTCTAAGACCATGGTTCGCTTCGTCTCTCCCTCCTAAACATGGCTATGCCCATTATTTGCCTTGATTTTTCCTGAAACTAAAACCCCCAAAAACAAGAAGCAAGAACCCTAGATTCGGGCATGTCATTATAGGCTATGAAAACAAAATCAAATATTGCAGAAAGTTTCGAAATCATTCAAGGATCAAGAATATGTCCATGGTTTGTCAAAAAAATTCAAGAATGAGAGATTTCGATTTCATGTACAGGGAGGTGTTCAAGGAGACTTACAGTGCGATTCTGGAGAGGAGAGAGCTTGGTTTTGATTGCAATAGACTCAGTGGATGTCTAGCAAGAGAGCCACATTGAGCTTTTGCCTTGAATTGGACTCTAAGACTGATTTCGATTTCAAACTTTTTCAAGCTTTTTTCAAGTTTTGGTTTTTCTGATTATGCAGCCTCTAGGTCTTGAACTCGTATGCCTTGTGTTGTATATGTATCAAGCATTGCATTAGGTCAAATTTTGGGCTTTGAATCCTTGTGTATTGATGATTTAAGATTTGATATGATCCTCCATTACAAAGCTTCCAAAAATGTCCCAAATCCAATATTTTGTGCATGATATGGCTTGATCGAGTTTGATCCTGTCCATGATGATAATTGAAATCTGTATCAATCAAAAAGATCCTATTTCATCAATATTTGGATTTTATTTGGATTTAAATTGATTAAAAATGAATTAATTCAATAAAAATCAAATAAAATAGAAAAATTAATGAATGGACATAAAACTGAAGATAGGACACGTGTGTAGTGTGACCAGATCAAATCAAGTGGACAAAAAAGGGCCCTTTTGACAAAATTTGAAGTTTTGAGGATAGTTGACTTTTGGCAATTTTGGAAAAATGCCCAACTTCAACAATGCATAACTTCTTCAATTTTGAACTTTTGGAGGTGTTGTTGGAATTTTTAGAAACCTTGAGATGTCCACTAACCAACCCTTTTGGTATCATATCATTTTTATTTTCCATGCTCAAGTTTAAGCTTTGGAAAAAAAGGTGTTTTTGTTGACTTTCAAAAATGACCTATAATGTCCAAATTTGTAACTTTTTGTGAGTGCATTTATTGATCTTGGGGTGTGAATATGGATTGTAGGAAATTTCATCCTATTCGAAATGATCTTTGGATGGGTCATTTCTCATAAAGTATGAGAATGTTATGCTTGGTCAAAGTTGAGTTGACTTTTCCTATAAAACCCTAATTTAGCAACTTTTGAATTTTTATGAATCTTGAGAAATCCTTAATGAATAATGATCAAACCTTGATCAAATGATGAATTATCCTTCAAAGTGAGAATGTTGACAAAAAATCTTGAAATTTGACTGTTTATAGGTCACAGTTGACTTTTACCCTAGCACAGTCGATTTTTGGACCTCTTGAGCAATTGACTGACCAAACTTCCTTTGCAAGGCTTGAAATTTGACATGGATGAACTTGAGAACATATTAGGACATTGGGGAGAACTTGAGGTCATTTGGATGTAAGGACCTTGATGTAACCCAAAACCCTAATTTGAGGTTGATTGCCTTAGGAGATGATTTGACTGTCCAACTCTTGAGCAATCTTGAGCCACTTGGAGATTATTCTTGAAATGTCTTGGGAAATATGGGAGGGAAAATTTTGGGGTAAAACACTTACATTACCACCTTTTCTGTGCCTGGAATGGATGGTATAGAGAGTATCTAGCAAGAGTCTCGGTATCGGGTTCCTGTTTCTAAAAACACAGATAGCCGTCAAATCCACAAAATTTTTCTTGCGAGGGAAGAGGACGATCCCGTATATCATGAGAGCAAACAGAGAACTGAAGTCACCCCATTGCCTTTCTCTGCCCAGTCTTCAGCTTTCTTCACCAAGAAATCCAAATAAAACCCTGTAGTACCCTCATTGGACTTCTAATTGTCTTTCACCTCCTTCCAGCTCAAGTGGAGAATTTCAGCAATGACTTCGAACTTTGGCTTTTCCGGCACTTGGACAAAAGGAACCTCATCGGTCAATATGATATTAAGCAAGTACAAGTACTCTTATAGGGTGGGAACCAGTTGATAATCTTGGAAAGTTAAACACTATAATTCTTTATCATAGAATTGGAAGAGAGTGATCAAAGCCATCGGGTCAACTGGAGTATTAAGGACTAGTAACAAGTTGCCATAATTCTTGTTGAAGTTGCTCAGAACATTACCCTTCAAATAAGAACTCAACCTTTTCAACTCGGCCACATCAACGATAGGAATCTGATAAGAGAAAGTATGCCTGGTAAGCTCTTTAACATGAACTGAACCGGACTTAACTGGAGGGAGATCAGCCATTTCTGACGGAGAGAAGACTCTTGAATGTCCCTGGAAAATGACATGCGCATGCTAGTTTTTTTTTACATCATTTTTTAGAAATAAATATGCTATGATGTAATATGACAGGATCAAAGTTCACACTGGATCGTGGCTGGACCATTACAGAACAACACCACTCAAGATCAAAAGAGAAACCCGAAGCTTCAAAACTAATCATGGGAACCTGAGTCACCTTCGCAACACAAAGTCACCAACAGTACCTGTGCCTGTACCTGTAAGAAAAGTTTTCCCTCCCCTCTCACGGGTATAGTCTAGGTCAAGGTAAGGTTTAAAGCCAAATCAGAGTACAAGAGCTTGAATGTCGGTATCATCATACAATGACACCTATCCGAACTACCTCTGAAGTCATGGATCTCATGGTCAGGTCTACAAACCATCCGCTTCATAGCTGCCATGGCCACTCTATTCCTAGTTCCTATGGATTCACTCATAGCCTGGGTACGAGGCCTTTTACCTCATGGAACAACCCACCCACCAAGAGAATCCAGAAACCAAACAGTCCAACCAAATCCAGTATGCAGAAAGTAAAGCGCACATAGGATGCAATGCAAACAGATAAACATGCAAAGCGGTAAAATAAACACCCAAAAAGAAAACAAAAAAGAGCTAGGATCGACTCTGGGATGGACCAGCAAAAGGTCAATCTGTCCCCAGTGAAGTCGCCAGCTGAAACCACCAGCTGAAAATCATCGAACAATGAAGTCGCCACCGAACGTCTTTTATCCCATATGGAGGGAAAGGTAAACATCGAGAAAACCTGGAAAGGGAGAAATCACGGTCTTTCAACCGAGAGATTGGGTAAGGGAGTCTGTTACACGAGGGAAAGGTGTTAGCATCCCACACGCCCGTAGTACTTTACGGTATCCACTCTTGTTGTTTAATCTAAATGGGTGTGGTCAAATCCTATGTCTATGGCTTACAACTGAAAAGGGAATGCATGCAAAAGAAAAGAAAAGAATGTAGGGAAAATAAAAGTTGTGCTCGGTTGGTCCCTACCCCAATGCCTACATATCCCTTTTAAGGAATCAGAGCAGCCGTAGTTCGGCTTATGTGTTTTGGTTGGTTTGTGTTTTTTAATTAAGACAAACAAAGATAGTCAAGATGGCAAAACATCAAATAAAACAACAAACAAAAGAGATGGTAAAACATCGACTAAACGATAACAAAGTAACATGTCAAAGATGGCGAAACATCAAATGGTAAAATAACACACCTAACAGTGACATTGAGAATCAAAGTTAGATAATCAAACAAGTGCGATGGCGAAACATCGGCTTCAAACAAATGTGCAATGGCAAAACATCGGCTAAATGATAACAAAGTAACATGTCAAAGATGGCGAAACATCAAATGGTAAAATAACACACCTAACAGTGACATTGAGAATCAAAGTTAGATAATCAAACATGTGCGATGGCGAAACAACGGCTTCAAACAAATGTACGATGGAAAAACATCGGCTAAATGATTACAAAGTAACATGTCAAAGATGGCAAAACATCAAATGGTAAAATAACACACCTAACAGTGACATTGAGAATCAAAGTTAGATAATCAAACATGTGCGATGGCGAAACATCGGCTTCAAACAAATGTATGATGGCAAAACATCGGCTAAATGATAACAAAGTAACATGTCAAAGATGGCGAAACATTAAATGGTAAAATAACACACCTAACAGTGACATTGAGAATCAAAGTTAGATAATCCAACATGTGCGATGGCGAAACATCGGCTTCAAACAAATGTACGATGGCAAAACATCGGCTAAATGATAACAAAGTAACATGTCAAATATGGTGAAACATCAAATGGTAAAATAACACACCTAACAGTGACATTGAGAATCAAAGTTAGATAATCAAACATGTGCGATGGCGAAACATTGGCTTCAAACAAATGTGCGATGGCAAAACATCGGCTAAATGATAACAAAGTAACATGTCAAAGATGGCGAAACATCAAATGGTAAAATAACACACCTAACAGTGACATTGAGAATTAAAGTTAGATAATCAAACATGTGCGATGGCGAAACATCGGCTTCAAACAAATGTGCGATGACAAAACTTCAGCTAAATGATTACAAAGTAACATGTCAAAGATGGCGAAACATCAAATGGTAAAATAACACACCTAACAGTGACATTGAGAATCAAAGTTAGATAATCAAACATGTGCGATGGCGAAACATCGGCTGCAAACAAATGTGCGATGGCAAAACATCGGCTTCAAGATAACACAGACAAAGTAAAATTAGTTTGTATCTTTTATTCTGAAGAGGAGTTTGAATTCATTAGAGGTGTCTTATGATTTTCCAAGAAAATAGGTTTTTCTTTTAAGATGCAAAATGCAAAGAAAGGAAAAACAACTAAGGGGAACTAGCCTAGCACTATCCCTAGTGTTATCATACAATGGTTGACCTTAAGGTTGAGGATAAAGGAAAATCCTATCCTATGTTAGCATACATGGATTCCTACCTTAATTAGCATGTCAGAGAAAGCTTAACAAGACTATCCTATAGGTAACATGCAATGAGAGTGAAGTCGTGATCTCAATATCTAAATTGAGTGACTCATCGATCAACAATTAAAGAGGAAAAGCAATAAACATCCTATAGGGAACATGCAATGAGAGCGAAGTCGTGATCTCAATATCTAAATTGAGTGACTCATCGATCAACAATTAAATAGGAAAAGCAATAAACATCCTATAGGGAACATGCAATGAGAGCGAAGTCGTGATCTCAATATCTAAATTGAGTGACTCATCGATCAACAACAAACAAGATACATGCAATCAGACAAAAACCAGAGGGCCTCCTGACATATATCAGCAACAGAGGTCCCATCATGCAATCAGAGAATTATGCAAATGAAAATGGGAGAAAGGAGGTAGTACAATACCAAATAGATAACTATCTGTAGCAATCAAGCAAGAATAAAAGAAACCCAGAGAAATTTCAAGTAAGCTGGCATTAGTAGACAAATTGAGTCAGCAATTGCACCATCAAGATGTAAGCAAATTATCAGATATGTACAAATCCCATGGGCAAAGTGTGACATTCACAATCATAGATGTGCATATCCTGCATAAACCATCAAGCATGCCAAGCACAAAAACAATGCTAATATAATAAACTGTGTTCCACAAATAAAGTGGAACACAAAAGCCTCAAGCCAAAAGTGGCAACTTTCTCAAAGTACCTCGCACATTCAAAAACCAAGTTAGTATTACAAAAGGTGAAGAAGTGGGAATAATCATGGTGGCAATTACCAAATATTAGACATTATAAACAAGAAGAGACAAGCATATGCACAAATTAGGTCAAAAGAATCAAAGGAATGTTGCTCTTTCCTATCACCATGTTGAATTGACAATTGAGTGTCAATCAAAGATCATAAGAGCTTGATAATAATATGAACAATAACCATAAAGGTCCGTAGCAAACATATTCCAATCATGCACAATTAATTCAATCACAACTTCATGAATACAATAGGAAATGGAACCTACATAATGCATTCGATGGTTCAAAATATTCAAACATGAGGCTTCTAAGTGAAATGGCTTGAGCTAACATGGACAAGTCAGAACCAACATGATTATTAGGTTCCCAATTATAGGCCTCACTTAAGTTCATTAACCAACAAACAAATTGCAACAGGACATGCAAACATAATTGGGTACCTTCACTTCAAAATTACACCAAAAATAGAAACAAGGATCCATAATTCAAAAAAAAAATATCTGAACATCTTGGAAGTGTTTAGAAGTCAGAATGCAAGCCCTAAGTTCATGAATGTTTGAGGAAGAAGTCAAATGAAATTCAAAATTCAAGACTAGTTGGCAAAACTACCAAACTAGACATGTTTTCAAAATTATTTGTGAAAAAATATCAAACCAAGTCAAGTAATTCAAGAAAAATATTTTTCAAGTTCCCAATACATTCATGAACCATGATCAAGACCTGAAATCCAATAAAAGTCCAAGGCACAAGGGTTTTGAACATGAAACTTGCACCATAAGCAACAAAACCCTAGATTTTGACTTTTAATCCCAAATATTAATTAAATAGGATTAAAACTCAAACAAATCAAACCAAAGTCAAACCAAACACCAAGAAACTTTAAAAGTCAGAATATACATTTTTCATATTTTTTTTGAATTAAGAAAAATCAAGAAAGAAAATAATATTCAAACAATTATGTAATTAACAAATATTCACATATCAAAATAATTTTTAAACCAAAAAGTCAGAAAAATGGCCAACCAAAATTATATTCAAATATTAGGGCTAAAAACATACATATTTGAATTTTTTGTGATTTTTTAGATAAAAGGAAAATATTAAAATAAAAAAAACAAACAATTAATCATGAAATTATTATTCAAAGGCAAGAAAATGAAAATCATAACCAAAAATCATGAAATGGTCAAAACAAAAATATGATCAGGTTCTATGATTAAAAACTAGATTACATGATTTTTTCTGGAATTTTTGAATTAATAGAAGTATTAAAAATAAAAAAAAAACAAACAAATATTACAAATAAACTTTGAAATTAAATTTTTAATCGAAAATAAGAAAAATGGTGAACCAAAGTCATAATCAAATTTCACATTATTTTGGAAGTCTCATATAATTTTTGTGGATTTTTTAGTTCAAAGGAACTATTAAAATAAAAATTATCTTTGATCAATTAATTAATTAAACCTAAAAATTTTTTAAACCAATCAAATTATTTTAAAAAATTATCAAAAAAATACACAAAGTCTGAAATATTATTTTGAATTTATGAGAATTGTTTCAGAATTTTCCAAGCATTTTTATGCAAGAAATAAAATCATGGAAATAAAATTATAAAACAAAAATTCAAATAATCAAAAATTTCAAACGAACCAATCATGATGTGCCACCACATCATCTTCAACCTCCGAATGTTCAAAAAGCGCGCGCATCACACATTCTTAGGGCTCACTTTCAGATCAACACATCTCACTCAATTTTGCATCATTTTTCATGAAACCAAAGGCAAATTAAAGCTAGCATGGAAAGGAATACATAGCAATTTGAATCAGATCAAATCATCAATCATACTGTCCACAATCAAGTCATGAACATGAGCAAAAACATGCTGCATCGCAAATTTTAGAACATTCAAACATGCATAATTCATCAAATTAAACACTATAAAGCTTCAGAGTCATTCCATAGACTTCAAACAACATGATTATCAACTTAAATCACACGAAGCATGGCTAGAAATCAGAATTCAAAGTTGAAAATTCGAAACTTTGAGAAAAAAATGGATCTACTGTCTCCTTCACTCCAGTTGCAATCCAAGGGTGCTAGCTTGATCTACTTGCTTTGGTGAAGCAGAATCCACAAAAAAAAAATTGAAGAAAACACCAAGGAATTGTGAGAATCGAAGCAAGTTGCAGAAGTTGGAAGAAAATTTCATATATGGAATTCTTGCAAATGGCGCGTTCTCCCCCTCTCTCTTTGCTTGCTTTCACTTATATAGAGTGTGTAGAGAAGGATAGAAGTGGAAGTTTGTCCTTAAATTCGTTGGAGGGCAAGATTGAGAATTTTGGCCAAAAATGAGGTGCATACTGAATCAGGGCTTTTGCTCGTGCGTTCCCTTTCTTCTTATGCGTTTAGTGAGCCAAATGAAGTCAGCAATGCATGCTTAAAAGGCCAGCCCATGATCATTTGAAATGAGAGAGTGTTGGTGAATTGGCCATTTTGAGCAATTTTGTCATTTTTTCAATGCAACATGTGCAATAACATATGGGGCACGAAATAGCAAATGTAATGGGCCTCAGCCTATCACAAATTACCAATGGGATTGATAAGAAGCATGAGGAATGGCTAAAACTTGAGTTTGCAAGAAATGGCCATTTTGCATTTTGGCCAAATTTCAATAAAATGCCACGAAATTCCAAAACTCACAACTTGCTCATACATTTGAGTTTTGACACAAATGAGTACAATTTGGAAAGGTATTGAAAATATCTACAAACCCTTAGTTTATAGTTTTTACAAATTTATCCATTAAGGTCCCCAAAATTTGGCTTGAAATTCACTAATTTTTAAAAATGACCTATAATTTTGTAACTTCAAAAGGCCATAACTCTTGATTCCTTATTAATTTGAATATGAGACAAAAAGGAGGTAAAATATCATTCTCTTAGATTTCCAAGCATGTTTCATTTGCATCTTCTTGATCAAAGATGAATAAAATATGATTTTTTGAAATTAAGTCTTCATTTTCCAAAATTAATAACTTCTAGGGTTTCTTCAAGAACAAGTTTCAACCTAAACTTCAATATCTTTATTCCAATGACCAAAATGGACTTGAAATATGAAAAGCACATCCTTAAATTGATGGTTGACCAAAAGTTCACTTGGTCAACCTTGACTTTGACTGATTTGGGCCAAAATGACCATTTTGCCCCTCTGAATCAATTAATCCACTTCTCTTCAAAATTGATGATCAAAACTTCAAACATATGATCTTCCAAACATATAAAGGCCATGTGAAAAGTTTCAATTCAAAATTCTCAAGAAATCTTGATGAAATCCCAAACACTAATTTTGGTTAACTCATTAGGAGACTGATGAATCATCTTCCAAAACCTCAAATCCTCTGGGTGACTTGATCAATTCCTTGTACAAAGACCTTCCAAATATCAAAGAAATATTGTGGTTCCCTAAATCAAGTCTTTTACATTGGCCCAAAACCTTGCTCAAGCAAAACCCTAATTTGGTTGATGAATCCAAGGAGTGATTCCACTTGTGATCCCCCACAAGCTCCAATCCTCTTGATGGTCCAAAGAGATGGGTAAAAAACATCTTGAGACATGCTATAACTTTTGAGCTTAAATGATCCAGAGATTTGGATGGTAAGATATTTCTTGAGCAACTTGTCCATGCAAAATAACCTTCAAGGCTTGAGGAAGACTTGACAACCAAAGTGCTTTGATCCCATCACAATGTATGAATGCAATGTAATATGATATTCATGATGAAACATAAGCCTAAATCAAGAGGCTAAATTTTAGGGTGCAACATCAACCAAGGTAATTTTTTAGCATGAAGAATGCTAGGTTTGAAGATTGAAATCAAAGTTTCACTGATGATGTCAGTTGTATCTGTTCTCAACCAAGGCTTGATAATCAAATGAAATTGAATGTCTTTGAAAGGTTTGAACTTGAAAAGTTTGAATTTGATATTTGCAAGTGTAATTCCTGGACGCTGGTGATGACTAGGCATTGGATATGAATCGTAGGTAAGCTGCCTAGTGAAATTTTGATAGTGGTACCTTTGACGGTTATGTCCGTTCTCAATCGAGGTAGACATAATGATAGAAAGATAAATGGATAATGCTAAGCTTGGATTTGAATTTGAGTTCGTCTTAGCTGGTAGTCATGCCTTGATATTTTTCCGCAGTTGTCATGGGCATATATGATTGAATGTAATGCATGTATGCATGTTTGATATGATTATGCTTGATGTATGCATGATGCATGGTATATATGCTTAATATGATAATATTAAGAATTGAAATGATGCGGTGATTGATAAATGCAATACCCATTTTAATTGAACTGTGGAATCAATGCCTAAGGCAGGCTACCAATTGAGAACTGGTGATAAGTATTAGCTTCCAAATGGAAATTGGAACACTTCCAGACGAGAACTAGACTTTACACCAATGTCAGTAGGGCTACCAGAATAATATCAACTTGGTGGCTTGGAAAGGTGGAATAGATGGCATGGTTGCGAACATCGGTAAGGTCACTGAGAGACGTTGATCAAGTGATTGGAAAGTATGAGGTTGCTCACAACTTTGATGGTTGTACATAAGGCGTCTTTGACGGTTGTATGTAAGGCTTCATACGATTCAGTTTAACAAAGAATGCTTGTACGACAGACTCACTGGAAGGAATAGCCAAAGAGATGTTACTGACTTAGCTGGAGATTATACTTGGATTGATAATAGTGTCTCCCCTGGAAATTGACTCAGGATTTTTTACGGGAGGTCTTAAGTCCTTGTTTATGACATGTCATATATGCATGCAGATGTAGGCGTTAATGCGTAGAATGACTAACCAATGCATGTAATGCCTAACTCGGATATATATCAATGAATATTGCACTTTTGAGGTGCCAATCCGGCTTAAAGGTTGACGCCAAGTGAGATTGGGCCATTATTTAGATCCATGCTGTCGGAATTCGTCAGCCGGATTAGATGATAGTTATAGCTTAATTCTAGATCGAAGTAACCTAATGAATGCATGACAATGATTT
This sequence comes from Vicia faba, assembly GCA_948472305.1. NCBI lineage: Eukaryota > Viridiplantae > Streptophyta > Magnoliopsida > Fabales > Fabaceae > Vicia > Vicia faba. Next base: position 1,595,421,729 of record OX451737.1, on the reverse strand, counting down.
ATGCCGACTCGTATGCTTTTAGCTGATGTATGTGGTTAAGACGTAGAGAGGTTTCCTATGAAACATGGTTCCCTTTCACATGATGGTTGGATTTTATGCTATTATGATTTCCCGATACTCTATTTGAACTCAAAGATTGCTAATGTAAGAGAAAGATCCATTGGAAATTATGAAAGTACACAGAGAACTTTCCCCTATGCGGAGTATGTTGGGTCTTGGAGGAGATTCACCTTGATATGAGCTTGGAAATAGTTTGATCATAGTATGAATGACCCCACATTTTTTACTTTGAAATATTATGCCTTAAATCTCCAGAATTTTGAGGAGATACTCTTGGATGATTTGAACTATTTTGAACCAACTCCTTTTGATCGAGTCTTGCAGTGGTTTGTCCCAACATTTGAAATTTTTAAAGATATACCCCCAATCTCTAGGATATGGAGGAAGTACCCTCGGGAAGAGTTTGGATCTCACTGTTACGTGAACCCGATATGGATTAGCCCAAGTATTCGAAGCTTGAAAAGTTTTGTCTTGAAGTTGTTTAAGAGGGAACCTGGACCCTACATGAAGTAGGATGAACTTGATACGTACTTCCCCAACATTTGAATCCTGGAAGGTTGCCCCTAATTATCAAGACCTTGAGAAGTTTGTTAAAACTAGGAAATCGAGTCACACCATGTTGTATTATGACATGATTAAGGAATTATCCTTCAGAAAGTATGCCCCTGATTGAACGTTGCTTTAAAACCTGATCCAAGTTGATTGAATCTCGGAATGATCAACCCTTGTCAATAGTATCTTCATGCGATATACCTTTATTATCATTAGTCTTGCTTATGATCGGGAGGTTCTTCCTTAGATACTCTTCCCCCTAGTTAGGAGCTTCTTGGAAAGGACCGCTTTTAATTAAACCAATTTTTGAGATCTCCTTGATGCTAAGTATTGATTCGTACATAAAAGTGTAGGCTTTGAAAAGTAGTTATTAGTAATTCACATGCAAATTTTGAAATTGAAATTTTCTTGGAGAAGAAATGAATGATTAGAGATGGAGATTCGAAGAAGCAGAGTGGTTAGCAATAATTTTAACAAACATTGGAGTCAGTTTAACATGAATTTTTCCGAGTATGCTTTCATAGTTAACCTTGCTTCAATTAGGAATTTTGAAGGTTGTCACGTGGCCTTGGTTCATGGTTTAAGAAACAATGGATATAAGGCCCAAAATTTATTTTAACCACCCATTCTCCTTGAGTCTCCAATAGATAATCTCCTTCTTCCACGGTTTCATACTTTCTTAAGTTCGTTTGTGGGTACCAAGAAATCACCTGGAATATGGGTAATAGTTAGGTAAGGGCGAAGATGGAAATGCATGAGATGCAAATGTATGAATGTGTGTGAACGCAAAAATATTTTTTGGCTTTTAAGGGTATGCAAATAAAAAGTTTCATGGATATGCAACGCAGACGTAGTATGAAGGTAAACATTAGGATACCCTATACGAGTTTAATGATAGACATGAAAATAAGGATACCCTATACTGAGTCAGAGATTGAGACAAACAGGAACTCCTTGAGGATTATGGGCAATAAAAAACAAAGAGGAATCCCTACAAGCTAGGGATTATAATAAAGGGACGGGAATTCCTACAGGATAGGAATTATGATAGACCAATGGATGGTTCAGATGAAGGTTAGACTTAAGGGAATAGCATGGAAGAGAGCACATGGTGAACAATCAACAGTTACCAGATCCCATGGCCTTAAATAGGCCATATGGCGTGCATTAGCGAGGATGTCCTTTGTGGGAAGATGAATAAGATCCTATAAGAGCTCTAAGGATAATGTCGGACAAAAGGGGATCTGTACCAGCTAGGGATCATGATTTTAAAAAGAAAATACATACTGGCTAGGGGTTATATCATAAAAAGACGAAAGCCCTACGGGCTAAATATAGTATCAGAAGAAAAGATAACCCTTCTGAGTTTAGGGATTGTAGTGGGATTTGTGAAATGTATCCTTAGTTGATAGGTTCGTAGTATTGGTCTACAGATATTCTACCCTCCCCATAAGGTGGTTTCCTTAAGGGTATCATGGATAACACTAGAGGGAAAGGTATAAGTGCCTCCCTTAAGTTGAGCCTCTTTACAGACTGAAACTTTCGTCTCTAGGTCATGAAAGGTCTCCTCATGAGATTTTGGTTTAAGGGTTGTACAACGAGTCACATGTTTCATTCCAAAGTCCTACTTCCCAAGAGGATATATGTTGAGACGTATTCCTTTCGCAGAATTCCACCGACTCTAGGCGAAGTCGTCACCTAAACTCATAGGGCCGATGTATCCCCTTGGCTAATAGACGAACCTTCTTTCTAAGGTTTTTTTTTGAAAAATAATTTTGAAACAATAAAATCCCACCATAGATGAATATAATATAATGAATAATATAATGAACAAAAATAAATAAATAATTAAATAAGCAAGAAATAAAAACCCAAAAACAAGAAAACTCTAAAAAACTTAAAACCAAGAGACAAGGCTTCTAAACCTAAGGTTGAATCCCTAGCAGAGAAGCCAGTTGTTGTAATCTGTTTTAAAATGAGCGTCGCCACCCTTAATTTTCATCTTTAGGAAGGGACTATAAAGAATAATCCTAATTTGGTCAGAGATTGTAAGTGGTTGGACTCATTCTTAGACGAAGGGAAGGTGTTAGGCATCCCTCATCTACCTTGTTCACAAGGATACTAGGGTTTAGATTTGTGGTTTAGGAAATAGGGTTTTAATTTTTATTAGGGGAACTCGCCACAATTTTATTCGTATGCCTACGTATCCTCTTAGGAGAAATTAGAGTCCCAATTCGTAGTTGTTAGTTGGTGTTTTTTATGGATTACGGGAATATCTCGAATTAATCCTTGAACAAAGTCTGGGTTTGTAAATTACGGAGTTGTTAGATAAAGTTTGCATTTAATGAGAAATATCTCCATAATCCTTTTTGAAAATAGATATAAGGTTTGAATTAGGTTAGTGAAAATTGTTAGTAATTTAATTGGTTAGATATTTTTTTTAATATATTAATATATAAAAATCTTTTTAATGCATGACAAAAATAATTTTAATACAATTAAAAAAGACATTTGAATGGGTTGGTAAAAAAAGAATTGAATTAGTAAATAAATAAATTTAGAATTTATTATAAAAATAAATTTTATTTATGAAAATATAAATAAATTAATTGATAAATGGAAAACAATGTAAAAAATATATAATTTTGATTAATTTACACAGGGGGTGTTTTTTCAGTTAGTTAGTAAAAGGTCGGGGGTATGAAGAGTAAGGCCCTAAATTCAGATGTTGAATTTGGGCCTAAAGCATAAGGGAGTGTCGTTTTACAATGGTTTAGTGAAATTAGGGGTGCAGGAATTAAGGGCCCAAGTTCAGAAATCGAACTTGATCCAAATGCATGGAAGGGGGGGTGTGTGATACGGTGGCAGAACTGACTGTTTAATACTGGTTTGCGTTTTGTATTCACAAATGTGAGATAAGCAAGATTCGCCACCAACTTTTCTTTTATCTAACAAAGGAAAGGGTGAAAAGAACAGAAAAAGACCTTTTCGAGATTATTTCTGAGTAAGGGGGGTAGATTATGGAAAGGGAAGGTGTTAGCACCCTTTCCATCCGTGGTTTTCCACGGGCTCTTAGAGGTTTGCTCGTTTTGAAATACCTTTGTGCTTTGTGTGTTTGAAAATGTTTTGAAAATGCCTTAGTACGGTGAACTTTGTAATGTTTCTCGGGATAGTGGCGAAAGTATACAAAGTGTTTTGAAATTGTTTTTGAAAAGTAGTTTTTTGTGTAAGTGCAAAATGTTTGAGCAAACTTCTAACAGCTATCTACTTTGTTACTCAAAATGGTCGTTCTTTTCCTCTTTTCCTTTAGACAATGTTATCCTACTATTAGTGAGTAGGTAGCCTTATCGTTGGATGTTTGAGGGACATTCGAAGGGACGTATAATCAAAAAGGCAACATATGGAGACGCTTTAGCAACTTTTGTTTAAGGGACGAGATCATTTACCGAAAGGCAGCACTATAGGGTCATCGAGGGACTATAATCTTTTGATTTTGCGGTTCTTTGCTAAAGTATCCCCATTCTCGAGGGATGTGACTGCTTTATTTTCCGAAAGGCAACCGAAGCGGGGATACCCTAGAGGTGCATATGTGTTGAGATTCAATTATTTTTTGTTTTTTTGTTAGGTTAGCTAACATTTTAATTTACAGTCTTTCCATACACGCCTATTTACTAACAGTTAATATTTGCAGAAACTTAAAGTGCGGAAAGCTAAAACCTACACTATTACAATGCTTTGGAATAGTTACATAAAAAAGGTGCATGAAATAAAGTGCGGAATTTTAAATCTAAAACTATTACATCCATAAGCAGTTACAATATTTATATAAAATACGAGAATAAAAATAAACACGCGCGAAATAAATATTACGTCTAAAAAAACCTATAAAAGTTCTAAGTAAGCAAAAAATCTTTTTTTTTGTTGAGAAAATAAATAGCTCTAAATTTAATTGAGAAAAATAAATATTAAATGGAAATTAACCTAGTTCTAAAGTTTTTTTGTATTTTTATTTAAGAAAACATTTGGATGAAGATAACCTAAATCTATTTTATTTTAATTAAAAAAGTTAAAGTTTAATTAATTAATTAATTTTAGAAATTAATTTAATAAAAAAACTAATCTTATTTTTTTTAATGATTTTATTATTATTTAGCTAATTAAATAAATAAATAAGAAAAAAAGAAAAATAAAAAAGGAAATAAAACAAATAAAAAAAATGCAAAGTGGGCCTTGGTGATAAAAAATGGGGGGTGTGCTGTTTAAATTTGCTAGGCCCAAATACAAGGAGCCTAACATTGCCAAGGGATCTAACGAGGACATCCTCTGCATGTCCATGGTGATCTGCACGTTGGATATGTTGATCCTGATCAGATGTGCATCTGATGGTATAAGATTGATGGCGTATGGTGAGCTCCTGGCTGTAGGAAGTATTGAATCTGCATAGACATGTTAATAAAATGCAAAATGCTGGACCTGGGACTCGAACCCAGGTCCCTTCCTTTCACACCAACGTGTTTTACCAATTGAGTTTCCTAATCAATCATTTATATATATATCAAACAATAATAATATATTGGAAAAACAAAGTCAAGTCTTAGTCAGCATATCACGCGCGCTCCAGGTGGGGCTCTGATGTTTGAATGAGCCAATCAGGAGTGGAGAGAGGAAATGACAAAAACATCCCACCCCTTAAAATTTCCCAAGGAATTCAATGGTGGCTTTTATTTGATCTGAAGGTTCATGTATCATGAGATTCGAAGATCCCTGTTTAAAAGTCGTTGATAATGATGATCTATAATTATGGCCCTTTCAAACACGTGAAGCACGTTAGAACATCCACAAATAACTATAATAACATGAATATATGAAATTAATTGATTTATATTACATGTATGAAAGGTTTTAAATTCAAAATTTACCCAAGTTCGGTGACGTGTGGATCTGAGGTTCTAGAGTGTTGCACGTCTGGCAAATGGCTTGGATGATCTCAGGGATTGGAATGAGAGGTTTATTTGGATGGAAATGGGCTGGAGGTGTCTGGTTGAAATTTTGAAACTTTATGATTTTTTTATCAACTTACGTATGGCTCTCTTGGTGTGTTTTCCCAGTGTGTGTTTGTCTTGCTAACATGCTCCTTATATAGAGGAGATGGAGAGGACAAGATATTATGGTAAGAATCATCCTTAATCATGGTCCATGATAGAAAAATCAAACATTTTGAAAGAATGCCATAATTGCATATTCTTTCCTCTTTTGACCAATGCAATTTGTTTTACCCCAAAATTTCCCCTCTCATTTATCAAGATTTTCCTCACAAGACTTCTTGGACTCAAGACAAGATTAGGGTTTGGTCAGCTCAAGACACCTCCTCTTGCACTGATGACCTGAAATTAGGGTTTGAGTTTGCACATGGATTTTTGGACCATCAATGCTTCATGTGACTTTCATACATCATGTTGGACCTCTAAGATTGCTCATACCTAGTTTCAAGCCTTGAACCACATTTTTGACCAGTCAATTAGACAGTTGACCTAAAAATCAGCTGTATTGGGGAAAAAGTCAACCATGGCCAATTTACAGTCAAACTTCATAATTTTTGATCCACAACAACATTTTAGACTCCTATGTACCATTTGATCAAGTTTGGATCACAACTTCTCAAGAAATTTGATCAGATCATCAAAAGGGCAAAAATGGTCAAAATTAGGGTTTTGACTAAGAAAGGGCAATTTCTGATTTTTAACCTAGCCAATGAACAATTGGGTTCAAACATGATTTCAAGGACTCAATGGCATCATCTTTACCTAATCACATGGTTCAAAAGATCTCAAGTACATAGGATTGACAGATGAATTTTGCAGTCAATTGATCAAAAGTCAACTATACACTGAAAAGTCAAACTTTGACTTTTTGGTCAAAATCAAGTGCCAAAGTTCATAATTCATCAAGATATGTCAAAATGTGAAACTTGTTGACCAAGAAACCTAAAATTGCAAATTAGGGTTTTAATTTGAAATTTTTTCATAACTTAGAAATTTTCTAAGTATGGAAATTTTCTTATTTTTTCCCAACTTTTCACCAATTTTTCACCATGATGCAATTGGATTCAAAGAAAACTTCCAACATTAAAGTTGTAGTCCTCCATGAAATCTACAACTTTTCTTCACAAAGTTTTCCAAAAAGATGCTTGGATCTCAAGTTATGAATTTGTGAATAGGGGTCCATGAACTAAATAACTTAGTGAAAATTTGCCCTAATTTAGGCAGGTTTTTTACCCAACTTCATGGACATTTTTCACCTAGTTCCAAGAGGTATCTCAAAGTGCATTTCAAAGATGGATTGTAGAGAATGTTGCAAGCTTTCCAAAATGTCCAAGAACTCTCCAAGATCATTTGTGGTTAGGGAGAATCGAAGAAGAGAAATTGGCATTTTGTCACTTTTGTTCAAGCCATTTTCACAATGCATCAAGTTGCAAATCTGATCAAGCATGCTTGTACCTTGCATTACAGGTCCTAAAACCCTTCTACACTCCATAATTAAATGCTCACTCAGTGGATAAAGGCTTTGTTTTCACTTTTAGAGCTTTGTACAAGAAATAAATCCATTAATGGCATAAAGAGCACATTGCCATTTTCATAAAGCAAGCTTTTGCAAACTTTATCAGCCTTGAGCCTTGGACTTGTTCCTTTTGTGCAAGAATTTTCCACAGATATCAAGCAACTTGTACCAACTCTCTGCAGCTAGCAAGCAAGCCAGTACAAGCATGTTGGCATAAGTCTTGTCACTTTTCTTCAAAGGAAAGAAAGTTGGCCAAAGAAGTCAGAACTTGTACAACAGGAAAAGGGTGGACTTTGTGTCATTCTATACATATTCACTAACATATCACAAGCCAAGACATGAATGCTTGACCTCTGAAACACTCTGAAACTCAAAAAACACATTTTTCTGCCTAAACTGCCAGCTTCTGCAAAATCCTTGCCAACTTCATTTTGGCTCGTGCGTTTTTCCTTTCAACACTTCAAACACCTTCCATACATCATATCAAAGCTATCCAAGCATTCATCTTGTAACTGTGTGCTCTGTTTCAGCCATTGCCATTTTCACTTTGGAAGGTTGCAGCTTGACTTCTACAGGGAGTTTCAGCCATCCACAAAGCCAGCTAAGCATTGGAATATCTTGAGGGAACTTCAAGGAAGCTCACACGATCCACAGGCCTCACTCAAAGTCCCCACATTGCCATATCCAAATCCAGCTAAAGGAGGTATTTTTAAAAACTTTATCTCTCTATTTAGGCATCCTCAAGCCACAATTTGTGAAGCAAAAATGTAGTCTCTAGCACGGTGAAGCTGTACATATGCATACTTTTCATTTATATTCACTGAGCTAAGAGAATTTGAATGTTGAACATGCTGAAAAAATTAGGTAAAAAATTAGGGGTTATAAAATTCTCTCTGATCTTTGAGAGTTAGGTCACAAATTTTATATCATTGGAATCGTGAGATTACAAGCTACATTTTTTATGTTATGAGTTTTTGATTTTATGTAAGCTATAGCAAGATACATGTTTGAAGCAAAAACACGCGCATATGGAAGAGGCTGGAGGTCAGGGATGACTGGCCTGGGCCTTGGCGCGCCTGGGCCTTCTGTTTTGACTTTCCACACCCCCCAGACTTGATATTTGCATCCCCTGGCTTTATTTTGTATATTTTTCATATTTTCTTTTCATTTTTATATTTATTGCTTTTATTTATTTTTCTGAATCATAAAAAATCATGAAAAATATTTTCATTATTTTTTGCATTTTATTTTATTTTATTTTATTTTTTGGCATAAAAAATAGTTTTATTAGGGTAATATACTTTATTTTCTTAAATAAATTGTAAATACATTTAAAAATACAATACATTTTTATTTTTATTATTCATATCATAAAATATTATTTTCACACATATTTAATTTTTAATATTTGTACATAATATTATTTATTATTTCTTGTACAAAAATGGACAAAATAATAATATAAGACATATATTTTATTTTAATTAAAAAACTAGGGTTTCCCCTTTTCAAAAATAACAATATTATTTTTTCTCTTTTCCTAGGGTTTAATAAATCATTTTTTCTCATACAAAAAATCAAATATAAAAACATTTTTGCATAAATATATTTTTATTGCATTTTTAATATTTGTATATTTATTTATGCATAATAATTCAATTGGGTTGTAATAGTATTTTAGGGTTTTATTTTGTGCAAATATCCCCATTCAAAAACTTGTATCCCCCCTCCCATAATAATTGTTGTAATAGTTTAGTTTACTTTACGCAATTTATCGCATTATATATTTTTGTAGTAAACTAGGGTTTTGTATGATAAGACCAAAAACAAACAAATAGAATGACCTAATGCAAGACAAATCAAATGCATGTAAAATGACACACATTGCACACAAGCACCCTTAGGGTTTCACCCACTTGGTTGCCTAAACAAAAATGGCCATGGTATGCATGCAAAGTATCTTGGCAAAACAAAACAAAACAAAACAAAAGATCATAGTCCCTCGATGACGCTATCAAAAGGTTGCCTAAAAACAAAGTGATCTTGGTCCCTTAAACATGCTAAGATACTTGGCAACATTGCTATCATGGTCATACGATGACCCACGCCCGTCCCGTTTAACATCCAAAGATAGGGTTGTTTACCAAATCAATGGTAAATCAACAATGTCAAGGGAATAAAAATGCATAGGAAAGACATTTGAGTAAGGTAGATAGCTCCTATTTACTTGCCCCATTTCAAACAATCCTTACTATTTTCAAAACAAACACACACACATTTCAAAAACATTTCCAAACAACTTTCAAAACAAACACACACACATTCCAAAAACATTTCCAAACAACTTTCAAAACAAACACACACACATTTCAAAAACATTTCCAAACAACTTTCAAAACATTTTCAAACACCTTTCAAAACATTTTAAAAAATTTCAAAAGACAAACATCTTTGTATACATTCTTACGAACGAGAATCATTACAAGGATTGCCTAAACGAATGGCCTCTTTTCAAAATACTTTTAAAACCACACAAAGCACCATTTCAAACAATTTCAAAAGCAAAGCAAGTGATCTAAACAAGTAACTAAGAGCCCATGGAAAACCATGGATGAAAAGGGTGCTAGCACCTTCCATTTTCATAATCTACCTCCCGAACTCAAGAAAACATCTCAAAGGTCTTTCCTGTGCTTTTTTACCTTTCCTTTTGGATAAAATAAAAGTCGGTGGCGACTCTTGCTAAACCGCGACATTTGCGACGAAACGCAAAACCTCAAGTCAGTTCTCCCACCGTATCACACAATGTATCTGGACACTTGTGATGAAGCATGCACGAAAAATGGGTCCTCTTAATGGGCGTAGTCAGGCCTATATGTCATGGCCCATATTTTCTAGTATTTCTTCCATTTTATTTAATTTTAAATCAAATAAAATCAAGATAAAATACAAGAAAAATCATGGTCATGCTAAAATGGGTTGAGAGGTCCTTCACAAGGTCATGGAGAGTTTTAAAGCTCAAAAAGTTAGGTCATTGACCTAAAATTTTAGGTTTGCTCAATGTACAATTCTTGAAACTTCCCAAATTTCCTCAACTTGGGAAAGCCATAACTTACCTTGTAGTTGTTTAGGTATTGTCTTGCATTTTTGGTAAAACCCAAGTGTATGTGTGAATGTCATGACTGATGTCATAACATTCTAGTTTAGTTTGTACTGATTCATTAGGTACCTTTGCAGAAAAATATTGTCATTCAGGTACTGATGTTTATAAGTGTGTATCTGAGCATTTTGAAAAATGATCACATTTTCCTAAATCAGTAGACAGGTTTCTCAGATGTCATAACAGATGTTAATACATCCTGCTCTGAACTAACAGGTATGCAGGTTGGTTAAATTCTGAGTTTTTTCAAGAAAATAACTCAGTCTTTCCAGAACAGAATCCTGCGTTTTCTTTGGGTTAACCTAGCTCAACCCTAACCTGGTTAATAAAGTCCTGTGACCTAGTCTTAAGGTCAAACGGAATTAACCCTAGGTTTTTGTGGAAACCCTAACTGAAGTTGCAGCTGCTATATATTCAACAGAGCTGCTGTTTTGCAAGTAATCCCTTTTTGGTCAGAAGATCATTTGTAAACTGTATAGGTTTAATTATTGTACTCCAAGCAATTATCATTGTGATAAGTGACTTGGAATAGGTTTTTAATTGTAAGGGTTGTGCAGCACTCAAAGCTTTGAAGCAAGAGTGTTTGAATGTTTCTTGACTAAAGCTGTGAAGCAGAGTCAAGTTAAGTTTGTGTATCACTCAAAGCTGTGAAGCAAGAGTGGTTGTGTTGCTTGATTAAAAAGCTGTGAAGCTTAATCAAGTGTATATTTTTGAAGAGTGTCTTCATCAATTCATTAGTCAAATTGTTTTATGTATCACTGCTGTGATTGAGGGGGAGTGAGTAGGAACTCAGGTTTAAGTTGTACTTAGATTGAAATTGCATTGGGTAGGTCTTAAGTGAAGGAGATAAACTGGTTGGTTTATTCCTGAATTAACATCTCTTATAGTGGATTTCCTCCCTGGCTTGGTAGCCCCCAGAGTAGGTGTTGTTGCACACTGAACTGGGTAAACAATTGACTGTGTTCTTTATTGTTTTTGTATTTACTGTCATATAGTAAGTCAGATACGGTGTCATAACATTGAACGTGACATTGAGTATCTGCAGCCAGAATTTCAATTGGCATCAGAGCAGGCACCCTGCCTGTATTACTGGGTGAGATCTAGGGATATCACTTTCTGGCACTATGGACAAAGAAGGAGTTTTTGGAAATAGACCACCCATTCTGGATGGAACTAATTATGACTACTGGAAACCTCGTATGATTGCCTTCTTAAAATCTCTGGACAAAAAGGCTTGGAGAGCTGCTGACAAAGGATGGATCCATCCCACCATAACTGAGAAAGATGGGACAATCAGTCTGAAGCCTGAGGAAGATTGGAGTAAAGAAGAAGATGAGTTAGCCCTGGGAAATTCCAAAGCTTTAAATGCCTTGTTCAATGGAATTGATAGAAACATTTTCAGACTAGTACATCAATATGAACTGGCCAAGAAAGTTTGGGACACTCTCAAAACTACTCATGAGGGCACTTCCAAAGTAAAAATGTCAAGGCTTCAGATGTTGACTACCAAGTTTGAGAATCTAAAAATGATGGAAGATGAAACCATTCATGAGTTTCACATGAACATCTTGGAGATTGCCAACACCTCAGGAGCACTGGGAGAAAAGATGTCAGAAGAAAAACTGGTGAGGAAGATTCTCAGATCCTTGCCTAAAAGATTTGCAATGAAGGTAACTGCCATAGAGGAAGCCCAGGACATCAGCAAGTTGAAAGTAGATGAACTTATTGGGTCTCTTCAGACTTTTGAGATGGGGATCACCGATAATGGTGACAAGAAGAACAAGAGCATAGCACTTGTGTCCAACACTGATGTTGAAGAAAATATTTCAGAAGCTATAGCCATGCTTGGAAGACAGTTCAACAAACTCATCAAAAGAATAGATCCAAAGTCAAGGTCTAATGTTCATAACATTCCCTCTGACATTGACAGTTCCAGCAGAAGACCAAGGTCAGAAGAGAAGGGAAATCAAGGCAGAGGAATTCAATGCCATGGTTGTGAAGGATATGGGCATATTCGAGCTGAATGTCCTACCTTTCTTAAGAAACAAAAGAAAGGAATGACAGTTACTTGGTCTGACTGTGATTCAGAAAGTAATTCTGAAGAAGAATCTGCCAAACTAGTTACTGCTTTAACTGGTGTTTGTACCTCTGAAAGTGACATCAGTGATGAAGAGGTGACTTTTGAAGAACTGGCTGATACTTACAAGAAATTGTGTATCAGAAGTACTGAAGTCTGTGTGCAGAATGAGAAACAATCAAAACTCATCATAAAGCTGGAGGCTGAAAAAAGGGCAAACCTTGAAACTATAAGTCATCTAGAAGGAGAAGTTCAAGTGCTGAACTCACAACTGAATCAAATGACCAAATCTGTCAAGATGCTGACAAATGGAACAGACAAATTGGAAGAGATCCTTCAGGTTGGACAAAATGTGGGAAATAAATCTGGACTAGGATTTATGGAAGCAAAGAAATCTGGTACTGATAAGCAAATGTCAAAACAGATGTCTCAACACAACTCTCAACATCAGGAACAGAGACATATGAAGAAAAGGTACCAAAGATGGAGATGTCATCATTGTGGGAGATATGGCCACATAAAGCCCTTCTGCTTCAGATTGCATGGATACCCTAATCAGAACTCAGGTGTCAAACCTAAGTCTAAAAAGGTACCACATGCTTCTAAATGGAAGAAAAAGGCTACTGCCCTGATAGCCCACACTTCTCTGAGGGTCTCTACAAAGGAAGACTGGTACTTTGACAGTGGATGTTCCAGACACATGACTGGAATCAAGAACCTCCTCAATAATGTTAAGCCTCACACCACCAGTTTTGTGACCTTTGGAGATGGTGCTAAAGGTGAAATCAAAGGAGTTGGTGATTTGGACTGCCCTGGAGTTCCAAGTCTGAATGAAGTACTGCTGGTAAAAGGGCTGACTGCTAATCTCATTAGTATCAGTCAATTGTGTGATCTAGGATTCAAAGTCAATTTCTCAAAATCTAAATGTCTTGTAATCAATGACAAACAAGAGATAGTAATGAAAGGAGTCAGATCCAAAGACAACTGTTACTTGTGGGAGCCTGAGAACACTAATTTCTCATCTGTGTGTTCCATTGCAAAAGAAGAAAAAGAGGTGAAACTGTGGCACCAAAAACTTGGCCATCTTCATCTAAGAGGTATGAAGAGGATCATCTCCTTGGAGGCAGTCAGAGGGATTCCAAGACTGCAAATTGATGAAGAAAGAGTTTGTGGTGAATGTCAGGTTGGTAAGCAGACTAGGATGTCACATCCAAAGTCAAGACATCTGACCACCTCTAAGGTTCTAGAACTTCTTCATATGGATCTGATGGGACCAATGCAAGTAGAGAGTCTTGGTGGAAAAAGATATGCCTATGTGGTTGTGGATGATTTTTCCAGATTCACCTGGATTAATTTCATTAGGGAAAAATCTGATGTATTTGAAGTTTTTAAAGAATTGTGCAAAAGAATTCAAAGAGAAAAGGAAGGGTGTATTGTCAGAATCAGAAGTGATCATGGCAAGGAATTTGAAAACAGCAAGTTTGATGATTTATGTTCTTCAGAAGGAATTAGTCATGAATTTTCTTCTCCTATAACACCTCAGCAAAATGGAGTTGTGGAAAGAAAAAACAGGACCATACAGGAATCTGCCAGAGCAATGTTACATGCCAAAAGACTTCCTATGTATTTTTGGGCTGAAGCTATGAATACAGCCTGCTATGTCCATAACAGGGTCACCTTGAGAAAGGGAACCTCATCCACCATATATGAACTCTGGAAAGGAAGAAAACCAACTGTGAAGTACTTCCATGTGTTTGGCAGCAAATGCTATATTCTGGCTGATCGTGAACAAAGAAGAAAACTGGACCCTAAAAGTGATGAAGGCATATTTCTAGGATACTCCTCAAACAGCAGAGCTTATAGAGTATTCAATTCCAGAACCAAAGCCATGATGGAATCAATAAATGTTATAATTGATGACTATCATGAAGAAATAGATGTTCCTTGTACTGTTGAGACATTCTTTGAGACTTCAACCCAACAGAATGATCTACCCAACACCACCACAACAGAATCTGAATCAAAGGAAGCTAGCAAGATCCCTTCCATCAGAATTCAGAAGGATCATCCAAAAGAGCTCATCATAGGAGATCCCAACAGTGGATTCATCACAAGATCTAGAGAAATCATCTCAAACTCTTGTTTTGTGTCCAAAATGGAACCAAGAAATGTCAAGGAAGCTTTAACTGATGAATACTGGATTGGTGCAATGCAAGATGAACTGAACCAATTCAAGCAACATGAAGTTTGGGAACTGGTCCCTAGACCTGAAGGAACTAACATCATTGGGACAAAATGGATATTCAAGAACAAGTCAGATGCTGAAGGAGTTGTCACCAGAAATAAGGCAAGACTTGTTGCTCAAGGATACACCCAAGTTGAAGGGGTTGATTTTGATGAAACCTTTGCACCTGTAGCCAGGCTGGAATCAATCAGACTCCTATTGTCAATTGCTTGTCTTCTGAAGTTCAAGTTATTTCAGATGGATGTGAAAAATGCCTTTCTAAATGGGTACTTAAATGAGGAAGCTTATGTGGAACAACCTAAAGGCTTTGTGGATCCAACCCACCCTGATCATGTCTACAAATTGAGAAAGGCTCTATATGGCCTGAAACAAGCTCCTAGAGCATGGTATGACAGGTTAACAAAGTTTCTCTCAGACAAAGGCTACAGAAAAGGAGGCTTGGACAAAACTCTCTTTGTCAAAACTGAAGGAGGGAAGTTGATGGTTGCCCAAATATATGTTGATGACATAGTGTTTGGAGGAATGTCAGAACATATGGTTAAACACTTTGCTGACCAGATGCAGGCTGAATTCGAAATGAGTCTCATGGGAGAACTAACTTATTTTCTTGGACTGCAAGTCTCACAGATGGAGGACTCAATCTTCTTATCTCAAAGCAAGTATACTAAGAACATTGTAAAGAAGTTTGGTATGGAGAATGCAAGTCACAAAAGGACTCCTGCTCCTGCTCATCTAAAGCTTTCCAAAGATTCAAGTGGGGTTAAGGTGGATCAAAGTCTTTACAGAAGCATGATAGGAAGCTTGTTGTACTTAACTTCCAGCAGACCTGATATTGCCTTTGCAGTTGGAGTTTGTGCAAGATACCAAGCTGATCCCAAAGTCAGTCATATCAATCAAGTGAAGAGAATTTTGAAGTATGTAAGTGGAACTTACAACTATGGGTTGATGTATACTCATGGCTATGAACCAGCTCTGACTGGCTACTGTGATGCTGATTGGGCTGGTAGTGCTGATGATAGAAAAAGCACCTCTGGAGGATGTTTCTTCTTGGGAAATAATCTGGTTTCCTGGTTCAGCAAGAAACAGAATTGTGTGTCTCTTTCTACTGCTGAAGCTGAATACATTGCAGCTGGTAGTAGCTGCTCTCAAATGATCTGGATGAAACAAATGCTCACTGAGTATAATGTCACACAAGATGTTATGACATTGTACTGTGACAATCTGAGTACAATCAACATTTCCAAGAATCCCATTCAGCATAGTAGGACCAAACATATTGACATACGACATCACTTTATCAGAGACCTTGTAGAAGAGAAGACAATCAAATTGGAACATGTTGCCACTGAGCTACAGCTGGCTGACATTTTTACCAAGGCTCTGGATGCAAATCAATTTGAAAACTTGAGGGGTAAGTTGGGTATTTGCCAACATGAGGAATTGTAGCAATTAATTTTGCTTAAAACAAGGATTAAAGGAGTTATGCTTGGGTTAAAATTATATTTTCCCATTTCCTTCAATTCTTTTAAGAAGTTGAATAGACACTCCTTTTCTTCCTTCCCCTCTCGTCTCCTCATCAAAACCCAGTCTCTCAATCAGAATTTTCTCTTCAGTTGCTGTTGGTCCTCTAAGACTGTCAAAATGTCTCAAACACCATCATCATCCAATACGACTATTTCAACCTCTTCCTCTGATCAAGATTCTAGGACAATCTCTTCCTGTCTGGACTCTGAAGTCCTGGAGATCTCTTCTCGTAGAAAAGTGGGAACTAACCCCACCAAGGTCAAAGAGTTGAAAACAAGACATGCAGGAAAGTCCCAAGCTTCTGCCTCTGGTAATCCATCTCATCCTTCTTCTTCAGTTCCCTCTGAAATTGCAAATAGGGAAGGGTCAGCCTATGTTAATCAAGCAATAGCAAGAATTGTTTCAAGAATTCTGAACGAGAACCACTCAGTTCCTGGCATTTCTGTTCCTTTGAATCAAGAAAGTTCAAATCCAGATGTCTCTAAGGATGTTGAGACATCAGACAAAGAGAAGAATGCTGATATTGCTCACAAGAAAAGGAAGAAGCCCGAATCCTCTGAGTCTGATGACAGTGCTTAAAGGTTGGTTGATGTTTGGTGGTGTTGCTGGTTGGTGCTGATATCTGGTGGAGTTTGGAAGTGTGTTCAGTTTTTCTGCTGCTACTCTTATTATTTGTTTTGGATAACTGTATAATCTTTATGAAGATGTATCTTTGGCCCATTTGTGGCTAAAGAGGGGGAGAATATTTTGGTACTTACTTAATTAGTACTTGCTCAATTAGACATTCTATTTTTCTGCAGTCACTTATTTCTGCTGCTATCTATCTCTGATTGCTTAGGGTCTTTAGCCAAAAATCTGCCAAAGGGGGAGTTTGTAGTTGTTTAGGTATTGGCTTGCATTTTTGGTAAAACCCAAGTGTATGTGTGAATGTCATGACTGATGTCATAACATTCTAGTTTAGTTTGTACTGATTCATTAGGTACCTTTGCAGAAAAATATTGTCATTCAGGTACTGATGTTTATAAGTGTGTATCTGAGCATTTTGAAAAATGATCACATTTTCCTAAATCAGTAGACAGGTTTCTCAGATGTCATAACAGATGTTAAGACATCCTGCTCTGAACTAACAGGTATACAGGTTGGTTAAATTCTGAGTTTTTTCAAGAAAATAACTCAGTCTTTCCAGAACAGAATCCTGCGTTTTCTTTGGGTTAACCTAGCTCAACCCTAACCTGGTTAATAAAGTCCTGTGACCTAGTCTTAAGGTCAAACGGAATTAACCCTAGGTTTTTGTGGAAACCCTAACTGAAGTTGCAGCTGCTATATATTCAACAGAGCTGCTGTTTTGCAAGTAATCCCTTTTTGGTCAGAAGATCATTTGTAAACTGTATAGGTTTAATTATTGTACTCCAAGCAATTATCATTGTGATAAGTGACTTGGAATAGGTTTTTAATTGTAAGGGTTGTGCAGCACTCAAAGCTTTGAAGCAAGAGTGTTTGAATGTTTCTTGACTAAAGCTGTGAAGCAGAGTCAAGTTAAGTTTGTGTATCACTCAAAGCTGTGAAGCAAGAGTAGTTGTGTTGCTTGATTAAAAAGCTGTGAAGCTTAATCAAGTGTATATTTTTGAAGAGTGTCTTCATCAATTCATTAGTCAAATTGTTTTATGTATCACTGCTGTGATTGAGGGGGAGTGAGTAGGAACTCAGGTTTAAGTTGTACTTAGATTGAAATTGCATTGGCTAGGTCTTAAGTGAAGGAGATAAACTGGTTGGTTTATTCCTGAATTAACATCTCTTATAGTGGATTTCCTCCCTGGCTTGGTAGCCCCCAGAGTAGGTGTTGTTGCACACTGAACTGGGTAAACAATTGACTGTGTTCTTTATTGTTTTTGTATTTACTGTCATATAGTAAGTCAGATACGGTGTCATAACATTGAACGTGACATTGAGTATCTGCAGCCAGAATTTCATACCTAATTTTTATCTCATGATGATTATCTTAGACTTTTTGGAAAGCCCAAGATGTATAATTCAATCTCTCTTTTGAACAATTTTGCATTTGAAGATTTTATCTTGATGTAAAAGTTCTTGGCAAAAAGTGGCTTTTGTTGACTTTTTGAAAATGACCTGTAATGTCTGAGCTCATATCTTTCAAATGGTGAATATCTTGAACTTATATGCTGAAGAGAAGTTGTAGGGTATTGTATTCTCTTCAAAATTCGCATTGGTGGGAAATTTTCTGATAAAGTATGAGAAAGTTATGCCTGGTCAAAGTATGAGAAACCCTAATTAACAATTCTTGACTTTTGATGAATTAAGAGCATTCCTTGAGGAATCATGATCAACCCTTGATAAAATGATGGATATCACTTCAAAATGTTTATATTGACCAAAAATCTTGAATTTTGACTGTACATGGGCTACAATTGACTTTTGATCTAGCATAGTTGATTTTCCAATACTTGAACAATTGACTGAGCAAACTTGTAGTGCAAGGCATGCAATTTGTCATGGACAATCTTGAAGGCATATTAGGACCATGGGAAGCATTTGAGACCTTTGGAGCTCAACCATCTTGATAAAAATTGAAACCCTAGTTGGGGGTTCATTGCTTTAGGAGGAGAATTTGTCTGGCCAATTCTTGGTTATCCTTGGGGAAGTTAGGGACCTCAATGGGCATGTGTTGAGTAAAAAGGGAGGACAAATTTTGGGGTACAACAGTGTGTATTAAAAGAGGAGGGTCCAATCCCATCATTAATCTTAATTATAATAAATAATTAAATTAGTAACAATAACTAATTAGTAAAAATAAATAAATAAAAAGCAACAGAAGAAGGATAGGGGAGACGTACCGCCACTTGCTTCTAAGTAGCCACACAATTTGATTTACAAAGGCCACCAATTATAACAACAACCAATATTATAATACCAACACATATTATAATTATAACATATATTATAATAAAAACATAAACAACTTATATTAGAAGAACAACCAAACATAGCTTCTCTTTCATTAAAGCAAAAAAAGGAAAAAGAGAGGTGGCACGTGACGGGAAGCATTCAGAGAGAGAGAGGTTGAGTGTGATAGTGTTAGAAAACTCGCTCTGTTCAGAACACTAATATAATTTTTTATCACCAAAAGATTGTTGGTGGAGACTTCAGGGTTTCTTTATTGTTGTTTTTCAATGTGAAGAGCAACAACTTTTAGGAGAACTCTAGTGAGTTGTTGATCTGAAAATGATTATTGATTCTCCAAATGGTTGCTGATGAAATTTTTTTAGGTATTCTGTTTAAAACCTTGCAAGCCTTACTCCCTTACCAACTGTATTATACCATTCTATTCGAGATAAAAAGGCATATAGAAGCATATGAAGGTAGAAAAATATTTTGCTATTTTAAAAATACAAATAATTTAAACTAAATTATTATATATTTTAAATAATAAAAATAAATTTTTTGTTAAACCTAATGTTATTAAAACCCAAAAAAAAATTATGAAACCAAGTTTAAAAATAATTTGAATATTTTAAAAATGAACCAATCAAATTTGGGTTATGACAGATGGTTAAAGAATTAGAGTTGATTGAACAATATAGAGACATGAGTTTAGTCTGTGAAGTGACACTGCAGAGTGT
The DNA here is from genome assembly GCA_948472305.1 of Vicia faba. Classification (NCBI taxonomy): domain Eukaryota; kingdom Viridiplantae; phylum Streptophyta; class Magnoliopsida; order Fabales; family Fabaceae; genus Vicia; species Vicia faba. The sequence goes on along the minus strand of OX451737.1, from coordinate 1,595,401,918 downwards.
TATGTTGAGAATGTTGAAGATTAACAATGATTTCTTGGATAATATTAAAGAAGCTCAAAAACTAGATGTGAATTTGGTAGAATTAATGGTTGCGAATAACCAATCTGAGGATAATGATTTTAAAATAGACAACCAAGGTGTGTTGAGATTTCGAAGAAGAACTTGTATTCCTAATGACACGGAGATGAAAAAGATGATTATGGAAGAAAGTCGTAGAAGTAGTTTGAGTATTCATTCGAGAGCTACTAATATGTATCATGACTTGAAGAAGTTATTTTGGTGGTCTGGTTAGAAACAAGATGTGGCACGGTTTGTATACACATACTTGATTTTCTAGAAGTCGAAAGTCGGGCATTAGAAACCTGTGGTATTACTAGAACCACTAGATGTTCTAGAATGTAAGTGGGATATCATATCGATGGATTTTTTTACGGGTCTTTCTAATACTCCGAGAGGACATGATGCAATTTAGATTGTTGATAGACTGACAAAATCATCTCATTTCATTCCGATTAGTATCAATTTTCATGTATCGAAGTTGGTAGATATTTATCTCTGCATGATCGCAAAGCTACACGGTGTTCCGTCCAGCGTTGTGTCGGATAGAGATCCAAGATTTACTTATGATTTTTGGAAGAGTTTGCAGGATGCATTAGGGTCGAAGCTGAAATTGAGTTCTGCATATCATCTACAGACAGATGGTTAGATGGAGAGGACTATTCAGTCGCTAGAGGATTAGTTGAGAGCTTGCATTCTTGAGCAAGAAGGTACATGTGATATTTGTTTTCCTTTGATTAAGTTCACTTATAAAAATAGCTTCCATTCTAGTATTGGCATGGCACCTTTCGAGGCGTTGTATGGCCGAAGGTGCAGAACACCTATGTATTGGTATGAATCGGGTGAGTGTGTGGTGCTCGAACCAGAGATGGTGAGAGAGACTACAGAGAAAGTAAATATAATCTAAGAGATGATTAAAGTTTCGCAGAGTATACAAAAGAGTTACCATGATAAGAGAAGGAAGGATATTGAGTTTCAGGAAGATGACCATGTATTCTTGAGAGTTTTGGCAGTGACTGGTGGAGGCCGTGCTTTGAATTCGAAAAATCTGACTTCTCAATTATCGGTCCATATCAGATTTTAGAGAAGGTGAGAAGTGTTGCGTATAGAGTGGCCCTGCCACCTAATCTGTCGAATTTGCATGATTTATTCCATGTGTCGCAACTCCAAAAGTATATTCCAAATTTGTCGCATGTAATTCTGACATATGATGTACAAGTGCGGGATAATCTTACAGTTGAGACCGTACCTGTAAGAATCGAGGATCGTGAAATAAAGAAGTTAAGAGGCAAAGAGACCACCCTTGTGAAAGTGATATGGGGGGAGCTGCTGGAGAGAATGCAATGTGGGAATTAGAGAGTAAGATGCGGGAGACTTATCCAGAGTTATTCGCATCAGGTAATTTTCGAGGACGAAATATTCTAAGTGAAGGAGAGTTGTAACACTCCGATTTATTTAGAATTATTTTAATTAAATAATTAAATGATGCAGTGTATTTTTATGAATTAGTGGGTTTTATGATGTGGGGGTGATGCCTTTGTTGGGAACTAAATGCCTTAGAATTATTGAAGTTGAGATTATAGGGGTGTATGGCTAAAAGTGTAGAATCATGGGGGTGTATGGAATAATATAGATCTCTATTATTATTTTATTATAATATTGGGATTATTATTATTTTATGATAATAATTAAATGATTAATTAATTGGGAACATTAAGGTTATTGTGGGAATATAATCGAATGGGAATAGAGAATTAGAGAAGAATCGTAGAAATAGAGAAGAAGCGTAGAAGTGAGAAGAGCAGAAAGAGCACTAGGAGGCTAGGGAAAGAATTTTCACCATAGGATTCAAGAATCGTCACCAATCTATGTTAAGGAGGGATTCTAACTCTATAAGGGCTTTCCTAATGCCGGGGTATGGTAGTGTTTCGGTTCCATGGTTGTATGCTTTTAATTTCTCATATTTGCTTGTTTTGGGGTTTTATCCTTTGATGATTGATTTTGATGCATTATGTGTATAATTGATGTTTGATATGTGTGGTAATTGATGTATGATTATGGGGATGATAATATGGGATTTAATTGTGCATTATTTCATGAAGTTTGTGTTTTTGGAAATGAGACAAAAGGGTTTTTGCACTGCTATTTTTCTGAATTTGTAAAACTTTTTTTCACAGGGTGCAATCGATTGCAGTGTAGGGTGTAATTGATTGCACAATTCAATTTTGAAAAAATTGATCTAAATCAATGAAAAACCATTTTTGGCATAGTTTTTTTGTTGCATGTGTCGACACATTCGAGTTTCAGGTCGACACATGTAACTCATTTTTAAAGCATGTGGCTTCTGTAAGTCTCAGGTCAACACATGCATCCATACATGTCGACAGATACTGAAAGAATTCTAAAATTGCAAAATTTTCTATTTTATGTGTCGACACATATGTTCTCCATATCGACACATACTAAAAGAAATCTAAAATTGTAGAATTTTTTATTTTATGTGTCGACACATCAGTTTTTCAGGTCGACACATCTACTAGTGTAATTAAGCTTGTAGCCTCTGAGTTGTTCAGGTCGACACATACGACCTAAACACATTGTATGTGTCGACACATACGAATTTGAGGTCGACACATATTGTTTGATTTGGTCATATTTTTTATTTCTTTTGATTCCAAATTTGCCCTTCTTGCCCTAATTGTACCAAAACTATAAATTCTCATTCATGCATCATTCATAACTTGATGATACCATAAAATTACCCTACTTTGTCTCTTCTTCTTCAACCTTCCAATTTATGCATACATACCGACATTATATTGTGATGATGTTCCATTGGGGTGCTATCTAGATAAAGAAATATGGATGTCCAATTGGTTTGGGTTGATATTTTGTAGGGGTTTTCATCCGGGAAAACTACCGGGTTTGTCCTCCAAGATCATTGGTTGATTTGGGGTTTTCGTGCAAGATCATTCGAAAGTTCATCCATGTGAAAGGTCCCTTGGGGTGGTTTAAATCCTTTCAAGGAATCTTAGAGTGGTTGAAATCTTTTTAAGAATGTAGCAAGGATTGGGTGATAAAATCGATGATCTTGTGTTGATAGTTTTCAATCATATTTACTCGAGTGAAAGCTCCCTTGGGGTGGTTGAAATACTTTCAAGGATCCTTGTGGTGTTTTAAATCCTTTCAAGGAAGTAGATTAAGTGGCAAATAGGTTACGTCTATAAATTGATTTGATCTTGCTTAAGATCAAAGGTTGGAAGAAGGAGCATCAACATCAAATTGAAGACTTTTTGTATTGTTGTTTCTAACTCTTCCATTGTATTAAACATTTTGCACATAAAAATTATCCTAAGTTCCATTGAAATTTAGGTGCAGGCGTACCCACACGCGGGGACAACAGTGAGGAACTGTGTAGATAAATTCCTCGTATGATTTTACTTTTCTGCTTTTACTTGCTTTCAATCTTATCAATCTTTTATCAAATAGCATTGTGATAGTAATTGAATTGTCAGAATTTTTCTCTCAAAATCTATTTTTTTAAATAGGTGTGGATACAACTTATAATCAACTTTGATTATAAGTGGTTTTATATATCAACACTAATCAAAAAGAAATTCTGAAAATTCACTTACACGCCAAGTGTTTGATAAAACGATCAAATTTGTTCTTTGATTAATTAGCCTTGGAAATAGCATTGCAAAATGATTGTGTTCAAACAATAAATATGTGGATTGTTGATTTGAGTTTGTATTAATCAATTAATAAATTTTGTTTCATAGATTTACCTCTCATAATTTGTATATCTGAGTTTCCAATAAGTTTTTTTAGATGACATATCCAGACAATTGCTTCCACATCAAAAGTTTTTAAAAACAATAAATTTCTAGATTTGTGTCGAGAAATATTTTGTGCGCCTCTATTCACCCCATTCTAGATATGCGCTGTCGTCTAACAAAGTAAAGTGAAATTGTGATGGTTTATGTGCTTAGTAAAACACACTATATTGAGAAAATGCTTCATAAATTCACACAATTACGTTTCAAGGAAGTGAGCAGTCCATTTGATCCTAGTGTCAAACTTTAAAATAACGATGGAAGAGTTATAACTCAATAGGAATATGCAAGTGTAATTGGTTTTCTAATTTATTTGATGCAATGCACTAGACCCATTACAACATTTGCAGTTACTAAAATGAGTATATTTACTAGTAATCAATGTGGAGAGCATTGGAAGACCATCACATGGATTTTCGATTATCTTTTGAAAACCAAAAATCTTTGCCTCCATTATAGTAGGTTTCCTACCATATTAGAAGGATATACTAATGCGAGTTGGATATCGAGTGTTGAAAATCATAAATCTACAACTGGGTGGATATTTACACTAGTTGTGGGTGCGATTTCTTGGAAGAGAAAGAAACTAACGTGTATCACTCTCTCAAACAGGGAATCAAAGTTCACGGCTCTTGCTTTCTCTAGTCAAGAAGATGAATGATTAAGGGACCTTCTACTGGAATTTCTACTAGCTAAAGACAATATTTTAAAGGAGTTAATTTGTGATAGTCGATCCAACTTAGCTAGAGCAAACAAAAAAGTGTATAATGGAAATTCTAGGCACATAGGTCTTAGACATTCATTAGTGATAAAATTGATTAAGGATTGAATAACTTCAATCATATATATATGGTCAAGCTATAGTTTAGCTAATCCATTTACAAAACCATTGGCCAGATATTTAGTTAATACTACTTTGAGAGGTATGGGATTGAAACTACATGAGTAAGAGTTCCAACAACGGTATCAACCCAATCTAACATTAACCTGTGATTTAATGGCTAACAACAAACCATTGATTTGGTTGGATGTTTGTGAAACATTATATAATAATGTTGACTATTGTATTTGGAGGGTTGAGTTTTTTCAAACTCTTAATGAAGTTCAATGTTGAGAATATGTATCTGAAGTAAAGTATATACAATATGAACTTCACATATGTGAATTTCGAGAAGGTGTCATCTCAAAGTAAGAGTTGAAGTTTCTCTCGAGATAAATTCACAAGATAGGAAAAACACATGGCCTGAAATTTCAAATAGATTTTATGTTTCCTTTTTAAAAGAAATCTTGTCATTATTAGAACAAGTAGGGAACTATTATAAATACCAATTTATAAAGAGATTAATTAACTACATAACCATTATTGTGTTCCAATAATAACATGACACCTTGCAAGTGAATAAAAATTTGCAATACTTAGTGTGATACGGTGGCAGAACCGACTGTTATACTGGTTTTGTATTTGTATTCGAAAATGTTGAGGTAAGCAAGAGTCGCCATTGACTTTTCTTTTATCCAACAAAGGAAAGGGATAAAAGAATAGAAAAAGACCTTTCGAGATGTTTTCTGAGTAAGGGGGTAGATTATGGAAAGGGAAGGTGTTAGCACCCTTTTCATCCGTAGTTCTCTACGGGCTCTTAGATGCTTAGCTCATTTTTTAAATAGCTTGTATTTTGTGTTTTGAAAAGTGTTTTTTTTAAGTGCCTTAGTGCGGTGATTTTCTTTATGATAACTCTTGTATCAGTCCTCAAGAGTGTTGATAAAGCATTTGAAAATGTTTTTGAAATTTGTTTTATGTAAGTGTAAAATTTTGTTTTTTTTAGCATAGCATCTAGGAACTATCTACTTATACTCGAAATGTTTGTTCTTTTCATCCTTTCCTATAGACAGTGCTATCCTACTATTAGTGAGTAGGTAGCCCTATCGTTGGATGTTTGAGGGACACACGTGGGTCATCGTACAGTCATAAAGGCAACATATAGAGACGCTTTAGCAATTTTATTTAAGGGACTAGATCATTTACCGTAAGGAAACACCGAAGGGTCATCGAGGGACTATGATCTTTTGATTCTAGGGTCTTTGATAAAGTGTCTCTAATTTCAAGGGACATGAATGTTTTATTTTCCGAAAGCAGCCAAAGTGGGGGTACCTTAGAGGTGTATATGTGAAAGTGTGTTGTATTCAGTTATTTTGTCTTGATGTTATGTTTACTAACATTTTTGTTTTATTCTTTCCATACAATCATATTAGTCATACATCTAGCAGTTAATAATTGCAGTACTTAAAAGTGCAGAAATATAAAACCTAGCTATTACAAGGCTTTAGGGAGGGGGGTTATGTGCATATCCAAAACTGAGGGAAAAAATAAATAAAAACAGTAAGGGTCCTACTAATTATCTATTACATCCCAATATACAGTTACAATAATAAAAGGAAGTGTGAAAGAATAATAACGCGTGAATTTGAAAAGACGTCTAAAAATACGATAAAAATCTTTTTTTTGTTTTTGATTTTTATGAAAAGAAAATAAATTAAAAAAATAAAATTAAACCTTCATTCTAATTTATTTTAATTTTTTGAAAAGAGGATGTTTAAATTAATTAATTAATTAATTCAGAAATTAATTTAATTAATAAAATTTAATCCTAATTTTTGTGATATTTTTTTATTTGATTGTTGATTTAAAGAGGGAAACTATTAAAAGAAGTGAGTAACACAAAAATAAAAATAAAAGAAGAAAAGTCTTTCGATCCAAAGAAAAAGAGGGCTTTCGATCCAATGAAGGATGGCTTTTGATCCAATGAAGGATGTCATCCTTCGATCCAGGGAAGGATGTAGCCTTCGATCCAACATAGGATATTGTTGGAGGTGTATGTTGTACTCCTGCAGGAAATTTCTTAGAGAAAACAAGATAAAAATCCAGACTTGGATCGAATCTAGTCTTAGATTCGACAACATGTGGCTGCATAATCCCAATTCGAATCCTCTGGGTCTGAATTGAAATCTATTTCATCTTGCAACCCCATGAATCCTGTGAATCGAAAGAAAATATATATTGTGCCCTAGTTTGTACCCCAAAATTTTCCCTCCTATTTTCACTCAAGACATGCTTCTAGAGGTCCTCATTTGCTCAAGGTTGACCAAGAGATGATCAGACAAACTCTCCTCCTAAGCAATGAACCTCTAATTAGGGTTTCACTTTTCATCAAGATGTGTAAGCTCCAAAGGTCTCAAATGTTTTCCATGGACCTAATATGCCTTCAAGATTTCCCATGACAAATTTCATGCCTGCCACTACAAGTTTGCTTAGTCAATTGCTAAAATGGTTGAAAATCAACTGTGCTAAGTCATAAGTCAACTGTGGCTTATATACAGTCAAATTTCAATTTTTTTGTCAACATAAACATTTTTAAGTGATGTACATCATTTTATCAAGGGTTGATCATGATTCCTCAAGAAATGCTCCTAATTCATCAGAAGTCAAGAATTGCTAATTAGTGTTTCTATAGGAATAGTCAACCAAACTTTTACAAGGCATAACTTTCACATACTTCATCCATTTTTCCACAAACAAATCTCATTTTGAAGAAAATATAATTCCCTACAACTTCTCTTTTTCCCTCAAGATCAAGAGACTCACTATTTGGAAGATACAAGCACATATATTACAAGTCATTTTAAGAAAGTCAACAAAAGACACTTTTTGTCAAGACCATTTACATCAAGATAAAGTCTTCAAATGAAATATTTATCAAAATAGGGATTTAATTAGACATCTTGGGCTTTCCAAAAAGTCCAATATCATCATTATGAGATCAAAATTGAGCAAGTTATGACTTGCCCAAGTTGGGAAAATTTTGGAAATTTCAAGAATGGTGCATTGAGAAAATTTGAACTTTTGAGTCAATGGCTTAAATTTTCAGGCTTCAATTATCTTCCTAAGCTTATAGAGGACCTCCAATTTCATTCTTACCTTGCCTTGCATTTTTCATCTATTTTGTTCATATTTATTTTGTTTTTATTCACATAAATACAAGATAAATTATATAAAATAGTAAATGATGGATCATGACAAGTGGGCTTTTGGTTTGATTTGATTTCAAGCCCACAAATTCGTGCAGGGGTGTCCAGGTTCATTCAGCATCAAACATGGCATGAAATCTCCAATTATGGCATTTTTTCAAATATTGATCATGGTTTGAAAACAATGTTTATGGTTGAGATTCTTTCCATGTAACCTTATCTTCTCCTTTTACTCTATAAATATTGTCTCCTTGGAAGCCAAACACACGCGGATACATCCTAAAGAGAGCACATGAAATTCATAAAAAAATCTTCAGAAATTGTGAAATCCAAGAGTGCAGTTCCAGCTTTCCTCAATCCAAACCAAAGATCCAAACATATTCCTGGAGTTTCCCTGAAGCTTTTGCGATCATCACCAAGTCCTGAAACGCCACGAAACGATCCAACCAGTTCGCACGGTTTGCAATTCTTGTCCATTTTATTTCGCTTAATTCGTGTAATATAAATACATCTTGGCCATGCATTACTGATCATTTAAACATTTGCAAGCTTTCTGTATAGTTGGATTGAGGTTTTGGTGCAGGAATCGTACGTTTCCATTGTTAGGGTTTTCACCTCCAAATTGGGATCTCTTGAAATAGCCAAAATTAGGCCCAACCAAGGGTACCATTGTGCTCCGGAGGTTGGGGCCAATCAATCCATGGCCTCACATTGAATTTATTTTGCGTATTGTAATTTTTTTAATTGTAGGTGCAATAGTGACAGACAAAAACTGTCACTATAGGTCTTATTACCTAAGACGACGGAGGGGTGAAGAAGACAATGCGTGGCAGCCTACAATTGGCCTGTATGAATCAGCGCGCGTGTTTTTTTTTTTTCTCCAATATTAACATTTTTTGTATATTATATTATTAATTAATCTTATGTAACGAATGGTATGCTAGCTCGGTTGGCAGGGAAGCGTGTATGTGAGGGGGAGGACCTGGGTTCGAATCCGAAGTCCAACATTTTATTTTCTAACATTTGTCTCATGCAGATTCGGTGCTCCTCGCAGCCAGATATGGATCATACACCACCAGTCCCGTGCCATCAGATATCCATCTAATCAGAGCTAGCGCACTCCATCTGCAGCCTCACCATGTGCCATCAAGAAACAACCCACATTGGATCCAGAAGCAAATATGGGCTTCTTCCTTCATGGGCCAGCAAATTCAACAATGCACACCCCATTTATTTTTTATATCAGGCCCAACTCTATGTTTTTTTTTATTTTCTTTTTTTTAGTTTTTTTGTTTAGTTTATATTTTACTTTTTAATCTTTTTTCTAACAAATCATAAATAAAAAATCAAAAAAATAAATAAATAGATTTAAGTTTTTTTCTAAAATTATTTTAATTAATTAATTAATTAATTAATTATTTTAATTTTATTTTATCAACTTAAAATCAATTAGACTTAGGTTCATTTTAATTCAAATGTTTTCTTAATAAAAAACACAAAAATATTAGAATTAGGTTAATTTCAATATTTATTTTCTTAAATTAAATTTAGATTTAGTTTAATTATTTTTCTTGAAATAAATAAAAATAAAACCAAAAGACTTTCATTCTTAGGATTTTTTAGACGTAATATTTCATTCCGCGCGCATTATTTTTATTCTCGCATTTTATATAATAATGTAACTGATTACGGGATGTAATAGTCTAGGTTTAAAATTCTGTATTTTATTTTCTTGCACCTTTTATGTAACTGTCCCGAAGCATTGTAATAGCATAGGATCTAAATTCTCGCACTATATTTTCTGTACAATATTACTGTTAGTAAATAGGATTGTATGGAAAGACTGGAAATTAAAACGTTAGCAAACCTAAATGCGCAAGATAAATAACTGAATTGAATCAATTGCACACATACACCTCTAGGGTACGCCCCACTTTGGTTGCCTTTCGGAAAAAAACAGTCATGTCCCTTGAAACGGGGACGCTTTAGCAAAGACCCATAAAATAAAAGATCATAGTCCCTTGATGACCCTACGGTTGTCTCTCGGTAAATGATCTAGTCCTTAAACAAAATTGCTAAAGAGTCTCCACATGTTGCCTTTATGACTGTATGTCCCTTCGAATGTCGCTCATACATCAAACGATAGGGCCACCTACTCACTAATAGTAGGATAGCGCTGTCTAAAGGATAGGAGGAAAAGAATAAACATATTCGAGTACAAGTAGATAGTTCTTAGATGCTATGCTCGAAACAAACTTTTTAAACTTACACATTTCAAAAACAAACTTTCAAAAACATTTGCTTTGTCAACACTCTTGAGGACTGATACAAGAGTTAACGCAAAGAAAATTACCGCACTAAGGCATTTCAAAACATTTTTTCAAAACACATAAAGCACAAGGTACTTTTAAAATGAGCTAAGCATCTAAGAGTCTGTAGATAACTACAAATGGAAAGGGTTCTAACACCTTCCCTTTCCATAATCTACCCCCTTACTCAGAAAACTCTCGAAAAAGGTATTTTTCTGTTCTTTTCATCCTTTCCTTAATTTGGATAAAAGAAAAGTCCATGGCGACTCTTCCTTACCGCAACATTTGTGAACACAAACACAAAACCAGTATAACAGTCAGTTCTGCCACCGTATCACAGAACTGACGACTCTGCTGGGGAGATCAAAAGTGGGGTTACCTTAGAGTTAGTTCATTTTAGAATTGTTTTAATTGCTTGCTTTGTATGCTTTATCCTTTGAAGGGTTTGTTTGGGTTGTTACTATAGATCCTACACCCGGATCTAGGGCACCTTTTAGTTAAGTAGCAATAGATCGTGGGGGCTGTGCGGGGTATACCGACACAGTTGAAGCGATAGCTACGTTGATGTGACACTTTGGTTGGTACTGGTAGCCCTTGAGTAGTCAAGGAGAATACAGGGCCGCTGCATGGTGTCATGAAGCGTCAACTGACCTTAGAACCTTTAATTGAACAACTTGGCCATTAGGAAGTAGTGAGATAGCCGTCTTTAGTGTAGTCCTAAGTTGGTTGATACTCAATACTTCACTCATTGAGATTTGACTCCCGAGTTTTGTTTGGTGGCAAGCCAGTTGTCGATAGGAACGAAACTTGTGGGAAAAATCAGTGATATTGATATTCCCTAGAACCCAGTTACTATTTCTAGGACAGGTTGAGCCAACTAAAATTTAAGAGGGTACTTACCTTAAAACCCATGCAAGCTTTAAACCTAAGGTCTTTGTGTGATTTGCTTGTGCTTGATATATTGGTGTTTTCTTAGCATGACATCATAACATTACATATCATACTAACCATTTCAACGATTTTTAGGGCTTATCCTTGTCTTGTTTTGTAGGACATGGCATCTACTCGCACGAATACTATCCAAGTCAACCTCGTAAGGTTACCTCCTCAACTCAAGTAATTAGCATCAAGAGTTCTTGAAAGCTCTCCATTCACTAAAAGACATGGTCGACTTCTCAACTTGGTCACCTCAAACTCTAACGAAGAAATTTTAAAGGTGCTCTTTCAGTTCTTAGACTCTTTACAATACTGTTTTACCTTTCCTGATTACCAGTTAGTGCCCACTATGGAGGAGTTTTCTCAGTTATTGGGGGTGTCCATCCTTAATAAATTACTATTCAACGGTATGGAAAAGGACCCAAAACTTGAGGAGATTGCTCAAGCTCTATCTTTACAACGGTCAGATGTCGTGGAAAATTGAGAAGGCTCACCATTTTTGGGATACCCTGGATTTACAAGATTATGAAGAAGTGTTGGCCCTTCTCATCCATGGGATGGTGCTATTTTCTAATTCAGACCAACTCATAGATGTGAATACAATCAAGGTTTTTATGTCCCACAATCTGGTGCTTACTTTACTTGGAGACATTCTACACTCTCTGCATACTCGCACTGTAAAGAGAAGATGGACTCTTTTGTGTTGCACTCCTCTATTGGCTAGGTGGTTTATTTTTCACCTACCTCGATCCGTTGTGAAGAATGAGAAGGGCATGAGATGGTCTAATAGGTTGATGTCCCTCACACACTCAGATATTCATTGGTGTCCTCGGTCCTTGGAGAATGTTACCATCATCGATCGCTGTGGGGAATTCCCTAATGTCCCTCTCCTAGTCATTAGGGGAGGAATCAATTATAATCCTTGTTTGGCATTGCGACGGTTTGGGTATGCTAGGAGAGATGGTCCTCATAATGTATTGGTTCAAGGCATTATTTTCAACTATGAGGATGATGTTCAAGGTTACCGTCAGAGGTTCATACGAGCTTGGGTCATGGTAAAAAAAGTGGATACCAAGACACTGGTGAAACAACCAGCTGAAAATCATCAAACAATAAAGTCACCATCAAAAGTCTTTTATCCCACATGAAGGGAAAGGTAAACATCGAGAAAACCTGAGAAGGGAGAAGTCACGGTCTTGCGACTGAGAGATCGAGTAAGGGAGTCTGTTACGCAAGGGGAAGGTATTAGCACCCCACATGCCCGTAGTACTCTACGGTATCCACTCTTGTTGTCTATCTTATGGGTGTGTTTAATCTATGCTTACTGTTTATTGCAAAGGAAGAATTCATGCAAAAGAAAGAGGAGAAGAATGTAGGAAAAATAAAGTTGTACTCACTTGGGCCTTACCCAAATTCCCATGTATCATTTTTGAGGAACCAGAGCTACCATAGTTCGGCTCACATGTTTTTGTTTGTTTGTGTTTTTTATGGACAATGTTAATTCCGCCTTCTGCCACACTCGACCTTTGGAGGCTTAAGCATTGGCACAGAAGTAAATTAATCATGTCCTTACCTGGAAAGGGTTTTAGAGGAAAGGTGCTCGAGCACACAAAAAAGTTTGAATTGGTTTGTGTTTTTGTTATCTTGAAAAAGGGTTTAAGTGAGATTAGCATGTTTTATGGTTTGCTAAGAAAAAGGTTTTAGTTTTGAATGCAAAGATGTAAAAATAGGAAAAAGGTCTAAGAGAGACTAGCCTATTTCTAACCTAACGTTATCATAGAATGGTAGTCCTAAGGTTTGGATTAACAAAGGGAAATGTCTACCTAACGTTAGCATGCATGGTTTGCAACCTAGGGTCTAACCTGTATCCGAACGGAGCAAGCGTATCCTAAGGGAACATGGTATGTACAAGGATAAAGAAAACAAGCGAATAAAATCAAGAGAGCGCACCTAGAGAGATCCTATCTAGTTTAGAATGCCAAAGATAGTCTAACAAAACTACCCTATAGGGAACATGCAATGAGAGTGAAGTCGTGATCTCAATTTCTAAATTGAGTGACTCATCGATCAACAAGAAATAAAGGAAAGCAATAAAATCCTATAGGGAGCATGCACTGAGAGCGAAGTCGTGATCTCAATTCCTAAATTGAGTGACTCATCGATCAACAAGAAATAAAGGAAAGCGATGAATTCCTATAGGGATCATGCACTGAGAGCAGAGTCGTGATCTTAATTCCTAAATTGAGTGACTCATCGATCAACAACCAAAGAAAAAAACACAAGCACAACACATATAGAAAATGAAGTGCGTAATGCCTGCTACAGGTCTTTAAACAGCGACTTCGAGCGCACGCTCTTTATTTCCTACTTCTCATGGTATCTAGAAAGCAATAAAATACTACTTCTCATGATATCTATAAAAGTGGTATATAAATGTAGTAAAGTGCAAAGAAGTATGAAGGTAGTAGCGGCTACTGCCAAAGAGAGCAAATCGTCAGGAGCGGGCGGAAGCAATGTGGAAGCAGGGAGTACGCATCGAGAAAGCTTCACCAAGAAACAAATAAAGTCAGAAATAATATCTAACTAAGATAAAGCCAAACGCGTTTTGCGAATGCAATGCGTAATCAGAAGTTCATGCACAAGACATCATGAAGTATCGCATGTATCAGGACAACATATAATACGATATGAATTTCTCAGGATGATGAGAAATAAGGCGTGTCGCATAAGAAGCGAGCAAGTTGTATGCTTCGATCACATAACTACTTGTTATGTTACATGACCAAAAGCATAAAAATGTACCTTGAACAATGAACAAACGCGTCACAATATAAGATGGCAAAGCGGCACGAAAATGCGGATAAAAACTAAAAGAGAAAAAGTATTTTTTATTAGTTTTTATGTGTAAGGAAAATTACAAAAAATTAAAGAATTACTTCCTAAAAATTTTCTAATATTCTACTATTTTTTAATCATTTTTTATATAAAAGCCTACCAAAAAATAGAAATTTAGTTCCTAAAAAATTGATTAAAAACTAGCACATTTTATTGATTTGATTACAATTTTTATCATCTCCTAAAACTCATTAACTCCATTTAATAAGAATTGATAGAAGAAAATTAGAAAAATCTAAAAATTATGAACAGGGGGTGCAGCCTGCAGTTAGGCATGTGAAAGGTTAAAGAGAAATCCTGGACGCTGAAACCCAATCAAGAGTAGCCCAGAAATCCCTTTTTGGTAACACAAAATCATCATACCAAAAGAAAAACAAGGAACTGGCCCCAGGAAAGTTTGTAATTCGGTCCAGCCCATCCACCAACACTCCACTCAGATTCGTTTGCTTCAGTTTGTCAAAAACATGGACCTAATGGACATTTCAGCCCAATTCAACAAGTGTCCCATTCCATTTTGTTACAGTTATTAACAAAAAAACAAACAAAATAATAAACAGCAAATAGTAAAAAATAATTCGACTAAAAGAGGAATTTAGGGTGGATGCGAGTGATGGTTGAACTTCTCGAGTTCTCTTCTTCCTCTCTCCCAACATAGGAATACCGCCTTTCTCCCCTCCAATATCGCCGTCGATCTTCATTTCATCTCTTCCGGCTATCCTTCCTTGGAGATGACATTTAATTTTTCCCAACCTTCTTCTTTGTCGCTTAGACGGTGCGGCATAATCCTCTTTGATCTGGTTCACCATAACATCGTCGCTATGACAAATCCGATCGCCTCATAACATCGCTCTGACCTCATCCTTCAAACTGTCGGATTCGTCTACTCCTCGTAAGCTCACCTTTAGTTTCGTTTGAGTCTAAGATCCACCTCCGATCCTAAATATTTTTCTAACCCTAGATCTTCAAATAGAGTTCAAGCAGTGATGATTAAGATTCGTAGCTCAAAATTTTAAGGCCAAGATTCAACAGGCAGAAACACATGGTGTGATAACAAATTCGATGCAGGAGATGAAGAGATGATGGAGATCACAGGCTTACCTTCCGAAGGTGATCCGACGAATCTTCACAGGCGACGAAATTATAAGAAAACCAGAGATAAAGGTTATGAATGCTTTAGGTGAGTGCTCCTTTCCCTTGCTTTCTACAAATTCTGCTTTCCTCTCGTCTTTGTCTTCTTCTTCTTCTTCTTCTACATCTCTCTGTGTTTCTGAATTTTTGGTATGTGTTGTTGTTGAATTGCGATGTTGTTGAAAGTTTGAGAACCCGAGGGTTCGTGATGTCGAATCAGTGAGTGAGGAGAGTCATTGTGAAGAAGGATGGTGGAGAAAAACTGTTGAAGGTGGTTGTGGATGAAGATTGAAGATAGTGAAGGTGATGTATGGTGGAAGATCACAGAGGTGATAAAGATATGAAGTGGCTGCTATTATTGATGGAGGATGATGATGAGGATTATGGAAGATGGCGAGGAATTTTAGAATTGGTGTTGACAACCTGATTGAGATAGGGGAATAAAGATAACGATCTAAAATCAGTTAGAGATTGAGCCATGAGAGCCATTTGATATGGAGAAGTTTGTTATGGAATGGAGGGTGGATATTGAGCCACAGCTGGGAGGTAAATTCTCTTACGATAGTTAGGAGGTTGTTGGTTGAAGCTTTTTTTTGGTTTTATAAACTGTTTTACTGCTGAGCTGGAAACTTCTTTTTTCTCACATTCTTCTTTTTTTCTGTCATGAATGTTCTGTTATGAAAGCATCGTGAATCCCTCTCCTCTCTTTTCTGTTATTCTACTATAGCCTGGTTGAGAATGATTACCTGGAAGTTTTAAACTGTTAGGAGTTACTATGAAAGTTATTTGCAGGTTAGTTAGGGGTTAGATGGAAACTCTTATGAGATTTTCCGTTATGGACAGTTCGGTTTTGGTTAGAGAGGATTATTGGTTAGGGCTGTTAGGAACTCTGTTAAGAGATGTTAGGAAATTCTATTTTGCTTCAGTTAGGAACTAACTGAAATTTTGTTACTGAGATGGAATTTGGTTAGGAATTAGTAAAATTTGAAATTCTGTCTCGAGAAAACAGTTAGGAAATTAGGGATTTGTTTGGAAAATTCTGCTAGATGTTTTGTTTAATTTCTAACTTTTCTAAAATATGCAGGGTTGTGGTTTATTTGTGAAGCCACTTTGAAGAGGACGCATTACGAAGAGACTTGAAGTATGAAGAACGGGTGGAGCTTATAATTTTATTTTTCTTGCAATTTGTTTCTTTGTAAATGATGTAATATAGATTTGTAACGGTTTCTTTTGTGGATTATTGGTGTAATGGTATGAATTCATAATGGTTTTGGATTATTTCTAATATGTGGATAGGCTTACGATCGAAACTTGAAGCGTGACATGGTGAATTCAGATGAACCATGATATTCTGTAACAACTTGAAATTGCAATGGGTTTTTTCTCTCAATCTACAAATTTGGATATGCATCTTTTCCTTTTGGTTTCGTATGATGATGTATTGGATATTTGAAGTCATAGTACTTTGATCTAAAAACATGCCTCATGAATCTTTGAACTCACATGAGATTTCTTTCAAAAGATTCAAAGTGATTTTCCTTTCCAAGTTTAGAACTCGAATTCAGAACTTCCTTTGACTTTGCACCCATATATGAATCACCATGTCTTGCTTTTGAAGGAACCTTTGGCTATGTGAAATAAGATTGAACAATGATGAATAGCACTTGGATACCTCTTAAGAAAACCTTATCCACAAACTCTTCAATTTTGCAAGCAAAGTATGATTTACTTAAACACATTAGGCAACTTGAATGAACACTCACCAATAAATAAATCCATATCAATTATCCAATTCAATCTCAATTCCAAACCAATTTATATTGCCAATGACAAGTAACAATGATGAGAATCAAAATTTCCTTAATCTCAATGAGTCCATAAGTTCATCTCCCATGCCATTACTTGCACTTGTATTTCACAAAAAAAATGCGTTGGAGAGTCTTTGAAACTAAAAAGGATACTTGGAGCAGAGGAGAGCACCTATGATGAACCATAATTGAATTAACAAGCACAAGCACCAGGGATAAAAACCCTAATCCTCTTGAGATGCATTTGATATGCTGAGAAGGCCCAAGCCTTAGCTTGAAAAGTCTTTATTTCAAGTGTTGATGAAAATCCTTGCATTAACAAGTCACAACCCTTTGATGGATAAACTTGATGATCTTTGTAGTTTGAGGAGAATAAAGCTCTTAGTGATCCTGAACACAAAAAACCCTAGCTCCACAAACCATGATTGATGATGAAACCAGTTGATTCCTTGAGTGAAGATGAGAGTCTTAAAGCCATACAACAACCTAAATTCCTCGAAATCCATGATCCCATGCCAAATTATTGATTAATGATGCATGATGTGTTAGATGACCTAATGAAGGATATGCAGATAAAATAAGAATCGCATAATCCAGGTAAAAGTGAAAGGGTAGCACAAATTTGGGGTATTACAACTGGGGCATAAGAACTCCATCCCTTTGGAGCCTTATCTTAAGTGGGTGCGAGAACGCGCTCAAAATTGCATGATGCCTTATCCCGCCGTTCTACCCATCATCATGGAACCCATTGCAGATACAGATGTACCTCATACCATTCTCCATCCTGACATGCCGACTACTCTCGAGGAATTACAGAGATCTTGGATTCAGCTCAAAGAGGAATGAGACACCTTTGAAACCCAGCTCTGCGCCAGCGAGAAGATGGTTTTAGAGCTCACCAGGTTACTTCATGAAGAGAAGAGTATAAATGCCTATATTTCTCCAAAGAGGATGCACCCATGGGATCTTTTAGTCCTTTTCTGCTTTGAGAGTTTATTTTTGCTTGGTTTCTCCTATTGTAAGCCCAAGGGGCATCTTTGTAACCGTTGAAACTTCTTAATGAAATTTTTGTTATCTTTCTGTTTAGGAAAATTTAAGTCTTAGAAATCGTTGAAAACATTGCATACACATATCATACATATCATTGCATAAACAGGTTTCAAGATAGGTTTCTTATTCTTTTCGCTGATTATTTCAGCAAAAGAAATGGATCTCGAACAAACGGTGAAGGACCTCCAAACTCAAAATGCTCATGGCTTTGGCCAAGGGGCAAGAAGAGCTGAAAGCCCTGATCGTCAAAGAAAAGACCAAGAAGCCAAAGAAACCAGCTGGTGAAGTGAATTTGGGAAGAAGGATCATAGGGCCGGTTAAGCGAGCTATAGATTTCGCAACCACGTCAGATGAAGGGGACAATCAAGAGAAGCCAGTGGAAGAAAACAACAATCCAGGGTTTGAGGAGGATGAACCTGACTATTCTGAGGAGCAGCATCCTCTTGCAGATGACAAATACAAACAGCTAGAAGATCGACTCAATGCTATGGAGATCCAGAGGATACCCGGGCTAGATTTTGAGGAGCTGGGACTGATTTTAGGGGTGGTCATCCAACAAAAATTTAAGGTCCCTACATTTGCTAAGTACGACGGTGTCTCTTGTCGCGAGCTGTATTTAAGGTCGTATGTCAGGAAGATTCAACCCCACACTACTGATAGGAATCTATGGGTCCACTTCTTCTAGGAAAGTTTGGCAAGGACTCAACTGGAATGGTTCTATCAACTGGAGAGAACCAGCGTTCGTAATTGGGAAGATTTGGCTACTGCTTTCTACAAGCAGTATTAATATAATGTTGACCTCACCCCGACCCGTACACTATTGCAAATTATTTCTATGGGTTCTGGTGAGGGTTTTAAAGATTATGCCCAAAAATGGAGAGACCTTGCAGGAAGAGTCCAGCCTCCGTTGTCTGAGAGAGAGCTAATGGACATGTTCTTGGGCACGTTATCTGGGTCGTTCTTTAACCATCTGATTGGAAGTTCTTCTGCTGGGTTTACTTAATTGATCTTGACTGGTGAATGTGTAGAGACTAGCATCAAAAGTGGTAAAATACAGAGAGATGCATCCTCCAGTACTGCCAAGAAACCTTTCAAAGGAAAGAAAGAGGTCAGTGCAGCTTATAGCCAAAGGAATCATAACAAAACTAAACATCGTCTGACGGTAGGGGTTGTCATGATTTCCATCCCGCATCAAACCAGCAATGAAACAATCAGCACCGACCAAATGCGCCTTGAAGACAGTTCACTCGGATCAACATGACCCTATCCCAGGTTTTGCGACACCTACTGAAGTCCAATTTGGTAACTCTGAAGGAGGCCCCAAAAAATCCTGATATTGCCTTTCCCCGCTACAATCCGAATGCTCGATGTGCTTACCATTATGAGACTCCCGGGCATGATACAACTGACTGTTAGGCTTTAAAGAATAAAGTACAAGATCTCATTGAGGAAAAGGAGATTGAATTTGACCTGCCCGAGACGCCTAACTTGATAATTGCACCAATGCCCAAACATGGCCAAGGTGTCAATGCTGTTGATGATGACCGTTTTGTTTCTTCTGTGGATGAGTTAGCTACTCCTCTTCTGACTATCAAAAGGAATATGTTGCGAGCTAGTTTATTTTCGGGCTGTGGTGAAGGTTGCCACTCATGTATATCCCTACCAGATGGCTGTTTATTGTTGAAGATGGGCGTCCAACGCCTGATGGTTAACAAAGAAATCCCGTTCGAGAAATTTCCTCTTGCCAGAAGTTTTTGTGAAGATGTCTCCATAATTACCATTTCCGACAATCCTCTCAGGGTCTCCACCAAAAGACCCGTCAGGATTACATCTGTTTCAAAGTTTTCTCCCCTGATCATCACCATGCCAGGGCCAATACCATATTCCTCGGATAAAGTTGTTCCTTGGAATTATGGGGCTGACGTCTATTACCATGGTGTCAAGCAAGACCTTATGGATGTTGAAGACAAAGTTATTGAAGGTACTGATCCTGACATCGACAATATCGTTGGGACCAGTAAAATAACAAGAAGCATAAGAGTTTTCTCTCCCAAGATCTCTCCTCCTAAAACTGTTACTACTCCTATGATCGTTCCTGCTGCTACTCTTGCTAATACTCCCATGACTACTCCTGCTGCTAGCCCTGCTTCTACCCCTACCACCGAGTCGGCCGAGACTCGGGGCAAAGAGATATTGGTTGAGCCTGTCCAGACGAAGGCGCATCTAGAAGCCATCCCTGAGGCTTCTAAGAAGGAAATGGAAGAAATATTAAAAATAATTAAAAAGAGCGACTACAATGTGGTTGAACAACTGGGGACAGACCCCTTCCAAGATCTAAATGTTGGCCCTGTTACTGTGCTCTGAAGCCCATGCCAAGGCTTTAGTAAAATTCCTCAACACAGCTCATGTGCCACAAGAAACCTCCATTGATCAATTCGAAGACTGTGTGGCCAGTTTGACTGCTGACAATGGGCTAGGTTTCTCTTATGTTGATATGACTCCCAGAGGAAGGAGACATAATGATGCCCTGCACGTCTCTATCGAGTGCAGGGGCACTACTTTGGCCCATGTTCTTGTGGATACAGGTTCTTCACTAAATGTTCTGCCCAAGAAGGCCCTTGATAGGTTAGATTGCGAAGGATTGACCTTGAAGCCTAGTAACATTATGGTGAGAGCCTTCGACGGTTCTAAAAGAATGGTGCATGGGGAGGTGGACATCCCTATCAAGGTGGGTACCCAGACTTTTAATTCCACTTTCTATGTGATAGACATCCTCCCATCTTACTCCTGTTTGTTGGGTCGACCCTGGATCCATGGGGCTGGCGCTGTGACTTCCACCTTACATCAGATGCTGAAATACCCCGTGAATGGGAAAATTATCACGGTCCATGGGGAGGAGGAGTACATGGTAAGCCACCTGAACTCTTTCAGGTACGTTGAAATGGACAGCGAGTTCATTGAGACCCCTTGTCATAACTTTGAGGAGGTGCCACAAATAGTTGTTGCAACTAAGACTGCTACCAATGTTCTGAAGACCTCTAGACCTCCATTGAAGATGTCCTCTCTTAAAGATTCCAAAGTTGTTGTTGAAGAAGTTGGGTGTATAATTTGGGGCCAACATTCAAATATTCCCTACAAATCTTACAAATTTGGTTTGGGTTTTACTTCAGGATCACAGAGAGTTATTCGTCGTGCTCGCACCGAGGGACCACCTTTGCGAATCAGTAACCATGGAGCCAATGCCTTGGAGGACAGTGATAGTGATTATGACCTGGGCAAGTGGATCTTCCCAACCATCGGCAGTGGACTCAGCAATTGGGAGGCTAAAGACTTTGTGCCCATTACTTTTATTCAAGAGTAATTTGTCTTTTTGTTTTGAGGAAATGTAATATTTGAACAATTGAAACATTAAAACCTTGTGTCTTACCCGAGGCACAATGGTTATTTTGTGAAGTTTATCATGTTTCATTATCATATGTCATCAATAAAGCATTGGACGTTTTTACATACAAATTTTGTGCTCTTTGCCTTTCTTTTCTGATTTTTACTTTATTTAAAACAACTATGTTCTTATACACACTCACATATCAAAATGCAGATCCACATCCACTCTGGATCCCATTGATAACGGTTCTGCTATTACTCATTATGACTTTGAAAATCCGATCAACCAAGTCGAGGATGAAGGTGAGGAAGATTGTGAGGTACCAGGAAAACTTGCCAGACTGTTACAAAAGGAAGAAAGGGAAATACAGCCTCATGAAGAGCCGGTTGAGACAGTGAACTTGGGTACTAAAGAGGACAAGAAATAAGTCAAGGTAGGTGCTAACTTGGAGCCCAGTGTCAAACAACGGTTAATACAGATGCTACATGACTATGTTGAGGTTTTTGCCTGGTCATATTGTGATCGGTGGAAATAGAACTGACTGTTTTGAAATGCTGGTTCGCGAAATGTCGCGGTAAGCAAGAGTCGCCACCGTCTTTTATGTTCTCCAACAAGGAAAGGACAAAAGCACAGCAAAATTTCTTTTCGAGATGTTTCTCGGTTCGGGAGGTAGATTATAGAAAGGGAAGGTGTTAGCACCCTTTCTATCCGTGGTTATCCACGGGCTCTTAGGTACTTGCTCACTATGTTTTCAAAAATGTTTTGCTTTTCTTGTGTTTGTGGGTTTTGAAAAGAGTTTGTTTGAAAACTTCGTTTTGACTCTTGTATCAGTCCTCAAGAGTGTATGAAGTGTTTGATTGAAAACTTTTGTTTGAAAGTGTAGGTGCGGAAAGTATTTTTGTTTTGAAAGAGCAAGTACCTTAGAACCTCTACCTACTCAAAAGAAATTAAGCTGTGTAAATGTCCTTTAGACAGTACTATCCCACTATTGAGAAGTAGGTAGCACCGTCATTGGAGTTTCGGGTCAATTCGATTATAGGGACATGTGTGGTCACCAAAGCAATAGTAAGACACCTTAGCGGTAACCCTAATGTCTTAGATCCTTTTTATCCGAGGCAACCGTTTCGAGGCAACTTGGATCTTTAGACAGGAGGGAGACCTCTAAAACACCCTATACTCAATGACCACGTCGAGGCAACCAAGTGAGGCGTACCCTAGGAGTGGCATGTGCGAGTGTATCAGGATTCAGTTAAGTTATCTATGAACATGTTATGGTGAGCTACGGGTTGATTTTAATTTCAGAGAAGTCTTGTCATGCATAATTAATTAACATACGTCTAGCAGTTTAAATATTGCGGGAAAGTAAATTGCGGAAAGTAAATCTACGCTATTACAAGGCGTCGGGTATTTACATCGCCAAAAAACAAACCCTTGGAAAAAGTAAATGCGAGAAAATTAAAGAAAGCGATAAAAAGTCCTAATTACGCTATTACATTCTCGGAGCAATTACATAAATATGATCAAAATAATAATCAAAAAGAATATGCGCGCGAGAATTGAATTGGAGAAGTCCTTAGGGTTTTGGCCCTTTTTGAGAAAGAATGAGTTTTTGGTTATTTTTGCATTTAATTAAACCTAATTCTAATTAATTAAATAAAAGAAATATTTTTTAAGTTTTTTATGTTTTTAAGGAAATAAATAAAAATTGATTAAAATTGCCAAGAAAACCCTAATTCTAATTTATTTTATTTGTTATGAAAATAATTAAAGTTAACCTAATTAACTAAATTAATTACATTAGTATTTATTTACAAAAATAATAAATTAAAGGTGAAATTAATAATAATAAAAATATTTTAGTTTTCTGAATTTTATTATGAAAATAATTGATTATGTTAATTAAATAATAATGACAATAATAATTAGTAAAACAATTAAATAGAAATTAAAATATAAAAGAAAAAGAATAAAGAAACCAGGGGATGATGGGCCAGCTTTGGGAGGTGAGAAAGTAATTTTCAGGCCCATCAAGTTGTAAGCCTGTTTGACTTTGGTGATTGCCCATACGTGCATTGACCAGGGAGCATGGTAGTCCTCCACTGATGACCACTGGATTGCTGCTTGAAGCCACATGGTGCTTGGACGTTTGATATGCATGGTGGGTACCCTTTTGGAAAGCTACACAAGAACATATTAAGAAAAATAGCATAAGCGTTTGGGTGGACCTGGGATTCGAACCCAGGTCCCAATGATTCCAAGCCAGCACATCAACCACTACGCCATTTGCCTGTGTTTGTTATTTGGATAATAGGCAAATATATATTGGACAATTAATAAACATGTTGTAAACAACATAAAAACGCGCGCTTATTTGAATTATCCAACCACGAACCAACACCTCATCATCGTCCTCGCTGTGCCTGCAAAAAATATACATTAGATAGCGGGGGTTTTTAACCCCCGCAATATGCAATGACGAATAATAGCGATTAGGGTTGTGATTAAGATAAATATTTCGCGAATAGTCCAATGTGTTCGTCTGGTCTTGACGATTCCAACCATATGCCTTATGAACCCTAATTGTTCCTGGATTGTAAAACCCTAATTTGAAAGCTTATGAACCCTAAAATTCAATCATGGCAACCTTTGATTCTGTGCGTTTTAATCTAATTCAGTTATGCCCATAGCTGCATGTGGTCTCAAGCAATGCAAAACAAACAATAAACCATGTTAAATGTGCATGAAATAAGCAATACGATTCTGAAAATAACAAGCAAACCGTGGTTCTGTAATGAGTGATTTCTTGAGCTTTAAGGCCTGGCTTTGATTGCTACACGTTCCTGGGAACTCCTGCAGGGTATTAGAGTCAACAAAAGTCCTTGAATTGGCCTGGAATATAGAAAACAATTTTGCAATTTTCTTGGATTTTTTCAATATAGTTATGGCTTTTTCTGCAGATATTTCACGTGTATGGCATTAGGGTTAGCTTGCATATTTATAGAGGAATGGAATTAGGTCAGAATCTTGCACAAAAATCCATTGGAATGATGATTGAATATTTGATTGAAAATCAAATCTTTTTGCATTTTCATGATTGAAGAAAGTTGCCAATTTTGGATGTTTTGTATCTTTGACTTTGTGCACGAATTTGCCATCATATCTTGACCATATTTGCTTCACAAATTGATTGAAAAATCAAATCTTGCATTTTCCTACAATTTAAATTAATTAAATGAATTAATATTGATTAAAAATTCAATTAATTAATAAAAAATAAGAAAATAAATTCCATTAAGCTTGATGGGTCGTGCATAGGCCATGGGTCAAGTTTCAAGAAGAGATTTGAGGCCCATTAGCAAAAACAAAGTGTTTTGAGCAAAGTTGACTTTTGCAAATTCACAAAAATTTCCCAACTTCTCCAATGCATATCTTGCTCAATTTTGATCATATGAACATGTTCTTGGACATTTTGGAAAGGTATTGAAGTCCTCTAACCAATACATTTGGTCCCATGTCATTTGGATTTACCAATATCAAGTTATGGTCTTTGACTTAAAGTGCACTTTTGTTGACTTTTGAATTTGACCTATAATGTAGAAATTGATAACTTTTTATGAGAGCATTTCTTGGACTTGGAGTGTGAAGATGGATTGTAGGAAATGTCATCCCCTTCAAAATGAGCATTGGATGGAATTTTTCTGATGAACCATGAAAAAGTTATGCCCTGGTCAAGATACAGTTGACTTTTCTGCTGTCCAAAAATAGTAACTTTTTGCATCTTGATGATTTTTGAGCCATGCTTGTGGAATCATGATCAAGACTTGATCAAATGATTATTGTGAGCTCAAAATAAGATGTTGACCAAAAATTCTGACTTTTGACTGCAAAATGACCATTTTGCCCCTGCAGTTGACTGTGGATCAAATGAGGCTTTTGATTGTGCAATTTGGCACTGTGAGTCTTAAGACTTGACATGTAGGTGCTTGAGGATGTATATAGGCCCATGAGACTTGATTGAAGCATTGAAAACCCCAAATTCCTTGAAAGAATCAAAACCCTAATTTTGGCTGGCTTAGGAGGTGATTTGAACTGTACAAATCTTGAGAAATCTTGAGTAATTTGAAGACCATTCTTGACAAACCTTGAAGAATGTGGGAGGGAAAATTTTGGGGTACAACAGTTGCCCCTGTTCAATCTTCTTAAACCTGAGGATGTAGATTGGCTTGCATGCCTTTCGTGATCCGAAGGTGGAAGATGATTGAACACTAGAGTGCCCAGAAATTTGCACTCGCATGGTGTTAGTATCAGCAATGTGATGTCGAGAATGGGCTTACAGATGCCATTTGGAGAGATGATGGATAGGAAGATGGGCTTATAGATTCCATCTGGAGATATAACAGAATCTTGTCGGGGATGGGCTTATAGATGCCATCTGGAGATCGTTTGTTGAATTATGATTTTGTAAGTTGAAAGAGGGAACCCGTGTAGGGTTGCCTGATGATGAGTCCGTGTGAAACTGCACCTTGGAAGGAAGGAAACCTGTGTAAGGTTGAATGATGATGAGTCCGTGTGAAACTGCATCTTGGAAGGAAGGAAACATGTGTAGGTTTGACTGATGATGAGTCCGTGTAAAACTGCATTTGGAATTGAGAAGGAAACCTGTGTAGTGTTGACTGATGATGAGTCCGTGTAAAACTGCATTGGGAATTGAGAAGGAAACCTGTGTAGGGTTTCTTGATGACGAGTCCGTGTAAAATTGCGTCTTTGGAAAGAGAGAACCTGTGTAGAGTTTCTTGATGACGAGTCCGTGTAAAACTACGTCTTTGGAAAGAGAGAACCTGTGTAGGGTTTCTTGATGACGAGTCTGTGTAAAACTACATCTTTGGAAAGAGCGAACCTGTGTAGGGTTTCTTGATGACGAGTCCGTGTAAAACTTCATCTGGAGTTGAGAAGGAAACCTGTGTAGGGTTACTTCGGGATGAGTTCGTGTAAAACTTCTGGATGAACCGGGGTAAGGTTACTTTGAGATAAGTTCGTGTAAAACTTCAGGATGAACCGGGGTAAGGTTACTGTGAGATAAGTTCGTGTAAAACTTCAGGATGAACCGGGGTAAAGTTACTTTGAGATAAGTTCGTGTAAAACTTCTGGATGAACCGGGGTAAGGTTACTTTGAGATAAGTTTGTGTAAAACTTCAGGATGAACCGGGGTAAGGTTACTTTGAGATAAGTTCGTGTAAAACTTCAGGATGAACCGGGGTAAGGTTACTTTGAGATAAGTTTGTGTGAAACTTCAGGATGAACCGGGGTAAGGTTATCTTGACGATGAGTTCGTGTAAAACTTCGTCTTGGAACTGATAAGGAACCGATGTAGGGTTACTTTGATGATGAGTCCGTGTAAAACTTCATCTTGGAAATTAGAAGGAACCGGTGTAGGGTTGCCCGAGGATGAGTCAGTGTAAAACT
Source organism: Vicia faba (assembly GCA_948472305.1). NCBI lineage: Eukaryota > Viridiplantae > Streptophyta > Magnoliopsida > Fabales > Fabaceae > Vicia > Vicia faba. The sequence continues at coordinate 1,595,375,028 of OX451737.1, read as the reverse complement.
TCATCTGAAAGAGAAGGAACCGGTGTAGGGTTGCTTCATGATGAGTCCGTGTAAAACTTCATCTGAAATTGAGAAGGAACCGGTGTAGGGTTTCTTGAGGAAGAGCCCGTGTAAAACTTCATCTGAAAGAGAAAGAACCGGTGTAGGGTTACTTTGACGATGAGTCAGTGTAAAACTTCATCTTAAATTGAGAAGGAACCGATGTAGGGTTGCTTCATTATGATCAAGTAAATAATTGTCCTGTCTGGTTTCAGGTATTAACCCACGATCAGTCGTCCACAAAATTTTCTTGGCTTGCTATAGGTGTTGATCTGGAACTGCAAAGGTAGATGGTAATCATCTTTTGATTGACCTTTTCCTGAAAAGGCAAAACGTTAGCTGTATGCAATGTCATGATGCATGAACTGCATGATGTTAAGATGTTCTCAAGAATAAATGAGATTTGTGTTGTATGATGCGTATGCATGTCATAATGTATGAAGATGTGATGTTTTTAGCTGGGGAAAATAAATCCCGTAGCTGCTGGAGAATAGTGTTGAGTTCTTCGTTTCCACTGGGGATGATGACCAAAGATGATTTTGAGAATAAACCGGTAGGAGAAGATAACTCCGTTGGGGAATAAACTTGATGAGGAGATCACTCTGCGGGAAATTACTTTGTGGGAAGAGATGCTTTGCTGAGATTTTGACGATAACTCCGTTGGGGATTCCGTTGGTAAGCTCTATTGGGGAATTTGATGAACTCCTCTGGGGATATGAAGAACTTTGCTGAGGATAACCCAGTTAGACTCTGGTGGGGGATGACCTCTTGAATATGGCTGGGGAGAGATTTTTGTACTCTGCAGGGAATAAGCTTCCAGAATCTACTGGGGAGATGATTCAACTCTCCTGGGGAATAGTTTTGAGGAAATGGCTCCACTGGGGTATCTTGTATTCCGCCGGGGAACAATCTTATATTTCCGTCGAGGAATATTAAGACTGTCGGGGATGCTTGCTAGGGAATATCTGTATACTCTGCTGGGAAATATTAAGATCTACTGGGGATACCCAACTTCTTTGGTAGACTAACTCTGCTTGGGGGAAGAGTATTGCTGACTTGCTAGGGATACCGTACGGGGAGTGAAGGTATCTTGGTCATACTCTTCAACTGAATCTACCTTGGTACCTGGTGAACAGAGCAGCTTGTACAGTTCGGACAATTCTTATTGCCCCAGCTTCTGCGGGAGAAGGTACTTGTGAAGGGCTTGATGACTGCCGATTGACAAATCTTCTTTTGGTAGGCAAGTGATGAGATGAAGGGACATAGTCGTACGCTTTTGATCCCTAACTTTTTCCTGGACCGCCCTTTCGGGTTTTCAGTCCACTGGGGTACCCTTTTTTGCCCAAGCCGCCTTTTCAGGTTTTCGACTTGCCGGGTGTACGGATTTTTTTTTTTTTTTTTTTTTATTTTTATCCCTTATTTTTGCCCGAGCCCTTTTGGTTCGCCGGGAAGCCCTTATTTTTGCCTAGGCCAGTCAACCTAGCGGGTCTTTGTTCATGCGCAGTATTTTTTTGACTATGTCCACGTTCTCAGAGCGCAGGGAGTTGTCACTGTCAGTAGTGTTGTGTTGGCGTACTGCCAGAAGATGTTTGATTGTGCGAGATTTGTCGCTGGAATCCACGTCCAATACCCCAAGTGACCCAGGCGGAGATTTGCCCCTGGCTATTTGGCATTTTGAGAGATTCCTTGAATCTTGACTTAACTGCCCCAGATGACGGATAATGACCGTGTATGCCCCTTGGTTGGAAGTGTTTTTGTTCACTAGATATTCGTCGTGCGAATTTCTTTGCTGTTTGAACAAATAGTCATATGCAAACAACGTTATTTTAAGAATGCAAAGCTTATATCTGTTTTGAAGTTTTTGAAAATGCATTTTCAGTAAAACAAGCGAATTTTTGTAAAATGTGATGTCAACTCAGGATTCTACAATAAGCCCTATAGGAGTCAGGATACCTTTCGTAACAGTATGCTTTCGAACTAACCCATGCTTCAGCTAGGACTTTTAAGGGTTATAACGTGGTCTGGTTCACGGTTTAAGAAACAAAGGACAAAGGCTCAAATTTTATTTGTACCCACCCGTTATTCGTGATGTTCTTCGATCCTGAACTCAACTAATTGTGCATTAGATCTTGTTTGAGTCTTTGCTCTGACATACCAGCGATGGTTCGGATACTGAAAGTTTATTTTGAATAGGCAGTCATTTCTTTTTTGTTGAGAGTTTGTAGGACCTCTTTTTTTTTATATTTTATTATCCCTGTCTTTTTGCCTGAACTATTTCTTTTGTGATTACAGTCAGCGGGATGCCCCAGTTTTTGTAAGTCTCCTTCATAGGTTTTGACTTATTGGGCTTTTATTTTTTTTGAGACAATGACTGTCTGTCCTTACGATTATATGGAACCATCACCATCTTTTATTTTGGAAGGACTCCTTTGATGCCATTCATTGTGCACCTGGATCAACTGAGAGAACTACCCTGCCCCAGGTTTTAATTAAGGGTTTTAATTTTTGTGAAAAGAAAAACTCCAACTTCTTTAGCTCAAAAGGGTTGACTAGGGATTATCTTCCTTATAACTCCACTGTTTAGGATTTGAAACAACGCCTGTACCTCATCAGCGGGATCTGTTCAAAAGCATACTGTAAAGATCGTGGTATCATTTTCGTCATCCTCCCTCAAAAGGTTTAGAATTTTTTTTTATCGAGAGTTGAACATCACAAAAAAAATGAAAGCAATTTTAATCATAGTGAATACGAATGGATTGATTCAAAACAGACATATGCAATGCATTGATAAAGTAACAAAGTTTGACATGACTAAATGTTTGAACAATCAAAAGAAAATTACAAATTGAAAATTCCAATGAACAAAAAGTCTTCTTGTCTCAGGACTTGTCACTTCAAATGGTGAACCTTGGAGGGATGGTAGAAAAACTCAGCCTGGCCACCTTGGGTGAATTCTAATGCTCCTTCATCAATCAGGTTCTGGATCTTGTTCTTCAGAGCCCAACAGTCGTCGGTGTCGTGTCCTGGACTGTCAGAGTGGTATGCACACCTTTCATCAGGGTTATACTTTGGGGAGGTTGTGTTGGGATTCTTAGGAGGATCCCTTAACGTCACCAGATTCAATCTCAACAGGCATTGTAAAGCTTGAGACGGTGACACATTGAGCTTGGTGAATTGCCTCCTAGGCTTGTTTGGCTTGCTCTGATCAACCCATTGTTCTTGGCGAGGTTGTTGTTGGACCTGTGAGGTAGTAGAAACTTGGAGAGGTCCATTCTTCATCAAACCAAACCTTTGACTTCTCGGAAGTTGATTAATGATTTGATCCCCATCCTGGACCGTTTGCTTCATGTTGTTGCATCTGTCTTGATGAAGCTGGTTGACTATGGTTCTCAACTCTTCTTGCTCCCGAGCTAAGCCTTGGATGAGAGCCATCTGCCCCAGCATCTGGGTTTTCATTGCATCTACCTCAGCTTGCAGATGTTTCAGCCGTTCATCCTTACTGTCTTTTGGACTGTTCTTGACCAAATTCCCCATGAGGAGTGTTCTCAACTCTTCTTGCCCCTTGGATAGGCTTAGGAAGATTTCCTTGAACTGAGTCTCTTGAGTATGAAGCTCCTGGTTGTCTTGTTGGAGAGCCATTGCTGAAATAAACAGCGAGAACATGAGAGACCTGTAAAGGGTGACCTGTTATGCAATGATATGTATGTATGCATGCAATGTTTTCAAGGATCTCGCGGGGTAAACAAAGAAACTTGTTAGAATTTGAATCTGGTAGCTTAATTGAAGGAACTTCATGTTGTTGAGAGTCCTTCTTCAAGAGTTGAAGCTCACCATATCGAGTGGGTCATAGCCCCTGACTCAAGTCATCATGTTTTGATCTCCAAACAACCTTGGCGAGAGGAAAATAATTCCCCTTTTCCCCTTGCTAGACAGTTGGTTCATCATGTCCTGCATCACAGACCCTTGAGATCCTTGAAATGGGTTAGTCCTTATGCAGGATGTATGCAATGTTATGATGTTATGATGTTATGATAAAGACACACCACAAGTATTCACAGAAGGCAAACATGGCAGAAGCACACAAGTCACACAACAGCAGCCCTTAGATTTCAGGCCAGCATGAAGTTTAGGTACTACCCTTTTTCAGTTTCGGTTGGTTTAGACCCGTCCTAAAAATAGTAACCGGGTTCTAGAGGATCTCAATATCACTGACTACCCTCGATCGGTCATAACTCCAGCTTCGCAACCTTTTCTTGCGGCCGGAACCATCGCGAGAGTTTAGCCTCAAAGAGTGTAGCATACTGCTACTGTTCTATGGCCAAGTTGGTCAATTTAAGGTGCTAAGGTCAGTTGGTGCTTAATGACTCCTCAGAAGACCCATATTCTCCTCGTTCCAACACAAGGGATATCGGTACAGACCAAGGTGTCACACCAACGTAGCTACTGCTTCACCCGTGTCGGTCTACGCCGGACAGGTCCCTCATAGTTTATTGCTACTTACCTAAAGGGTATTCCCCAGATCCGGGTTAGGATCTATGAAACTCCAATACAAACCCACAATATTAAAGCAAACAAGGCATACAATTGAAAACATAGAGTGATCTAATCCTAAGGTACACCTCACTTATTATTTCCCCAGCAGAGTCGCCAGTTCTGTGATCGGTGGAAATAGAACTGACTGTTTTGAAATGTTGGTTTGCAAAATGTCGCGGTAAGCAAGAGTCGCCACCGTCTTTTATGTTCTCCAACAAGGAAAGGACAAAAGCACAGCAAAATTCCTTTTCGAGATTTTTCTCGGTTCGGGAGGTAGATTATAGAAAGGTAAGGTGTTAGCACCCTTTCTATCTGTGGTTATCCACAGGCTCTTAGGTACTTGCTCACTATGTTTTCAAAAATGTTTTGCTTTTCTTGTGTTTGTGGGTTTTGAAAAGAGTTTGTTTGAAAACTTCGTTTTGACTCTTGTATCAGTCCTCAAGAGTGTATGAAGTGTTTGTTTGAAAACTTTTATTTGAAAGTGTAGGTGCGAAAAGTATTTTTGTTTTGAAAGAGCAAGTACCTTATAACCTCTACCTACTCAAAAGAAATTAAGCTGTGTAAATGTCCTTTAGACAGTACTATCCCACTATTGAGAAGTAGGTAGCACCGTCGTTGGAGTTTCGGGTCAATTCGATTATAGGGACATGTGTGGTCACCAAAGCAATAGTATGACGCCTTAGCGGTAACCCTAATATCTTAGATCCTTTTTATCTGAGGCAACCATTTCGAGGCAACTTGGATCTTTAGACAGGAGGGCGACCTCTAAAACACCCTATACTCAATGACCACGTCGAGGCAACCAAGTGAGGCGTACCCTAGGAGTGGCATGTGCGAGTGTGTTAGGATTCAATTAAGTTATCTTTGAACATGTTATGGTGAGCTACGGGTTGATTTTAATTTTAGAGAAGTCTTGTCATGCATAATTAATTAACATACGTCTAGCAGTTTAAACATTGCGGGAAAGTAAATTGCGGAAAGTAAATCTACGCTATTACAAGGCATCGGGTATTTACATCGCCAAAAAACAAACCCTTGGAAAAAGTAAATGCGAGAAAAATTAAAGAAAGCGATAAAAAGTCCTAATTACGCTATTACATTCTCGGAGCAATTACATAAATATGATCAAAATAATAATCAAAAAGAATATGCGCGCGAGAATTGAATTGGAGAAGTCCTTAGGGTTTTGGCCCTTTTTGAGAAAGAATGAGTTTTTGATTATTTTTGCATTTAATTAAACCTAATTCTAATTAATTAAATAAAAGAAATATTTTTTAAGTTTTTTATGTTTTTAAGGAAATAAATAAAAATTGATTAAAATTGCCAAGAAAACCCTAATTCTAATTTATTTTATTTGTTATGAAAATAATTAAAGTTAACCTAATTAACTAAATTAATTACATTAGTATTTATTTACAAAAATAATAAATTAAAGGTGAAATTAATAATAATAAAAATATTTTAGTTTTCTGAATTTTATTATGAAAATAATTGATTATGTTAATTAAATAATAATGACAATAATAATTAGTAAAACAATTAAATAGAAATTAAAATATAAAAGAAAAAGAATAAAGAAACCAGGGGATGATGGGCCAGCTTTGGGAGGTGAGAAAGTAATTTTCAGGCCCATCAAGTTGTAAGCCTATTTGACTTTGGTGATTGCCCATACGTGCATTGACCAGGGAGCATGGTAGTCCTCCACTGATGACAACTGGATTGTTGCTTGAAGCCACATGGCGCTTGGACGTTTGATATGCATGGTGGGTACCCTTTTGGAAAGCTACACAAGAACATATTAAGAAAAATAGCATAAGCGTTTGGGTGGACCTGGGATTCGAACCCAGGTCCCAATGTTTCCAAGCCAGCACATCAACCACTACGCCATTTGCCTGCGTTTGTTATTTGGATAATAGGCAAATATTATATTGGACAATTAATAAACATGCTGTAAACAACATAAAAACGCGCGCTTATTTGAATTATCCAACCACGAACCAACACCTCATCATCGTCCTCGCTGTGCCTGCAAAAAATATACATTAGATAGCGGGGGTTTTTAACCCCCACAATATGCAATGACGAATAATAGCGATTAGGGCTGTGATTAAGATAAATATTTCTCGAATAGTCCAATGTGTTCGTCTGGTCTTGACGATTCCAACCATATGCCATATGAACCCTAATTGTTCCTGGATTGTAAAGCCCTAATTTGAAAGCTTATGAACCCTAAAATTCAATCATGGCAACTTTTGATTCTGTGCGTTTTAATCCAATTCAGTTATGCCAATAGATGCATGTGGTCTCAAGCAATGCAAAACAAACAATAAATCATGTTAAATGTGCATGAAATAAGCAATACGATTCTGAAAATAACAAGCAAACCGTGGTTCTGTAATGAGTGATTTCTTGAGCTTTAAGGCCTGACTTTGATTGCTACACGTTCCTGGGAACTCCTGCAAGGTATTAGAGTCAACAAAAGTCCTTGAATTGGCCTGGAATATAGAAAACAGTTTTACAATTTTCTTGGATTTTTTCAATATAGTTATGGCTTTTTCTACAGAGATTTCACGTGTATGGCATTAGGGTTAGCTTGCATATTTATAGAGGAATGGAATTAGGTCAGAATCTTGCACAAAAATCCATTGGAATGATGATTGAATATTTGATTGAAAATCAAATCTTTTTGCATTTTCATGATTGAATAAAGTTGCCAATTTTGGATGTTTTGTATCTTTGACTTTGTGCACGAATTTGCCATCATATCTTGACCATATTTGCTTCACAAATTGATTGAAAAATCAAATCTTGCATTTTCCTACAATTTAAATTAATTAAATGAATTAATATTGATTAAAAATTCAATTAATTAATAAAAAATAAGAAAATAAATTCCATTAAGCTTGATGGGTCGTGCATAGGCCATGGATAAAGTTTCAAGAAGAGATTTGAGGCCCATTAGCAAAAACAAAGTGTTTTGAGCAAAGTTGACTTTTGCAAATTCACAAAAATTTCCCAACTTCTCCAATGCACATCTTGCTCAATTTGGATCATATGAACATGTTCTTGGAAATTTTGCAAAGGTCTTGAAGTCCTCTAACCAATGCCTTTGGTCCCATGTCATTTGGATTTACCAATCTCAAGTTATGGTCTTTGACTTAAAGTGCACTTTTGTTGACTTTTGAATTTGACCTATAATGTAGAAATTGATAACTTTTTATGAGAGAATTTCTTGGACTTGGAGTGTGAAGATGGATTGTAGGAAATGTCATACCCTTCAAAATTAGCATTGGATGGAATTTTTCTGATGAACCATGAAAAAGTTATGCCCTGGTCAATATACAGTTGACTTTTCTGCTGTCCAAAAATAGTAACTTTTTGCATCTTGATGATTTTTGAGCCATGCTTGTGGAATCATGATCAAGACTTGATCAAATGATGATTGTGAGCTCAAAATAATATGTTGACCAAAAATTCTGACTTTTGACTCCAAAATGACCATTTTGCCCCTACAGTTGACTGTGGATCAAATGAGGCTTTTGACTGTGCAATTTGGCACTGTGAGTCTTGAGACTTGACATGTAGGTGCTTGAGGATGTATATAGGCCCATGAGACTTTATTGAAGCATTGAAAACCCCAAATTCCTTGAAAGAATCAAAACCCTAATTTTGGCTGGCTTAGGAGGTGGTTTGAACTGTACAACTCTTGAGAAATCTTGAGTAATTTGAAGACCATTCTTGACAAACCTTGAAGAATGTGGGAGGGAAAATTTTGGGGTACAACACATATGAAGACATGTAGGGACTTGACACTGATATTGTGGTTTATCGCCTACCTACAAAAGAGGACTTCCCTCCGGTGAAACAGAAGGTTCGACGTATGCGGCCGGATATGTCAGAATAGATCAAGGCTGAAGTCATGAAACAGTTTAATTCCGGTTTTTTAGCTGCCACCTCTTACCCACAATGGGTTTCTAATATGGTTCCAGTACCTAAGAAAGATGGTAATCTACGTATGTGTGTGGATTAAAAAGACTTGAATAGGGAAATCCCCAAGGATGACTTTCCGCTTCCCCACATTGACGTTCTTGTTGACAACACTGCACAACATATGGTATTCTCCTTCATGGATGGTTTCTCTGGGTATAATCAGATCAAAATGGCACTTGAGGATATGGAGAAGACAACCTTCGTTACACAGTGGGGAACTTTCTACTACGACGTTATGCCCTTTGGGTTGAAGAACACTGGGGCAACCTATCAGCGTGCCATGGTAGCATTGTTTCACGATATGATCCATCACGAGATAGAGGTCTACATAGATGATATGATAGCCAGGTCTCAGACTGAAGAGGAACACCTGGATCATCTACAGAAGCTGTTTGAAAGGTTGAAGAAGTACAAACTGAGGCTGGACCCGAATAAGTGCACGTTTGGAGTAAGATCCGGTAAGCTCTTAGGTTTCGTTGTCAGCGGAAAAGGAATTGAAGTGGACCCTACAAAGGTTAAAGCTATACAAGAAATGCCAACTCCTCACACTGAGAAGGAGGTCAGGGGATTCTTGGGATGTATGAACTACATTGCCAGATTCATTTCACATCTGACCGCTACTTGTGAGCCAATCTTCAAATTACTGAAGAAAGATCAAGAAATGAAGTCGAATGACGACTGCTAGAATGCCTTTGACAAAATCAAATAATATCTCCAAGAGCATCCAATTTTGATGCCGCGAGTTGAAGGAAGACCTCTGATCATGTACTTAACAGTATTAGAGAACTCAATGGGGTGTGTGCTGGGGCAGCATGACAAGTCTGGTCGAAAAGAGCATGCAATATACTACCTTAGCAAAAATTTTATCGACTGTGAAACAAGATACTCACTGCTCGAGAAACTTGTTGCACTTTGGCATGGACTGCTCGCAGACTAAGACAATATATGTTGACTCACACTACCTTGTTGATATCTAAAATGGATCATATCAAGTACATCTTTGAGAAGCCCGCTCTCTCCGGAAGAATAGCAATATGGAAGATGATCATGACTGAATACGAAATTCAATACACAACCCAGAAAGCAATCAAGGGAAGTGTATTAGCTGATCATTTGGCTCATCAGGCTGTGGACAATTACCAATCCATGAATTTTAAGTTACCGGACGAGAACATCATGTTAATAACTGGTTGTGTAGAACCTGGACCTGATGAAGGACCTGAAAAAGGATCCAGATGGACTATGGTTTTTGACGAAGCTTCCAATGCTCTTGGAAATGACATCAGCGTTGTGATCATATCTCCTAAAGGCTGTCATACTCCTTTAACTGCCAGGCTATGTTTCAACTGTACCAACAACATGGCTGAGTATGAAGCATGCATCATGAGTTTCAAAGCTGCAATCAATTTAAAGATCAAGTTCTTAAGTGTGTTTGGAGACTCGGCTTTGGTAATCAGCCAGATCAAATGAGAATGGGACACGAAGCCTCCTAATCTCATCCCGTACAAAGAACATGTGTTGACATTAATCCCATACTTTGAAGAAATTACGTTTGAGCATTTTCCACGAGAGGAAAATCAACAAGCAGGCGTGCTAGCTTTAATGTCATCCATGTTCAAGGTTAGGTGGGATAATGAGGCTCCTCGGATCACCATTGAGAGGATGTACGAACCAGCATACTGTCACGAGATTGATATTGAAGACGTAGTGGACAAGCCTTGGTTCCATGAAGTCAAAAGATATCTCGAAAGCCAAGAATATCCCGAAGGAGCTTCAGTCAATGATAAGAAGTTCCTAAGCATATCTCTGCTAAGTTCTTTCTCAGTAACGAGATCCTCTACAAGTGAAATCATGACTCTACCTTGCTTCAGTGTGTAGACAAGAGTGAGGCAGAAAGGATTATGGCTGACTTACACGAAGGTACCTTTGGCACTCCTTCTAGTGGACATTCAATGGCTAAAAAGATCCTACGGGCAGGATACTACTGGTCCACTATGGAAGCAGACTGTTATCAGCATTCACAGACTTGTCACAAATGCGAGATCTATGCTGATAAAGTAAACGTGCCTCTGGTTCCTCTAAACATTTTGACTGCTCCATGGCCATTTGCAATGTGGGGCATCGATATGATTGGAGAAATCAGACCTACAACTTCTAATGGGCACTACTTCATCCTGGTTTCCATTGATTACTTCACGAAGTGGGTCGAGGAAGCTTCATTCGCTTCTAATACCAAGAACATTATGGCATGATTCATCAAACATAACATTATCTACCGGTACGGTATTCCAGAAAGAATCATTACAGATAATGGTACCAATCTCAACAACACTATGATCACCGAGCTCTGCATGCAATTCAAAATCCAGCATCATAACTCTTCTCCCTACTGGCCGAAGATGAATGGCACTATAGAGGCTGCTAATAAAAATATGAAGAAGATCATCCAGAAGATGAAGGTGACATATAAAGATAGGCATGAGATGTTACCATTTTCTCTTCATGGTTATCGCACCATAATGCACATATCAACATGGGCAACTCCTTTCTCTTTGGTATATGGTATGGAAGTTGTCCCGCCCATTAAAATCTAGATCCCTTTCCTGAGAATCATGAAGGATGCAGGGCTGAGTGAAGACGAATGGTTTCAGACTCAACTCAACCAATTAAACATGATTGACGAGAAGAGGCTCGCGGCTATCTACCATGGTCAAATGTACCAAAAACGTATGATCAAAGCTTTTAACAAGAAGGTCAGACGTCAGGTATATCAGGCTGATGACCTGGTAATCAAGCGCATCATACTGCCGCAAGGTGATCCCATGGGAAAATGGACTCCCACATACGAAGGGCCATTTCTGATCAAGAACATATTTTCTGGTGGAGCCATGATCTTAACCACTATGGATGGTGACGACCTTCTGCACCCGGTAAACACGGACATAGTTAAAAGATACTACGCGTGAACAAAGACCCGCTAGGTTAACTGGCCTGGGAAAAAATTAGGGCATCTCGGCGAACCAAAAGGGTTCGGGAAAAAATTAGGGATATACATGAAAAAATCTGTACACCTGGCAATTCGAAAACTTGAAAAGACAGCTTGGGTAAAAAAGGGTATCCCGGTGGATTGAAAAACCGAAGGGGCGGTCCAGACAAAAGTTAGGGATTTAAAGCGTATAACTATGTCCCGTTGGATCACCTTACGTCCAATCTTCAGTACCAACTATTAAGCTCAAGTGGTACAAATCAATCCAGACAGCTTCAGACAAGCAGCGAAAGAGATGAGAGGCTCAAAGGCATAAAGGCAATAGCAGAATGGGAACTCAATGGGATTATTTCACATAGTTGTTTTTCTTTGTATAGTATTTTTGTATAATTCCCATTCTTACGACAATATTCTCTTACTAGGATGCTTGTCTCCTTGTACAAAAACGCTAATTTCAAGTTAATACAAAACTACTTCTTTGAAAGTTCCAAATTTCTGTTTTTATTTTTCTGTTTTGTATGCGAAAACGTCCAGTGATTATTTTTGAACATATGCATTTGAATATGATTACTGATTACAAATACACGCATAAAATCAGAAAGAAAATTTCTAATGACTTTAAGAAATGGGACAATATCTAAGGGTCATCCATAAAATCCCCGCAGATGGTTTCCCCGACAGTTACCTTCTTCAGCAGGTACAGAGGCAAGGGCATTCTACTACAAGATCACTGCGATACTCACAGTAGGTAACCAATTGATGTCAATTGTTCTCGCATCCCTGGAAGAGCAAAAATCTCCAATTACTGCTCCAACAATAAAAATTCCCCAGTGAAGTCACCAAGCTTCTCAAGATTCTCCAACAGGATTCCGACAAAATCCCTGAGAAGTTTATGGAGTTCACCTCCCGGAGAAGAGTTTTATAAATCTCAAGTAGTTTATAAAGCCTTATCCCCAGTAGAGTTTATTTCTCTAGCGACGGGAATTAACCCCCCAACGGAAATTGAAGAATCACTTTCTCTACTCACCAATAGCAGTCCGGAATTCAGCTTCCTATCAACAGTCAGGGATTTATTTTCCCAGACAAAGATCTTGCACAACAGCGTTACATGTTCATACATCTTGGCATGTGCATACAAATACATATATCATAATCTCATTTATTTTAGGATCACCATGCAATTCATACATCATGGCATCACATGAAACTGATTTTACCTTTTCAGGTTAAATTAGAAAATAGACAAATGCTATCAACTTTTACAACAGGTCAGAGATTAATGCCCGAAACCAGACGGGGAAACTATCTGCACGACCAAGTGGTATGAACTCCCGAAACAAGATGGGTTTACCAACAAATGCAGCAGGTCAGAGTTTAATACCTGTAACAAGCCAGGACAACTATCTCAACAACCAATAATTGTCACGTTCCAGATTAATACCTGTAACCAGCCAGGAAAACTATTTATGGACGACCGACTGTGGATTAATACCTGTAACAAGCTAGGAGAACTATCTACATGAAGAGATTGAAGATTAATACCTGTAACAAGCCAGGAAAACTATCTTTATTTCTTAAGTCACAGATTAATGCCCGAAACCAGACGAGGAAACAATCTATGTGACCAACAAAACAAGTTCCAGATTAATGCCTGAAACCAGCCAGGAAAATTATCTACGGACGACCAACTATGGATTAATACCTATAACAAGCCAGGAGAACTATCTACATGAAGAGATTGAAGATTAATACCTGTAACAAGCCAGGAAAACTATCTTTCTTTTTCAGGTCAGATATTAATACCTGTAACAAACCAGGATAACTATCTCGACGACCGACAAAAAACAAGTTTCAAATTAATACCTGTAACAAGCCAGGAGAACTATCTGTGGATGACCGTTTGTAGGTTAATACCTGTAACAAGCCAGGGAAGCTATCTACATGAGGAGATTAAAGATTAACACCTATAACAAGCCAGGAAAACTATCTTTCTTTCTCAGGTCAGAGATTAATACCTGAAACCAGCCAGGACAACTATCTCAGCGACCGACAATTTTCAAGTTCCAAATTAATACCTAAAACTAGCCAGGACAACTATCTGTGAACAGCTGATTATGGATCAATACCTGAAACCAGACAGGAAACTATCTACACGGCCAGATGAAACAGCCCTACCTAGGTTATTTCTCATACACTTCCAAATGAAGTCTTACCCGGACTTATCCTGAAACAGCCCTACACAAGCTCTTTCTAATACATTATCCCCAGCAAATTACTATGAAACCTGGATTTTAACCAGAATGCAGCGAACTTTCATCTCTCCAGTATAGAGATAACTCCTCAGTAGAACCTTGGACAACTAAAGTTCCTAGATTCTATTCCCCACAGGGTTTTCCTCAAGCAGGAGAACAATAGAAGTCAACACTCCCCAGCGGACTCCTCCTCAGACAGCAGGAACGGAATCCCCCCGAAGAGACCTCCGATGAAGACAACATCTGCTTTGGACGACATCTTTAAGCCCACCTTCGACGACTCCCCGTCATATCCCTTGGATGGCGTCTTTAAGCCCATCTCCAATGAATCTCCGTCACCTCTCCAAATGGCATCTGTAAGCCCATTCCTAATATCATCAACCAACGGTGTTACTTCATGCGAGTGCAAATTTCTTAGCACTCTAGTGTTCAATCATCTTCCACCTTCAGATCACGAAAGGTAGACAAGCCAATCTAAATCCTCATGTTTAAGAAGATTGAACAGGGGCAGTTGTTATACCCCAAAATTTTCCCTCTCATTTTCACTCAAGACATGCTTCTAGAGGTCCTCATTTGCTCAAGGTTGACCAAGATTTTATCAGACAAACTCTCCTCCTAAGCAATGAACCTCTAATTAGGGTTTCACTTTTCATCAAGATGTGTAAGCTCCAAAGGTCTCAAATGTTTTCCATGGTCCTAATATGCCTTCAAGATTTCCCATGACAAATTTCATGCTTGCCACTATAAGTTTGCTCAGTAAATTGCTCAAATGGTTGAAAATCAATTGTGTTAGGTTAAAAGTCAATTGGGGCCTATATACAGTCAAACTTCAATTTTTTTGGTCAACATCAACGTTTTGAAGTGATATCCATCATCTGATCAAGGGTTGATCACGATTCCTCAAGAAATGCTCCTAATTCATCAGAAGTCAAGAATTGCTAATTAGGGTTTCTATAGGAAAAGTCAACCAAACTTTGACTAGGCATAACTTTCACATATTTCATCCATTTCCCCCCAACCAAAGCTCATTTTGAAGAAACTCCAATTCCCTACAACATCTCATTTTCCCTAAAGATCAAGAGATGCACTATTTGGAAGATACCAGCTCATACATTACATATCATTTTTAGAAAGTCAACAAAAGTCACTTTTTGTCAAGACCATTTACATCAAGATAAATTCTTCAAATTCAAAATTGATCAAAAGAGGGATTGAAGTAAACATCTTGGGCTTTCCAAAAAGTCCAATATCATCATCATGAGATAAAAATTGGGCAAGATATTTCTTTCCCAAGTTGAGGAAATTTGGGAAGTTTCAAGAATTGTACATTGAGAAAATTTGAACTTTTGAGTCAAGGGATTAACATTTTAGGCTTCAATCATCTTCCTAAGATTATAGAGGACCTCTAATTTCATTCTTACCTTGCCTTGCATTTTTCATCTATTTTATTCATATTTATTTTGTTTTTATTCACCTAAATACAACATAAATCATATAAAATAGTAAATGATGGATCATGATAAGTAGGCTTTTGGTTTGATTTGATTTCAAGCCCACAAATTCGTGTAGGGGGTGTCCAAGTTCATTCAGCATCAAACATGGCATGAAATCTCCAATTATGGAATTTTTTCAAATATTGATCATGGTTTGAAAACAATTTTTATGGTTGAGATTCTTTCCATGTAACCTTGTCTTCTCCTTTTACTCTATAAATATTGTCTCCTTGAAAGCCAAACACACACAGATACAACCTAAAGAGAGCACACGAAATTCACAAAAAATCTTCCTAAATTATGAAATCCAAGAGTGCAATTCCAGCTTTCCTCAATCCAAACCAAAGATCCAAACATATTCCTGGAGTTTCCCTGAAGCATTTACGATCATCACCAAGTCCTGAAACGCCACGAAACGATCCCACCAGTTTGCACAGTTTGCAATTCTTGTCCATTTTATTTTTGTTTAATTCGTGTAATATAAATACATTTTGGCCAAGCATTACTGATCATTTAAATATTTGCAAGCTTTATGTATAGTTGGATTAAGGTTTTGGTGCAGGAATCGTACGTTGCCATTGTTAGGGTTTATACCTCCAAATTGGGGTATTTTGAAATAGCCAAAATTAGGCCCAACCAAGGGTACCATTGTGCTCCGGAGGTTGAAGCCAATCAATCCATGGCCTCACATTGAATTTATTTTGCGTATTGTAGTTTTTTTTAAATTGCAGGTACTATAGTGACAGATAAAAACTGTCACTATATGTCTTATTACAGAAGACGACGGAGGGGGGAAGAAGATAATGCGTGGCAGCCTACAATTGGCCTGTTAGAATCATTGCGCATGTTTTTTTTCCTCCAATATTGACAATTTTTTGTATTTTATATTATTAATTGATTTTATATAATGAATGGTATGATAGCTCGGTTGGCAGGGAAGCGTGTATGTGAGGGGGAGGACATGGGTTTGACTCCCATGTCCAGCATTTTATTTTCTAACATTTGTTTCATGCAGATCTAGTGCTCCTTGTAGCCAAATGTGCATCATACACCATCAATTATGTGCCATCAGATATCCATCTGATCAGATCTAGCACACTTCATCTGCAGGCTCACCATGTGCCATCTAGAAACAATCCACATTAGATCCAGAAGCAAATATGGGCTTCTCCCTTCATGGGCCAGCGAATTCAACAATGCACCCCCCATTTATTTTTTATATCAGGCGCAACTCTATGTTTTTTTTATTTTCTTTTTTTAGTTTTTTTTGTTTAGTTTATATTTTACTTTTTAATCTTTTTTCTAACAAATCATAAAAAAAAATCAAATAAATAAATAAATAGATTTAGGTTTTTTTCTAAAATTATTTTAATTAATTAATTAATTATTTTAATTCTAATTTATCAACTTAAAATCAATTAGACTTAGGTTCATTTTAATTCAAATGTTTTCTTAATAAAAAACACAAAAATATTAGAATTATGTTAATTTCAATATTTATTTTCTTAAATTAAATTTAGATTTTGTTTAATTATTTTTCTTGAAATAAATAAAAATAAAACCAAAATACATTCATTCTTAGGATTTTTTAGACGTAATATTTCATTCCGCGCGCATTATTTTTATTCTCGCATTTTATATAATAATGTAACTGATTACGGGATGTAATAGTCTAGGTTTAAAATTCCGCATTTTATTTTCTTGCATCTTTTATGTAACTGTCCCGAAGCATTGTAATAGTGTAGGATCTAAATTCTCGCACTATATTTTCTGTATAATATTACTGTTAGTAAATAGGATTGTATGGAAAGACTGAAAATTAAAACGTTAGCAAACCTAAATGCACAAGATAAATAACTGAATTGAATTAATTGCCCACATACACCTCTAGGGTACGCCCACTTTGGTTGCCTTTCAGAAAAAATAGTCATGTCCCTCGAAACGGGGACACTTTAGCAAAGACCCGCAAAATAAAAGATCATAGTCCCTCGATGACCCTACAGTTGTCTCTCAGTAAATGATCTAGTCCTTAAACAAAATTGCTAAAGCGTCTCTATATGTTGCCTTTGGAGGGGGTCATAGGAGATGGAGAGAGGGTCATAGCATGGAAATGGAAAGGGACATCCATTAACTAAGCTTTGAAGGCAAAATCAGACACATTAAAGGATTGACTTTTTTGATGAGTTTCTACCCCTTTGAGCTTTGGGATGAACCTGGACATGTTTGACTTCTTCAAATAACCTCAACCCTTGCTCTTCGATTGGCCTAGAGTTGCCTCATTTGAATTGCTCCAATCCTCATCATTAGGGCTTCTTAGATTTAGCCCATATTTGTCTTGGTAGCTTGGTATGAAACTTTTCAACTAACCCAATCGAAACTCTTTTCTGGCCAGTAGAAGCTTCTTTTGTCATGAATGTGATTGTGCAAGAGGCTTAGGCCTGGCAGTATGTAGGACCTTGGCCAGCAAGTATTTTGAACCAAACTCATCAAAAGGCAAAACAAGCTTGTTTCCCACAATTATGTATCCTTCGAATGGACCACATGTATGTCCTTCGAAGGTACCATTTGTGTGTTCTTCAAATGGACCAAATGAATGCTTCTTCGAATGGACCATATGAATGAGTCTTTGAAGGGACCATTTTCTGCCTTAGTAGCTTGATCTGAAACTCTTCAACTATCCTAAATGAAAACTCCTTTCCGGGCAATCAAAAATTCTCTTGTTACCTCCTTCGAATGCAATTGTGTAGGAGGCTTGGGCTTATCCGCATGTGGGACTTTGGCCAGCAAACCTCTTGGACCTAGACTCGTCATAAAACAAACTGGTTGTCCATAATAACGTGTCCTTTGAATGGGATAATTGTAGGTCCTTTGAAGGCACCATTTGTGTGTCCTTCGAATGGACCTTTGGAATGCTTCTTCGAATGGACCTTTCGAAAGTTTCTTCGAAGGGACCATCTTGTGTGTCGAAGTATGGAAAACTATGTGTTGAAGGTTTTTAGGCCTGAAGATAGACATTTCCCAGTCGAATCTTGCATGTAGATAGCCATTGCTTTGTGAATCGAAGGTCAGTTGAAAGGGGCCTTTTGCCTTGTGGATCGAAGGCAAGTTGAGGAAGCCTTTTGCCTTGTACGTTGTAGTCACGTATAAAGGAAGTCATTTCCTTGTGGGTCGAAGCACACATGGAAGAAGCTCTTGCCTTGTGAATCGAAGGCATGTAGGAACTCCTTTGTCTAGTGAATCCAAGGCAAGTCTGAAGAACCCTTTGCCTTGTGAATCCAAGGCAAGCATGAAGAGGCCTTTTGCCTTGTGAATCAAAATAAACCTGCAGGAGGCCATTGCTCAATCGAAACAAGCGTATAGGAGGTTACTGCTTGTGAATCGAAGCAAACTTGTATGGGGCTACTGTTGGCGAATCGAATAAACCATGTAGGGGGCCATATACCCAAATGAAACCTATGGACCGAAGCTTTCTCGAAGGGGACCGAATGCTCAATCGAAATTTGTGGACCAAAGCTTGATCAAAGGATTTTAAATTCCCAATCAAAGACTTTGAAATCAAGGCTAACTTGAAGGACTTTAGATGCCCAATCAAAGACTTTGAAATCAAGGCTAACTTGAAGGATTTCAGATGCCCAATCGAAGACTTTGAAATCAAGGCTAACTTGAAGGATTTCAGATGCCCAATCAAAGACTTGGAAATCAAGGCTACATGCTCTTCTTTGATTTGATGCCTGAAAGCCAAAAATCCAATTGTATTTGTGTGAACTTGGAATTTTGAAAATCCTTGTGAGAAAATGTCTTGAGAAAAAGGGAGGGCAAATTTTGGGGTACAACAGCTGCCCATATTCAATCCTCTTAAACCTGAAGATTTAGATTGGCTTGTTTGCCTTTCGTGATCTGAAGGTGGAAGATTATTGAACATTAGAGTGCCCAAAAATTTGTACTCGCATGATGTGATGGTTGACTGTGTACGGAATGGACTTAAAGATGCCATTTGGAGAAGATGACTAAGAGTTTCCAGAGATGGGCATAAAGATGCCATCCAAAGTAGATGCTGACTTCATAAGAGGTCTCTTTGTGGGGAATTCCCGTTCCTGCTATCTGAGGAGGATTCCACTGGGGAAGGTTGATTTCTATTATTCTCCTGCTTAAGGAAGACTATGTGGGGAATAGAGTCTAGGAACTTCAGTTGTCCAAGGCTCTACGGAGGAATTATCTCTGGAAAAGTTTTTTGTTTTCTGGTTGAACTCTAGGCTTCATAGTAACTTTCTAGGGAGAATGAAGTTAACAATTATCTGAAAATGTATTAGAAGGAGCCTGTGTAGGGATGCTTCAGGATGAGTCTGTGTTAGACCGCATCTGGAAACTGTGAGAAGGAATCCGTTTAAGATTGCTTCAGGATGAGTTCGTGTTAGACTGCATATGGAGATCACAAGAAGAAACCCGTGATTGCTTCAGGATGAGCCCGTGTAAAGCTGCATATGGAGATCATGAGAAGGAACCCGTGTAAGATTGTTTCATCTGGTCATGTAGATAGTTTTCTTGTCTGGTTTTAGGTATTAATTTACAATCAGTCATTCTCAGATAGTTGTCCTGTCTTGTTTCAGGTATTAATATGGAACTTGCTTTTGGTTGTTGAGATAGTTGTCCTATCTGGTTTCAGGTATTAATCTATTACCTAAGAGAAAGAAAGATAGTTTTCTCGTCTTGTTTCGGGTATTGATCTCCAATCTATCCATGTAGATAGTTTTCCTGTCTGGTTTCAGGCATTAATTTACAATCAGTCGTCCACAGATAGTTGTCCTGTCTTCTTTCAGGTATTAATCTGGAACTTTTTTTGTTGGTCGTTGAGATAGTTGTCCTGTCTAATTTACTAGCATTTATATAAAGCGGTAAATTGCGGAAAGTAAAAATACTAAACTATTACATCATTAGGGGAGGGGGTATACAAATTTACAAATGGAGATTTTGCAAGGAAATTAAATCTAATTAACTATTACAACCATATTGAATATTGTACAAAATTGAAAATAAAATGCAAGAATGTAAATGGAAAAAGAAATGATTTTGTTTGGTTTTCATGAAAAGGTTTTAACCTAAACCTAATTAAGAAAAATGATTAATGGAAATTAAATAAAATTAACTCAAACTAAATAAGAAAAGAAATTAGCTAAAAAAATATTTTTTAGGGTTTTATTTATGAAAAGGTTTTAAATTAATAAAAATAATATGAATATTAATTAATTAAAAGAAACCTAAGTTCTAAATTAATTTTAATTGCAAGAAAATAATATAATAGTTAAACCTAAACCTAAATATTAATTATTAAGAAAATGTTTTTATTCTTTTAGTTTTATAAAACAAATAATAAGTGTAAAAATAATAAATAAAATATTATTGGATTTTTATTAATAACAATAAAAATATTAATAATAATAATAATGATAAAGGAAAAAGAAATAAAAATAAAATAAGAAAAAGAAAATAATAATGAAAATTGGGCCAGGGGGTGCTGAAGTAAGGCAGGGAGTTAGAAGCCAGCAAAAAGAACAAAGGCCCAGTGTGGAGGCCCGGGCGTGCTGTTTGGAAACAAAAAAAAAGAGTGAAAATATGGAAAATGAAAAAAGGTAGCGCGCTGGGTGTTGAACCCACGCCCTCCTGGTTACTAGCACACTGTCTTACCTCTAGGGTGGCTATACATCCGTTTACTTATATCAAACCATAAATATATATTACAAATCAAGTCTATGGCCTGAACTTCATCTTTAACCTCACGCCCAGCCAAACAATATGCAACTTATTCATCTCTCAACAAAAATGGAAAGTACAAACATGAAAGTTGTTGCCTTTCTTCCCATGAATCCAACCATATAAATAACTATAGCTATAAATCCAAGATGAGTGAGAATTTTTATGGCCCTAATTTAAAACCTAAAATTTTTAGAAACTTCAACTCCAAAATTCTTTGAGCTCAGGCCATATAAATGCAAACTATGGATATGTACAACTTCATTGCAATGGTATCTACATTTTATCTTTGAAAATGGAAGCCTAACAATGCCTATATGAATAGTTCAAAAGTCAGAAAACTTACCTTGCAAAAGGGTATCGTGTTTTGAGTTGGAGCAGCTTTCAATGAGTTCTAGTGAATAGGTTAGCTTCCTCAAGTTTCCAGGAAGCTAATGTGATGCTTGTCTTGTGCTGAAAGTGAATGAGGAGTTCTGGAGAAGTCAAGCTCCAGACCCCTATTTTTGAAAATGGAACTTGATGATGGAGGTGTTACAGTTAGGAAAAAGGACTTTGGATGGTTTGTGTGATACGGTGGCAGAACCGACTATTAATACTGGTTTGCATTTCTTGTTCGCAAAATGTCACGGTAAGCAAGAGTTGCCACCGACTTTTATTTTATCCAATCATGAAAAGGAAAAAGAACAGAAAAAAACCTTTTTCGAGATGTTTCTGAGTACAGGGGGTAGATTATAGAAAGGGAAGGTGTTATCACCCTTTCTATCCATGGTTTTTCATGGGCTCTTAGGTACTTTGCTCATTTTTAAAATTGCTTATGTGTGCTTTTCTTTGAAAAGTTTTATTTTACTTCGTTTTAACCCTTGTTTCTGTCCTCAAGAGTGTTACGAAGTTGTTATTGAAAACTTTGTTTGGGAAAGTGTTTGTGTGAAAACTTTTGTTTGAGCAAGTACTTAAGAGTTTTCTACCTACTCGAAAAAGACTGTTCGTTTTCCTTTTAGACAGTGCTATCCCATTATTGAGAAATAGGTAACATTGTCGTTTGAGTTTTAAAGGGACGTTCGAAGGGACGAAATGGTCACTGAAGGCAACAAGTAAGTATACCTTAGCTTTTCGAAGGGACTATCGTCATAAGATCACTTCATAGACAACTCGAGGGACAAGTAGGGACTGTAATCTTTATGACGACTTTGAATCGCGGGTCATTGCTAAGGTATCCCTACATTTGAGGGACACGACCATTATTTCCGAGGCAACCGAGTGAGGCAAACCCTAGGAGTGAGCATGTGCATGTGTTTGATTTCAGTTATTTAATCTTTGCACAATTAAGGTGATCTAGTGTTTTAATTTCCAGTTAGTCTTTCCATATAATCCTATTAACATTTATCTAAGCAGTTGATAATTTGCGAGAATTAAAAAAATGCGGAAAGTTAAAAGGTCTTAACTATTACAGGGCTTTTGCGGATACATAATTATCTTGACTGTAAAAAAATGCGGAATTTATACCCTAATTACTATTACAACCTCAAAACAGTTACAATAATAATAATCAAAACGGTAGTTAAAACGCGTGCGACGGGTTAAATGCGAAGACGATTAGAAAACCTAAAAAATCTAATTTGAGAAAAGAATATTTAAGTTATTTTTGAAGGAAAAATAATTATTTACAAAACTCTAATTTCTAATTGATTTTAATTATGAAAAAGGAGTTAAGTTAACCTAATTTGAATTAAATTAATTAATTACGGAAATAAAATATTTTTATGAAAAATATGATTTTCAATGTTTTTTGTGATTTGTTGATTTAATGAAGAAAAAAAATTCTTGGTGTTATTTATAAAAAGTGAATAATTAATAAACTAATTAAAATAAAGGAATTAAGATAAAAAGAAAGGAAATTGGGCCTGTTTTGTAAGCTGAATGGGGGGTGTATTTGTGAAATTTGCTCAGGCCCACCAAGCTGAAGCCCAGTCCCACGTTTGAGATCTAGTGTTGCTCCTTGCTATTGATGCACCTTGGTCTTTCATTCATGGGCGTTGGATCTGGCTAGCAATGAATCCAATGGTTGGATTGTGGATGGTGCATGGTGAGCGTTGGAGATGGTGATCTACAGGATTTTGCAAAGAAGAATAAAAACAAGGAAAATTGCTGGGACTTGGGATCGAACCCAGGTCCTCCCACTCAAATCATGTACGCCTTGGCCAACTGAGCTGCGTGACTTATTTGTTAATTAAATAACAATAATCCATAATATATGTTAAAACGTGAGTTTGTGGACAAAACAAAACAAAAACACGCGCCAGTTTGAATGGTCCAGTGGTTGGCTGCCACGTTATTATCTTCTTCGCAGGTAAGTCGTCTTAGGTAAGTAACTTATACCTACGGACATCTTCCATAGCTACAAACCTGCAAATTTCCAAAATCCAGTACAGGCATGATAAATGAATGATGGCTATACCAATCAAATTATTTTGACCTCACGAGTACGACGGTACCCTTTGTGTAGGCCAATTTTACCTGTATCAAGAAACCCCAAAACGTGACCTCAAACCCTAATAATGGCAACTCTGGATATAAGCATCAAAATGCAAAATCAAGTAAACCAAAATGTTCTAAAGGCTCATACAAACACAATGCTACATTCAATAATGGTTAATCATGCATGAATTGCAAAATACGATTCAAGTTAGGGAAGGTAAACTGTGGCTCTGTAACATGCGTTTCTGGGCATGAACATGCTTGCAATTGATCCAGTTATGTTCCTGAGATGTCCAACAATCTATTGGCAATGCTAGAATGGCTTGAATTGGCCCCCAAGCTTAAAACCGAGTCACTACTTTTTGTCAATTTTTTGAGTTTTGTTCTTTGTTTCTCAGGACTGCAACCCCTTGTCTTTGTGCATGGCTTTGTTCATTATATATCCTTGAACGAATTAGGATTGTAAAAACCACTAGTATCTTTGCAATTTTTGAAGATTTGATTTGGTTTTCATGTAGTATGATATCCTTCCAAATTTGGCCTAATCATGCCATTCTTGTGCCAATTAGCTTTGATTCGATTTGATTCTAACATGCCAGCATAATGAGCTTGTGATTTTGTCCAAAATCCAATCAAAACAAATCTTTGCTATTATTTACCATTTATTTGATTTAATTCTATTTTCTAATTAATAAAAAATCAAAATAAAATAGATAATGAATCAAATAACATGTGAGTGAATATTTGGGTCGTGGACCATGTTATAAGTGAGGTGCAAGCATAAAAAGTTAGGCCCATTTGGCAAAAAATTCATTTTTGAGCACATTTGACTTTTGGCAATTTTGCAAAAAAGGCCAACTTTGACAAGGCATATCTCTTCCAATTTTAACCCTAGAGAGGTGTTCTTTGACTTTTTAGAAATATTAGGGTATTCCCTAAACAACTCTTTTGCTCTCATCTCAATTGGGTCTTCCATGTTCATGTAAGAAGCTTTGACCCAAAAAGTGTTTTTGTTGACTTTTCAAAAGGACCTATAATGTGGAAATTCATATCTTCTTGTGAGTTCATATTTTGAACTTGAGGACTGGAGATGAATTGTAGGGAATTGCATCCTCTTCAAAATGATCCTTGGATGGAAAATTTCTGATAAAGTATGAAGAAGTTATGCTTGGTCAAAGTTTGGTTGACTTTTCCTAAGAAACCCTAATTTAGCAACTTTTGGGTTTTGATGAATTTGGGGCATTCCTTGAGGAATCATGATCAACCCTTGATCAAATGATGGATGTAACTTCAAAATTCGATGTTAACCAAAAATATTGAAGTTTGACTGTATGTGGGCCACAGTTGACTTTTGACCTAATACAGTCGATTCTCAAGCATCTGAGCAGTTAACTGAGCAAACTTCTTGTGCAAG
This sequence comes from Vicia faba, assembly GCA_948472305.1. Classification (NCBI taxonomy): domain Eukaryota; kingdom Viridiplantae; phylum Streptophyta; class Magnoliopsida; order Fabales; family Fabaceae; genus Vicia; species Vicia faba. The sequence continues at coordinate 1,595,350,098 of OX451737.1, read as the reverse complement.
GCTTGGAATTTAACATGAAGGGTCTTGAGAACATATTAGGACCATGGAGAGCATATGGTGTCTTTGGAGTTCACCCATCTTGATGAAAATGGAAACCCTAGTTTGAGGTACATTGTCTTAGGAGAGAGTTTGTCTGGTCAACTCTTGGGCATCCTTGAGCAAGTTGAGGACCTAAATGGGCATGTGTTGAGTAAAATGAGAGGGAAAATTTTGGGGTACAACATCTTCCCATGTTCAATCTTCTTAAACCTGAGGATGTAGATTGGCTTATCTGCCTTTCGTGATCTGAAGGTGGAAGATGATTGAACACTAGAGTGCCCAGAAATTTGCAGTCGCATGAAGTGATACTTGATTTGTGATATCAGAAATGGGCTTATAGATGCCATTTGGAAGTTTCTAGAGAATTGTCGGAGATGGGCTTAAATAATCCATCCAAGATGTGACAGAGCATCGTCAGAGATGGGCTTAAAGATGCCATCTAGAGGATGTTAATTTCCCAAGATATTCCTTTGATGAGAATTCTTGTTCTTGTTGCTGAGGAGGAATCTGCTGAGGAATGTTGGTATCTATCTTGGGAGAAGTAGAATTTTAGGAGCTTCAGTTGTCCGTTACTCTACTGGGGAAATAACTTATGCTTGAGGAAGCGGAAGTGAACTGCATATCTGGTCAGTGTACAGGCTGCACAATGGCTTACTGGGGAAAGGTGAAATCGACCGAAACTGGTCGGGTCCAGGTCTTACAGTGTTGTGAACTGTTGTCTGGAGATAAGAGAGAAGAAACCTGGATGGTAAGGTTATGATAAGAAACCTGGATGGTAAGGTTATGATAAGAAACCTGGATAGTAGGGTTACTTTGAAATGAAAGCCTGGATAGTAGGGCTATGAGAAGGAACCTGGATAGTAGGGTTACTTCGAAATGAAAGCCTGGATAATAGGGCTGTGAGAAGGAACCTGGATAGTAGGTTTACTTCAGAATGAAAGCCTGGATAGTAGGGCTGTGAGAAGGAACCTGGATAGTAGGGTTACTTAGAAATGAAAGCCTGGATAGTAGGGCTATAAGAAGGAACCTGGATGGTAGGGTTACTTTGAAATGAAAGCCTGGATAGTAGGGCTGTGAGAAGGAACCTGGATATTATGGTTACTTCGAAATGAAAGCCTGGATAGTAGGGCTGTGAGAAGGAACCTGGATAGTAGGGTTACTTCGAAATGAAAGCCTGGATAGTAGGACTGCGAGAAGGAACCTGGATAGTAGGGTTACTTCGAAATGAAATCATGGATAGTAGGGCTGTGAGAAGGAACCTGGGTCATAGGGTTACTTTGAAATGAAATCCTGGATAGTAGGGCTGTGAGAAGGAACCTGGATAGTAGGGTTACTTCGAAATGAAAGCCTGGATAGTAGGGCTGTGAGAAGGAACCTGGATAGTAGGGTTACTTCGAAATGAAAGCCTGGATAGTAGGGTTGTGAGAAGGAATCTGGGTCGTAGGGTTACTTCAAAATGAAAGCATGGATGGTAGGGCTTGTGGGAAGAAACTTGGATAGTAGGGTTACTTCAAAGCGATAGTGTAGATTAGTTGACCCTTTTGGTTTCGGGAACTGAGTTTCCATTAGTCGTCTGTAGACGTGATCTATATAACTGCTGGATTTGTTGAAGCTAATCATTTTTTCCTGAAAAGATATCAGGGTTAGTTATATGTGATGCTTGAAATGCGGGGTGAGATGATGTTCTCAAAATAAATGAGATTATGTTGTATATGATATGTATGCGTATGTCATTATGTATGTTCATGAAATACTATCGGGGTATGCCCATGTCTGGGAAAATAAATCCCTGACTGTTGTTGGAGATTTATAACTATTTTATCGGGAAGAGATGTTGTTTGAGAATAACTCTGCGGAGAACAAACTTAGAAAATTGATTTTTGTAGATGAAGTGATGAACTCTGTCGGGGATTGCGCCTTTGTATCTAGAGAAATAAACTCTGCTTGGGGGATGAGATTTACTGAGTCGCCTGCGATTATGACATTCGGCTGGAGGATATGGCTATCAGGTTTCAGAATGACCCTGGCTGGGGAGGTTACGTCCTATTTCGGAAAAGCTGGCATCAATGCATTTGGCTACTTTTACTTTTGGGGGAGTGTATGTACCCGTGATTGTGTTCCAAAGCTGACTCTATCCCGATACCTGCTGGGCGGAGTAACCGTCGGGTTTTGCACTTCTCATTTTTTTTCCTGTTTCTGGAATTACGAGTAATTGGCTTTTGTTTCTAATGTAAATATTTATGAGAAACAATCATTTTCAAATGCATATATAAAAAATAAGTCATTGGACGTTCTTGCAAAACAAAATAGAAAAATAAAAAATAGATCGAAGTTTCTTGTGAAAATGATTTGTATTGATTTTTGAAATTGGCCTATAATAGGAGTTTTTGTACAAGGAGGCTAATGTTCTAGTAAGAGAACGCCACCGAAAGATAGAAACTATACAATTTGTGTAAAAGAAAGAAAAAAACAGCTATGTGAAACAACCCCATTGGGTTCCAACTCTACTATTGCCTTTATATCTTCAAGTGTCTCATCACTTTGCTTCTTGGCCGAAAGTTGATCAGATTGATTGGCACCGTCCGAGCTTGATAGCCAATACCGAAGTCTGGTTGCCAGATGATCCAATGAGACATAGTGGTACGCTTTATATCCCTAACTTTTGCCTGGACCGCCCTTTCGGGTTTTCAGTCCACCGGGATACCCTTTTTTGCCCAAGCCGCCCTTTCGGGTTTTCGACTTGCTGGGTGTACATATTTTTTTTATTTTTCATCCCTTACTTTTGCCCGAACCCTTTTGGTTCGCTGGGAAGACCTTATTTTTGCCTAGGCCAGTCAACCTAGCGGGTCTTTTATTAGGTGTAGTATCTTTTCACTATGTCTGCATTGATAGGGTGAGGAAGGTCGTCACCGTCCATGGTGGTTAGAATCATAGCTCCACCTGAGAAAATGTTCTTAACCACAAATGGTACCTCGTACGTGGGGGTCCATTTGCCCCTGGGATCACCTTGCGGCAGTATGATGCGCTTGATCACTAGATCCCCGACTTGATATTCTTGACGCCTAACTTTCTTGTTAAAAGCCTTGATCATTTTCTTTTGATACGTCTGACCATGGCAGATAGTAGTAAGTATCTTTTCATCAATTATATTTAACTGGTTATGTCGGGTTCAGATCCAGTCGTCTTCTTTCAAACCCGCATCCTTCATAATCCTGAGAGAAGGTATCTGGACTTCGATGGGCAGGACTGCCTCCATGCCATATACCAGAGAGTAAGGTATTGCCCTTGTCGACGTCTGCACTGAGGTACGGTACCCGTGAAGAGAAAATGGTAACATCTCATGCCAATCTTTATATGTCATCGTCATCTTCTGTACAATCTTCTTGATGTTCTTGTTAGCTGCTTCAACAACGTCATTCATCTTCGGCCGGTAGGGAGAAGAATTATAATGATGTATCTTGAACTGTTTACAGAGCTCGGTGATCATGGTGTTGTTGAGATTTGTACCATTGTCAGTAATAATTCTCTCTGGCACACCATATCAACATATCATATTATGTCGGATAAACCGCGCCACGACGTTCTTGGTTACTGTAGCAAAGGAAGCTGCCTCAACCCACTTCGTGAAGTAATCAATGGCTACTAGGATGAAGCGATGTCCATTGGAAGCGGTGGGCCTGATTTCTCCGATCATGTCGACACCCCACATTGCAAAGGGCCATGGAGCTGTCAAGAAGTTTAAGGGGACCGGAGGCACATGCATCTTATCAGCATAGATTTGGCACTTATGACAAGTTCGAGAGTGCTGATAACAATCAACTTCCATAATGGACCGGTAATGTCCTGCCCGTAGGATCTTCTTAGCCATGGTATGTCCACTAGAATGGGTTCCGAAGGTGCCTTCATGTAGATCTGTCATGATCCTCTCTGCTTCACTCTTGTCTACACACCATAGTAGTGTGGAGTCATGGTTGCGTTTATAGAGGATTCCATTACTGAGGAAGAACTTTGCAGTGAACCTTCTCAGAAACTTCTTATCATTGACAGATGCCCCTCCGGGATACTCTTGAGCCTCGAGATACCTTTTGACTTCATGAAACCAGGGTTTGTCTGCCACTTCTTCGATATCGATTTCACAACAGTGTGCTGGTTCATTCCACCTCTCAATGGTGATTTGGGGAGCTTCATTGTCCCACCTAACCTTGAACATAGAAGACATGGTAGCTAGCGCATCCGCTAACTGGTTCTTCCCTTTCATGTATGTATTTTTAAGATTCATATTTGTGGTGGCAGAAATGGGTTTCCGATGATGAGTGTGGTGGTGGTGGTGAAAATGGGCTTCTGGCGACAAGTGTCTTGCTAGTCATATTTGAAAAGGTTTCTATATGACTTTTTCAATTTATGGTTTGTTATTAACTTATTCTATTGTATTTGATATGATTAGGTTTTGAAGTTTGGGTTATTGTTGTGGGTTATTTTTTCGTTGTTGAACCTCTTTTTTGTTGTTTATGACATCTCCAACGCAAATTCCAATGAAGGTATGCTAAATTAGTTGTTATGATTATTATTATTAGGTGGGTATGACAATGAAGAAATTGGTTATAATTGCTGCTGCTATGTGATTCTTCGATGAATAGTTTCATTTTAGCAAAATTTATGTTGGATTTAATTGACAGAAAGTGTTGAGTGATTCAAGAACTTACTTTTGAGACACAACTTTACATATTCAAGAGTTGTTAGATTGAACTCAATTCAAAGATGCGTTACAGGTAACAATCATACAAACATTGAATTCATTTGGAGCTTTGAGTTCAAATTTTCCAATCTATGTTTCTTTCCTGGAGGTACTGTTCTTGGAGCTTTGAGTTCAAATATTCCCGGTGGTACTGCTTTATCTAGGGTTGGTTATACCTTTTAGTTGTTCTTAAATAATCATTTATCTTGGTTTAATGTGTTTTATGGATTTAGGAGCATATTGTTATTCATAGCAGTAAGTTTTCGTATACTCAAAATGTTGCTCCAAAAGAAAAATACATTGCTTTAGTTACAACAAAAGCGAAAACTCACCAAAGGATGGGAAAAGCAGAGTATATGGCTTTCATCTAAAGAGATTGATGATTCTAACAATAGGATTGTTGTTGGAATGGAAGGAACAGCAGGCGTAAGTGGTAGGGCTAGAGAAGACGTTTTTTTCAGTGAGCCCGCAGTTACAATTGGCGCAGGTGGTGATTTACAACAAATCACTAGCATAGGAAGACAAATGTGATACTAATTGTTCATTAGAATTATGTGTTTCCATATGATTTCATTTTGTCATCACAATCCAAGTTTTATTGTTAAGTACAATTGTGATACGGTGGGAGAACTGATTTGGTATGTTTTGTGTTTTATCGCAATTATTGCGGTTAGCAAGAGTCACCACCGACTTTTCTTTTATCCAATAAGGAAAGGATGAAAAGAACAGGAAAGACCTTTGAGATTATTTCTTGAGTTTTGGGGGTAGATTATGAAAAGGAAAGGTGTTAGCACCCTTTTCATCCATAGTTATCTATGGGCTCTTAGTTGCTTACTACATCACTTGCTTTGTTTGAAAATGTAGTCTGTGGTGATTTTTGAAAGTATTTTTGAAAAGGTGCCTTCGTTTAGGCAAACTTTGTAATGGTTCTCATTTCGGCGAGAATGTATACAAAGTGTTGGACTTTTTTGAAAATATTTCATGGAAAGTGTTTGGTGTTTTTTTTCTAAAATGAGCAAGGATGTTTGTTTTGAAAGTGAGCAAGCAACTAAGAGCCTTTCTACCTACTCATCAGTCTTTTGTTCATTTCTTCCTTTCCTTTAATATTGCTATCTTACCATTGATTGGTAAGAAGCCTTATCTTTGGATGTAAAGGGATGGGTGTGGGTAATTGTATAGTCATGATAGCAATGTTGTAAGATGTCCTAAGATTTCTCTTTGAGGGACTAAGATCATTTGAAAGGCAACATTTGTAGCGTCATCGAGGGACTATGATCTTGTATTTTTTATTGTTTTTGCTAAGACATCCCACACGCGTAACATGACCATTTTTATAAGGCAACAAGTGGAATTACCCTAAGGGTGCATGTGTGCAAGTGTGTATGATTTTTCCAGCATTTAATCTTTGATTAGGGTTATCTACTTGTTGATTTTATCTTCCCAAACAAATCCTAATTACTAGCATTTATATGAAAGCGATAAATTGCGGAAAGTAAATATTCTACGCTATTACAATCGTTAGGGGGATGGGGTATACAAATTTACGAATGGGGATTACATGAAATTAAAGTCCTAATTACCTATTACAACCATATTGAAATAATGTACAAGAAATAAAATGGACTTGTCTTGTTTTTGTTAAGAGAAGAAAATAAGTTTGCTAAAGAAAATATCTTTAGTCTTTTGGTTTTAAAAGAGATAAAATAAAGTATGTGAACATAAAAATGTTTTTCGTGTTTTTGATTAATGAAAATAAGATGATGATAAAAAATAATAGGAGAAAAAGGGGTCAGAATCAGCGCCTTGCTGAAAGCAGAAGTAAGGGGCAGAAACTCTGACTCTCATACGCTACAAGAAAGAAATGTTAGTAGAAAAAAGGGGACGGTCAGAAGTTCTGGGTCTAGGTACACTGGAGTTCTGAGGTTGCTTGGAAGAAAGGAAAAGTCTAGAAGTTCTGATGTAACTGGAAGCCTAGAAATTCTAGTGTTACTGGGAGGTCAAAAGTTCTGGTTGTTGAGAGAGTTTGGAATTTCTGAAGTAGTTGGAAACTTAGAAGTTCTGATAATGAGTATGTGAGGTGTCAATACTGTTGGATGGGGATGTCTAGAAGTTCTGGTCTAGGATCACTGTTTTGACAAACAACTAAAGGGAATTGACCTAGAAGTTCTGATCCAACTAATGGGGTAAAAATGTCAGGAAATAAAAACAAGGAAAAGGGTGTTTCTTGGACTAGAACCCAGGACCCTTAACATTAATGTCTTATGTACACGCTCTCTCCACTGGGGTGGCTATACATCCGGTATTAGAAGCAAAAATATAAACATATAACATAAAGTAAGTTCTGATGATGAACTTCATCTCTTTTTTCATGACAGTCAGAGCATCTGCAACTTAGTCATTTCTTCACAAAACAGAAAATGCACATATAGCAGTTATGGCAGGTTTCATCATAGTTTCAAAAACATAAAATATTAGGATTGTAAATTAGAGGCAAGCATGTCTTTTTCTGACCTAAATCCTAATTTCTTCAATGAATTTTGAGTTGAGATTCTCTCAACTTAGGCAACGATAAATGAAATTTATGAATATGTACATAATCAAAGTCAGGATGTCTTCATTGTATTTTAAAACATATAAGCCTATCACTGACTAAGTAATTTGAGTCAGCAGAAGCTTACCTTGCAGCTGGAGAATGTTCTGTGAACTAGAGTCTGGTTCTGGCTGCTGTGATTTTCTGGCTATCTTTCTCACGTACTCAAAAGACTGGAACAATCTTTAACTTGCGCTATGAAAGGCTGGAAAATTCTAGAACAGCCAAGAAGCAAAGTTTTGATTTTTTGAAATGGAAATTGGTGAAGATTGAATTGCAGTCTATAAACAGAACATGGAATGACTTATAAGTATGTATCAGAAATTGTATTGATGATTTGGTCGAGAAACACTTGAGGAAAATTGGAATTTGAATGCAAAAATCAAAGACTAGTAGGTTTTGTATTTGGGCTACAACTTTAAGTTCGTGGGAGATTTTAGCAAGGTTTCAAGGCTTTTATTTTCATTTTTTTCGACCTCTTTACAGTTGCAAATGAAGTTCACTTTATAGGCAAGGATTTTGTAGCGTGGAGAAGTCAAGAGTACAACCATCATGCTAGGGCGCTGACTTGTTCTTGAAGCAAGTTAAACAAGTATGGTGGTTAGCAGCTTTTAGTCGTGCCTAAGCTGGATTTGTAAGCATGAATTAAGGAAAAGTAACCTCAGAGGCAAAAGCAAAGCATGGGGCCAGCATAAACTTTGTACAAAAATTTTCTTTTCAAGGACATCCATGGTACTTTTATGCCACACGTGGGGTAATTCTTTGGACAAAGACTCAAAAGTGGGTGTGAGCATTAAATAATGATGAGATTTGTCAAACCAGAAATCCTGCAATATAAGATTATGTATCATAACTTAATTTGGATCAAAAGTTCAGCATCAGTGTAACTTGGAACGGACATCCAACTTCTGATCTTTGAATCTCTTTGCTTCAGTATGTTCTGAAAGAGTTCTTAGACTTTCCCAAAAGCTTGTAACATGCTTTGTAAATCCTCTTTGAATTACTCTTGCAAATTATGACTGGACCTACATGAAAAATGGCCCAGAAGTTCTAACCAAAATCTGTCTTGGAAATGCCCAGAATTTGCTGATAGCTTCAGTTTCATGAACGTGTCTTCAAGGATTTGTAACTTGAAATTCCAGCATTTCTAGGAGAAGTTATGTTCTGAAATGTTTTAGATCTCATTGAGATCTACAAATCTTGCACCAGAAGTTTTTCCAGAATCGACTTGCATCATGGTGGAAATCTGGCCAGAAGTTCTGAACTTGTCATATTTCTTAAACACTTAGAAAATATTCTAAGTATTTAGAATTTTGACTTTTCCAAAGTAAATTTTACTTTTAACTTTGTTAATGAAACAAACCTCATATTCCAATGTGTCTTGATGAAATATGATTCTTGGAACTTGATTTTGTTCCAAAAGTCAAAGTATGACTTTTCAATGTGTAATTGACCATTTTGCCCTTGTGCCAAATCCAAGCCTAAATTGATGTATCAATGCTACAAACTTGAGGTCATGGAAGATCTTGTAAGAAAATCCTTGAGAAATGAGAGGGACAATTTTGGGGTACAACAGCTTCCCCTGTTTAATCTTCTTAAACCTGGAGAGTTAGATTAACGAGTCTGCCATTCGTGACTTAAAGGTGGAAGATGATTGAACATTAGAGTGCCCATAAATTTTCACTCGATGATGTGTTAGTTGAATGTGTAGGGAATGGGCTTAAAGATGCCATGCTGGGTGACTGTGGAAGGTATCAGTATAAATCTTTTGGTTGATTTATACTGAAACAGCAGAAAAATGTCCACGGGAAAGGGATTAAGATAAACCATTGAGAGATTTAAATTGAAACAACAGATGTAGTGGGATAAATATCAGAATATTATCCATTAATGGATAGTATCTGACTCGTGTCGAAAGATATACTGAATGAGCTTCAGAATGACATCCGTATCTAGATCGTATCTAGACTGTATTTGAAAGGTATGTTGAATGAGCGGCAGAATGACATTCGTACCTGGATCGTATCTGGACTGTATTTACGAGAGAGAGAAATTTGGAATAAGCATCAGAATAATATCCGTCTCTGGATCGTATTTGAACTGTTTCGGGAGTAATCTGGAGTAAGTATCAGAATGTCAGCCGTATCTGGATCGCATATGAACCATTTCTAGAAGGAATCTGGAGTAAGTATGAGAATGTCACCTGAGTCTGGATCGCATCTAAACTGTTTCTAGAAGAGTGTATGAGAATGATCCCGGGTAGGGTAACTTCAGGATGAGTCAGTGTAAAACTTCATTTGGAAATATATGAGAAGGAACCTGGGTAGGGTAACTTCAGGATGAGTCCATGTAAAATTCATCTGGAAATGCATGAGAAGGAACCTGGGTAGGGTTGCTTCAGCCGGTCGAGTAGATAGTTGTCTTGTCTGGTTTTAGGTATTGATCTCTGACTTGAGAAAGAAAGATAGTTTTCCTGGCTTGTTATAGGTATTAATCTTTAATCTCTTCATGTAGATAATTTTCCTAGCTTGTTACAGGTATTAATCTTTAATCTCTTCATGTAGATAATTTTCCTGGCTTGTTACAGGTATTAATCTACAATCAGTCATCCATAGATAGTTTTCTTGGCTTGTTACATGTATTAATCTGGACCTTAACGAAAATTGTTGATGATAATTACCTGTTGATTGGTCTTTCCTGAAAAGGTAAAACGTCAACTGTATGCAATGTCATGATGTATGAAATGCATTATGTAATGATGTTCTTAAAATGAAGCTATGATGTATGCATATATCATGTATGTTATATGATATATGAATGTGAAGTATTGTTGAAATGTATTTTTTCCTCAGAAAATAAATCCTTGACAAGTGCTTTAGATCCCAGACTGCTATTGTGGATGAAGAGTATGCTCCTCTTTGGACCTGGTTTTAGGATGTTTCCACTGGGGATTCCTGTTTAGTTGATTGAGGAGAAACTCTATTCGGGAATATTGGCTTTGCTTGAGAAATCTTTGTGGAGAATGTTGATCTCTGTTTGGGGAAAAAGTTCAGGAGTCTCTGTTGCTCTACTGGGGAGTTACCTTGGTGAAGATTAAATCAACTGTTATCTGGTTGTATTCCAGGCTTCGCAGCAAATTACTTAGGAGAGTGAAGTTAAACTATTATTTGGTTGGATTCTAGGCTTCGCAGCAACTTACCAACTTTAAACTGATATCTGGTCGGGTTCTAGGATTCAAAGTAGATTTCTGAGGTAGATGAAGTTAATTGTTATCTGGTCGAATTCCAAGCTTCACAATAACTTACTGAGGATTGTAGAGCAGTCTACTAGGGAATAGGAGTTGTGGTCCCTTGATTTGTAGCAATCAGAGAGGCAAACTCAAACTGGGGAATCTGTAGTTTGTTGGGGAAATAAACCATGTCGCCAGTCTGTTGGGGAGGAGTCTTCAGAAATTGAAACCCTGGCTGAGGGTCATCCTATGAACAGGATTTTGGAGGAGATTTGTCACTTACCCTAGTGGCATGTGTTTGTGGCACTTCCAGGAAATGTTTGATTGTACGTAACCCATTGTTGGGATTTGCGTTCAATGCCCCAAGTGATTCAGATGGAGATCTGCCCCTGGTATATTCATCATTTCTCGAGAGATTTCTTGGAATCTTGACTGAACTGCCGCAAGTGTGTTGAATAGTGACATGTCACGCCCCTTGCTTATAAGAGATATTTTATTGGAAGTGTCTTCCCACTTGAAATGATTTTGCTCATTGAGAGGATTTTGTTCACTGTGAATTTATCTGTTATCAAACAAATAGCCATATGCAAATAGCGATATTCAAATAATGCAAAGTTTATGCTTGTCTTGAATTTTTAAAAATGCGTCTTTGGCAGATAAAAGAATTTTTGCAGGAAAATTCAACTCAGGATTTAGAGTAAAGCCTTACAAGAGTCAGGATACCTTTTTTAAAAGTATGCTTTCGAATTGACCTGTGCTTCAATTAGGACTTTTGAAGGGTTGTAACGTGGCTTGGTTCACGGTTTAAGAAACAAATGATAAGGCTCAAATTTTATTTGTACCCACCCGTTCTTCATGATGTTCTTCAGTCCTAAACTCAGTTAATTATACGTTCGAACTCCAATGACGTTTTGGTGATGGCTAAGACAAGTTTAGTTTATCAGAAGGCAGTCATTTTTTTGCAACATGTTTCATGTTGGTCGAGGATCTGCAGTGTCCTCCTCTTTTTTGATTTATTATCCCTGATTTTTGCCTGCCTGTTCTTATTTTGAGATTACAATCAGCAGGATGCCCTAGTTTTTCTTAAGTCTCCTTCGTAGATTTTGGCTTAGTGGGCTTTTTCTTTTTTGAGAGATAATGATTGCCTATGTGATAGGGAACCATCACCGTCTTTTGATTTTAGAGGAATGTTTTTGATGTCATTCGAAGTGAAAGTTTGTGACTGAACGCGCATTTGAATTAACTGAGAGACTACCCTGCCCTAGGTTTTGATTAAAGGTTTCAATTTGTGTAAAAAGGAAACTCCTACTTCTTTGGCTCAAAGGGGTTGACTAGGGATTATCTTCCTTATAACTCCAGTGTTTAGGATTTCAAAGAATGCATGTACATCGTCAGCAAGGTCTATTCAAAAGCATACTCTTTGAGATTAAGGCATGGTTTTTGTCATCCTCCCTCTATAGGCTTGTAACTTTTGAAACAAGAGTTGAATATCAAATCATAAATGTAATGAAAACGAATGGATCAACTCAAGACAAACATATGCAATGCATTAATGAAATACAGATTGACATTAATAGATAAGTGTTTGAACAAGCAAAAGAAATTACAATTGAAAATTCAAAAATGAACTAAGCGCTCTTAATGATTTGGAAAAGGAGCAGTGATCACGTTAGGAGCCCCTGGAGGGTCGAACTCAATCTCCTTGGCATCAATCATGTCTTGGATCTTGTTCTTCAGAGCCTTACAACTGTTCCTGTCGTGTCCTGGACTATCAGAGTGGTATGCGCACCTTTCATTGGGATGATAGGTAGCAGCATAAGTGTTGGGGTTCCAGAGAGGAGCTTTAATGTAATCAACTCTGCCTTAAACATGTGTTGTAGCGCTTGAGCCGGTGGCATGTTGATCTTAGTGAATTGTCTTTTAGGCGCGACCACCTTACGCTGATTCCCCTGTTGCCGTTGTTGCACTGATGTAGGGTTGGAGATTAGGACTTCCCCCATATGTTGGTCGTGATGGCTCTAGTTAGGACCCTTTTGGCCGTAAATAGCATTGAACTCTTTCTTCCCATTGCATGGCTTTTTCTGAGCATCAGAGGATGTAGCTCCTTGCATCTTTCCACTTTTGATGCCATCTTCGACCCTTTCGCTAGTCAGTATTATCAGTAGCTATGTTAGCCCTAATGCTTCCATCTTCTTCTTCTTAAATGTCTTTAAAAGAAGCATCTTCTCTTTGAGCTAGTTGGGCATGCCCCTTGGACCTTCTTCTCACGTTGAGGATGGCATACTTTTTCTTCTTCTTGCTCTCTTTGGTGAAGAGTGTTTTCAGATCTTCCTGCCCCTTGGCCAAGTTCATGAGTGCTTGCTGGAACTGAGTGTTTTGAGCTTGGAGATCTTTAACTATTTGCTCTAGAGCCATCTTTTACTGAAATAAATAGTAAGCAGATGAGAAAGCATGTACGGGAAAACCTGTTATGCATGATATGTGGGTGCAATGTTTTCAAGGATCTCACGGGGTAAACACAAGAAGATGTTAGAAATTTAATGTTGATCAACAACTTTGATTGGAGAACTTCGTATTGGTGGATGTCTTTCCACGAGAATCAATCTCACCATGTCAAGTGGGTTGTAGCCCTTGACTCAAGTTGCCGTGCTTTGGTCTTGACGATGTTTGATTAGAGGAAAAATAAATCCTCCTGCCCCTTGATAGGAGTTTGGTTCAACGTGACCCTGCATCATAGGCCCTTGAGACCCTTGAAATGGTTATTGAAAATGCTATGGTATGATGTTATGTACAAGTATGGAAAATAAGCAAGTTGTTATATACAGATATACACACAAAGCAGACAAATCCTTAGGTTTATGCTTGCATGGAGTTTGTAGGTAAGTACCCTCTTCAAGTTTAGTTGGCTCAACTTGTCCTAGTAATAGTAACCGAGTTCTAAAGGATCTCAATATCACTGACCTTTCTTTTAGGCATTGACTCAGCACAATCAATCTTTTCTTGCAGCCGAGATATCCCAAAAGTCCAATCTCAATGAGTGTAGTATCGAGTATCAACCAATTTTCAGCTTTCCACTGGAACCGGTTATCTCACTACGTCCTAATGGCCAAGTTGTTCAGTTAAGGTTCTAAGGTCAGTTAGTGCTTCATGACGCTGCTCAGCGGCCCCGTATTCTCCTCGATTCAACACAAGGGATACCGGTACCCACAAATACATCACACTAACGTAGCTATTGTTTCAACCATATCGATCTACGCCGTACAGTTTCCACAATCTAATGCTACTTACCTAAAAAGGTGTCCCAGATCCGGGTAGAAGATCAAAGCAAGCCCAAACAAGGAACCAAAATATAAAGCAAGCAAGTCAAACAATGAAATCAAATAAAGGTGATCTAGCCCTAAGGTAACCCCACTTTTTAAGTCATCCCCAGCAGAGTCGCCAGTTCTGTGATACGGTGGGAGAACTGGCTTGGTATGTTTTGTGTTTTATCATAATTTTTGTGGTTAGCAAGAGTTGTCATCGACTTTTCTTTTATCCAATAAGGAAATACTGAAAAGAACAGGAAAGACCTTTGAGATTATTTCTTGAGTTCGGGGGGTAGATTATGAAAAGGGAAGGTGTTAGCACCCTTTTCATCCACAGTTATCTATGGGCTCTTAGTTGCTTACTAGATCATTTTCTTTATTTGAAAATTTGCTTTGTGGTGGTTTTTGAAAGTATTTTTGAAAAGGCGCCTTCGTTTAGGCAAACTTTGTAATGATTCTCGTTTCGGCGAGAATGTATACAAAGTTTTGGACTTTTTTGAAAATATTTCATGGAATGTGTTTGGTGTTTGTTTTGAAAATGAGCAAGGATGTTTGTTTTAAAAGTGAGCAAGCAACTAAGGCTGTTTCTACCTACTCAAAAGTATTTTGTTCATTTCTTCCTTTCCTTTGATATTGCTATCTTACCATTGATTGGTAAGAAACCTTATCTTTGGATGTAAAAGGACGGACGTGGGTCATCGTATAGTCATGATAGCAATGTTGTAAGATGTCTTAATATTTCTATTTGAGGGACTAAGATCATTTGAAAGGCAACATTTGTAGCGTCATCGAGGGACTATGATATTGTATTTTTGATTGTTTTTGCTAAGACATCCCACATGTTAACATGACCATTTTAATAAGGCAACAAGTGGAATTACCCTAAGGGTGCATTGTGCAAGTGTGTTTGATTTGCATGCATTTAATCTTTGATTAAGGTTATCTACTTGTTGATTTTATCTTCCCATACAAATCCTAATTACTATCATTTATATGAAAGCGATAAATTGCGGAAAGTAAATATTATTACAACCGTTAGGGGGATTGGGTATACAAATTTACGAATGGGGATTGCAAGAAATTAAAGTCCTAATTACCTATTACAACCATATTGAAATAATGTACAAGAAATGAAATGGACTTGTCTTGTTTTTGTTAAGAGAAGAAAATAAGTTTGCTGAAGAAAATATCTTTAGTCTTTTGGTTTTAAAAGAGATAAAATAAAGTATGTGAACATAAAAATGTTTTTGGTGTTTTTGATTAATGAAAATAAGATGATGATAAAAAATAATAGGAGAAAAAGGAGTCAGAATCAGCGCCTTGCTGAAAGCAGAAGTAAGGGGCAGAAACTCTGACTCTCATACGCTACAAGAAAGAAATGTTAGTAGAAAAAAGGGGACGATCAGAAGTTATGGGTCTAGGTACACTGAAGTTCTGAGGTTGCTGAGAACAAAGGAAAAGTCTAGAAGTTCTGATATAACTGGAAGCCTAGAAATTCTAGTGTTACTGGGAGGTCAGAAGTTCTGGTTGTTGAAAGAGTTTGGAAGTTCTGAAGTAGTTGGAAACCTAGAAGTTCTGATAATGAGTATGTGAGGTGTCAATACTGTTGGATGGGGATGTCTAGAATTTCTGGTCTAGGATCACTGTTTTAACAAACAACTAAAGGGAATTGACCTAGAAGTTCTGATCCAACTAATGGGGTAAAAATGTCAGGAAATAAAAACATGGAAAAGGGTGTTTCTTGGGATAGAACTCAGGACCCTTAGCACTAATGTCTTATGTACACGCTCTCTACCACTGGGGTGGCTATACATCCGGTATTAAAAGTAAAAACATAAACATATAACACAAAGTAAGTTCTGATGATGAACTTCATCTCCTTTTCCATGCCAGTCAGAGCATCTGCAACTTAGTCATTTCTCAACAAAATAGAAAATGAACACATAGCAGTTATGGCAGGTTTCATCATGGTTTCAGAAACATAAAATATCAAGATTGTAAATCAGAGGCAACCATGTATTTTGCTGATCTAAATCCTAATGTCTTCAATGAATTTTGAGCTGAGTTTCTCTCTACTTACGCAAAGATACATGAAATTCATGATTATGTACAGAATCAAAGTCAGGATGTCTTCATTGTATTTTAAAACATATAAGCCTATCACTGCCTAATTAATGAGAGTCAGCAGAAGCTTACCTTGTGTTGTACCCCAAAATTTGCCCTCGCGCTTTTCCACAAGAAATCTCAACTTCAGGCATTTCCTGACTTTTCAAACTGACTCAAGAATCGGACAAATGGACTTTTCTTGACAGTCAAGCGAAATTAGGTTTTTTACTGATTTTCAGAGTTCTGATTTGTTTCATACAGTTGGCTTAGGGTTGGGATGATTTTTGGTTCAATTTTGATCAGGCGAGCGTTATCTAGCATTTAATCAGAAATTAAGGTTTTATGGGCATATTCTCAGAAGAATTTAAATTCTACCGCACTTTGCAGTTTATTCCGAGATTCGGGTTAAAATTCGCGTTATCTTGATTTAATCAGTAAATGAGGCAGTTGGTTTGAATTCACCAGTCAAAAGGGATGTGTGCAATATGGAATTACAGTGCTTGGAAAGAGAATCAGTGAAAAAAGGATTGCATCTGATTAAGTTTTTGTGTTCGACCGTGCGTTGCTTTGAATAATGGATACGTCGAATTCATTTATTTTGATCATCAAAGGTTTAGTTGATTATTTATGGTTCTAAGAATTAAAATATTTGGAATTTAAACTTTCATTTTATTTTATTTAAGGAACTATAAATAACAAATAAACAATTAAAGAAAAAGAATTGAAAGAGAATTAAATATCAATGGAATTTTATTTCACATTTAATAATTGTTACAATTGTTATTATTTGGATACTAATACTTATTACAAAGTATTTAAAATAATAATAATGTACAAGAATTAAACTGAAAATAAAAATTCTATCCTATTTCTATGTTCTTCATTCTTCACTTCATTCCGGTGCTCCATTTTTTTTATCTGCAAAAAGAAAGAGGAAGTCAGAAAGCAATTGAAATTGGAAAAGACTGTTAAAAATTCGCTCATCATTAGGGGCCACTGACTGGGATCAGTTGACCCTCTCTGCAAATCACGGGATTTCTCCCGGTTCACAGAGAGGGAAGATTTTTTGTTCATGAAATGCAAATGTCAAAAGTATAAGTTCCAAAATTCAAGACTGCATAGAATCTCAACTTCAAATTCAAACTAAACTGAAAAAATCCAACTTCAACTTTCTATCCAAAGCAAAAGGGAAGTTACTGTCAAAATGCCTAAGTTTACTCAAGGATTACCCAAAAGTACAATTGCTGTCAAAGTCACACCCCAAGATATCAAAGAAATGCAAAAAAGTGTAGCAAAGCTGTCAAAAGCAAAATGAAGATGCAGAAAAGTGGTATGCAAGCAACTTGAACCTTAAATCGTCATTTCCCATAGGCCCCTTCAGAACCAAGTACAACATAAATCATATAATAATATATTAACTGTACTTTGGAGAGGAAAAGGAGAGATAAAGAGCATAGGCAGAGTTCAGGTCTTAGGCATAGGCAGTATAACAAGACAGAAAAGATATACAAAAAAGAGGATACAATTCAGCATTGTTCAAAACTACACAGCATAGACAGTTACCAAAAATGGAAAAATGCCAAGAAACCTTGTGAAACTACCCAGCAAACTTGGGTCAAAGAGAATACCAAGGTTTGAATGAAGATTGGGCGCCAAAGACCAATGGAAAGAGGACAAAAGAACACAAGAAAACAGACTGATTGAGCCAAGCACCAATATCACCTCTATAACTCAGAATTAAACCAATATAGGCCAGAACCTCATACCGATCTAAAAACACACTAAGTTATCAAAACACATCTCAAACTTCATACCAGCACCACCATAACCTGATGCCTCAAGCCCATCCAAAAAACCAGAATAAACATAATACAGTTCAAGAATAGAAGAGAAAAAAATATACAAAAAACCTACTGTCCAGAAACCTGAACAACCATCAAACCTGAAACACCTCAAAACCCATCCTAAAAACCTGAAACCAAGTTCAAGGGGAGAAGCCTCACAACCAAGCAAACATATAACCAGAATCACCAAAACCATAACCTGAAACACTCCAGAATCTCACCAGTTATCAAACACATCATCCAAACCAAAATGCAAGAACATACTGTCGACACATAAGCAAAACTACCAATCTGCAGTAGCCTTAACTGCTACCCTGTCAAACAAATAAATCAAAGTCCAAGAACCAACCCAAACCAAAAACCTGCATCAGTAAAGGCCAAACCTGTGAAAGATACAAACACATAACCTTAAACTGAATTACCAAACTGATAAACCAGAACCCCTGTCTCAAAACACCACTCAAGGCCTTATCCTGCAATAAGCCTATCAAACTCAAAAGCATAACTTGTCAAAACTTACTGTCAAGCACGAAACCAATTCCTAAGCCCTCAGCATGAACATCATTGGGCGATAAATCTCAGAAAGGCATCCAGTTCAAGATAACACAGAACAACAATTCAAAGCAACTCAGGGACATAGAAGAAAATAATGTTTCCATAGGCAACACGAGAGAAGAAGAAGAAAGAAGCATGTTCAGGGCAACATAAGCAAATCGTCCAAGAAGGCAAACTCAACCAATATTCAAAGGCAACAGTGGCATAGAAGAAGGGATAAAGAAGTGAATTTGAAAGAGGTTCTCAGTATACATCATCATAAAACCCTCACACAGCAAGAGGTAAGAACGAAAATACCAGGAAAGCATTAGAAGCAAAGCAAGCATCCAGCTTCGTCACCGAATCACCGTCCCGGCCTCCTAAAGCGTCACTCCTCCGCCTCTCCTCCATCTCCAAAAAAATCAGGTAGCAATCTTCTCCCCCTTTCCTCTTCACCACATCGCAATGGTACGGATTCAGAAATCAGAACCCAAATTGAAACACAAATTCGTAAAAAAAAAGATAAAAACATAAAGCGTTGTAATCAAACCTTAAATCAAGGACGCTAGGCTCATGTCAATGGAGGGAAGAAAGGCTTCTGGAGGTAACGTTGGTGACCGGGTGGAGGAAGCTCACAAGGATGAAGAGGAATGACGAACTCAGCGAACACGGCACCGTCTCAAAACCCTAAAGCTTTCGTTCTGAACTAACAATCACTAACCCTAATTTCGTTCAAGTCCAAACCTGGGCCTGACCCGTTTCACCCCCCTGAAGCCCATTAAAAATGCTTCTCTTCTTTTTTTTTAAAAACAACATTAAATACTAACCTTCCCTTTTTTTATATATATAAACAATACTTTCTTTTTTTATTCTTTGCAAAACCCTAACTTAATTAAAATACATCTTGTCATATATTAAATTGAAAACACTTTCCTTTTATTTTGTTTACTTTTTTTAACAAAAATATATTTCGCACATACTAAAATAAATACACATTTTCTTGCATAATTTAAATTTCTTAAAATATTTTGTACGTATTATACATTTTTTATATAATTAAAAATAACAAAATACCCTTTTTTAATTAACTTATATACATAATTTAATACTTGATTAAAATACATATTTATACATAACAATAGAAATACATTTTTTCTCTAATATTAAAATTCACAAATATTTGATTAAAATACTTTCTTTTTTATACATAATACAATTTAATTAAAATTTGAACATACCATTTAAATTAAAACATTTTTCTTTTGTACATAATTAAACATACAAAAATCAAAGGTTCATTAAGACGCATTTCTCTAGGTCAAAAACCCTAATACGTTTCAATTCCACAATTCGCACTTGTACATAATTACACAATTCATATACATATACACTTGTACACTTACATAAATACATTCACATTGCCCTATGCACATTTTTATCTTATATTTATATATTCGATATTTACATTTGATTGCGACTTCGATTTGGTTGTAATTTATTTGGGTACTATAAGTCTCATCCCCTTGTACATTTATACCCCCACTCCCGGACACTATTTTGTAATAGCGTAGATTTACATTCCACAATTTACAGTTTTCCAATTATACCATGGTTAGACCTAGGGTTTGCATTTACATAAAAATCAAACGCTAGATAACCTAATACAAGACAAATACATGTAATCAATACACAATCACACTTGCACCCCCCTAGGGTGATCCCACATGTTGCCTTCCAAAATGGGCCATGCTTGCACGTCGAGTATCTTTGGCAAAACAAAATCAAATGATCATAAGTCCCTCGATGACGCTTTCGAATGTTGCCTAAAACGGAATGGTCATAGTCCCTTCAAAACAAAATTGCCAAAGACACTTGGCATCATTGCATTCATGGTCCATACGATGACCCGCGCCCGTCCCGAATAAACTTCCTAATGACAAGATTGTCCACCAAATGCAATGGTGGAACAAATTTGTCAAAAGGGCTTAAAACATGACAAAAATCTTTGAGAAAGCTTTAGGGTAGATAAACTCTTAAGTACTTGTCAATTTGCAAAGAAAACACTTGCCTAATTTCAAAACCCACTTCACAAACACTTTCAAAATCAACTTTTCAAACCCTTGAAACATCTTTTTAAAAGATAAAACACCTTTTGTAAAACATTCGAGTAAAGAATTGTTACAAGGTTAACCTAGCACAAGGCATCTTTTCAAAACATTTTCAAGACCACACACAAAGCACCATTTCAAACAATTGAAAACCAAGGCAAGATTGATCTAAGCAAGTACCTAAGAGCCCATGGATAACCATGGATAGAAGGGGTGCTAATACCTTCCCCTTCTATAATCTACCCCCCGGACCCACGAAATATCTCAAAAGGTTTTTGCTGTGCTTTTTTTAACCTTTCCTTTAGGATAAAATAAAAAGTCGGTGGCGACTCTTGCTCAACCGCACAAGTGCGAATACGAACGCAAAACACTAGTCAGTTCTCCCACCGTATCACAGAACTGGCGACTCTGCTGGGGATATTGTTTTAAGTGGGGTTACCTTAGGGCTTAGATCACCCTTTTGCATGACTAATTGTATGTTTTGTTTGCTTTATCTTTTGGTTCTTTGTTTTGGGCTTGAAATCCTAAACCCGGATTTGGGAAACATTCATAGATAGCAATACGTTGTGGAAACTGTGCGGGGTATACCGACACGGTCTAAGCAATAGCTATATTAGTGCGACATATTTGTGAGTACCGGTAACCCTTGAGTTCAATCAAGGAGAGTACGGGGCCGCTGAGTGATGTCACTAAGCACTAATGACCTAGAACCTTACTTGACCATCTTGGCCTTTTATTAGGGGTAGTGAGATGACCGGCTTTGGTGCAGTCCGAAGTTGGTAGATACTCGATACTACACTCATTGAGGGTTGTTTTCTTGGAATATTTTGGTCGCTAGTTAAGTGGCTAAACCAAAACCATGAACAATGAAAACAATCCAGTGATATTGAGCTCCTTAGAACCCGGTTACTATTTATAGGACAAGTTTTTAAGCCAACTACACTCAAGAGGGTACTTACCTATGAAACCCCATGCAAGCCTGAAACTAGGGTTTGGCGTGATTTGCTTGTACATATGTTTTGTGCATACATCATAAACATCATAAAACATCATATGCATTCACTAACCATTTCAAGGGTTTTGGATCTTCATCTTTGTTCTTGTTTTGTAGGACATGGAAATTCCTCGCCGAAATACCATTCAAGTCAACCTTGTGAGAATCTCTCCTCAACTCAAGGAGATCACTTCAAGAATTCCAGAAAATTCATCCTTCAGTGAAAGACATGGTAGACTGCTCAGCCTAGTCAACACCAACATTGAAGAAGACATGATGAAAGTGCTATTCCAGTTCTTTGACCCCCTTCACCATTGCTTCACTTTCCCTGATTATCAGTTGGTGCCCACTTTGGAGGAGTTTTCTCAACTCCTAAGAATCCCCATCCTTAATCAACTACCCTTCAACGGTACGGAGAAGGAACCAAAGCCTGAAGATGTTGCTCGAGCATTACATCTACAACCATCTGAAATCAAGGGGCATTGGGAAACCAGAAGCGGCGTCAAAGGATTCTTAGCAAAATTCTTGTTGGAGAAGGCACAAGAATGTTGGAACTCATTGGACCTACAAGCATTTGAAGAAATTGTGGCACTCCTTATCTATGGGTTGGTCCTGTTCCCAAATCCTGACCAATTGGTAGATGTCAACGCTGTCAAAATCTTCTTGTCCAGAAATCCAATACCAACACTGCTTGGGGACATCCTTCACTCATTTTACACACGAACAATGAGAAAGAGGGGTGTTCTCATGTGCTGTACTCCTCTCCTTGCAAGGTGGTTTATTTCGCACCTTCCACAATCTGTCCTGAAGAATGACCAAGGTACAAGGTGGTCCCAACGATTGATGACTCTTACCCATTCTGATGTACATTGGTGTTCTCGGTCCAGAGAAAATGTCATTATTGTCGATCGTTGCGGAGAGTTTCCTAATGTTCCTTTGCTTGGAATCAGAGGAGGTATCACCTACAATCCTTGCCTAGCTTTGAGACAATTTGGATATGCACGGAGGGATGGCCCTCATGACATGTTGATTCCTAGCCTAGTTTTTGACTTCGACAACGATGCGCAAGGACTTCGCCAAAGATTTGTCAGAGCTTGGGGAAAACTCAACAAGGTTGATAGCAAGACTCTGGGACACAAGAACTCCATCCCTCTTGAGCCCTATCTCAAATGGGTACGAGCCTGAGCCCAAAGTCTGATGATGCCTTATCCTCATGTACTCCCAGTGATTAAAGAGCCCGTCAATGAAGGAGAGGTTCCCTACACCATCCTGCATCCAGACATGCCTACATCGTGGGAGGAAATGCAGAAGAGTTGGATTCAGCTTAAGGAGGAACGGAACACTTTTGAAGCTAGCTACTACGCCAGTGAAAAGAGGGTTCTAGAGCTTACCCGCCAACTCCATGAGCAAGAGGCTCTCAATACCTACATCGCACCAAAGAGGATGCGCAATGTCTTTCTGCCTTGAGAAGTTTATGTTGTAACATTTGGCCCATGGGGCATTTATGTACTAACAGATTTCTTCTTATTAATATGACGTGCGTTCTTCTTTGTCTGAAACAATTTTGAATGTCCTAAATCCTTGAATGCATTGCATACATCAGCATACCATTCATCATGTGCATAAGCAGGTCTCACTCCAGGTTTCCTTATCTATCTGCTGTTTATATCAGTAGGATGGATCTCGAGCAAACAGTCAAAGACCTACAAGCCCAGAATGCACAGTTCCAGCAACTCTTGATGACCTTGGTCAAGAGTCAAGAGGATATCAAGGCTCATCTGGAGAGTAGAGACCCAGTGAAGAAGAAAAAGAGGGTCGGAGTGGCTACTTTGGGGAGAAGATTTGACAGAGAAGCTCGGAGGGTGCTTGAATTTCCTCCTACTTCTGATGAAGGGACTAGTAAAAGAGATCGGGTTGCGGTGCCTTCCGAGTCTGATGCAGAGGAGGAAGAGGTTGAAGAGGACGAAGATTATTCTGACCAGCAGTATCCTCCAGCTGATGATAAGTACAAGGGTTTAGAAGACAGATTGGCTGCCATGGAATTGCAAAGGGTACCGGGTTTGGATTTTGAAGACATGGGCTTGGTCGCCGGAATTGTGATTCCCCCAAAATTCAAGGTGCCAGTGTTTGTAAGGTATGACGGGCTGTCCTGCCCTAAAATGCATCTCAGGTCCTATGTGAGAAAGATTCAACCCTATACAGCAGATAAAAATCTCTGGATTCATTTCTTTCAAGACAGCCTGTCGGGAGCCCAGTTGGAATGGTTTTATCAGTTAGAAGGAACCAGTGTCAGAAATTGGGAAGATTTGGCCACCGCTTTCTATAAACAATACCAGTATAATTCTGATCTTGCTCCTACCCGTACCCAACTTCAGGGTATGTCGCTAGGAACAAGTGAGGGATTCAAGGAATACGCACAAAAATGGAGGGATTTGGCTGGCAGGGTGCAGCCTCCTTTAACCGATCGTGAGCTCATTGATATGTTTCTTGGGACCCTATCTGGGCCATTTTTCAATCATTTAATTGGTAACTCTTCCGCAGGGTTTACCGATTTGATCTTAACAGGTGAAAGAATTGAGGCTGGCATCAAGTCAGGAAAGATTCAGAAGGGTGTCGCTGCAAGTGTTGAGAAGAAGCCGTTTAAGAAGGAGACAACTATGGTATATTCTCAGAAAAGAGCAGGGAAGATGGAGCGTCGGCCAACTGTGGGGGCCGTAATGATTCAAAACACTCCAAGTGAGCCGCCTCGCTACAACCAATCCAGACCAAACCAGCAACGGGTGGAAAGGCCACACCGGCAGTTCACCCGTATTAATATGACTCCAGCGCAGGTGCTTCCCCATCTGTTGAAATTGAATCTTGCCACTATCAAGGAGGCGCCAAAGAATGTAAATACATCCTCTCCACATTATCATGCCAATGCTAAGTGCGCCTATCATTCAGACAGTGTTGGGCATGACACCAACGATTGTTGGGCACTCAAGCATAAGATCCAGGACCTGATAGAGGCTAAGGAGGTAGAGTTTGACGCTCCAGAAAAACCCAATGTGATATCTGCACCTATGCCGAAGCACGGTCGGAATGTCAATGCCATTGAAGAGGATCTGTATGTTGCTGACGTTAGTGATCTGACTACTCCACTGTTAACCATTAAGTTGAATTTGTTAAGGGCCGGGATCTTCCCGGGATGTAAAAAAGACTGCTACTGTTGCCACTCTCTGCCGTTTGATTGTCCGCTATTAAAGGAAGGCATCCAAGGCCTCATGGATAGCCGACAAATTTTGTTCGAAAAAGTTCCTGCTGTTCCAGTTCATGTTGAAAATGTCTCAATCATAACCATTCACGCCAATCTTTCTGAGGCCGTCAAAAATCCAGTTAAGATTACACCAGCTGCAAAGTCTATACCTTTGAAGATAACAATGCCAGGGCCTGTTCCCTATGTCTCCGAGAAGTCAATACCTTGGAACTATGGTGGTGACGTCTACTACCATGGTATCAAGCAGGTTGAAATAATTGAAGAAGATTCAGATGATGATGAAGCCAGCATTAGTAACATTGCGGGCACCAGCAAAATCACCAGGAGTGGGAGGATATTTTCTCCAGAGATTGCTCCTCCAAAAGCAGTCTTTGGACCCTCATCAGCTAAAGAAGTCATCCCTGCACCAGTAAAGCTCTCTGCCATAACTCCTTTGATTGAAGAAATTTTCGTTCCTAGTGCTGTCTCTCCTACCATTGCTGATAAAGGAAAGGGAATACAAGATGAGCCCGTCAGGACGAGGGCTCAACCTTTGGTGATTCCAGAAGCCTCCAAGAAAGAAATGGACGAGATTTTGAGGATAATCAAGAGAAGTGATTATGATGTGGTGGAGCAGTTGGGGCAAACCCCCTCCAAGATCTCCATGCTGGCACTGTTGCTTTGCTCAGAAGCGCACGCTCAAGCTTTGATTAAGTTTCTAAAGGCAGCTCATGTGCCCCAAGAAACCTCTGCAGATCAATTTCAACATTGCGTGGCTAGTCTGACTGCAGACAATGGATTAGGTTTTTCTGATGCCGACCTGACCCCTAAAGGCCGGAATCACAATGATGCGTTGCATATTTCAATCGAGTGTCGCGGAACCACCCTTGCGCATGTTTTGGTTGATACCGGTTCATCGCTGAATGTTTTGCCTAAGAAGGCCTTGGACCGGCTAGATTGCGAAGGGTTGGAATTGAAGCCGAGTGATATTGTCGTCAGAGCTTTCGATGGGTCGAAAAGGATGGTCCATGGAGAAGTTGAAATTCCTGTCAAGATAGGTACCGAGGTGTTTAAATCCACTTTCTATGTAATGGACATCCGTCCATCATACTCCTGCCTGCTGGGTAGACCTTGGATACACCATGCTGGGGCAGTCACCTCCTCCTTGCACCAGATGCTGAAATATCCTGTAAAGGGAAAGATCATTACTGTCCACGGCGAAGAAGAGTACATGATTAGCCATTTAAATTCTTTCCGGTATGTGGAGGTCGAAGGGGAGTTCATTGAGACACCGTTTCAACATTTCGAAGAAGTACTTCCTGAGATAGCAGTGGCGAAGTTGGCAGCTGAGACACCAAGACAGATGGCCAGGATGGCATCTCTGGAGGATGCAAGGGCTGCAGTTAAGGAAGGAAAGAATTCAGCGTGGGGGCAGTTACCCGATTTTCCGCATAAGGTTGATAAGCTTGGATTAGGTTTCACCACCGCTGGCCAGAAAGCCATACGCCGGTCAAAGATTGAGAGAGCGCCAGTCAAAATTTCTCCTTACCGAATCAACGCCCTGGAAGATGAAGACAAAGAAAGCAGCTTTGAAGAGTGGATTCATCCAACTGTCAGAGGAGGGTTGAGCAATTGGGAGGCTAAAGACTTTGTCCCCATCACTTTTATTCCTCAGTAATTTATCTATCAAACATTTTCTATTTGGTCTGTAATATTTTACTTTCAAACAATCCGTACACTATCTTTCCACCTCCTGCCTTACCCGGGGCATGTAGGTCCACTTGTAAGGGTTTTGACTATCTTTCATATTCATATGCCATGTTTAATGATTCATTGGACGTTTTTCATTTGATAAACTGCTTGTGTTCATTTTCTTTCCTTTTGCATTTTTTTGTTGTTGTTTAAGGATGGCTATCCCTTACACACACCCACCACTCACCAATGCAGGTACCCATCCACTCCGGATTCCATGGGTGACTATTCTGCTGTATCTTTCAATAACTCGGAAGACCTGGTCAATCTAGCCGAGTATGAAGATGACGAAGGTTGTGAAGTACCCGGGGAACTAGCCAGACTCCTGCAACAAGAGGAAAGGGCCATCTTACCGCATGAAGAGCCGTTGGAAACTATTAACTTGGGAACCGAGGAGAATCGGAAGGAGGTGCAAGTGGGTGCCAACCTGGAACCAGAAGCCAAGAAACGCTTGGTACAGTTACTGAATGAGTATGTTGAAATCTTCGCTTGGTCCTATGAAGACATGCCGGGCCTAGACACCGACATCGTGGTTCACCGTCTCCCCACAAGAGAAGACTGTCCATCGATCAAGCAAAAAGTTCGCCGAATGAGGCCTGACATGTCCGAAAAAATCAAAGCAGAAGTGATGAAGCAGTTCAATGCTGGCTTTCTGGCTGTTACGTCCTATCCTCAATGGGTCGCTAATATTGTGCCAGTGCCTAAGAAGGATGGCAAAGTCAGAATGTGTGTGGACTACAGGGATTTGAATAAGGCCAGCCCTAAGGATGATTTCCCGCTACCTCATATTGACATCCTGATCGACAATACAGCTCAGCATAAGGTGTTTTCTTTCATGGACGGATTCTAGGGCTACAATCAAATCAAAATGGCCCCCGAGGACATGGAGAAAACAACTTTTGTCACGCAATGGGGCACTTTCTGTTACAAAGTGATGTCGTTCGGGCTGAAGAACGCAGGGGCAACTTATCAACGCGCCATGGTAGCTCTATTTCATGACATGATACATCATGAGATTGAAGTTTACGTAGACGATATGATAGCTCGGTCACAAACAGAGGAAGAACACCTTGAACATCTGGAAAAGCTGTTTGCCAGATTGAAAGAATACAAGCTCAGGCTGAATCCAAGTAAATGCACTTTTGGAGTTAGGTCTGGTAAACTCCCGGGATTCATTGTGAGCAACAAAGGCATTGAAGTCGATCCGGAAAAAGTAAAAGCAATACAAGAGATGCCTTCTCCCCGTACTGAAAAGGAAGTTAGAGGTTTCTTGGGGCGCATAAACTATATTGCCAGATTCATTTCACATCTGACTTCTACCTGTGAGCCAATTTTCAAACTCTTGAAGAAAGATCAGGTAGTTGAATGGAACGACGACTGCCAAGCTGCTTTTGATAGAATCAAGGAATATTTGCTAGAACCTCCTATTCTGATGCCACCCGTCGAAGGAAGACCATTGATCATGTATTTGACCGTTTTGGATAACTCAACGGGGTGTGTTTTGGGCCAGCATGACGAGTCTGGTCGAAAAGAGCATGCTATTTATTACCTTAGCAAAAAGTTTACCGACTGTGAGACTCGCTACTCGCTGCTCAAGAAAACTTGCTGCGCTTTGGTATGGGCTGCTCGCCGACTAAGACAGTATATGTTGACTCATACTACCTTGTTGATATCCAAAATGGATCCTATCAAATATATCTTCGAAAAGCCCGCTTTATCTGGAAGGATAGCCAGATGGCAAATGATCTTGACCGAGTATGACATCCAGTACACCACCCAAAAAGCTATAAAAGGGAGTGTATTAGCTGACCATCTGGCTCATCAGGCTATCGAAGACTATCAACCCATGAGATTTGATTTCCCAGACGAGGTCATCATGAATTTGGACGATATTAAAGGCGACAGACCGTATGACGGACCCGAAAAGGGATCCCGATGGACCATGTACTTTAATGGTGCTTCAAATGTACTTGGAAACGGCATTGGCGCAGTACTTATTTCTCCGGAAGGATGCCACACTCCTTTCACGGCCCGACTTTGCTTCAGCTGCACAAACAATATGGCGGAGTATGAAGCCTGCATCTTTGGTCTCAAGGCTGCTATAGACTTGGGGATCAAATCTTTGATCGTATTCGGGGACTCGGCTTTGGTCATCAGCCAGATCAAAGGAGATTGGGATACCAAGCATCCTAATCTTATTCCATACAAAGAACATGTTCTGACATTGTTGCCTCATTTCGAGCAAATTACCTTCGAGCACTTTCCGCGAGAAGAGAATCAGCTGGCAGATGCTCTAGCCACAATGTCCTCCATGTTTAAGCTCAACTGGGATAACGAGGCTCCCCAAATCACCATCGAGCGAATGGATGAACCCGCGCATTGTCACGAGGTTAATACCGAAGAAGTAGTGGAACAACCTTGGTTCCATGAAATCAAAAGGTATCTCGAGACCCAAGATTATCCTGAAGGAGCTTCCGTGAATGACAAGAAGTTCTTAAGGAAATTCGCTGCTAAGTTCTTCCTGAGCAACGGCATCCTTTACAAACGAAGCCATGATTGTGTATTACTCCGATGTGTGGATAAGGCCGAAGCAGAGTTAATCATGACTGATATACACAGCGGCACATTTGGCACTCACCTGAGCGGGCATACAATGGCTAAGAAGATCCTAAGGGCAGGCTATTATTGGTCTACCATGGAGGCTGACTGCCATCAACATTCCCGTACTTGTCACAAGTGTCAAGTCTATGCTGACAAAGTTCATATCCCTCCGGTTCCCCTCAACGTCCTAACTGCTCCATGGCCCTTTGCAATGTGGGGCATTGATATGATTGGAGAAATCAAACCCACGGCTTCCAACGGACATCGCTTCATCCTGGTTGCCATTGACTACTTCACTAAATGGGTCGAAGCAGCTTCCTTCGCCTCCGTCACCAAAAATGTGGTTGCCCGCTTTATCAAGCAAAATCTCATATGTCGGTACGGTGTTCCAGACAGGATTATCACAGACAACGGTACAAATCTGAATAACACGATGATCACTGCATTATGCGAACAGTTCAAGATTTATCATCACAATTCATCTCCCTATCGGCCGAAGATGAACGGTGCCGTTGAAGCTGCGAACAAAAATATCAAGAAGATTATTCAGAAAATGACAGTCACTTACAAAGACTGGCATGAGATGTTACCATTTGCGCTGCATGGATACCGTACGACGATACGTACCTCAACTGGGGCAACCCCATTTTCTTTGGTTTATGGCATGGAAGCTGTTTTGCCCATGGAAGTTCAGATCCCATCTCTAAGGATTATGAAGGACGCAGGTTTGAACGAAGATGATTGGATGCAGACCCGACTTGATCAACTCAATCTGATCGACGAAAAGCGACTTGCTGCTATATGCCATGGTCAGACGTATCAAAAACGGATGATCAAGGCCTTCAATAAGAAAGTCAGACGTCAAGTGTATCAAGTCGGAGATCTAGTAGTCAAACGGATTATCTTGCCGCAAAGTGATCCCAGGGGCAAATGGACTCCTACATACGAAGGACCATTTGTAATCAAGAGCATATTTTCTGGTGGTGCAATGATTCTGACCACCATGGATGGCGACGATTTGCCACACCCTGCGAACGCAGACATAGTCAAAAGATACTACGCATAAAATAACCCGACAAGTCGAAAACCCGAAAGGGCGGCTTGGGCAAAAATGGGTATCCCGGTGAACCGAAAACCCGAAAGGGCGGTTCAGGCAAAAATTAGGGATAAAAACAAAAAAAATCCGTACACCCGGCAAGTCGAAAACCCGAAAGGGCGGCTTGGGCAAAAAGGGGTTTCCCGGTGGATCGAAAACCTGAAAGGGCGATTCAGGCAAAAATTAGGGAATTAAAGCGTATGACTATGTCTCGTCGGATCACTTCAAAGACAGTCTCTTCATCAACCGGTTCCAGGTTTCTGATCAGTCCAGCCATCGTCAAACGAAGCATTGAATGGACAGAGATTCAGAGTTGTGAAAGCTACAGCAGAACGGAATCCCATGGAATTATTTCACATAGCCATCTTTATTTTGTATAATTTTTCAAATATTTACGACGAGATCCTCTTACTAGGATGATTGTCTCCTTTGTACAAATATACTCAAAGAAAATCAATACGAATACTCTTCCCAAAATTTGTGTCATTTCCCTTTTTCTTTTTCTTTTTCTCTTACACTATTTGTTTTATTTTTGAGAAACGTCCAGTGTTTTGTTAGATAGGCATATGCATTTGAAACATGATCACTTCCTAATTTAACCTAAGAAGGAGGATTACTGATAGGACGAAAGTACAAACGGACATTTTGACACCCTTTCAAAGGAAATCCCTCGAGATCTGTAATCCACATCCCTGACAAACCTTGAGGTCTATCTCCAGTAGACTCTCGAAGCTTATCCCCAGTAAGGTTCTGAAAGGTATTCCCCGCAGAGTACGGACGTCCCTTCCGAGTTTTATTCAAAGTTATTCTCACAAAGGCTTATAACTGGGTTATCCTCAGCTAACCACCAGGGGAGGTCGCGCTCGCCAGAATTCTTCCCATCCCCAGCGGAGTTCCTCAAAATTCCCCCAACAATAACTTATCAATACTATCCCCGGAGGAGTTTATCTTTGCAAATCCCCAGCCAAAGAATCTTCCGGAAATCATTTTTCCTCAGAGTTTAAGCTTCAGTATCCCCAGCAGATCAAAAGCTTCAAATGGACAATCCCCAGCGGAGTCAGACTTTTAAATCTTTTCCCCACAGAGTTTTTAGAAGAAAAAATCTTGAGTTCCCCAGTGAAATCTCCAGAGATACCTCTCTCTCAGCTGAAGATTCTCAATCTGGCCTCCCCAGCATTAAGTCCGCTAGTTTGGTACTCCCCAGTAGAAGACTTCAGGAATTCCCCAGAAGATTGGTATACAACCCAAGCTCCAGGTTCCCCAGTAACGACCCAGGACTTATTTTCCCCGGCAGCAGTCAAGATACTTCTATCTTCCGCTGTCCCGGATTCATCTATCCTGTGCAAGACAGCTCTCCAGCTTACATGCACATCCATTTACATTCATAACACCATGATATACATTGTATCATGCACCATAGCATTGCATCCAACCAACTCTTTGCCTTTTTCAGGAAAGATCAGTCGACGGACTAAAATCATTCAATCTCAAGATTTCTGAAAACAGTTCACGGGTTCTCCAAGTAAACGGATGTTGACCTATCACTTGTTCAGATTCTTCCCAAGACTTCTGAAAACAGTTCATGGATTCTTCCCAAGTAACAGATGTTAATCTATCAGCTTGTTCAGATGCACCTTTGAATTCAGTTTACGGAAGCTTCCCAACAACGGATGCTGCTCTATTGCTGATTCAACTTTAAGATTTCTGAAAACAGTTCACGGGTTCTCCAAGTAAACGGATGTTGACCTATCACTTGTTCAGATTCTTCCCAAGACTTCTGAAAATAGTTCATGGATTCCTCCCAAGTAACGGATGTTAATCCATCAACTTGCTCAGATGCAATTTCTTAAAGACAGTTTACGGAAGCTTCCCAACAACGGATGCTGCTCTATTGCTGATTCAATCTCAAGATTTCTGAAAACAGTTCACGGTTTCTCCAAGTAAACGGATGTTAACCTGTCACTTGTTCAGTTTCTTCTTCCAGACTTCTGAAAGCGGTTCATGGATTCTTCCCAAGTAACGGATGTTAATCTATCAGCTTGTTCAGATGCACCTTTGAATTCAGTTTACGGAAGCTTCCCAACAACGGATGCTGCTCTATTGCTGATTCAACTTTAAGATTTTTGAAAACAGTTCACGGGTTCTCCAAGTAAACGGATGTTAACCTATCACTTGTTCAGATTCTTCTCAAGACTTCTGAAAACAGTTCATGGATTCTTCCCAAGTAACGGATGTTAATCCATCAACTTGTTCAGATGCAATTTCTTAAAGACAGTTTACGGAAGCTTCCCAACAACGGATGCTGCTCTATTGCTGATTCAATCTCAAGATTTCTGAAAACAGTTCACGGGTTCTCCAAGTAAACGAATGTTAACCTATCACTTGTTCAGATTCTTCTCAAGACTTCTGAAAACAGTTCATGGATTCTTCCCAAGTAACGGATGTTAATCCATCAACTTGTTCAGATGCAATTTCTTAAAGACAGTTTACGGAAGCTTCCCAACAACGGATGCTGCTCTATTGCTGATTCAATCTCAAGATTTCTGAAAACAGTTCACGGTTTCTCCAAGTAAACGGATGTTAACCTGTCACTTGTTCAGTTTCTTCTTCCAGACTTCTGAAAGCGGTTCATGGATTCTTCCCAAGTAACGGATGTTAATCTATCAACCTGTTTAGATGCGACTTCCTGAAAACAGCTTGCAGGTTCCTCCCAACAACGGATGTCAACCTATTGCTTGTTCAGACCCCCGATTCCGAAATGGTCCAAAGCTCGGACACTTTCCTAATGTTCCCTTCCAGATGGCATCTTTAAGCCCATCCCCGACAAGTTTTTGTCACTCTCCTAGATGGCATCGTTAAGCCCATCTCCAAATGGCATCTCTAAGCCCATCCCCGCATCCAGTGCTTTGATGAGTGCAAATTTCCGGGCACTCTAGTGTCCAATCTCCTTTTACCTTCAAGTCGCGAAAGGCAAACTTGCCAATCTAACTCTTCAGGTCCAAGAAGATTGAACAGGGGCAACTGTTGTACCCCAAAATTTGCCCTCGCGCTTTTCCACAAGAAATCTCAACTTCAGGCATTTCCTGACTTTTCAAACTGACTCAAGAATCGGACAAATGGACTTTTCTTGACAGTCAAGCGAAATTAGGTTTTTTACTGATTTTCAGAGTTCTGATTTGTTTCATACAGTTGGCTTAGGGTTGGGATGATTTTTGGTTCAATTTTGATCAGGCGAGCGTTATCTAGCATTTAATCAGAAATTAAGATTTTATGGGCATATTCTCAAAAGAATTTAAATTCTACCGCACTTTGCAGTTTATTCCGAGATTCGGGTTAAAATTCGCGTTATCTTGATTTAATCAGTAAATGAGGCAGTTGGTTTGAATTCACCAGTCAAAAGGGATGTGTGCAATATGGAATTACAGTGCTTGGCAAGAGAATCAGTGAAAAAAGGATTGCATCTGATTAAGTTTTTGTGTTCGACCGTGCGTTGCTTTGAATAATGGATACGTCGAATTCATTTATTTTGATCATCAAAGGTTTAGTTGATTATTTATGGTTCTAAGAATTAAAATATTTGGAATTTAAACTTTCATTTTATTTTATTTAAGGAACTATAAATAACAAATAAACAATTAAAGAAAAAGAATTGAAAGAGAATTAAATATCAATGGAATTTTATTTCACATTTAATAATTGTTACAATTGTTATTATTTGGATACTACTTATTACAAAGTATTTAAAATAATAATAATGTACAAGAATTAAACTGAAAATAAAAATTCTATCCTATTTCTAAGTTCTTCATTCTTCACTTCATTCCGGTGCTCCATTTTTTTTATCTGCAAAAAGAAAGAGGAAGTCAGAAAGCAATTGAAATTGGAAAAGACTGTTAAAAATTCGCTCATCATTAGGGGCCACTGACTGGGATCAGTTGACCCTCTCTGCAAATCACGGGATTTCTCCCGGTTCACAGAGAGGGAAGATTTTTTGTTCATGAAATGCAAATGTCAAAAGTATAAGTTCCAAAATTCAAGACTGCATAGAATCTCAACTTCAAATTCAAACTAAACTGAAAAAATCCAACTTCAACTTTCTATCCAAAGCAAAAGGGAAGTTACTGTCAAAATGCCTAAGTTTACTCAAGGATTACCCAAAAGTACAATTGCTGTCAAAGTCACACCCCAAGATATCAAAGAAATGCAAAAAGTGTAGCAAAGCTGTCAAAAGCAAAATGAAGATGCAGAAAAGTGGTATGCAAGCAACTTGAACCTTAAATCGTCATTTCCCATAGGCCCCTTCAGAACCAAGTACAACATAAATCATATAATAATATATTAACTGTACTTTGGAGAGGAAAAAGAGAGATAAAGAGCATAGGCAGAGTTCAGGTCTTAGGCATAGGCAGTATAACAAGACAGAAAAGATATACAAAAAAGAGGATACAATTCAGCATTGTTCAAAACTACACAGCATAGACAGTTACCAAAAATGGAAAAATGCCAAGAAACCTTGTGAAACTACCCAGCAAACTTGGGTCAAAGAGAATACCAAGGTTTGAATAAAGATTGGGCGCCAAAGACCAATGGAAAGAGGATAAAAGAACACAAGAAAACAGACTGATTGAGCCAAGCACCAATATCACCTCTATAACTCAGAATTAAACCAATATAGGCCAGAACCTCATACCGGTCTAAAAACACACCAAGTTATCAAAACACATCTCAAACTTCATACCAGCACCACCATAACCTGATGCCTCAAGCCCATCCAAAAAACCAGAATAAACATAATACAGTTCAAGAATAGAAGAGAAAAAAATATACAAAAAACCTACTGTCCAGAAACCTGAACAACCATCAAACCTGAAACACCTCAAAACCCATCCTAAAAACCTGAAACCAAGTTCAAGGGGAGAAGCCTCACAACCAAGCAAACATATAACCAGAATCACCAAAACCATAACCTGAAACACTCCAGAATCTCACCAGTTATCAAACACATCATCCAAACCAAAATGCAAGAACATACTGTCGACACATAAGCAAAACTACCAATCTGCAGTAGCCTTAACTGCTACCCTGTCAAACAAATAAATCAAAGTCCAAGAACCAACCCAAACCAAAAACCTGCATCAGTAAAGGCCAAACCTGTGAAAGATACAAACACATAACCTTAAACTGAATTACCAAACTGATAAACCAGAACCCCTGTCTCAAAACACCACTCAAGGCCTTATCCTGCAATAAGCCTATCAAACTCAAAAGCATAACTTGTCAAAACTTACTGTCAAGCACGAAACCAATTCCTAAGCCCTCAGCATGAACATCATTGGGCGATAAATCTCAGAAAGGCATCCAGTTCAAGATAACACAGAACAACAATTCAAAGCAACTCAGGGACATAGAAGAAAATAATGTTTCCATAGGCAACACGAGAGAAGAAGAAGAAAGAAGCATGTTCAGGGCAACATAAGCAAATCGTCCAAGAAGGCAAACTCAACCAATATTCAAAGGCAACAGTGGCATAGAAGAAGGGATAAAGAAGTGAATTTGAAAGAGGTTCTCAGTATACATCATCATAAAACCCTCACACAGCAAGAGGTAAGAACGAAAATACCAGGAAAGCATTAGAAGCAAAGCAAGCATCCAGCTTCGTCACCGAATCACCGTCCCGGCCTCCTAAAGCGTCACTCCTCCGCCTCTCCTCCATCTCCAAAAAAATCAGGTAGCAATCTTCTCCCCCTTTCCTCTTCACCACATCGCAATGGTACGGATTCAGAAATCAGAACCCAAATTGAAACACAAATTCGTAAAAAAAAAGATAAAAACATAAAGCGTTGTAATCAAACCTTAAATCAAGGATGCTAGGCTCATGTCAATGGAGGGAAGAAAGGCTTCTGGAGGTAACGTTGGTGACCGGGTGGAGGAAGCTCACAAGGATGAAGAGGAATGATGAACTCAGCGAACACGGCGCCGTCTCAAAACCCTAAAGCTTTCGTTCTGAACTAACAATCACTAACCCTAATTTCGTTCAAGTCCAAACCTGGGCCTGACCCGTTTCACCCCCCTGAAGCCCATTAAAAATGCTTCTCTTCTTTTTTTTAAAAAACAACATTAAATACTAACCTTCCCTTTTTTTATATATATAAACAATACTTTCTTTTTTTATTCTTTGCAAAACCCTAACTTAATTAAAATACATCTTGTCATATATTAAATTGAAAACACTTTCCTTTTATTTTGTTTACTTTTTTTAACAAAAATATATTTCGCACATACTAAAATAAATACACATTTTCTTGCATAATTTAAATTTCTTAAAATATTTTGTACGTATTATACATTTTTTATATAATTAAAAATAACAAAATACCCTTTTTTTAATTAACTTATATACATAATTTAATACTTGATTAAAATACATATTTATACATAACAATAGAAATACATTTTTTCTCTAATATTAAAATTCACAAATATTTGATTAAAATACTTTCTTTTTTATACATAATACAATTTAATTAAAATTTGAACATACCATTTAAATTAAAACATTTTTCTTTTGTACATAATTAAACATACAAAAATCAAAGGTTCATTAAGACGCATTTCTCTAGGTCAAAAACCCTAATACGTTTCAATTCCACAATTCGCACTTGTACATAATTACACAATTCATATACATATACACTTGTACACTTACATAAATACATTCACATTGCCCTATGCACATTTTTATCTTATATTTATATATTCGATATTTACATTTGATTGCGACTTCGATTTGGTTGTAATTTATTTGGGTACTATAAGTCTCATCCCCTTGTACATTTATACCCCCACTCCCGGACACTATTTTGTAATAGCGTAGATTTACATTCCGCAATTTACAGTTTTCCAATTATACCATGGTTAGACCTAGGGTTTGCATGTACATAAAAATCAAACGCTAGATAACCTAATACAAGACAAATACATGTAATCAATACACAATCACACTTGCACCCCCCTAGGGTGATCCCACATGTTGCCTTCCAAAATGGGCCATGCTTGCACGTCGAGTATCTTTGGCAAAACAAAATCAAATGATCATAAGTCCCTCGATGACGCTTTCGAATGTTGCCTAAAACGGAATGATCATAGTCCCTTCAAAACAAAATTGCCAAAGACACTTGGCATCATTGCATTCATGGTCCATACGATGACCCGCGCCCGTCCCGAATAAACTTCCTAATGACAAGATTGTCCACCAAATGCAATGGTGGAACAAATTTGTCAAAAGGGCTTAAAACATGACAAAAATCTTTGAGAAAGCTTTAGGGTAGATAAACTCTTAAGTACTTGTCAATTTGCAAAGAAAACACTTGCTTAATTTCAAAACCCACTTCACGAACACTTTCAAAATCAACTTTTCAAACCCTTGAAACATCTTTTTAAAAGATAAAACACCTTTTGTAAAACATTCGAGTAAAGAATTGTTACAAGGTTAACCTAGCACAAGGCATCTTTTCAAAACATTTTCAAGACCACACACAAAGCACCATTTCAAACAATTGAAAACCAAGGCAAGATTGATCTAAGCAAGTACCTAAGAGCCCATGGATAACCATGGATAGAAGGGGTGCTAATACCTTCCCCTTCTATAATCTACCCCCCGGACCCACGAAATATCTCAAAAGGTTTTTGCTGTGCTTTTTTTAACCTTTCCTTTAGGATAAAATAAAAAGTCGGTGGCGACTCTTGCTCAACCGCACAAGTGCGAATACGAACGCAAAACACTAGTCAGTTCTCCCACCGTATCACACCTTGCAACTGTAGAATGTTCTGTGAACTAGAGCCTGGTTATGGCTGCTGTGATATTCTGGCTAGCTTTCTCACGTACTCAGAAGACTGGAACAATCTTTAACTTACACTATGAATGGCTGGAAAATTCTGGAACAACCAAGAAGCAAAGTTTTGATTTTTCGAAATGGAAGTTGGTGAAGATTGAATAGCAGTCTATAAACAGAACTTGGAATGGCTTCTAAATGTGTATCAGAAATTGTATTGATGATTTGGTCGAGAAACACTTGAGGAAAATTGGAATTTGAATGCAAAAATCAAAGACTAGCATGTTTTGTATTTGGGCTGCAGGTTTAAGTTCTTGGGAGATTTTAGCAAGGTTTCAAGGCTTTTCTTTTCAATTTTTTCGACCTCCTTACATTTGCAAATGAAATTCAATTTATAAGCAAGGATTTTGTAGCTTGGAGTAGTCAAGAGTACAACTATCATGCTAGGACGCTGACTTGTTCTTGAAGCAAGTTAAACAAGTATGGTGGTTAGCAGCTTTTAGCCGTGCATAAGCTGGATTTGTAAGCATGAATTAAGAAAAAGTAACCTCAGAGGTAAAAGTAAAGCATAGGGCCAACATAAACTTTGTACAAAATTTTGCTTTTCAAGGACAACCATGGTACTTTTATGCCACACATGGGGTAATCCTTTGGACAAAGACTCAAAAGTGGGTGTGAGCATTAAATGATTATGAAATTTGTCAAACCAGAAACCCTGCAATATGAGATTATGTATCATAGCTTAATCTGGATCAGAAGTTCAACATCAGCATAACCTGGAACGAACATATAACTTCTGATCTTCAAATCTCTTTGCTTCAGCATGTTCTGAAAGAGTTCTCAGACTTTCCCAAAAGCTTGTAACACGCTTTGCAAATTCTCTTTGAATTGCTCTTGAAAATTCTGACTGGACCTACATGAAAAATGGCCCATAAGTTTTAACCAAAATCTGTCTTGGAAATGCCCAGAATTTGCTGAAAGCTTCGGTTTCATGGACGTGTCTTCAAGGATTTGTAACTTGAAATCCCAATATTTCTAGGAGAAGTTATGTTCTGCAATGTTTTAGATCTCATTGAGATCTACAACTCTTGTGTCAGAATTTCTTCCATAATCGACTTGCATCATGGTGGAAATCTGGCCTGAAGTTCTGAACTTGTCATATTTCTTAAACACTTAGAAAAAATTCTAAGTATTTAGAATTTCGACTTTTCCAAATTAACTTTGACTTTTTACTTTCTTAATGAAACAAATCTCATATTCTAACGTGTCTTGATGAAATATGATTCTTGGAATTTGATTTTGTTCCAAAAGTCAAAGTATGACTTTTCAATGTGTAATTGATCATTATACCCTTGTGCCAAATCCAAGCCTAAATTGATGTATCAGTGTTACAAACTTGAGGTCATGGAAGATCTTGTGAGAAAATCCTTGAGAAATGAGAGGGAAATTTTTTGGGTACAACAACAATGTTTTAAATACATTACAGTAGTCTTGAGAAAATATTGCTTCAGATGACTGTTCAAAAATTGCAACTAGTTTAAAAAAACTATAAAGTTTGAATATTTCAGTAGATGAAAGGATGAAGTCAGGTATGGTTTCTAGCTTGTATTTTTGCTTTTATAATTTCTTGAGCTCATTGTATTATTGCTTGCTCAGTGAGTTTTCATTCTTCAATGTGTATATGAATTGGATTCAATAATTATTGAATTAAGAGTTGATTAAATACAAAAGGTTTTTTTTGTATAAATTTAAGAGCTTATAAATACCTTCACACATTGAGAAACTGTTTATAATAGTTTAATGGGATGTTGATAGTATTTGATTATTTCTATAATCTCATTAGAGAAAGAGCTATCGAAGGTGGCTGTCAGGGTGCATCATAACTGGATGGTTATGACATTTGTAGTTTTGAGTCATCATTTTTTGTTATCGAGCTGATTTTATGTATATTGTTAATCTTACTTAAATGCATCATTTGTCTTTACCATGAATTTTCAACTAATTGTTGTTCTTATTTTTTTTTGGATAGGTCTCTCTCTTCAGCTTTTGAAAAAATGTCTCTAATACCATCAAAGATTTTCTGGTAACACTACAAAAAAGAAGCTTATTTGCCACGTGAAAATCACGTGGCAAACATCAAAATCACGTGGCAAAACAAAATTAGCGACGTGGAGACTTATGTCGCTGGGGAGCTAGTGGCAAGCCAGTAGCGACGTGATTCCCACGTCATAAAGTTGTGACGTGGTATTCACGTCGCAACAGCTTTGTTGTAGGGAATATAATATCTGACAAAGCAGCTTTAGTTGCGACGTGAGAATCATGTCACTAATTTGTGACATGATTCCCACGTCGCTACAGGTGACGTTTTTATTTTTTTTAAAATTGTTTAGTAATTATTTTTTATATTAATTAATTAATGTAATAAAATTTAAATAATAAAATTTATATAATAAAATTTAAATAATAAAATTTATATAATAAAATTTATATAATAAAATTTATATAATAAAATTTATATATTAAAATTAT
Source organism: Vicia faba (assembly GCA_948472305.1). Taxonomy (NCBI): domain Eukaryota; kingdom Viridiplantae; phylum Streptophyta; class Magnoliopsida; order Fabales; family Fabaceae; genus Vicia; species Vicia faba. The sequence goes on along the minus strand of OX451737.1, from coordinate 1,595,309,569 downwards.
TAGAATAATAGTATTTTATTTTATATTTCGAATAATAGAATTTTATAAAATAAAGTCATATAATAAAATGTTATATAATTTAATAATTTAAAATGATAAAAATAAATATCTTACATAAATGCAAATATAAAAACGAAATAAATAAAATGTTTTCACGGGGCATCTTCACCCGGATAATTATCAAGATCAAAGTCATCAATTCCGTCATCATCCGGCTGTGTATGATCAGGAACATTTTGATTTCCACCGCCTTGCATAAACCGTCTCATCTGCTCCTCCATATCAGATTGCCTCTTCCGCATGATCTCTAACTGCTGCTCCTGCTCTTGCCTCATTGTCGTCATTTGGGCCTCCATTTCGCGCCTCACTTCACTTGCCGCCAATTGTCTTACTGTTTAAAGTTGAACCTGTGTCAGATTCGGTTGACGTGACCCCCCTTCTCCATCTCTAAGTCGCTGAAATAGATTACGGTCACCAACTCTCAAGCCGGCGGCCAAATTTCCTCCCGCAAAAAAGCAACCATTAGGCCCTTTTCCATTAACAACCTCATTCCAAATATAGAAATCAACATCACCATTAAGCGGCTCCCCTTCTGCTGGCCTATATTGCGGATTGTGTTCCAGAAAACGTGCTAGCAATGTCTGATAATCATCCTACACATACATTAAATAATACAATTAAAAAAAAATTACATATATATATATATATATATATATATATATATATATATATATATATATATATATATATATATATATATATATATATATATATATATATATATATATTAAATTTATGCTAAATTAAAACATTTATATATTAAATTATACTAAATTCAAATATATTAAAAATTTGTCACGTGATTTTCACAAATCAACTTATAAATTGCCACGTGATTTTCCCGTGGCAATGTATCAGTTGCCACACATTGATAGCTTCGAGTCTGACGACCCCTCAAACAACGGCGTATTCATCTCGTTCAATAATTGATAAAATCTTTGCGCTTCCTCATTCGGCAACTCTTCCCCGTCAAAATCTTCAGGTTCATCATATGTCACGTTCACACCAAAAGCATCCTCAACCATGTCACCGATCAAATTAAATTTCTCCTCATACTCCATAACCGGCCGACTACTTGAAGCATGCGTGTTGCTAGTCTCTGGTACATTAACCGGTAGTTCTTCACCATTATACGTCCAAACCCAATAATTTTCAATGAATCCCCTTCTATGCAGATGACGTGTTACTTCCTCTGGGTCACTAATTATTGGTCTACATTCACATTTAAGACAGGGACACCTAACCCCTCCTTTGCTTCGACAACAATCCTGAGCAAACGCCCACTTAATAAACCCATCAACTCCTACTATAAAATTGGGTTTAAGTCCACTTCTTCCTGGATATGTTCTATCATACATCCAACTGCGATAATACCGATAATATTTCATACTGCACATTTATACAATCATTGTCTTTTTCATTAGAAATATTAATCAACTTAATAATATTATTCTTAAACTATTTAATACTATTCTTAAAAATATAAATTTTCCTTTTTTATATATATACTAACATATAAATAAATATTCAAATGTAAAATATATAATTTTTTATTACATAACAATAATATCAAAAAACAATAATATAACATATTTACTTTTTATTATATATACAACAATAATATTAGAAAACAAATAATGTAACATATATACTTTTTATTATATATATAACAATAATATTAAAATAATAATATAATATATATATTCTTTTTTTAATTATGTTTTTTATAAATTCTTATTTTAATATATAATTTTTTTTCATATCTTTAACATATAAATAAAAAAATAAAACTATTATAATAAATATAATATACATTTTTGTTTTTAAATATGTTATTAAATTTATGTGTTAACATATATATATATATATATATATATATATATATATATATATATATATATATATATATATATATATATATATATATATATATATATATATATATATATATATATATATATATATATATATATATATATATATCTATAAAAAATAAGACTTTTAATTTTATGTTTTCTAAAAAATTTTATTACCAGTACATATACTACTAACAAAATACATATACTTCCTAACCACAAAATACATATACCACTAATCTATATAATACATATAAAATCTATAAAAAAATGCATAAATACCTCTATATAATTTCTTCAATATATTTGCTTCTTCTTGGCTCTTGGTGTTCTTCTTCAAATTTCTCTACAAATAATGAACAAATGCACAAATACCCTTTTTAATATTTCTTTCCAGTATAATAAATAATGAACAAACGAAATAAACATTTATCAAAATATGAATACCTTATTTTTCTTCAACAATTTAGGATGGAGGAAATTTGATTCGGGAGTTTGGGTTTGAGAGGAAGAAGAATGGGTTTGAGAGGAAGAAGAAAGGAAGAGGAAAGGAAGAAGAAAGCAAAACAACGCTGCTGTAACAGATGAAAATTTTGGAGATGTAAAGTCAAGTAGCGACGTGACTGTCACGTCGCAACATTGTCACGTGATAATCACGTCGCTACACACTAAACAGAAAAATTATTCTCTCTCCCACTCTGCAACCCTGTCATCAACCAAATTTATTTCCCCCCCTTTAATATAGCGACGTGGCTATCACGTCGCTACCAAAATTCAAATTTCCCCCTTCTGTAGCGACGTGTAAGACACGTCGCTGATGTTTTTACTTTACAACGTTCTCTGATTTCTATTATTTGTCATTAAAATATATTAGCGATGTGGTTATCACGTCGCTACTACTCACGTGATAATCACGTCGCTAATATATGTCGCTGGGGACATATATTCTTGTAGTGTAAGTATGCTCATACTAAACAAATTAATTATCGACGAAAAATGAAATCGGCTCCTAACAATGTAATATTATACAGGATGTGGCGTTACTATTTGATCTTAAACATCAAGTACCATTGAAAATGGAAGTTTAAGCTTTAGAATTTGTTATATCAAGATGGTCATTCTTTGTTTTCTTAGGTGGTTTTATACTGCTCTCTAAAGGTAATTTTATATTATATTGGTTCTAATAAAGATTATGTTGTTTCATACTTTCTCATTTATTATTGCTCAAAGATCTCTTGGACTATGCAACTTCACTGATATTTAGTATATACTTTACTATATGCAAATAAATATTAAGTTGGCTTAATATGTGCACTACAGTGACTTTATCGTATGAGCTTGCTAAGGAGAAACATATTATTTTTACTCTTGCAATTGTATGATGTGTTAGATGGGAATATACCATTTTTTTACTAAAAGAATGATTTCTTGAGGGGGTTATCAGTTGGTTGCAGCTCCTTCGCTCATTCAATAGTGTAGCTTTGCATCTCATTTCTAAAGCATCAAGTAATATGTAGCCAGAGGCTGAATGTTTCTATTGATGTTTTGATCCTCCTCTAAATCAATGTTGCATCATTCAAGGCAGAGCCTTTCATTCATGGCAACAAGGTTGTTTCCAACTGGTATATTTCGACAATTGGAGTTTATGTTTCATTTCTGCAGTATGCTTTATTTCCCAAAACATTTAAGAATTATATTTCATTTATTTATTCAAAATTGCAAATTATTGGTGACAACTGGAAAATAGGCACTATTTTTTGTAGCAACTTCTATCTCCATGAAGTCATATCAGTGTAAATTCAAGCATTTATTTTTAGCTTGGGCTTAATGTTGTTATGTATTTGAATTAGGTTATTGACAAGTCAATTGGTTTTGACACTGCTGTTGAAGAAGCACAAAGAGCTATTAGTTATGCTCATGTTGAAGCTATGAGACAAAAAACCATGAATTCTGAGTTTTTTTGCCTATCGGCATTGAGAAATATAATGGAATTTTTCTATATTTTATAGGTACTTATTGTTTTTCCTACACACACGTGATTAGTCTTTTGTAAATACAAGATAGAGTAATTTGTAATCTAGCAAAGTCGAAAGAACGACGACGGGGAATGTAAAATTATGCTATTGTTACATGTACAACTATCTACATACTGCTTGAACTTTGAAGTCTTTCGCTATACTTCAATTTCAATTCATAATGCACCATCCAAATTTAAGTTCAAGATTATTATTTCTTTGGAAAATATTATTAAAATTTAGAAAGTAGGTGAACACTGGTAGAGTTGGTCGTCGGCTTCCCGAGGCAGTGAGAAAGTCATCCATGTCGGGTTTTGTTTGTGGTCGCGCTACAGATAACTCTAGAGGTCCAGTGGTCACTGGGATTCCACAATTGCGCGCCAAAGAGGTACAGTTAACAATTGCCCATGTAAGTGATGTTCAAGACAATATTTGGCTTTTATTTGTATAACCCACCTCTTATTTCTGCAGCGAACAAACATGAGTAGTACTCGACAGTGAACCCTTGGGAGCAAGGCTAATCATATATTGGACTATCTGAAGCGCTTGCAATCTGAGAATCCTGCTTTCTTTTGTGATGTCTAAGGTGATATTACTCACATTGGTGGATATATATTTTGAGATGATCCAACATGTAGAAACAACTACTGTTATTTGAGCTGCATTGAACACATTTGTATTAGAAGTTATAGCTTTCATCGATATAATTTCAATATGGTGGCATGTACTTATGCGTCTTTACCTAATGGTTCCAATTTACTGATTACGACGAATGCATGATATTGTGATTCTGAAATATTGATGAGTGCTAAATTGTTGTGAATTTGAGTGTGAATAATTAGCACTCATCGGCTTAATTCGTTTGCTTTTTGTCAATAAACCTCAACTTTAGTGTATATTCGGTATAGTTTATTTTATAGTGTATTTATTGCGTTATTGTGTAAATATCATTGAGTTTAATTTATTTTATCTCATTTTTGTAGGTATTAAAGCATTGATATTTAGGCATTGTTAGATAGAACATTGGATAAGCTTTCCAATGCTTCCGACCGTGCGCGAATTAGAGTTACATTTCAAAACTCATGGCTGAATCTATGCTGGTTTTTCAACTTTCTGTCATCTATCATCGGACGACGCTTTTTGATCGCCGGACGATTCTGGAGCGTGGAAAAAATGCAATTTTGGTTGCTGGGCGACGCTTTTTGGTCGTCGGGCGATGCAGGACAGTCAGAAATGCGTATTTAGGGATAAAAACATATTTTTTGGGTATGGTTTTGGGTATTTTGATCCCAACTCCATCATCCTTCATTTTTTTATAGTTAGAGCTTAGAAAACAACATTGAAGCTTGCATACGGATGATCCGGGGTGGATTGCTCATCAATCGACACTGATAAACTGGTAGATTTGTGGTTCATTTCTCTTCCTCTTTGTGTATTCTTTATGTGTTGAATTTGTACATGTATTTACTCTGAACTTATGTATATTTGTCGCTCATTACGTTATATTAAACTTGTTTTACAAATCTTTGTGGATTGTTGTCTTAGATTTTTCCTGTGTGCTAGGGATTTGAGTTGTTATAGACATATACTACTTAGATTTTTATCTATGATGATTATCTGTTAGTTTCTGAACTCTAGAGATAGATTTAGAGCTGACATCTACTTTGGTATCAGAGCTTAATCCCTATGTGTGGTTGTGCTGTACTGAGAGATCGTCAGTGCAATTACATAGTTGTCTTATGTGTTGTTGATGATATAGTCGGTCTCTCAATTTGGGTTAGAAATGACTTAGGTTGTGAGTGATACGTAGTGACATTGATGAGTATTGTTAGGTTGAATGTAACTGGTCGATAGATTTATGTCTGTGATGAGTAGATTATATGCCGGCTTGATAAGTTCTTCTTTAATTTTTACTTTTGTTTACATTTATTTTTTGTTGATAATATTTTCTTTACAAACCCATTTATCCTCAAACTCATTAATAAGAGATTTGTCGAATGACAATTCAATAATCAATCTTTGTGGACACGATAAATTCCCGAATAAATATTTCCGAAACTTTTATTTGCCGCTACACCGCCCATTTTTACTTTGTTAGGTTATTGGTAGAGCAGTGATAGTGATAGTGATAATGTTGTCTCTGATGACACTAACTATGCAATCAGCTTCATATGTATTCACAAAATTGAATTACCACCTAATACAACAGGAATATCAAGCAAACTGTATGAGGTGATTCTATCATTTCTTGTGAGCCAATATTCCCTCTATGGATATTGATGTTGCAACACATCTAATCTAAGAAACTAAAGGCGCAGACAAGAAGAGAACCATAGCAATACTAGGTAGCCTCACAAAGTTTTCAAGTTTATCTAAGCATGTTATAACCTGAAATATAAGGGAAATCTCGAAGTATACATCATGGTAATTACTGAAGATTTGTGTATTTTGCTTCAATGTTTGTTGACTCCACTATTCTTTTATCTTGGTCACAGTTTCTATTCATGCGCACTCCAATAGTACAATAAATATTTTCTTACCTTGGTATACTTCAATAATGACCAGAAATCAAGAATGTGCATGAGAATGAAGTGACAAGGACAAAACATTATAGACAGAGTAAAAACGGTGGATTTATGCTTTTCTTAACTCAAATTGATGAAGTTAGGAAAAAACTAGCCCTATAATACAAGGGTTGAACTGTGATTTTGTTAATTTATGAAACCAGACTTTTTTGATGAATTTATATTTGACAAATATAATGTCTACCTTTTATTATGGCCCCTGCCACAACAAGCATGACATATTTTAACATTATTTACTGTTAAAAAATCTAAAACTCTTGGTGGTTTATAATTCATACTAAGGTTTGATTTTAGCTTGTGATATCCGAATGAGAATGGCAGGAGTAGTGTTTGAGGGAAGTCTTAATTTTTCCTCGATCAAAATGAAGAATAACTTATGTGTATTTACTTATGATGATTCAATTGCTTTCAAAAGCAAATAAATCAGTTCTATTAAGGAATTCTTAGTATAGAAAGTTGCTAATTGTAGACTATTGTTTTGGATGCTTATTGAGTTTGTTGCCAATGTATCATTCATGTTTAATCTTCCTTAAGTATTCGACAAAACATTCAGCTATAGCTTACTGCTCTTGATATTCTGTAGAAATCGAAAATTCAAGCTAAAGGTTTTAAGTTTAAGAAAGAAATGTTTAAGTATTGAAAGAAATTTAATTTGTGTAAGATCAATGTTGATATTACATTCTTCAAGACCAACTAAATAAATGTTTCAAGTATGATGATAAAAAAAAAAATAGTTAATGGTGGATTACAGGAAGGAACCATTCCTAAAATCTGCAATAGAAATTTTTTTAATTTATCTACTAAACAAAGTTCTTTTTAAACTTTATATAAATTAGTTCTCATGATATGTGAAGAAAAACCACTCATGATATGTAATTTCTGTTCAATTATACTTTTGGAAATCCTTTGATTTATTCCGGTTCTATAAATAATTGGTTAAGATATTTGGTTTTTTATTGTTGATCAATAGTACATAAATTTTGAGTATGAAAAAAATTAAAGAATAGTGATAATTTTTGGTATGCTATATATCTTATTATAGTGCCACGTGACACAATCCGTTAGATCTAGACAAAAAAATATTAATATATATTACTTTTAATGTACATTTGAGTAGGGGTGTTCAAATCCAAACCAATTCAAATAAAAAACCGAAAACCGATCTAAAAAACCGAAAACCATAAAAAATCGAAAATTATTGATTGTGTTTGGATGTTATTTTATGAAAACCGATTGGTTCGGATTGGATTTCGGATGAATTTTTCAAAACCGATCCAAACCAAACCGAACCACATAAATATATTTTGATACTTATTTACTTTTTATTAGTATGACATGTTATGTGAATTTATTATTAGATGATAATAATTTTTTTAATAATATTTATTAGTTTGGTATAATCTATTTATTTTTATTATTTCAAGCATAATCAATCACTCTCATTTTGTAATATTAACTTTTAATATACTATATGTTATATATTATATCAAATCTATGATTTATTAGTAGTTTTATAATATTAATAAAAATATAATGTGTAATTTGGATATCCAAAAACCGATCCAAATTAAACCGCATAAAATTGGATCGAATCAGATTGGATTTTTTTAAATATATCATCCAAAACCGAACCGAACCTTAAGTGAATTAATCTTTAGATCAGATGAGTTTTTGCTTTAAAACCGATCTAAACCGAACCGCGAACACCCCTACATTTGAGTACAATTATGTCGTATAAAATAATATCAAACGGGAAAAATAAAACTATTGATTCAAATATATAGTAAGTTAATAAAATTTTAACAAATTTTATTTTCTCATATCGTAGAAATGATATAAAATGGGAAAAATAAAACTATTAATCTAAATATAAATTATGTAGTGAGTCAATAAAATTAAAGTTGTTACTAGCATTAAAAGGTTACAAACATACATACTAGCAAAATAGTAAAGTCACACCATTGTTAAGTATAATTTATTATTGACTTTGAGTTAATAAAAATAACTAATGCAATGTTGAAGTTGGTTGAAAATATATATGTTGAAGAAGTCTTATATTGTTTAGTTTTATGAAGAAAGAGGGAGTCAATACTATAAATAGGACTCAAGTTCTTCGAATTCCTATATCACTTAGTTTTGTGAAGAAAGAGAATTGTCTTAGGACACATAGTATTCGATAGGGGAATTAAAGTAGATAAAGCGAAGATCGAAGTAATAGAAAATCTTCAACCACCCAAAACTGTTAGAGAAATAAGAAGTTTTCTAGGACACGCTGATTTCTATCGACGTTTCATTAAAGACTTCTCTAAAATAACCAAACCTCTAACCGAACTCCTAATGAAGGATGCTTAGTTCACTTTCACCGGCGCATGCTTGGACGCGTTTACAACACTAAAAAAGGCATTAATTTCAGTACCTATTATGCAACCTCCTGATTGGAACGAATAAAAAGCTTCACGCAATTTACTACACGAGTAGAACCCTAGATCCTGCACAGATGAATTACACCACGACTGAAAAGGAATTATTAGTTGTTGTGATTGCCTTAGATAAATTCCGTTCTTACTTAGTAGGAGCATGAATAGTTATCTATATCGATCATGCTGCAATCCGATACCTCTTGAGTAAGAAAGACACCAAACCAAGATTACTAAGGTGGATCTTACTTCTATAAGAATTTGATTTGGAAATTAAACACAAGAGAGGAACCGAGAATGTAGTAGCTGACCACCTATCCAGAATAGAAGGCAACAAACCAGATCATGTACCCATCAATGATGATTTTCCTTATGAACGCCTTGTAGCACAATTAGAATTAGAAAGTATTACAACCGAGTACGCTGTGACTTATGAAGACATGAACACGAACGAAATCTTGTAAGCAGACTGCACTAAAATCATACTACCATGGTATGTTGATTTTGTCAACTACTTGGTTGCTGTAGTGCTTCCACATGATATGTCTTATGAACAAAATAAGAAATTCTTCCATGACCTTAAACACTATTATTGGGACGAGCCTTTGCTTTTCAAAAGAGGCGTCGGTGGTATTTTCATTTGGTGTGTTCCCGAAAACGAAATCAAAAACATAATTTTCCACTGTCATGCCGCTCCCTATAGAGGACATGCAAGTACATCAAAGACATGCGATGAGATATTACAAGCTGGCCTCTATTGGCCTAATCTTTGGAAAGACGTCCATATTGCGATTAAAAATTGCAACCAATGCCAACGCACTGGAAACATCTCTAGACGCGATGAGATGCCTTAAAACGGCATTCTAGAAGTTGAAGTCTTTGACGTATGGGGCATTGATTTCATGGGGCCCTTCCTGTCTTCCTTTAGAAATCACTACATACTAGTTGCTGTCAACTATGTTTCAAAATGGATCGAGGCTATAGCATCTCCAACAAATGACGCACGAGTAGTAGTCAGGCTTTTCAAGAACATAACCTTTCCAAGATTCGGTATTCCGAGACTCGCCATCAGTGACAGTGGCTCCCATTTCATTTCCAAAATCTTAGAAAATCTATTAGAGAAGTATGGAGTCCAACATCGAGTCGCAACACCTTATCATCCGCAAATAAGTGGGCAATTTCCAACAGAGAGATTAAGCAAGTCTTAGAAAAAACAGTAGCAACTTCTAGGAAAGACTGGTCATCTAAGTTACACGAAGCTCTATGGGCATATAGGACGACATATAAAACTCTGATTGGTACTACGCCATTTAAATTAGTCTGGGAAATCATGTCATCTGCCGGTAGAAATAGAACATAAAGCTTATTGGACCATTAAAACCCTTAATTTGAATTACACCACAATGAGTGACAAAAGAATCTTAAATATCCACGAACTAGAAGAACTTAGACTAGACGCTTACGAAAACACTCGGATTTATAAGGAGAGAACTAAAAAATGGCATGATAAACGAATATCTAGAAAAGAATTCAATGAAGGTGATATAGTTCTCCTATTTAATTCTAGACTTAAATTCTTCCCAGGAAAACTTCGTTCTAGATGGTCAGGTCCATTCAAAATCACTAAGGTCTTTCAAAATGGACAGCGTCTAAAACATTATCATAACATCGATAATAAAGAATATTATGAAACCTTTAGGCTAGATGCACTGCCACCCTATGCATTAGACTAATCACCATGTTATGTCGAGCTTACGACGTAAAACAAAACGTTTATTGGGAGACAACCCACTTTTTAATCTTTTCTTTTTGCTTTGTTTAATGTTCTTTTTTCTTTTCTTACTTTTGTTATTGCTTATTTATATTCTGATAAAGTTATGTAATATTACTTCTCTAATATTCTCTCTACTAACTAATGCTAACTGTCAACCTACTTCAGGCTAACTTTCCTATTAGCTAATTACACTAACCACGATGAATCAAGTTGATACTTTGGGCATTATGTTTAGAGGAAGAAATTAGCAGAGGAGGTTTGAGTCTTTGTCTGATAGAGAGATAGGATTGAGTACCTACCCTGATGGACCAACTATGATAACATTGGGAATCCGAGATAATGTTTTGTTTTTATTAAGCCAAATAGGTTGGGACACATTTTCTTTGAGAAGAAAGTTTAGCTCCTATCGTAGATTAACCTTAGAGTTTTTAAGCTCCCCTGTCTACAAACCTAACCATGGTCTGGGGTTCAATAGAGGTCTAATTAGGTTTAGGCTATTTGGTATTGAGTACACCTACACCCATAGGGAGATGGAAGAACTACTAGGATTCCCACACGGCCTAGATTCATTCACGATAATCCAAGAAGAACTTTTTAATGTGGGTGAACTAGACTATTTCTGGGGGGATATTACAAGTATAAGTAACCCTGAGCCTGAGGACATGCATTCAGAAAACATTCATAATTCGGCCTTGAGATATTTTCATAAGATCCTAGCATACACCCTCTTTGGTAAGCCTGAAAATATAACCACAGTATCTAGAGCTGAGCTTTTCATTATGTTCTACGCTTCACAAAACCGTCCCATAAATGGAGCTACATTTATGATAGCAAACTTTCACCGTCTTGCGAGAGCTGTCCATGAACCCATCCTGATAGGCAGCTTAGTAACCATGATAGCAAATGCTATCGACTTAAGACAACCACTGTTGAACCTTGTCCCTCTAGGTAGATTTCAACCTATAAATATCAATTTTTGTTTCAATAGGGGAATAATTGGAAACCTAGGCCCGAGTAACTTTGAACTGCTCATTAACAATCACTTAATGCCCCTTTTTACCCTACCTGACCCTAGGACTAGCGTGCATGACATGAATAACTGGTTATATGATTGGGGCGCACCACACATTTCGCTACCACCCACTCCTAAGACACCCATGATTTATGATCACCTTGATTCTTTCCTGTCCAATGAGGATACTGACCCTGAAACCCCTCCCTTTTACCATCAATTCCCATCTCCCAATCAGGTTGACTCAAACACCTCCGCTGCTCCACCTTCTCCGACTCCCGTATTTCTTCAAGTTCCCACTTTAAATGCCATCCAATCAGAGCTTGATTTGTTGAGGGATGAGATTATTATTCTGAGGATTGACTTCCATTATTTCATGGATACGGTAGTCGAATAGCTGGATTATACTTATCAGCACCTCTACTTTGCTTCTCTTGATCGACGTGGCTGATATTTCAGACTTATTGCATTTTTTTTCTTTTCACATTTAAACATTGTGGACACTGTTTTTGTTCAAGTGTGGAGAGAAATCTTATCAGATTAGACTTTTCAATTTTTTCTATTTTATTCTTAAGTATAATTTTTATTTATTTTCAGTTCAGTAATTGGAATTATTTATTTTCAGTTCAGTTTTTGAAATTTTAATTACCTTTTTCATTTAATGCATTATTATCATATTCACACACACACACACGCGCACGCGCGTGCGCACACACACACACACACACAGACACACACACACACACACACACACACACACACACACACACACACATATATATATATATATATATATATATATATATATATATATATATATATATATATATATATATATATATATATATATATAAAATTATTAAAAATACATAATGCGTTTAGAACTGCAGTATTTTATATTATATTATGTTTCCCAAAGGTGTTCCATTCGCCACACAAGCGTGACGCATGTCACGCCTCACTAATCCTAGTCCCAATCGGCACAAACGGTGCCCCTCGGCACGAAGTGAGAAACAAAAGCGTTTCTGTATTATCATAGAAACCCCCGCATAACCCTTCTTCTTTCCATTTTCTTCAAACCGCTGCCTAAACCACATTAAACATGTGCCTATTTCACTACCTCCATTATCATTGTCATAAAAATCCACTAAACCCCACTTATTACCATCATTATATCTCTCTCCATAAACCATCTCCAAACCCATTTCCACTCCAAAAATCCCCAATTTCTCACACAAACTCCTACCCATCTTCCATCCTTTCTTCAACAATGGCATGAAGAGGTTCACGACTAGAGCCAGACCTTTCCGTAATTAATTTTCGAAATGGCAAAGTCAGATAGCACCAAAGAGCGCAGTACCTCAAATTCTATCAACGGTCCGTAGTCCCGACATGGTATGTTGATACTGAGTGCTTGCGAAAATTAGACTTGCTCGATAGCGTGTAGTGGTTACTCCATAACTCAGACTTAAATTTCATCTGCATATAGAACCTCCCAACATACGAGTCGCCGACCTTGGAATTTTTAAGCTCGTTCTCACACAACCTGCCGTGTGATGAAAGCGAGCACCTATCCGGCTCTGCTACTTTTAGAATGTTCAACGCTGAATATTCTATAAGTCAATCCACTCTGAGTGCTTTCTTCCATTTCCCTCGCGAGGGAGTGGTACACCACTATATTCCAGAAGACTTAGATTGGGCGTGTACAGGTTTCAAGCTTTGGAAAGTTCTTACCAATGAGGAACCGAACAACTGGGAAAGACTTTATGCTTCATCCATTCATAATCCCACAATAAGGTATTTCCACCGTGTTATCTCCAACACCATTTTTGGGAGGATTAACAACAACAAGGTTAATTCTAAAGAATTATTCCTCCTCTATTGTACCTTCACTCCTAACCAAAGGATAAATGCAAGCATTTTCCTTCTATCACATATCCAGTATTTGTGTGCAAGAGGGTCTACGCCTTTCTGCATTGGAGAGCTAGTTACCACTATAGCACTTGGCCTTCGCCTCGAAGACAAGCTTGTAAATTTGCCACCACTACTTCCCACTTTCATTGACATCGACAACTGTCGGGTTGGCCACTTGATTAAGGTCAGAAGAGATGGTAGGTACAACCTCATGGTGCACAACAAGGTAGTTCCTAGTGTCATTTTGTCGAACTTTTCACTTACTAATATTACAGACTTGTCTAAGTGGCTTTATGACCTTGATGCTCCTGCACCTGGAGATCATGCGCAAAGCAACCGGGGGAATGTCCAAGCTGATGAAATGGAGCAAGAAATTGAACAAGGAGACACTGAACAACAAGCTCATCCTAAAAATGTTGCAAGCACGACAACAAGGCCTAGAAGAAGACGAGAAAGAGTACCGGCCTCGAATGATGATATTATGGCTGCCATAATGCAACAGGATGAGAGATGTAGGCTATGAAAAACAACCAAAATGCAATGATGCAACTTATGTTGGCCATGCAAACTCAGTAGCAAGTATATGACGAAATAAACGAGCGCCGAGCAGCAAGATTAACCGAGGAAATGGCGGCCTTAACTGTACGCATAGATGGTTTTCAATATTATATATACCATGTGGCTATGCCCCATCCTCCGGGTACACGTGGGCGAGCACGAGGACGAGGAAGAGGACGCGATAATGAACAAGAATAGATTGATTTTTGCTTCTCTTCCCGTTTCCTTTTTTGTTTTTAAGCATTGGGACATTGCTTGTTTCAAGCTTAGGGGAGTTAGTTAGTTTAGAAACTCTTTATTGCTTTATAAGTAGATCTTTCATTTCAATTTGTATTTCTTATAATAAAAAACATCTTTGTATTTTCGAGTTCGTTTATGCAATTTTTCCGTTGTTATCTAATTTCCCACTTTCTTGAGCCATAACAAAAATATTTTTGTCCGTTACTTGCATAATCTGACGAATTTGAAGAATATATAGGCTGCTCACTTTTTAAAAGATATATGAGAAAATTTGAGAGAAACTGAAGTACGTTGGATATCGTTGTAACACTCTAAATCCCCAGATTCCACTAGATCGATTTCAGTACCCTTTATACTGAAACCTTAAACTTTAGCTTTAAAGTAGCCCCGAGTAGTTTATCTAGCAGTCAACACCGTCTTAAACACAAACTACGTAGGGAGTCGATGAATATAAGTGAATGATCCAGTATATTTGAAAGATACATGCTTTACTGTAAGAAAATAGGGAATGCACCAATTAAGTTAGGCGACCCTCACCCAGTCGCTTAATCCAACGGATATAGTACCTACATGATACAACATAAAAACTTGTTGTCGGTTGGTTCAGAGGTGTCTGGTACTAAACTTGGTAGGGCGTACTACGGTCCGATCCCCCACAACTTGCAATTGGGTGAATTAAAGGAGGCTACCGCATTTATGTTCCAGAACCTCATGCTTAAAAGGATCATAGTCACTAACCGGCTACTCTACTATGCGCGTGTGAAGATAAAGGACTTAATGTGATTGCGCTAGAATGAAAACGGGTAAAATTTAGCAAAAAGAATTAGGTTGAGCTATGTTATACCCCAAAATTTGCCCTCCCATATTCCTCAAGAAATTGCCAAGCCAAGCTACAAAATTCCCCAAGGGTTTGTGCAGTGCAACAGTCTCCCATACAGTCAAAATTAGGGTTTTGAGTCTGATTAAGAAAAGGAAGTTTTCAAAGGCTCAATCAAGTCTCATATGCTTACAAACATGGTCAAGCATCCTCATATCAAGTTTCAAGGCATTCAGCTCAAGATTGCACAGTCAAAACCCTAAATTGCACTACAGTCAACTGTAGGGGCAAAATGGTCATTTGGCAGTCAAAAGTTCAAATTTTTGGTCAACATATCATTTTGAAGCCACAAACATCATTTGATCAATGCTTGATCATGATTCTCAAAATTTGGCTCAAAAATCATCAAAGATGCAAAAGTTGCTATATTTGGACAGCTGAAAAAGTCAACTGAAATTGACCAGGGCATAACTTTCACATGGATTATCAGAAAAATTCCATCCAAAGCTCATTTTGAAGAGAAAGACATTTCCTACAACTCATCTTCATACTTCAAGTCCAAGAAATGCTCTCACAAAAAGTTATCAATTTCAACATTATAGGTCATTTTCAAAAGTCAACAAAAAGGGACTTTAAGTCAAAGACCATAACTTGAGATTGGTAAATCAAAATGACATGGGACCAAAGGCATTGGTTAAAGGACTCAAAGACCTTTCCAAAATGTCCAAGAACATGTGAAAAGCTTAAAAATTGAGCAAGTTATGCCTTGTAGAAGTTGGGAAATTTTTGTGAAATGGCAAAAGTCAACTATCATTGAAAATCCAATTTTTGACAAAAGGGCCCCATTTTTTCCACTTGGTTCATCCTTGTCATGCCACACACGTGTCCCATGGTTAATTTCAAGACCAAATATTGATTTTTTTATTTTATTTAATTTTTGATAATTTAATTCATTTTAAATCTTTGAAAATTCAAATAAAATTCAAAAACCAATGGAATAGTGTCATGTGAACTTGGACAATTTCTATGTATCATGGGCCAACTCAAAAACTCAGGCTAGGGTTAAGTTTCACACTAGGTCTAGGTCTTGGCTAAAAAGAAGGAAAAATGGTCAATGGTAAAAACCCTAAGACTTGTTCATTCATGAGCATGAATCTAGGCCAAAAAAACAAGCCAATTCTATTCCATTATGATCACTGAGTCCAACCCTAACCATAACACAGCAAAAGGCTCGCTCAAAAGCTGGTTGGAACTTTGAAAAATTAGCCATATAAGTCAAAACTGAAATCAAGGTTGGAGGAAACTTTAGGCCTTAATTCTTTTTCCATTAGCATCCTGGACAAATTCTGAACGCATCCCAATTCAAAGCATCTTTCAAAACTCCCTGAACTGGTATCCATGAGTCAAACTGCATCTCAAAAATTCTGAAATCATATAGCACGATTCAAGCACATTTTGGCATTTTTGTTTAGGTATTCATATTCATGATGATGTTTCTGAGCTAACCATTGCGTTTGATTTCATTTTTGTGCCATATATATGAACTTGCCATGCGAGAATCCTAGGGTTACAGTTTTCTTAAATTAGGGATTTTGCATAGAGGAAAAATTAGGGCTCAGGAGTACCATGGTTGAACTCAGTGTTTAGAGACGAAGAAGAAGATATGGTCGCGACAAATTTATGAGCTACAGGGACCTAATCGCTATTTTCTCAAAAGCTGTCTAATGCTACGCTTCAAAAACCGTTGCCTTCCTTTTTTGTGTTTCAGGAAAATGAAAGAGACGATGCGTTGTCAACCACTGGTTCGCTAGTTCAAATTTGCGCGCGTTTAACCATTATGCGTTGGTTTTAATATTTGTTGTTTATTAACCATATTATATTAAATGAAATTGAGTGGTTCAGCTGGCAGGCACCTCACTTTGCAAAGTCCAAGACCTGGGTTCGAACCCCAGGTCTGTGTATTCTTCATATTATTTTTCCCATCACTTTCCCATGCAGCATAAGCATTAAGACTCACCATGCACATTCAAGATGCATTGTCCACGTGTCCCAGGAGGTCTATCAAAGGGTTCAGAACAAAGGCATATGGTGGATGCCAGTCAACATGCCACACCTGATTGGAAAAGTCAATGGATTCAAAATCAAATGGGCCAGAGTTTCCAGGCCTGCACCTCACAATTCTGGGGCTACACCCCACCCTGGTTTGCCAAATTTATTTATTTTTTTTTATATTCTTCATTTATTTTAATTGTTATGTTTATTTAATTAATTAGTTTTTAATCAAAATATAAAAACATTCAAAAATCAGAAAAGGCCAAAAAATATAATTTTTTTTATTTAATTATTTTCTAAATAAATTGTATGTAAATTATTTAGTTTAATTAGGGTACAATTTTAATCTCTTTTTAATAAAAATCCAAAAAAACTAGAATTTAGGTTTAATGACTTTTATTTTCTTTTTTTTATTTTCTCCCTTTTTTCAGAATAATAATGTTATTTATTTATTTTCCTAAACTAAAAAATGTACATAAATTAATTTAGAATTAGATTAGGTTAAAAGTTAAAATTTTCATAATAAACTTAAAAAAAATAGAATTAGGTCTAATATTTAATTTAATTTCAATTAATTTTTCTTTTTTCTTTTAAATCTAAAAAACACAAAAATACCCTTTTTCATTTAATTTTAATTTTAGATAACTTAATTATTTTAATTCCTTTAAAGGGTTCAACGCCCTCGCATTTGATTATTTTCTTTTTCGCGCGTTTCATTTATTTCTTTTGTGAATATAATGTACTTGTACCAAAGCCATGTAATAGCTATTAGACATTTCTTTTCTGCAATTTATTTTAAATCGGGTCTGGATTAATTTGGCGTTGTAGACCCGCGCCCTTTGTAATAGCGTAGGACTTTTATCTTTTCCGCACTTTAAATTCCCGCACTTTTAACTGCTAAACAATAACATGAAAGAATGAATGCCCAAAAATAAAATCGAATCGTTAGATCACCAATGCATGACAAGACAAACAATAAACTGAAAATGACACACAATTCACACACCACCCCTAGGGTACGCTTCACTGTTGCCTTGCCCCTCGAAAGGTGGTCGTCGAGTAGAGGACGTCTTAGTAAGTCCTCATGATCCAGGAACCTGGCATGAGGGTAGCTTCTAAGGTGTCTTCCCATTGCTCTGGTGATCACCACGTCCCTAAAACTCGAATTGACCCGAACGCCTCCAACGGTGGTGCTACCTACCTCTCAATGGTGGGATGGCACTACTTTAAAGGACATTTACACAGACGAATTCCTTAGGGTAGGTAGGTTCTCGTAGATACTTGCTCTCTTTAAAACAAAACAAATCAAAATCTTTTCACACCAACACACTTTCAAAAACTTTCAAAACAAACTTTTCAAACACTCTGACGTACGAGTTGAACTGAAACTTTTCAAAGAATATTTTTGAAACCCACAATTGAAAAGCAAGCAAACATTTTGAAAACACATTGAGCAAGTATCTAAGAGCCCATGGATAACCATGGATAGAAAGGGTGCTAACACCTTCCCTTTCTATAACCTACCTCCCGAACCGAGAGCGATCTCTTTAAGGAATTTTTCTGTGCTTTTGTCCTTTCCATTTGGAGAAAATAAAAGACGGTGGCGACTCTTGCTTCCGCGACATTTTCGCGAACCAGCTTTAAAACAGTCAGTTCCAGATCCACCGATCACAGAACTGGCGACTCTGCTGGGGATATAAACTTAAAGTGAGGTGTACCTTAGGGCTAGTTCATAACTGTGTTTTCAATTGTTTTCCTTGTGTGCTTTAAATTGTGGGTCGCATGGGAGTTCTATAGATCCTAACCCGGATCTGGGGGATACCTTCTTAGAAAGTAGCAACAAGGCTGTGAGGGAACTGTGCGGGGTATACCGACATGGTTGAAACAGTCTGCTACGTTGATGTGGCACTTTGGTGTGTACCGGTAACCCTTGAGTCAGTCAAGGAGAGTACGGGGCCTCCATGTGGTGTCATGAAGCATCAACAGACCTTAGGAACCTTAATTGAACAATCTTGGCCTCTTTAGGGTAGTGAGATAACTGACTTTGGTGCAGTCCGAGGTTGGTTGATACTCGATACTACACTCAATTGAGGTTTGCTTTCCTGGAATATTTCGGTCGCCAGTTCAGTGGCTAAATCGAAACGATGAACAATGAAAGCAATCCCGTGATATTGGGAACCTTAGAACCCGGTTACTTTGATTAGGACAGGTTGAACCCACCAACTTCAAGAGGGTACTACCCAGACCCCATGCTGGCCTTAAACCTTAAGGGCTTGTCTTGTGTGCCTTGTGTGCCTTACATGTTTGTCTTTGTAAATATCTGTGGTGTGTTTAATCATAGCATCATGACATCATCCAGCATCATACGTATTGACTAACCATTTCAGGGGTTCGAATTTTCATCTTTGTTCTTGTTTTGTAGGACATGGAAACTGTTCGTAGAAAGACAATTCCAATCAGTCTTGTAAGGATCCCTCCTCAGCTTAAGGAGCTTATATCCAGGATTCCCGAGAACTCTTCATTCAGTGAAAGGCATGGAAGTCTCATCAGCTTGGTCAATACCAACATTGAGGAAGATATGATGAAGGTCCTGTTCCAATTCTTTGACCCTCTGCATCACTGTTTCACCTTTTTGGACTATCAGTTGGTACCTACATTGGAGGAGTTCTCCCGACTCCTGAAGATCCCTATCCTTGATCAGCTACCCTTCAACGGTACAGAAAAGGAACCTAAGCTTGAAGAGATTGCTAAAGCCTTGCACCTACAGTCATCTGACCTCAAGGGACATTGGGAAGTCAGAAGTGGTATTAAAGGGTTCTTAGCCAGGTTTCTGTTTGAAAAGGCCTATGAATGTTGGAACTCCCTTGACTTGCAAGCTTTTGAAGAGGTTGTGGCCCTCCTTGTTTATGGTTTGGTGTTGTTCCCTAACCCAGATCAGCTCATTGATATCAGTGCTGTCCAGATCTTTATGTCCAGGAATCCTATACCTACGTTGCTGGGGGACCTCCTTCACTCATGTTACACTCGAACCATGAGGAAAAGAGGTGTCCTTATGTGTTGCACTCCTCTCCTGGGAAAGTGGTTTATTTCGCACCTTCCACAATCAGTTCTGAAGAACGAGCGGGGTTTGAGATGGTCGCAACGGTTGATGACTCTTACACATGCAGATATACATTGGTGCCCTAGGTCCAGAGAAGATGTCACTATCATTGATCGTTGCGGGGAGTATCCCAATGTTCCCTTACTTGGAATCAGAGGGGGTATTACTTATAGTCCATGCCTGGCTTGGAGACAATTTGGTTATGCTCGGAGGGATGGTCCTCATGACATGTTGATTCCTGACATAGTTTTTGACTTCGACAACGATACTCAAGGACTTCGCCAGAGATTTATCAGAGCTTGGAGGATGCCTAGTAGGATAGACAGCAAGACACTGGGGCACAGGAACTCCATCCCTTTGGAGCCTTACCTCAAGTGGGTACGAGCCCGCTCTCAGAAGTTAATAATGCCTTATCCTCACATGCTTCCAGTAATCAAAGAGCCTGCCTTGGAAGGAGAGGTGTCTCATGTTATTCAGCACCCTGATATGCCCACATCCTGGGAAGAGATGCAGAAGAGCTGGATCCAGCTTAAGGAAGAGCGGAATTCTCTTGAGACTAGTTTGCATGCCAGTGATAAGAAGGTCCTGGAACTCACCCGCCTGTTGCATGAGGAAAGGAATCTCAACACTTACATAGCTCCAAAGAAGATGCGCAACATATTTTGGGATTGATTTGATCTTTTTGTACTTTTGCCCATGAGGCTTTGATGTATTAAACAATGATTTTCTTAATAATAACGTGCGTTCCTTTTGGTCTACAACAAATTTGAATTTTCGAACCCTTGAATGCATCGCATAAACACATATCATTCATCATGTGCATCATCAGTACTCTTCTTTTCAGGTTGTTTACTGTTCTTCGCTGTTTATTTCAGCATCATGAATCCTGAATCATCAACTGAGGCATCTATCAAGGCTCTTCAGGCGCAGAACGTCCAGTTTCAAGCGCAAAACGCCCAATTTCAGGAGCTGATCAAGGGCTTGGCTCAGGGTCAACAAGAGTTGAAGACCATGCTTCTGAAGAAGACTAAGAAGAAGAGGAGGACTGTGCTATTTAACACTGGGCGCAGACTCGGGAACACTTTGGTTGAAGCTGAAAGGACTCCTCCATCTGTGACGGAAGGTAGTCACCAAGAAAGGGAGGTCACTACTCCTGTGGGCTCTGATACTGAAACAGACTTCAACGACGAGCAGTACCCTCCTGCTGAAGACCGGTACAAACAGCTGGAAGACAGATTAAAGGCTATGGAAGTTCAGCGGGTGCCTGGATTGGATTTCGGAGACTTGGGGTTATCTACTGGAGTGGTGATCCCACACAAGTTCAAAACACCTGCCTTCGTGAAGTATGATGGGGCTTCCTGTCCCAAGATGCACCTCCGTTCTTATGTAAGGAAGATCCAGCCTTACACAGCAGACAAGAACCTTTGGATCCATTTCTTCCAGGAGAGTCTTTCAGGGACTCACCTCGACTGGTTCTATCAGTTGGATGGAATCAGCGTTCGTAACTGGGAGGATCTGGCCACTGCTTTTTACAAGCAGTATCAGTATAATGCCGACCTCGCTCCTACGCGTACCCAGCTCCAGGGTATGTCGCTAGGGTCGGGTGAAGGTTTTAAGGAGTACGCCCAGAAATGGAGAGACCTGGCTGGCAGGGTGCAGCCACCATTGACGGATCGGGAGCTGGTAGATATGTTCTTGGGGACCCTATCTGGTCCATTTTTCAATCATCTCATTGGTAATTCCTCTGCTGGGTTTACTGATCTGATCCTGACTGGTGAAAGGATCGAGGCCGGTATAAAATCGGGGAAGATACAGAAAGTTGCCTCCTCCAGTACTGAGAAGAAACCCTTCAAAAAGGAGGCTAGTGCTGTATATGGCTCCCGGAGAACAGAGCGACCTGAGCACCGCCAATCTGTCAGTGCGGTAATGATTGCCAAACCTGCTGCCGCTCCTCGGCCAACTAATTCTCAAAAGTTTGAAAGACCCCGAAGAGAGTTTACCCGGTTAAGCATGACCTTATCACAGATCCTGCCACAGTTGCTATCCACCAATTTAGTAACTGTCAAGGAGGCTCCAAAGTTTCCCAACACTGCATCCCCTAAGTTCAATCCAAATGCTCGCTGTGCTTATCACTCTGATAGCCCGGGGCATAACACGGATGACTGTTGGGCCCTAAGGAATAAGGTTCAAGACCTCATTGATGCAAAGGAGATACAGTTTGAGGCGCCCGAAAGGCCGAATGTTGTAACTGCTCCCATGCCCCAGCATGGAGTGAATGCTGTTGAGGAAGATTTGTATGTAGCTTCGGTGGACGATGTTGCTACTCCGTTGCTGATGGTCAAGAGGAATCTGTTGCTAGCCGGTTTATTTCCGGGATGTAGCGAAAGTTGCCCTCTATGTGTTGCTTCCCCTGCTGGTTGTTCTCTGTTGAAGTCAGGCATCCAAAACCTGATAGATAGTAGAGAGATTTTGTTCGAAAAGACTATTGTTCCTGCTGCTCCTGTTGAAGAAGTGTCGATCGTTACCATCTTCAACAATCATTCCAAGGCTCCTCCAAAGAAGCCTATACAAATTTTGTCAGTTCACAAGAGTGCTCCCATCACCATTACTGTTCCGGGGCCTATACCCTACAAATCTGACAAGGCTGTCCCATGGCACTATGGGGCGGATGTTTATGTTCTAGGTGTGAAACAAGAGTGCAACATTGATACTGGTGTTTCCAACATCACCGGTCCTGCTAAGGTCACTCGTAGTGGAAGACTGTTCTCGCCAGACATTGCTCCTCCGGCAATTCATAGGCCTTTGATCTTCACACCTGCCAGAGTGCCTGTTTCTCCCCCTGACCAAGTATCCACCCCTGCTACTGAGTCATCTGATACTCGGGGCAAGGGAATTGCTGCTGATATGCCTGCCAGGACGGAGGCACCAAAAACCATTGTTGAGGCTTCCAAGCAGGAAATGGAAGAAATCCTCAAGATAATAAAGAAAAGTGATTTCAACGTTGTGGAACAGCTGGGGCACACCCCCTCTAAAATCTCCATGTTGTCACTGCTACTGTGTTCAGAGGCCCATGCAAAGGCTCTGATTGCTTTCTTAAAGACTGCCCACGTACCTCAAGAGACGTCTGCTGACCAGTTCACCGACTGTGTGGCCAACCTAACTGCTGATAATGGCCTGGGTTTCTCTGATGCCGATCTGACAGCAAAGGGGAGGAACCATAATGATGCCCTGCATGTCTCCATTGAATGCAGGGGCACTACTCTTGCTCATGTGCTGGTGGACACAGGTTCTTCATTAAACGTGCTGCCCAAGAAGGCTCTGGATAGGCTGGATTGTGAGGGTCTAGAGCTCAAACCAAGTAGCATTGTTGTCCGGGCCTTTGACGGGTCCAAAAGAATGGTGCATGGTGAAGTGGACATCCCAATCCGGGTTGGGTCACAAGTATTTGATTCAAAATTCTATGTGATGGACATCCATCCGTCCTATTCATGTTTGCTGGGTCGCCCGTGGATCCACAAGGCTGGAGCTGTGACCTCCACATTACATCAGAAGCTCAAGTACCCGGTCAGGGGGAAGATTGTAATAGTGCAAGGGGAAGAGGAGTACATGGTCAGCCACCTCAACTCCTTCAGATATGTAGAAATGGATGGGGAGTTCATTGAAACCCCCTTTCAACATTTTGAGGAAGTGCCACAAACCCTGACAGCAGCAGAAGCAGATGAAGAGGTTTCTCCTATGAAGATGGCCTCCTTGAAGGACGCCCGGGCTGTGATCGAAAAAGGTGAATGTGCAAACTGGGGCAAGCTCCCTGATCTTACTCCTAAGACTAACAAGTTTGGGCTGGGTTTCACCACAGAAGCTCAGAAAGCGGTGCGCAAGGCGAGAATTGGAAGACCTCCTGTGCTCATCACCCACTCAGAAGTGAATGCTATTGGAGAGGAAGTCAAAGTGGAAGAGTCAGAGTTCGATAGCTGGATCTACCCGACGGCCGACGGTGGATTGACCAATTGGACTGCTAAAGATTTTACACCCATAACTTTTGTTCCCCAGTAATGAATTTCTTTGTTTTTTGATTTGTAATAAACAATAATTTGAGACTATATGGCCCGGTGTCTTACCCGGGGCACCGTGGTTTTATTTATGAGGGCTTTTGTTTGTCACTATCATAAATCATGAATAAAAGCATTGGACGTTTTTCACAATTCAAATTTTGCGCTCCTTTTCTTTCCTTTCTTTACATATTGCAAAACAGCTGTATTTACACACACACTCACTCATACAGGTTTCAATCCATTCTGGATCTCACTGGTAACGACTCTGCTACTGCCAGTTATGACTTCGAAAATCCGATCAACTTAGCCGAAGACGAAGGTGAAGATGATTGCGAAGTGTCTGGTGAACTTGCAAGACTGTTACAACAGGAGGAGAGGGCAATTCAACCCCATGAAGAGCCAGTGGAAATAATAAACTTGGGTACTGAGGAAGACAAGAAAGAGGTGAAGATTGGTGCCAACCTAGAACTCAGCGTGAAGCAACGGTTGACTCAGATGCTGCATGACTATAAAGAAATCTTTGCCTGGTCCTACGAAGATATGCCCGGATTAGATACCGACATTGTGGTCCATCACTTACCGACTAAAGAAGATTGCCCTCCGGTTAAGCAAAAGGTCCGCCGTATGCGTCCAGAGATGTCTGAGAAGATTAAAGCCGAGGTTATGAAGCAGTTTGATGCCGGGTTTCTTGCAGTGACTTCTTACCCTCAGTGGGTTGCTAATGTGGTGCCGGTACCTAAGAAGGACGGCAAGGTCAGGATGTGTGTCGATTACAGGGATCTGAACAGGGCCAGCCCCAAGGATGACTTCCCTCTACCCCACATTGATGTCCTTGTTGATAATACAGCTCAGCATAAAGTGTTCTCTTTCATGGATGGTTTTTCAGGCTACAATCAGATCAAGATGGCTCCGGAAGACATGGAAAAGACTACATTTGTTACTCAGTGGGGCACCTTCTGCTACAAGGTCATGCCGTTCGGATTGAAGAATGCTGGGGCAACCTACCAACGTGCCATGGTTACCTTATTTCATGATATGATCCACCATGAGATCGAAGTGTATGTGGACGACATGATCGCTAGGTCCCAAACTGAGGAAGAGCATCTAGATCATCTGCAGAAGTTGTTTGACCGGTTGAAATTGTACAAGCTGAGATTGAACCCTAACAAGTGCACCTTCGGGGTAAGATCTGGGAAGTTGCTAGGCTTCGTGGTCAGTGATAAAGGCATTCAAGTGGACCCAGCTAAGGTCAAAGCTATTCAAGAGATGCCAGTTCCTAAGACAGAGAAGGAGGTCAGAGGCTTTCTAGGACGTCTGAATTACATTGCTCGGTTCATCTCACACTTAACTGCTACCTGTGAACCAATCTTCAAGCTGCTGAAGAAAGATCAGGTAGTACGTTGGAATGATGAATGTCAGGCTGCTTTTGACAGAATCAAAGAATATCTCCAAGAACCACCCATCCTTATGCCACCAGTTGAAGGGAGGCCTTTGATACTTTACCTGACAGTGCTTGATAATGCAATGGGGTGTGTGCTGGGGCAGCATGACGAGTCTGGCCGAAAAGAGCATGCCATTTATTACCTTAGCAAAAAGTTTACCGACTGTGAGACCCGATACTCACTGCTTGAGAAAACTTGCTGCGCTTTGGTATGGGCTGCTCGCCGGCTGAGACAGTATATGCTGACTCACACTACCTTGTTGATCTCAAAAATGGATCCTATAAAGTACATATTCGAAAAGCCTGCTCTGTCTGGGAGAATTGCAAGATGGCAGATGATCTTGACGGAATACGACATTCAGTACACGACCCAAAAAGCCATCAAGGGAAGTGTAGTGGCAGACCACTTAGCATATCAAGCTATGGATGACTACCAATCAATGAACTTCGAGTTTCCAGATGAAAGCATTATGATAGTAACTGACTGTGAAATACCTGGACCGGATGAAGGACCTGAACCAGGATCCCGATGGTCTATGCACTTTGACGGAGCCTCCAATGCTTTGGGAAATGGTATCGGCGCCATAATTGTATCTCCACAAGGCACTCATACTCCACTCACCGCCCGGCTGTGTTTCAACTGTACCAACAACATGGCGGAGTATGAAGCGTGTATTATGGGTCTTCAAGCTGCGATCGACCTGAGGATCAAATTTCTGAGTGTCTTCGGAGATTCCGCTCTCGTGATCAATCAGATCAAAGGAGAGTGGGATACGAAACATCCAAACTTGATTCCTTACAGAGAATGTGTGTTGGCCCTGATCCCCCACTTCACAGAAATAACATTTGAGCACTTTCCCAGAGAAGAGAATCAGCTGGCGGACGCGTTAGCTACAATGTCTTCTATGTTTAAGGTCAAATGGGATAATGAAGCCCCCCGGATCATCATCTGGAAACTGGACGAGCCGGCATACTGTTGTGATCTTGAAACCGAATTGGTGACTGAGAAGCCTTGGTACCACGAAGTGAAGAGATACCTAGAAGCTCAGGAATACCCTGAAGGAGCATCTGTCAATGATAAGAAATTCCTGAGGAGGTTTGCAGCCAAGTTCTTTCTTAGCAATGGCATCTTGTACAAGCGAAACCAGGATTCAACCCTACTGCGTTGTGTAGATAAGACTGAAGCGGAAAGAATCATGGAAGAGCTACATGAAGGGACCTTTGGTACACACTCCAGTGGACATACCATGGCAAAGAAGATCCTACGGGCAGGGTATTACTGGTCCACCATGGAAGCTGATTGCTACCAACATTCCAGGACATGCCACAAATGCCAGGTTTATGCAGACAAGGTGCATGTTCCTCCGGTTCCCCTGAATGTTCTGACTGCGCCTTGGCCATTTGCAATGTGGGGCATAGACATGATCGGTGAGATTAAACCTATGGCATCTAATGGACATCGCTTCATCCTAGTGGCGATTGATTATTTCACGAAGTGGGTTGAGGCAGCATCCTATGCTACGGTAACCAAGACTGTTGTGGCACGGTTCATTCGGCACAATCTGATTTGTCGGTACGGTGTCCCTGAGCGGATTATTACAGATAACGGTACCAATCTGAACAATAAGATGATCGTTGAGCTCTGCGAACAGTTCAAGATACAGCACCACAATTCTTCTCCGTACAGACCGAAGATGAATGGGGCTGTAGAAGCAGCTAATAAAAACATCAAGAAGATCGTGCAGAAGATGACAGTAACGTATAAAGATTGGCACGAGATGTTACCGTTCGCTCTGCATGGGTATCGTACCTCAGCTAGGACGTCAACCGGGGCAACTCCTTTCTCTCTGGTTTATGGCATGGAGGCAGTCTTGCCAATCGAAGTACAAATTCCTTCTCTCCGGATAATGAAGGATGCAAAGCTGAATGAAGATGATTGGATCCAGACACGACTTGATCAGCTCAACCTTATTGACGAAAAGAGACTTGCTGCTATCTGTCATGGTCAGACGTATCAGAAACGAATGATCAGGGCATTTAACAAAAAGGTCAGACCACAGGAATATCAAGTCGGGGATCTGGTGATCAAGCGAATCATCCTTCCTCAGAGTGATCCAAGGGGCAAATGGACCCCTACGTACGAAGGGCCATTTGTGGTTAAACATGTTTCTCAGGAGGAGCAATGATATTAACCAACATGGATGGTGACGACCTTCCTCACCCCGCCAATGCAGACATAGTTAAAAAATACTACGCATGAAAAAATGACCCGCTAGGCTGACATGCCTAGGCAAAATTAGGGCTTCCCGTCGAACCAAAAGGGTTCGGGCAAAATGAAGGGATGAAAATGAAAAATCCGTACACCCGGCAAGTCGAAAACCTGAAAAGGCGGCTTGGGCAAAAATGGGTATCCCGGTGGACTGAAAACCCGAAAGGGCGGTCCAGGCAAAAATTAGGGATAAAAGCGTAATACTATGTCTCATTGGATCACTTTGCATCCAGAATCCGGTATCTACATCAAGTTCAGACGGCCTCGATCAGTCAGCTTCACCTTCAACCAAGGTCATCAAGTGATGAGACGCTCAGAGTTATAAAGGCGATAGCAGAGTTGAAACCCAGTGGATCATTCATATTTCACACAGCTGTTTATTTTCTTTTGTACAAAACTTGTAATAAACTCTTTTGCTCGGCGACGTTTCTCTTACTAGGACGTCACCCTCTTGTACACAAAACGCCTATTCACAGGCTATTCAAAATCAATACAAATATACTTTTCAGTTAAACGTGCCAACTGTTTTCCTTTTTTCTGTTTTTGTTTTGCGAAGAACGTCCAAGGTTCAATTTGTGATATATGCATTGACAATAATTTGCTAGCTCATAAATATTTGCATATGAAACAAAGAATTAATTGCAGGTGACACTAGAAACAGGGGCAATAAAGAGTTGTCTGAGAAGTCTAATTGTTCTATCCTCTAAGGTACCAAAGTAGGTTCAGCTAAAGAACCTAACCCGGCATCTTAAATTCCCCAGAGAGTGAGACAGTAAGTCAGTGCATTCTTCCCCAAACAAAGTTAACAAGTCTCAAGGAAATTGGGTATCCTCCAGTAGATCCCAATATTCCCCAGCAGCAATACATGTATTCTTAACAAGCATCCCCGACAGTCTTGATCTAAAGATGGTTCCCCGGCGGCATACATCAACATTCAAGGGAATCACTTCCCCAGCATACCAAAACTTCCCCAGAAGAGTCCAATCCGGTTTCCCAGGAAAGTTGGAATCTCCCCAAGCAGTAAGCTTATCCCCAGTAAATTCTGGAAGCTTATCCTTCGCAGAGCACGAACGCGTCGTCTGGCTTGATTTAAAGAGTTATTTCCTCAACAGGATATAACTGGGTTATCCTCAGCCAAAAGCCAAGGGAAGGTCGTCGTCAACGTAGTTCTTTCCTATCCCCAGCGAAGTCTATTCACACTTCCAATACAACAACGGTATCCCCAACAGAGTTACTATCAACATTCAGCAAGGCATCACTCTTCCCACAGAGTATTGCTTTCCGGCATGATCGCCAGAGTACCTTTTCTCCCCGCAGAATCTTCCATTCGCCAAGTTTATTCCGCAACGGAGTCATCTTCTCCTACCGGTATCCTTGCAGTTATCATCCCCAGCGGAAGCAAAATCTATTCTTCGACATCAGCCCAGGATACGACTTCCCGGCACCCGTCAAGGATTTACTTTCCTAGACGAAAACATGCATAAAACATCACATACATCATTATAGCATGCATAACGCACTGCATCATACAAATCTCATTTATGTTGAGAACATCATTGCTTGATCCATATCATGCATTGCATATGACTGACTTTTATCTTTCAGGAAAGATCCAGTTAAGTTCTCAAGCTACATTTCAAGACCTAGACCAGTTCAGTTAAATCGTCCCAAGATTTTCCTGATTGCTTATCCAGTCAAAGGCCTTCTCTGGTTCAGTTAAATCGTCCCAAGATTTTCCTGATTGCTTATCCAGTTGAAGACATTTCAAGACCTAGACCGGTTCAGTTAAATCGTCCCAAGATTTTCCTGATTGCTTATCCAGTCAAAGGCCTTCTCTGGTTCAGTTAAATCGTCCCAAGATTTTCCTGATTGCTTATCCAGTTGAAGACATTTCAAGACCTAGACCGGTTCAGTTAAATCGTCCCAAGATTTTCCTGATTGCTTATCCAGTCAAAGGCCTTCTCTGGTTCAGTTAAATCGTCCCAAGATTTTCCTGATTGCTTATCCAGTTGAAGACATTTCAAGACCTAGACCGGTTCAGTTAAATCGTCCCAAGATTTTACTGATTGCTTATCCAGTCAAAGGCCTTCTCTGGTTCAGTTAAATCGTCCCAAGATTTTCCTGATTGCTTATCCAGTTGAAGACATTTCAAGACCTAGACCAGTTCAGTTAAATCGTCCCAAGATTTTCCTGATGCTTATCCAGTCAAAGGCCTTCTCTGGTTCAGTCAGATCGATCCTAAGATCTCCCTGATGCTTATCCAGTTGAAGACATTTCAAGACCTAGACCGGTTCAGTTAAATCGACCTTAAGATTTTCCTGATTCTCACCCAGTCAAAGGCCTCTCTGGTTCAGTCAGATCGACCCTAAGATCTCCCTGATTCTTATCCCAGTAGAAGACACCCCAGATTTTTCTCAACGAGCGTTGTTGAAGTTAAAGTCGCCCAAGGCTCTCTTACCATTCATGCTAAGGAAGTAATCATCCCTGGTTCTTTCATCACCGTTTGAAGCTCCAGACTCAGCTCCTGTAACCGGTCAGGACACATCTAAACATCAGCTCCTGCAACGTGTCAGGTACTCATTTTCTGTTTTGCAGGTATACAGGTTCTCGCCAAGGAATCTCCTACGCAATCAAACATCCAGATGGCATCTATAAGCCCATTCCACCATCATTGCTAACATGTGAGCGCAAATTTCCGGGCACTCTAGTGTCCAATCATCTTTTACCCTCGGATTACGAAAGGCACGTCAGCCAATCTACATCCTCAGGTCTAAGAAGATTGAACAGGGGCAACTGTTATACCCCAAAATTTGCCCTCCCATATTCCTCAAGAAATTGCCAAGCCAAGCTACAAAATTCCCCAAGGGTTTGTGCAGTGCAACAGTCTCCCATACAGTCAAAATTAGGGTTTTGAGTCTGATTAAGAAAAGGAAGTTTTCAAAGGCTCAATCAAGTCTCATATGCTTACAAACATGGTCAAGCATCCTCATATCAAGTTTCAAGGCATTCAGCTCAAGATTGCACAGTCAAAACCCTAAATTGCACTACAGTCAACTGTAGGGGCAAAATGGTCATTTGGCAGTCAAAAGTTCAAATTTTTGGTCAACATATCATTTTGAAGCCACAAACATCATTTGATCAATGCTTGATCATGATTCTCAAAATTTGGCTCAAAAATCATCAAAGATGCAAAAGTTGCTATATTTGGACAGCTGAAAAAGTCAACTGAAATTGACCAGGGCATAACTTTCACATGGATTATCAGAAAAATTCCATCCAAAGCTCATTTTGAAGAGAAAGACATTTCCTACAACTCATCTTCATACTTCAAGTCCAAGAAATGCTCTCACAAAAAGTTATCAATTTCAACATTATAGGTCATTTTCAAAAGTCAACAAAAAGGGACTTTAAGTCAAAGACCATAACTTGAGATTGGTAAATCAAAATGACATGGGACCAAAGGCATTGGTTAAAGGACTCAAAGACCTTTCCAAAATGTCCAAGAACATGTGAAAAGCTTAAAAATTGAGCAAGTTATGCCTTGTAGAAGTTGGGAAATTTTTGTGAAATGGCAAAAGTCAACTATCATTGAAAATCCAATTTTTGACAAAAGGGCCCCATTTTTTCCACTTGGTTCATCCTTGTCATGCCACACACGTGTCCCATGGTTAATTTCAAGACCAAATATTGATTTTTTTATTTTATTTAATTTTTGATAATTTAATTCATTTTAAATCTTTGAAAATTCAAATAAAATTCAAAAACCAATGGAATAGTGTCATGTGAACTTGGACAATTTCTATGTATCATGGGCCAACTCAAAAACTCAGGCTAGGGTTAAGTTTCACACTAGGTCTAGGTCTTGGCTAAAAAGAAGGAAAAATGGTCAATGGTAAAAACCCTAAGACTTGTTCATTCATGAGCATGAATCTAGGCCAAAAAAACAAGCCAATTCTATTCCATTATGATCACTGAGTCCAACCCTAACCATAACACAGCAAAAGGCTCGCTCAAAAGCTGGTTGGAACTTTGAAAAATTAGCCATATAAGTCAAAACTGAAATCAAGGTTGGAGGAAACTTTAGGCCTTAATTCTTTTTCCATTAGCATCCTGGACAAATTCTGAACGCATCCCAATTCAAAGCATCTTTCAAAACTCCCTGAACTGGTATCCATGAGTCAAACTGCATCTCAAAAATTCTGAAATCATATAGCACGATTCAAGCACATTTTGGCATTTTTGTTTAGGTATTCATATTCATGATGATGTTTCTGAGCTAACCATTGCGTTTGATTTCATTTTTGTGCCATATATATGAACTTGCCATGCGAGAATCCTAGGGTTACAGTTTTCTTAAATTAGGGATTTTGCATAGAGGAAAAATTAGGGCTCAGGAGTACCATGGTTGAACTCAGTGTTTAGAGACGAAGAAGAAGATATGGTCGCGACAAATTTATGAGCTACAGGGACCTAATCGCTATTTTCTCAAAAGCTGTCTAATGCTACGCTTCAAAAACCGTTGCCTTCCTTTTTTGTGTTTCAGGAAAATGAAAGAGACGATGCGTTGTCAACCACTGGTTCGCTAGTTCAAATTTGCGCGCGTTTAACCATTATGCGTTGGTTTTAATATTTGTTGTTTATTAACCATATTATATTAAATGAAATTGAGTGGTTCAGCTGGCAGGCACCTCACTTTGCAAAGTCCAAGACCTGGGTTCGAACCCCAGGTCTGTGTATTCTTCATATTATTTTTCCCATCACTTTCCCATGCAGCATAAGCATTAAGACTCACCATGCACATTCAAGATGCATTGTCCACGTGTCCCAGGAGGTCTATCAAAGGGTTCAGAACAAAGGCATATGGTGGATGCCAGTCAACATGCCACACCTGATTGGAAAAGTCAATGGATTCAAAATCAAATGGGCCAGAGTTTCCAGGCCTGCACCTCACAATTCTGGGGCTACACCCCACCCTGGTTTGCCAAATTTTTTTTTTTTTTTTATATTCTTCATTTATTTTAATTGTTATGTTTATTTAATTAATTAGTTTTTAATCAAAATATAAAAACATTCAAAAATCAGAAAAGGCCAAAAAATATAATTTTTTTTATTTAATTATTTTCTAAATAAATTGTATGTAAATTATTTAGTTTAATTAGGGTACAATTTTAATCTCTTTTTAATAAAAATCCAAAAAAACTAGAATTTAGGTTTAATGACTTTTATTTTCTTTTTTTTATTTTCTCCCTTTTTTCAGAATAATAATGTTATTTATTTATTTTCCTAAACTAAAAAATGTACATAAATTAATTTAGAATTAGATTAGGTTAAAAGTTAAAATTTTCATAATAAACTTAAAAAAAATAGAATTAGGTCTAATATTTAATTTAATTTCAATTAATTTTTCTTTTTTCTTTTAAATCTAAAAAACACAAAAATACCCTTTTTCATTTAATTTTAATTTTAGATAACTTAATTATTTTAATTCCTTTAAAGGGTTCAACGCCCTCGCATTTGATTATTTTCTTTTTCGCGCGTTTCATTTATTTCTTTTGTGAATATAATGTACTTGTACCAAAGCCATGTAATAGCTATTAGACATTTCTTTTCTGCAATTTATTTTAAATCGGGTCTGGATTAATTTGGCGTTGTAGACCCGCGCCCTTTGTAATAGCGTAGGACTTTTATCTTTTCCGCACTTTAAATTCCCGCACTTTTAACTGCTAAACAATAACATGAAAGAATGAATGCCCAAAAATAAAATCGAATCGTTAGATCACCAATGCATGACAAGACAAACAATAAACTGAAAATGACACACAATTCACACACCACCCCTAGGGTACGCTTCACTGTTGCCTTGCCCCTCGAAAGGTGGTCGTCGAGTAGAGGACGTCTTAGTAAGTCCTCATGATCCAGGAACCTGGCATGAGGGTAGCTTCTAAGGTGTCTTCCCATTGCTCTGGTGATCACCACGTCCCTAAAACTCGAATTGACCCGAACGCCTCCAACGGTGGTGCTACCTACCTCTCAATGGTGGGATGGCACTACTTTAAAGGACATTTACACAGACGAATTCCTTAGGGTAGGTAGGTTCTCGTAGATACTTGCTCTCTTTAAAACAAAACAAATCAAAATCTTTTCACACCAACACACTTTCAAAAACTTTCAAAACAAACTTTTCAAACACTCTGACGTACGAGTTGAACTGAAACTTTTCAAAGAATATTTTTGAAACCCACAATTGAAAAGCAAGCAAACATTTTGAAAACACATTGAGCAAGTATCTAAGAGCCCATGGATAACCATGGATAGAAAGGGTGCTAACACCTTCCCTTTCTATAACCTACCTCCCGAACCGAGAGCGATCTCTTTAAGGAATTTTTCTGTGCTTTTGTCCTTTCCATTTGGAGAAAATAAAAGACGGTGGCGACTCTTGCTTCCGCGACATTTTCGCGAACCAGCTTTAAAACAGTCAGTTCCAGATCCACCGATCACAAGCTATAATGGCATGACTGGAATTGGTCTACACAAAATGGGGGGTGTTTAGTGTTATTACCGTATCTTTTGTGTTATGTTGAGCTTATGTTTCCGCAAAAACATTGGCAACCTCTTACGATTCGAATCGCATCATGAAATTGCATTTAACTTGTGCCTTATTGGTTTTTATACTGACTTTATTGCTTGAGGACAAGCAAAGCTTCAAGCTTAGAGGAGTTTGATAAGACGAAAAGATATAGCATTTTCCGCCCGAATTACATAGATTAAATTTCAGATTCTTCGTTTATTATGTCACATTTTATCCCTTTTTGTAGTTTTTGAAACATACTTCAGGTACTTAGCTTTTGCAAGGCATAAATGAGAAAAGGAAGAAAAAGAATGGAAAAATGAAGAAGAAATGGCTATTTAGCAGCAAAATGCAGTATTCTGTAATCAGAAGTGCGTCGCCCGCCACAGCACCTGCCGACCGTCACAAGTTAGAAAAGTGTGCCCCTCGGCACACTTCATGTCCTGACCGGAACATACTCAGTATGCGTGCCCTATGTCACAACACATATCACACTCGCCATGATCCATAATAGTTACGAACATCTCTCCATCTGACGCATTAAACGCATGTTCACCTGGATTTTCTCCACGCTTCAAGAACGAGAATTATGGGATGTTTCCTATTTTCTCTCACTATTTGGAATGTATAAAAGGGAATCAGTTACCAACTTGAAAGTTCTCACAACCTGCTACTATTTTTACGTTTCTACACTGCTACTTTGTTTTGGTTTTTATTATTCCAATTTCATAACTTTCAGTATTTGACTTTTCTACTTTTTATAGTATTCCGTAAGAATTAGAAAAACCTCACCATCAAAGTAATATTTTTCCATATCGGAGAAATACTGCAACTCTAGTTTTGTTTCCAAACTTCCAGAATTCGTTTTAGGATATTTTCATTTTCTGCAACACAATTTTATTATTTCAAAGTTAATCCTGCCGACTTGTGAAGGATATGCGCACTGCTCAAATTTATTGCTTCAGTATTTAATTTCAGGTTCTTATTTTATAGTATAATTTATTTATTCTTACCATGCATGTGTTATTAAAATTACATTTTAATTTTATGTTATCCTGGAATAAAATGATTTATGGCTAAATTTTCAGATACCGGTATGTAAATATTAATCGAAGGGATTCGGTAATTAATTGGCATTAATATATTTTTACAAAAACACTTTTTGGTTTTAATTTCCAATTTGGATATTTAATTGTTTTTGTACGAGAGTAAAAGACAGTCTAAGGTTAAAATCAACAGAGTGAGAGTTTGAGGTTTTAATCAGATAGTGGTTATTAAATATTAATTTTAAAAATAGCGAGAGTGCTTTAAAATTAATTGGACTCTAATTGTTTTCAAAAAATACTTTTGAATTTTAAAATGAAACAGCGAGAGCGCTCATTTTGAGTTAATAATATGACCTGACTTGATAGAACGAAAGTGTGAGACGAGGGTTTTTAAATAAATAGTTTCCACTGAAATAGTGTTTTAATACTGAAAACAAATGCCAATGACTTATTGAGTCCCTGAAGTTTCCAAGTACATACCGGTGTCCCATTATTAATTACTAAATTTTAGTTAATTCCCGATTAAACCCAAACACTCAAGTTTATTATTTAGCCTTAACTTTACACAATAACCCTAAGATATCAGTAGTTTGACCACCAGTCCTTGTGGGTTCGATGTCATTTAAAACTATGCGATAAGACTATGCACTTGCAATCACTACACCCGATAGAGTCATAAAATCTCAAACAACTAGCGAGGAGCTAGCTCCAAGCCACGTGACAACTTATGTTTCCAAGAATTCGTTGCCGTTTGTCTTGCGTTTGTAGCTTATAGTCTCTTCGTTTCTTTTCCCTTCTCTTCATTTCCATTCATTTCCAGAGCTTTTGCAACTCTCTCATTTTCAAATTCTCCTTCAGTTTTTTCTCCATTAACACTACTATTTTACTCCATTTAGAAGCTTTATTTTTTTATTTCAAAGGTAATAAAGGTATTTCTATATGTTATTTAAGATATATGTTGTTATATTAATTTATAAATTCTGATTTTTGTTAGATTAATTTCGTAGGTATTTGTTATATTTTTCTCCATCAACACTAGTTTTATTTAATAAAGCTTCTTTATAAGGTATGTAATTTATTAATTTTTTTTATTGAAATTTTTTCTGAATTATATGTTAGATTTAGGTAAACTAAACTGATTTAAGTATGTATTAGATTTAGTTGATATAATTATATATATATATATATATATATATATATATATATATATATATATATATATATATATATATATATATATATATATATATATATATATTATGTTATATATTAAATATGTAAAAATATGTTATATACTTTAGTTTATATATTATATATTATATATTTTATTATATTAAATAGTATATTAAAACAGTTTATATATTTTATTTTATTTTTTATTTCGAAAATTTATTATATATTATATATTTTATTATATTAAATAGTATATTAAAATAGTTTATAATATTATATTTTTTTATTTCGGAAATATAAAATGTTTTACATATTACACTCTCCTCCACACTTCCTGCACACTCCATGTACCACCCTGCGCTTTCTGAGCGTCTGCGCCAAAAACAACATGACATTTACTTAGGAGTAAAGTCTCTTGTCAATGTACAATCAACTATTGTCTTTAGCAAAGGATTTAACTCCAAGCTAATTGGTTAGATGTTTAGCTTCTCACCACTTATCAGCGGCCAATAACTTTGCTAGGGGACATAATCCTTCACAAATGTTTATTTTGTAAGGTGTTTTTTAGTTTAGTGAGGAGTTAACCTCTTAGTTAAAAGACTTTTTTCTTGTAGTGATATATTTTCTCTTATACTCTTGTTTTATAGTGTTGTGAAAGATAATTAAATATCTTTTTTGTAGTCTATGTATTGTAAAAATTTCTATATAATATTATTCTTTAATTGCCATTTGATAACAATTATGATTTTTTTCTCCAATTTAATTTTTTTTTACGTTAATCTCTTATATTGTTATTATTATTTTTTATACTTTTTTTTTCAAACACGTAGAACACACCGATTGTTAATGGTGGCACAATCACCATGGATCTTCATGAAGATGAAACAGTTAGAGAGCAAAATAGAGCATAACAGAAAGTTGTTATTTGCCAACTGTAAAATCTTCATTAGAGAATAATAGATTACAAGAGGTGTTTATATACAAGGATAGCTTATCTAATACATACACTAAGCTGATGTGGCAAGTAATAGAAAAAGGAAATAAGAAGCTATGCTATACACTAACAGCCCCCCTCAAGTTGGACTTTGGATGTTACAAAGACCCAACTTGATCAAAGATTTCTTGAGAGCTGGAGAATGCAGAGGCTTAGTGAGCATATCAGCCAGCTAATCATGAGTAGATATGGGAAGCAGATGAATGAGCTTGGATTGTATTCTTTCACGAACAACATGACAATCCAATTCTATATGCTTGCTTCTTTCATGAAATATGGGATTATGAGCTAAATACACAGCTGACTTGCTATCACAGAAAATGGAAGCAGGATGATCAAAATCGATCAATAGATCATGAAAAATATATGTGAGCCACTGAATTTCACATGTAATAGAAGCCAAAGCTCTATACTCAGCTTCAGTCGAAGATCTAGATGCAGTGTGCTGCTTCTTGGATTTCCAGCATAGCAAAGAAGAACCTAACATCACACAATAACCTGTGATCGACTTCCTTGTATCAGGGCAACGAGCCCAATCAGAATCAGCAAAACCCATGAGCTTGAGTTTACTAGATGCAGAAAAAAGTAAGCCAGTTGCAGGGATAGACTTGAGATATCTCAAAACACGAATTGCAGCTTGAAAGTGAGGAATTCTAGGTTGATACATGAATTGACTTAAGTGTTGTACAGCAAATGATATGTCTGGTCTAGAATTAGTAAGATATATAAGCCTTCCAATTAGTCTTCTATAATATGAAGGATCTTCTAAAAGTTCACCTTCATTAATAGAGAGCTTAATGGTGGGATCAAAGGGGACAGAAGAAGGCTTGGCTGAAAGAACACCAGCATCTTGGAGTAACTCAAGAGTGTACTTTCTTTGGTTGAGAAATATGCCTTTGGATGACCTTGCAATTTCAAACCCTAAGAAGTACCTTAGTTGACCAAGATCTTTAATCTTGAACTTCTGATGCAGAAGCTTCTTAACCTGTTGAATCTCAGCTGAGGAGTTTCCTGATAATACAACATCATCAACATATACAAGCAGAGCAGTAAAGTGAGGTGCCTCATGTTTAACATAGAGGGAGTAATCAGCTTGAGATTGATGATAACCAAGGGAGATCAAAAAAGCAGATAGTTTGGAGTACCACTGTCTACTAGCTTGCTTAAGACCATATAAGGACTTTTGTAATTTGCACACTTTAGAAGGATCAAAACCAGACAATCCAGGTGGAAGAGACATATACACATCCTCATTCAAGTCACCATGTAAAAAAGCATTGTTAACATCTAGTTGTTCTAGATGCCAACCTTTTATAGCTGCAATGGAAAGTAGGACTCTAACAGTAGTAAGCTTTGCAACAGGGGAAAAAGTGTCAAAATAGTCAATACCTTCCATCTGAGTGTAACCTTTTTCCACTAGTCTTGCTTTGTACCTTTCTATAGAACCATATGCTTTGTGCTTGATCTTATAAACCCATCTACAACCAATAGGTGTTTTACCAGCAGGCAGATCCATCACAGTCCATGTATGGTTTTGCTCAAGAGCCTTAAGCTCCACATTCATGGCATTAACCCAACAGTCATGTTTGATGGCTTGGTTGTAAGTTTTAGGTTCAGTAGTAGATGATATGGCACAACAAAAATGTTTGAAAGCAGAGGAACATTTATCATAGGACAAAACTGAAGACAATGGATAAGCAGTTTTGGAAGAGTTTATCATAGGTTTGTTGTTAATATGGTAACAATGATAGTCTGCTAGGTAAGATGGAGGGTTGGAGACACGAGTTGAGTGTCTAAGAGGAAGATTATGGGAAATATCAGAATTGTGGGGTTGTAATGGGACTACTGGTTCTATGATAGAAGTAGACTCAAATGAGGGACTATGATGAGGAGGATTACCTAAAGGAGAGTTGGAAGACTCCCTAGTTGAGTGCATAAAGTCACTGCTAGTTGTATTAGGACTGGGCACATAAGACAAAGGCTGAGAATTATTAAGTAATGGTGTATTATCAGGCTCTGCAGAAGTAGCAGAGGATGTGCCATCAGGCTGAGCAGAAATATCAGTAGTTGTAGAGGACTGATGTGATGTTTCAGGAACATCAAGAAAAGGTAAAGCAAGTGGATCAGATATAGGGTTTTGGTTAGACTGAGAACTGGCAGAAGTAGGTTTAAAAGGGAACACAGTTTCATAGAAAGTAACATGTCTTGATATAAAAATATTATGATGTTGAACATCATATAAAATATATCCTTTTGTACCATCTTTGAAACCTAGAAAAACAGATTTTCTAGCTCTTTGATCAAATTTTGTCTTATGTGGCAAAGTAGAAACAACATAACCTAAACAACAAAAGACCTTTAGGTGAATGATACTAGGGGGTTGATTATACAGTTTTTCATAAGGGCATTTTAAACTCAACAAAGGAGTAGGCAATCTGTTAATTAGATGAACACCATGAGCAATACAAAAATTCCACATGGTGAGAGGAACATGAGAATGAAAGTAAATGGACCTAGCTACATTAAGAATGTGTTGGTGCTTCCTCTCTACCACCCCACTTTGTTGAGGTGTATAAGCACATGACTTTTGGTGAACCACACCTTTAGACAAAAACTCATCAGATAAAGGGAGAAACTCAGTCCCATTATCAGATCTAAAATATTTCAATGATGTGTGGAAATGGTTTTCAATGTATGCTAAGAATTGTATCACACTTTGCTTAGTTTGATCTTTAGCTTTCAAAAAAATAACCCATGTATACCTACTGTAATCATCAACAAGGGTTAGAAAATATCTATGACCAAGCATGGAAATGGTAGAGAAAGGACCCCATATATCAACATGTAAAATTTCAAAAGGTGAAGTAGAATTTGTAATACTTTGAGAAAAGGGAAGTTTCTTCTGTTTACTAAAATGGCAAGGATCACAAGGAAAAGTATCATTATTACATTTTGAAGGAATGAAAGGAAAAACTTTGGATACATTGTGTAATCCTATATTGGATATATGGCCTAATCTTAAGTGCCAAAGAAAAGAATCATTATGGATAGAACTATTACAAGCATGCTGATCATATGAAGAATGAAGAACATATAGTCCTCTCTGGAGTCTAGCTGTACCAATCACTTCCATGGACTGATTCTGTAGAATTTTGCATGAATCATTAGTGAAGTGAACAACACAATTATTTGTATGGACAAGTTTGGCTATTGAGATTAAGTTGACATGAAAAGATGGAATGTATAAAACATTATGAAGAACAAGATTTGGTGACAAAGCAATACTGCCAGATATAGATGCAGTGACATGAGATCCATTAGGCAAACTAACATGAATAGGAACAATTGTGTTGTGAGATATAAAAATGGACAAATCAAAGGCTATGTGATCAGTGGCACCAGTGTCTAGAATCCAAAGTTGGGAATTCTTACCATTTTCAGGATGAGAGTGAGTGTTCAAGACAAAAGGTGAGGTTGAGATAGAATTGGCTTGTGAGGTGGACTTGGACTGTTGGAGTAATTCCAGAATGCTTTGATACTGCTCCTGAGTAAAGCCAACCATGGACTGAGCTGAATGCTGTTGTGGTGCAACCTGACCTGTTTCAATAGAAGCAACTGATTGAGAGTGAGTAGCTTGAGTAGAAGCTTTGCCTTTACCTCTAAAACCTGGTGGATATCCATGTTTAGTGAAACATGTTTCAACAGTGTGATTAGTTCTCCCACAATGAGTACACACTCTGCTATGGCCTTTTGAAACTCCATTTCCACCATTTTTGCCTTTGAAGTATGTGTTGCTATTCTTGTTGGAATTGTTGCCAGAAGAAGAATTAATATGAAAAGTTGTGGATTCTTCAGACATGTTGCTATTTGAGATAACAGATTGAGAACTATTGAGTTCTCTTTCTTGTTGAATAACAAGAGAGAAAGCTTTCTCTATATCAGGTAACGGCTGCATCATCATGATTTGAGTCTTGGACTGCATAAACTTCTCACTCAATCCTTTAAGAAACCGTATAACATAGTCTTGTTCCCTATACGTTCGAATTGAAGCAAGAGCTCCACATAAGCAAGGTATAGCACAAGAACAAGCAGTAATTGGCTTATACGCTTCTAGTTCATCCCACAGAACTTTCATTTGCGTAAAGTAATTTGATACGTCAAGATTACCTTGGCGAAGTTTGTACAAATCCTCTTGTATATCAGAAATGCGGAATATGTCTCCGTGTGAAAAACGGATCTTAAGATTTTTCCATACATCTACTGCATTCTCAATCCATAAAATCGACCTAGCAATAGAATCAGAAATGGAACGGTGAATCCAAGCCAAAACCATTGTATTACATCGAATCCAAGGAGCATAAAGCACATCTGATACTGGTGGTTTGGGAAGAGTACCATCAATAAATTTCTCCTTGTTCTTGGAAATCAGTGCAATGTGCATTGACCTAGCCCAAGTATGATAATTCTTGTCGTCAAGAACAGGAGTAACAAGAACTAAGGCTGGATTTTCATTCGGATGTAAGTAATAAGGGTTTGATGAATTCGTGGAAAAATCTGAGAAACTCTGGTAAGCCATCAATGGAGTAAACAAGCAGAAAGTCGATTGCGAAGAACAGGTAAACCAGATTGCAAGAAAATCGAACCGATATTCAATCAAAAAAAAAGAAGAAGATGAAACGGTGAAGCAATCAGAACAAGAAACAGAAGAAACTAACCACAAAGGATGAAGCAATCGAAAGAGATGTTATTCAACGATGGTTACCAGAGCTTTGGAAGCTCTGATACCATGTTAATGGTGGCACAATCACCATGGATCTTCATGAAGATGAAACAGTTAGAGAGCAAAATAGAGCATAACATAAAGTTGTTATTTGCCAACTGTAAAATCTTCATTAGAGAATAATAGATTACAAGAGGTGTTTATATACAAGGATAACTTATCTAATACATACACTAAGCTGATGTGGCAAGTAATTGAAAAAGGAAATAAGAAGCTATGCTATACACTAACACCGATAAAAGTAGAAAGTAAACAATATATGTATTATAAACTCTAAATTAGAGATAAGATATCAAAATATATTTTAGCCATTGGTTAAATAAATCATATTAGATTTAATTCTTCTAATTATTAAATACTATTTAAAACCTGTTAGACAATTGAAAAGGTTACTAAACATGAAAATGTCGTAAATCTTGTTTTTCTGTTTGGTTTTGTTATCATTTATGAAAACGAAGCCTGTGAGCTAAAGCGGGAAGGGATGATGATTACTATAGCGATGAGCGATGATATATTATTTTATTATTATTACTATTAGTTTGAGTTAAGTGTCACCCCTAGTTGTAAAACAAAATATAGTTATAGTAAAGAAAAAAAATATTATAATACGTACTTGTAATATTTAACAGAGTTGGTAACATGTTTTACAATGACAAATTGGCAGCATGTTCTGTCAGTAACGCGTATATATGCTTTTTGATGTTTGAACGTTGAACCAAACGAATATGTTGTGCACGTAATAAATGTGAACAGATTCTTCTACGCGTTATGATTCATTAATTGATCGAACAATGTTATTGTGAGTACCAAGTAATTGTGTTTTTTTAGTAAAATAGAAATTCAAGTTAAACAATGCTACGTATTTTTTGCACAGATTATTGTTAGTGTGTGAAATCTTAGGTGAGAGTAAAATAGAAATTCAAGTAAAAATCTTAAAATCTTGACTTTCTATTCATTCTAATTTTTTACAAGAATTTTGAATCTCTTAAAAATTATAAATACTTCATTTTTGTGTTTGATTATATAGATTTAAATTTTTTGACTATACTCATAGACAAACGAAACAAAATATATATTTTCACCAATACTCATCGAATGAGCCATATACATCTTAATGTACAACTTCGAGTATGCTGGCGGATCTTATTGGCAATGCCGAAATAAAAAACTTTATGGGTTTCTTCCTTATTAAGTAACATTCATAGAGTTTGTCAAGCATTACAAGACTTGGTATCCCAGTTATCATATCTTGTGTAATCGGTTGATTGAGTGACCTAAAGTTCAGATGACCAAATCTCAAATGCCACAACAAACTATGCTTGTGGCCGACAATTGTTTTTAGACATTGTACCTCAATCGAATTGATCATGGTCTTAAGTGTCTTATTCGTTGACAGAGGAGACTTTAAGACCAGATTATTATGAGTGGCGAACAGTTCAAGAACTCCATCTTTCAAAACCACTAAGAAATCTTTTTCGACCATTTGTTCAACACTTAGCAAATTGCACTTCATTTCAGGTACATAGAGTACATCTTTGATCATAGCTTTTTTCTCTATTGCTCCTTTGAATAACTATGTTGCCAGTACCTTCTGCTTGCAATGAGCTATTATATGCAAGTTTGACCTTGCTCTTCTTCTACTCGTCGAAATATGCTAACCATAC
Organism: Vicia faba; assembly: GCA_948472305.1. Lineage (NCBI taxonomy): Eukaryota > Viridiplantae > Streptophyta > Magnoliopsida > Fabales > Fabaceae > Vicia > Vicia faba. The sequence continues at coordinate 1,595,265,182 of OX451737.1, read as the reverse complement.
TTTTCTACCAGTCATGTGATTTCAGCAATTTGTGTCGAGGAATCAGATTTTGGAGTTGACGTGATCATCTGCAACTATAGCCATAACCACCATATCTTCATAATCATCTGAATTTTGGCGTGTAAGATTTGATCCTTCATCCTTGCCTTTTGTCGCTCCAGTGTCTTTCATGTACCAACAGTTCTTATCTAAGTGACCCCGCTTTTCACAGTTATAGCAATGTACGTCTTTTTTCTCTTCTTTGTATTTCTTATAGGAGTTTCCTTCTCCTTTTTTTGATAATCCTTAACTCATATGCCTCCAACAAACCAACCAAATCTTTTAGTTTTAGGGTTTCAAGATTGTTGGATTCTTGAATAGCTACGATAATGTGATCAAAGTGAGAGATTAACATACATATTACCTTTACAACTATCATCTTATCGGTTAATACTTCACCACAACCTTTTATGAGATGAACAAGATTCTGCACCTTCGACACATAACCTATAATCTTTTCATCTTCTCTCATATGTAGTAATTCATACTGCCTTCGTAGTGCATGCAATTTGACAATTTTCACCTTATCACCTCCTACTTAATAATTGACAAGAATATCACCGGTCTCTTTTACCGATTCAGCATGAGAATTCGATCAAAGTTTACCGCGTCTACCACCGATTGAATACAAAACTCTGCCTTGCAATTCTTCTTCTTGGCATCCTTGTGGACGATTCTCTAGGCATCTATTGTATTCTGAGCAAGCACAAGAACTCCATTAGTAATCACTTCTAGGGTTTCATGAAAGCCAAACAATGATTGCATTTGTTTACTCCATCAGATTCAATTTTTACCGTCAAGAATTGGAAGAGAATTTTGAATATTTCCATTGTTATCGTTCATCTTTGCAGCGGTTGATTAACAATTCATGATCCCGAAAACACGATCACCAATGTGTGATTCTTGAAAAATCGATCAAAAACCTAATTGGGGCTCTAGATACCAATTTATTAGTGTGTGAGGCACTTGAATAAGAAGAGAATGAGAGAGAGAGATATTGAATTTTTGTTATTATTGAATGTATTAAAACTGAATTATAATATGCATATATACAAGTATGTGACTTGTATACTAGATAACTAACGTAACAAACTCTAACTAATTTAAGCTTGATTTTGAGTTACTTAACTTAGATTATACTCGGCAAAAAAATTCTGAATTATACTCGGCAAAAAAATTCTAAAATTTTCACTTGAGCCAGGATTCAAAAACTAGTCATTTTGGTTCTTGCATAACATGACTACCACTAGGCCATTTCTCTTTGGTTTGTGAAATTTTCAATGATTTTTCTTAATAGAATCGACTTGAGTAAATGTTTATATAAAGTAACCAACTTGTACCAGGACTACTAGTATAAAACTAGTAAAAGTGAAGATAGAAGGAAAAGAGATCAAGGACACATTGGATCAAAAAAGGAAGCAGTAGCAGTGTATTATTATGATGATGATAGTAATGAGTTAAAAACACATGTGGTACATGTACATAAAAAGCTTTATTCATCATCACCATTCACATATAACACTTTCACATTGTCGATACAAAGCCAAACTCCAAACCAGTTAATCAATGGCTATCGAAGAAACAACGTCAACCATCATGGCAGTGTTGAAAATATTAAACTTGATTTGGGCCTAAATTTATTAATTGGTTTTTGGGCTTTATTATTTTGGGCTTAAGTAGTTTTCTAGAGAATTCTTGTAACATTTGGAATCTCTAGATATTTCTTATAATTGTAATATTTTCTAGAATAGTCTTTGGATCTCTAGAGTTGAGAACTCTCTAGAATTAGTGTGTCTAGAGTTCTCCTTAGAGCACTATAAATAGAGATGTAATCCCACACATTTGTATCAAGCAAAAATATAAAGTTCTTCTCCTCCATAAAGAATTATCCTACTTATCAAATTTATATTCAAACCTTCAATATTTCCACACACTTCTCCTTAACATAAAAGGTCTTATTTCCAACAAAGTGGTATCAGAGCTTCAAGATCCACAAAATGGCGAATGGTGGTTTCCCTTTCCAAATGTCGATGCTCACAAAGAACAACTATGATAATTGGAGTATCAAGATGAAGGTGCTACTAGGAGCTCAAGATGTGTGGGATATTATTGAGAAAGGCTTCAAGGATCAAGATGAATCCTCGCTAAGCCAAGGTGTAAGAGAGACATTGAAGGAGTCAAGAAAGAGAGACAAGAAAGCTCTCTTTCTCATTTAACAATCGGTGGATGAAGATACGTTTGAGAAGATATCAACCGCAACAACGACCAAAGAAGCATGGGACAAGCTTCAAACTTGCAACAAAGGAGTTGAGCAGGTAAAAAAGATTCATCTTCAAACTCTTAGAGGTGACTTTGAACGTTTATTTATGGAGGAGTCCGAGTCAATTTCAGATTATTTTTCTCGAGTATTGGCTGTAGTCAATCAACTTAAGAGAAATGGTGAAGATGTTGATGATGTGAAAGTCATGGAGAAAATACTTCTCACTTTAAATCCAAGTTTTGACTTCATTGTTACCAACATTGAAGAAAATAAGGATCTAAAGACCGTGACTATTGAGCAACTCATGGGTTCCTTACAAGCATACGAAGAAAAACAAAAGAGAAAAATTAAACAAAAGGAGGATATGGAGAAATTACTACAACTCAACATAAAGGAAGCAAATTATGCGAATTACAAGAGCCAAAGAGGACGAGGTCGTGGCCAATATCGTGGACATGGACGAGGACATGGAGGAGAAGGAAGAGGCGGTTGCAATAACTACTCCAACAACTTCAACAATAGAGAAAGAAGTTGGAATCCACAAGTAACAAGAGGTCATGGAAGAGGAGCAATAAATCACAAGTCAAATGTTTAACCTACAACAAGATTGGTCATTATGCAACCGAGTGTAGATTCTCGAAGAAGGTGGAAGAGAAAACTAATTTTGTAGAAGAAAAAGGTGGAGAAGAAGAAAATTTTCTACTCGCGTGTCAAAACGAAGTTGAAGAGAAAAGAAATAAGTGGTACTTGGACACTAGCGCAAGCAACCACATGTGTGGCGATTGAAGCATGTTCGTAGAGATCAATGAAGCGGCAGTTGGTGATGTATCATTTGGAGATGACTCAAAGATACTAGTCAAAGGAAAAGGTAAAATTCTCATACGCTTGAAGAGTGGGAGTCATCAATTCATATCCAATGTCTATTATGTGCCTAACATGAAGAATAATATTTTGAGTTTGGGAAAATTATTCGAGAAAGACTATGACATCCACTTAAAAGAACATAGTCTTTTCTTAAGAGATTGTAGTCATAACTTGATTGCCAAGGTGCCTATATCAAAAAATAGAATGTTCCTCTTGAACATTCAAAATGACGTAGCAAAGTGTCTCAAGGCTTGCTATACTGATTCTTCATGACTATGGCATCTACGATTCGGGCACCTCAACTTTGATGGTTTAGAACGTTTTTCGAAGAAAGAGATGGTGAGAGGCTTGCCTAGGATCAACCACCCAGACCAACTCTGTGAAGGATGTCTAATTGGGAAGCAATTCCGAAAAAGTTTTCCAAAGGAATCAACGTCAAGACCGACAAAGCCACTAGAGCTCATACACATGGATGTTTGTGGACCAATCAAACCCAACTCGTTTGGTAAGAATAAATACTTTCTCCTCTTTATTGATGATTATTCCAGAAAAATATAGGTTTATTTCATGAAGGAGAAGTCAGAAGTATTCGACAACTTTAAGAAGTTCAAAGCCCTTGTGTAGAAAGAAAGTGGTCTTTCCATCAAGGCCATGAGATCTGACCGAGGAGGAGAGTTCACTTCAAATGAGTTCAACAAATATTATGAAGACCATGGAATCCGCCGCCCACTGACTGTGCCAAGATCGCCTCAACAAAATGGAATAGCAGAGAGAAAGAATCAGACTATACTTAACATGGTACGAAGCATGCTCAAGAGCAAGAAGATGTCGAAGGAGTTTTGGGCCGAAGCAGTGGCATGTGCAGTTTACTTGACAAATCGTTCCCCAATAAGAAGCGTGCATGAAAAGACACCCCAAGAAGCATGGAGTGGAAGGAAACCTGGGATCTCTCACCTCAAAGTATTTGGAAGCATTTCCTATACCCATGTTCCAGATGAAAGAAGAACAAAGCTCGACGATAAAAATGAGAAGTATGTGTTTGTGGGTTATGACTCAAGCTCTAAAGGGTACAAGCTTTATAACCCAAATAGTGGAAAGATCATCATAAGTCGTGATATGGAGTTTGACGAAAAAGATTATTTGGATTGGAGTGCTCAAGAAGACAAGTATTATTTTCTTCCTTACTTTGAAGAAGAAGAAGAAATGGAACAACCAATGATAGAGGAACATATTACACCACCTTCCTCACTGACACCAAGGTTGGATGAAACAAGTTCAAGTGAGAAGACACCATGACTAAGGAGCATTGAAGAGCTTTATGAGGTAACCGAAAACCAAAACGACATTAACCTCTTTTGTCTTTTTGGTGATTGTGAGCCTCTAAGCTATCAAGAAGCGGTAGAAAACATAAAGTGGAGAGACGCCATGGAAGAAGAAATCAAGTCTATCACGAAGAATGATACATGGGAACTTACTACACTTCTACAAGGACATAAAGCAATTGGAGTGAGATGGGTGTACAAGGCAAAGAAGAATGTAAAAGGAGATATGGAGATATACAAAGCAAGATTGGTGGAGAAAGGCTATAGTTAAAGAAAAGGAATTGACTATGATGAGGTATTTGATCTTGTTGCTCGTCTTGGAACTATTAGACTGATCATTTCCTTAGCAGCCCAAAATGAATGGAAGATCTATCAAATGGATGTGAAATCAGTCTTCTTGAATGGTTTTCTCGAAGAAGAAGTTTATATCGAGCAACCACTAGGCTATGAAGTTAAAGGGCAAGAAGAAAAAGTCTTGAAGTTGAAGAAGGCATTGTACGGTCTCAAGCAAGCATCAAGAGCTTGGAATGTTCGAATCGACAAGTACTTCTAAGACAAGAACTTCATCAAGTTCCCATATGATCATGCACTCTATATCAAAGTGCAAAATGGAGATATTTTAATTGTATGCTTGTATGTAGATGACTTGATTTTCAGAGGGAACAATCTAAGCATGTTTGAAGAGTTCAAGAAAGACATGTCAAATGAATTTGAGATGACAGATATGGGGTTCATGGCATATTATCTTGGCATCAAAGTAAAGCAAGAAGACAAAGGCATTTTCATCACCCAAGAAGGCTATGCCAAAGAAGTCATTAATAACTTCAAGATGAATGATGCCAATCCAGTTGGCATCCTGATGGAATGTGGTAGCAAGTTAAGCAAGCATGAAAACGGGGAGAATATGGATCCAACTATTTACAAAAGTTTGGTTGGAAGTCTACGTTACTTAACAAGTACAAGGCCATATATTCTCCATGCTGTAGGAGTTGTAAGCCGATACATGGAAGCTCCAACAACAACTCACTTCAAGGCGGCAAAGAGAATCATTAGATACATTAAAGGTACAACTAACTTTGGCTTGCACTATTACTCTTATAATAATTATGAGATTGTTGGCTATAGTGATATCGATTGGAGTGGAGACTTGGATGATAGGAAGAGAACTACTAGTTATGTGTTCTTTATGGGAGATACTGCTTTCACTTGGATGTCAAAGAAGCAACCAATAGTCACACTATCAACTTGTGAAGCCGAGTATGTCGCCGCCACATCATGCGTTTGTCATGCAATTTGGCTAAGAAACTTGTTGAAAGAGTTAAAAATGCCACAAGAAGATCCAATGGAAATATGTGTTGATAATAAATCAACAATTGCTTTGGCAAAAAATCCATGCTTTCATGAAAGAAGTAAGCACATCGACACCAGTTACCACTTCATAAGAGAATGCATTGAGAAAAAAGAGGTGAAGTTGAAGTATGTAATGTCTCAAGATCAAGCTGCCGACATTTTCACTAAGCCACTAAAGTTGGAAACTTTCGTGAAGCTAAGGAGTATGCTTGGAGTCACAAATCAAGTTTAAGGGGGGATGTTGAAAATATTAAACTTTATTTGGGCCTAAATTTATTAATTAGTTTTTGGGCTTAAGTAGTTTTCTAGAGAATTCTTGTAATATTTGGAATCTCTAGATATTTCTTATAATTGTAATATTTTCTAGAATAGTCTTTGGATCTCTAGAGTTGAGAACTCTCTAGAATTAGTGTGTCTAGAGTTCTCCTTAGAGTACTATAAATAGAGATGTAATCCCACACATTTGTATCAAGTCAAAATACAAAGTTCTTCTCCTCCATAAAGAATTATCCTACTTATCAAATTTATATTCAAACCTTCAATATTTCCACACACTTCTCCTTAACATAAAAGGTCTTATTTCCAACAGGCAGCACTTTCATCTCTCCCTTCACATCTCACAAATCTCACTAACATCATTCTCTCAACTATCCTCCGCCACCACCACCGCCTCACTCCCCTCCTCTCTTCACCATCTCTCTTTTCCTTAACACTTTGTCACCCAAATTTAGATTTTTTCAATTGAAGCTCTTCATAATACTCATCAAATTCTGAAAAATATGAATACAAAACAATACTTAGAGAATAATCCAGACTCGTCTTTCAACAAGTTTCTAAAATCCAAAAATCTTCAACTTGTTCATGCTAAAATGGAGTGTTCAACTTGAACCACAGAAAGTTGGAGAGTTTCAGAGTCAGGTTTACCTATCTCTTATGAATTCTCCTGCAAGTTCATATAGAAATTAGTTTTTCATTAATGATATTATGTGTATTAATATACTCATAAAAATGTATAATGTATTACTATTAAGTATATACTAAGGGTTAGTTTTAATTTAAAAATATTTATATTTATATAATATAATCACTAGTTCATAGTTGTTAATTACTTGAGGAAAAATAGGGATGGTTAGGGTAATACATTTGTTAGAAACTGAGGAGAGGCTAAGCCTTCGTTGAGTGAATAATGATAGGCCATGGATGCAGTGTCATTAGGAGAAATAATTAATTCAAACGAGTGTCTAACACCAATCAAAATGGCGAAATAGTCTAGTGGTAAGTCACTAGGTTGACAAGCAATAGGACTCCAGTTTGAATGCTGGTTAAGGGAAAAAATTTAGAATTTTTCTTGAAATTTTGAATGTTGGACTTTTTTGAATAATTAAATAATTAATTTGGAATTTTTTAAATTTAAGAGATTAAAGTGGAATTCGAGATAAACTTAAGGGACAAAAAAAGGATATTTAACCATTATACTTTCAATAATTATTACTTTTCTCTTTTTACTTTCTATTACATGAAAATGATAAATAGATCTAGATTTTGAATTATAACCATATCTCATATCTAAACATATAACAGATCAGGAATTCTGATATGATTCAAATTTGTTCAATAGATTTTTGTGTTGTTTGAGGTTCTTTAGTCTGTTGATGGTTGATTTGGCCGTCTGAGTTCTAGCAGGATATTTTTCTTGTTGGTGCATCATATAATGGTTGATTTACTTAGAGTTAGCTTCCATTTGGGAAGCTCCGTAAGAATATTTAATAATTAAATATATAATATGAGTCATGTGAAGAGGTATTATGAAAGAGTGTTATTCAAATAAGGTGGTTCAAGAAGAAATCTAAATTAAGAATCAAGGAAATCACTATATCCATCTAGCGAATCATCAAAAAGTCAGAAAGAAAATTTGAAAGAAACATGAAAAATGAAAAGAACCCTTAAAAATAAAGAATTGTTATATTTGTTATATGAAAAGAAATATAAGCTTAATGCTTATGTATGTTTTGAATTAAATTTGAGTTGCACACAATTTTTGGTGGATTGATTATTATTAAAGGGGTAATTTAGTATTTGTTATATTTGGAATATTTTCTCTTAGGGCCTATGTGGCATTCTTATCTTTGCTATATTTGTGTATAAATAGGTGTACTAAGTTTCATTAATTAATTAAATTTCTTACCAATCATTTGTAGCAGCTTTTTATCATTCATCATTTTCTCTCTTCTTTCTCAATTTCATCACCTTGCACCAACAAATTGGTATCTAGAGCAATTGGTTCTTCTGAAATTATGGGAAACACGAGTGAAAATGAGCGTGTGTTTGATTTTGGTTCTTGATTTTTGTTGAATCTTGAACAAAATCTGAACAGAATCACACTGATTATGTGGGTTTGGGAAACATTGAGTGAGATATGAGATCTGAGATTTATGGAAGATTTAAGATGAGTGGAGGCAGTAGTTTGAACACTAAACTTCCAGTTTTTGATGGCAAAATCTAGAACAAATGGATGATACAGATGCATGTGCTGTTTGGTGCTCAAGATATTTTAGATCTTGTTACCAATGGTTATGTTCCAGTTGCAGCAGATGCTACTGAAGAACAAAGATCTACAGAAAGAGCTACGAGGAAGAAGGATCAGAAAGCTTTGTTCTATATCCACCAGTGTGTGGATGAAAGTGTGTTTGAGAAGATTGTTGATTCGACGACATCGAAAGAGGCATGGGATATACTGGTCAGATGTTACAGTGGTGACGCGTCAGTGAAGAAGGTGAAGCTTCAGTCCCGACGAAAGCAATATGAGAATCTAAACATGAAGAACAATGAGAAAGTTTCTGAGTACATCTCCAAAATGATTCTGATCACTAATGAGATGAAAGCTTGTGGAGAAACACTTTCTGAATAGGTAATCATAGAGAAGATTCTGAGGTCACTTACTCCTCAGTTTGATTACATTGTTGTTTCTATTGAACATTCTAAAAATCTAGAAACCATGAGAATAAAAGAGTTGCAAAGCAGTCTAGAAGCGCAAGAGTTGCGTCTGACTGAAAGAACTTCTGAGAGGGAAGTTGAGCAAGCTCTGAAGGCTTCTTTTGTCAAGAAGGACCAAAAGCATAATAGACATGGTGATAAATTTCAGAAGTCAGAAACCTCAACTTCTGATGAAAAGAAATATCAGAAGGGAAAGGAAAGGTATGACAAGAAGAAGGTTCAATGTTACTGTTATAAACAGATTGGCCATTTTTCCAGAGATTGTAGAAACAGAGGAAGGAAATCAGAAGAAGCAAATATAGCCAGAGGAGATTCTGATGATGAACCTGTGCTACTGATGGCTTCTGATTCTGATGGAAAGTGTTCAGAAGATTGGTGGTATATGGACACTGGCTGTTCAAACCACTTGACTAGAAACAAACAATGGCTGATAAACTTTGACTCCAGAAGGAGAACAAGGATCAGATATGCTGATGATAAGTATCTTAATGTAGAAGGTATGGGAAATGTCAGAGTCAGAGTGAAGAATGGAAAAAACATTCTGATCAAAGATGTTTGGTATGTTCCTGGAATTAAAAGCAATCTGATGAGTGTGGGTCAGATCATTGAGAAAGGTTTCTCAATTGTTATGAAGGACAACCTCTTGAAGTTATATGATTCCAATCATAAGTTGATTATGAAGTCTGAGTAGGGAAGCAACAGAAGATTCAAGGTGAATGTAGAAACAACTAAAGTAGAGTGTCTTAGTGCATAAGATGCTGAAGGTAACAGTAAGTTGTGGCACAAGAGGTTGGGGCACTTGAACCATAGAAGCTTAAGGCATCTAAGTTCTAAGAGGCTTGTACATGGCATTTTGAAGATTGTGAAGCCTGAGAAGTCATGTGAGATATGCATGAAAAGCAAGCAACCCAGATTACCATTTTCATCAGAAGTAGCCCCCAGAGCGAAGTATGCTTTGGGAGTAGTATATTCTGATGTGTGTGGACCATTTCCAGTATCTTCACTTGGAGGAAACAAATATTTTGTGTCTTTTGTGGATGAGTTCACAAGAATGATATGGGTAACACTCATCAAGTTCAAACATGAAGTGTTTACTGAGTTTCAGAAGTTCAAGGTGAAGGCTGAGAAGCAGAGTGGTCAGAAGTTGAAGATTCTGAGAACGGATGGTGGAGGTGAGTATAACTCTATATAGTTCTAGAAGTTTTGTGAGGAGAATGGAATATAATATGAGGTTACTGCTCCATATACTCCTCAGCACAATGGTTTTGCTGAAAGAAGAAACAGAACTTTGCTTGATATGACCAGAAGTATGCTGAAAGAGAAGAAGCTACCTCACATGTTATAGGGAGAAGTTGTTGCCACATCAACATATGTTCTGAATATGTGCCCAACGAAGAAGCTGAAGGAAATTGTTCCTTTAGAAAACTGGACTGAAGATAAGGAAAGTGTTAGCCATCTGAGGGTGTTTGGTTCTGTATGTTACAAACACGTTCCAGAAGGTAGAAGACAAAAACTGGATGATAGAAGCAAAGTAATGTTACTGGTGGGATACCACAGTACAGGTGCCTATAAGCTTTATTGTCCAGAAACCAACAAAGTTAAAATCAGCAGAGACGTTATTGTGAAAGAGTCAGAAACATGGGATTGGAGCAAGCCTCAATCAGATTCTGGTGTAGCGCCAACACCAGAGTTAGTTTCTGAAGATTCTTCAGAAAGTTCTGAAGATGAGTTAGAGTCAGAAGATGAATCTAATTCTGAAGATTCTTAAGATGATTCAGAATCTCAGGGAGATTTTGATAGTGGATCTGATTCTGATGATGATCCAGAATCTGGTGGTGATTATATTTCTGGAAGGGAAAACTCTGAAGACATAGAGTCTGGAGGACAAGCTTCCAGAAGTAACTCTGAAGGTGGTAATTCTGAAGGAAGTAGTTATGGACAAGGTTCAGAAGCTAGCACTGTTCCAAGTTCTGGAGAAGCTTCAGAACAAGTTCAGAGGCCACAGAGAATTAGACAAATATCAAGTAGGTTTATAGAGTTTAGCATGTTACTTGACACTGAAGTAGATTTTGAAGGAGAAGTCGTTCAGTATGCCATGTTAGTAGATTCTGAACCAGTGGGTATTGAAGAAGCTCTCAAGAAGAAAGTATGGCTGAAAGCCATGAAAGAAGAACTTGAGGCTGTTGAAAGAAACAAAACTTGGAAGTTGACAAAGCTTCCAGAAAAGAAGAAAGCCACCAGCGTCAGATGGGTTTTCAAGGTGAAGCTTAAGCTAAATGGATCAATTGGAAAATACAAAGCGAGACTAGTGGCTAGAGGTTTTATTCAGAAACCTGGGCTAGATTACTTTGAGGTGTTTGCACCTGTAGCTATAAATGAAATAATCAGACTGGTGATTGCTTTAGCTGCAAACAAAAATTGGCCTTTGATACATCTGGATTTAAAGTCTGCATTTCTGAATGGTCTGTTACAAGAAGAGGTATATGTGTCACAACCTCCTGGATTTGTGAAAAGAAATCAGGAAGGGATGGTATACAAGTTACATAAAGCCTTGTATGGACTGAAACAAGCGTCCAGAGCTTGGAATCTGAAAATTGATTCGTTTTTCAAGAGGCAGAAGTTTCAGAAATGTGAGATGGAATATGGCGTGTATGTGCAGCATTCTGGTGGAAATATGATTCTGGTGTGTCTATATGTTGATGACATATTGCTAACAGGAAGTTATCCAGAAGATATAATCAAGTTCGAAGAAGTTCTGATGAATGAATTTGAGACAACAGATCTGGGAAATATGGTATATTTTCTAGGAAGGGAGATTCTGTACTCAAAGAAGGGTGTCATTCTACATCAGCTGAAGTATGAACTTGAATTTCTGAAGAGATTTAAGCTGCAGAATTGTAAAGTTATTGTGACACCATCAGAAACCAATCATAAATTGGGTTCTGATTCTGATGGTGATTCCGTGGATGCTACGACCTTCAAACAGTTGGTTGGTTCTCTTAGGTACTTGTGCAATACCAGACCTGACATTTGCTATGCAGTTGGAATGGTTAGCAGATTCATGAGTAAACCAAAGTGGTCTCATTACCAAGCTGCTGTCAGGATTCTGAGGTATATCAAGGAAACTCTGAAATATGGAGTGCTATTTCCTTATGGAAGAAAGGCAGAACTAGAATTAGTGAGTTATTCTGATTCTGACTGGTGTGGAGATAGAGTTGACAGAAGAAGTACTTCTGGTTACTTGTTCAAGTTTCTGGGAGGTCCTATTTCTTGAAGTTCCAAGAAACAGCCTGTTGTGGCTCTGTCAACGTGTGAAGCTGATAAACCCAATACTTGATCTGATCCGATCCATTTACTTAAAAAAGATAATAAATTGATCGATTTAAATCGGATGGTCAAATTTATCCACCCTATGTTTAGTAATTACTACGAATAAACGGTATAAAAACTCATTTTCAAGTTTTCCTACTTGACAATTTGAAAAGTTTTTTTAATCTATAATTCCCTTCAACGGTTAAAGACACGTGACCTTATATTTGAACCTTCTATCTTTTAAGGGAGAATGAGTTTCTATTATTTTTCAGGAGACATAAATTCAAAATCTTAAAGTCACTTGGTGCGTCAAATGAGAGGTATAATATAATAATTATATTCGGTCCTTCGGTGTTTCAATATATATCTTGTCTTTTTAATTAAAATTTTAATCTTAAATTTGAATTGTGTTAGAAATTAATTAAAAAAGATAAGAAAAATGATATATATTTAAAAAAATGGTTTAAAATATTAAAATTTAATATGATATAAATAAAAAATAAAATAAGATTGATATTAAATAATAAATATTTCCAAAAAAAAGTTATTAACAATATAAATGAATATTAATTTTTTTAAAATGATTTTGTTGTAAGGATAATTTTTTATGTATATATAATATCTTTATTAGGTTATCTAATATATATAATAATATACTTATTTACTCACAATTTTAAAAAAAAAGTTAAAAGTGATTTTTTTAAATAATATTAATGATTTTTTTTTTAAAACTCATCTCTAAATTTAGTTATTACTTTTAAATTTTTATAATATATATATATATATATATATATATATATATATATATATATATATATATATATATATATATATATATATATATATATATATATATATATATATATATATATATATATATATATATATATATATATATATATATATATATATATATATATATATAATTATCGTTTTGTAGTCTACAGTATTAGGAGGAGACATGGAATCACAAGTAAAATATAACAACATATAACTGATTCTGGGCATTAATATCCTAAAGCAAGTAGCAAAAAAATGCATCTACTTTAGAAGAAAATCATGCCATCATACCTTGCTGTCTTTTTAATTTGTTGAGCATGTTCACTTGACCATTGATAATTGTTTTGCTGAATTTTCTCAATAAGGACATACGTTCTTACACTACTAATTTGAAACAGATTTTCAAAGAAAATTCAAATAAATTTTAGACACTTTACATATAAATTTTAAACGGAAAATTATTTTTGCAGATTCAAACAGAATGTACCTTTTCCTAAAAAAAACTCGTTGCAAAATAAATAAAAAAAAACAGAATTTACATTTTTTTAATTAAGATAAAAATCAAATCAAACTAATAAAAATCAATGTTAATTGATTTGGGTATTAAATTTTTATTTTGCTATTTCTAAACCTGAATCAAACCTGAATAGTATATTATTTTTATGAATAGTAAAAATAAATAGTGAAATTTTAAACCTCTACTAAAAAAACCCTATACTTGTTTTTAAAATAGACAAAAAAAAAAAATCTCTCACGTTAGAGATCTAAGCAAGTAGTGCACAAGAGACGACGCCAAAATTCAAATCAAATTTATCCCATATAAAAAATTGTAGTTTCTAATTTTATCCGTAAACAGAACTCACATAATATAAATTAAGACGAACAAACAAATATACAACACTCGTGTTATTATTTACTTAATTTAAGATAAAATTTAAAATAATTTAGTATATATCATATTTAATAAAATTAGTTTAGATGTATTTAATTAAAAACAAAATTGAAGAAAATATATAAATTATCTTAATAAAGTTAAAATAAAATCACATTAAGTCACCATAACGAATTTTGTACAATATTTCACGAAACCATAACGCCCACGCCTAGGAGTCGTGTAGTTCGGGTAATGATTTAGAGATATGCACAGAGGTAACCTTGACTTGTGAGTAAAAAAAAGGAATCTCCATTAACTCCCGAAGTATAGGTGTGGACAAAGCATTTTTGACAAGAGAACAAATCCGAAATGAGAAGGTATCTTAATGGGAAGACTCATTAAAGACTTAAAAAGAGGGGCCAACAGGGTCTAGTCAACGAAGTTGTCACTTGGAGAAGAATGGCTCGACGGGCCTATTGAACAGTGGGCGAGACTGTCAACAAGCATGCCAAACTGGCACCAAGAGAAGTTATGAGTTTGCATGCAAGCAAGAACGCGAGGGAAGTTATGGAGCTTTTCAACATGAAATCCCAACATGGGATACTGTAACCGTCAACGGCTACGTCTCTAGATTTTCTATTTAAGCAAATAATTATATTTGTTCTAAGGGTGACATTTCTTAGCATTAAGAGCATTACACTCAAAGTACCCGCATCTAAGAGAGAAACGAGTTCAAGCTTGAAAGTGTACGAGTGCCTCCACATTTCAACTCAAAGCAATTTCCAAATTTTACTTTAAAATTTGTGTCTTATTTTTTACTCTTTATTTCATCAATTGCCTTGTGCTTTTGCCCCTGTTTACGCTTGTCAAACCAATCGACCAATTTCACACAAGACTCAAAACACTAAGTCTAGGATTCTTGTAGTTGATCCTGCAAGTAACCTTTAATAAGAGGCTAGAGTTTGTTAGTGAGAAACAAATTGGCATACCTGGTGGGACACATTATATTTGAGTCTTTCTCGTTTCGTGCATGTAATTGAGAAGTGGGAGAAAAATGGTAGATCCTAGAACTTCTGAAAGGGGTCAAACCTTGGAAGAAAAAACCATCGTTGCAATGAGTGTGGGCCTAAGTTTTGTGGTTGTATCTTCGACTTCCCTGAACATAGTTACCACAACTCAGCTAGTAACTGCAAGACCAATAATGGTCACAACTTCTGGGCAATATGTGCCTAGTTTTTCTAGAGAGACACAAAGTGGCGTGGTCCCCACTTCTGGGAAGAATGTGCCTAGTTTTTCTAGAGAGACACAAAGTGGCGTGGTCCCCACTTCTGGGAAGAATGTGCCTAGTTTTACAAGAGATACACATAATATTGAATACAAATACGAAATGCCAACAACGATGATGGCAGGTCTGCATAGTAGTAGTTCGACATTTGGTGAAAACTCTGAGTCGATGTTTTCCCCATATCATGCCTCAGGGACGTTGGGAAATAAATTTTGTCGTTCGAATGGATTGGGATTTTCCCATAAAATCATGCCTACTTTCACCCTAAGTATCATTGCCATCATGAGACAGCAGATGGCTGAAAGTAATTATGAGATGGTCAATATGCTTACTCAACAAATGAGTATCATATTAGGACCATTGATCGAGAATTCAGTGTAGAGTTATCATACTTTAGCAACCCAAATGACTCGCATAAGTGATTTCCTAGGTGCCCCAAGAGCACTAGTTCAACAAGCTGCACCTCTCCAATGTGAGGAACCAGTGCATTATGAGGAGGTGGTCAATGAAACAGTCAGACAAGAACAACTGATTCCCCAGTGTTTCGATCCTATACTTAGGGTGTTCCAACAACCCCCAGTAGTAATAGCGAATCGAAACCAGAATGATGACCAAGTGGTCAGGCATGTTCGACGAGAAGCAGTGGCTGAGGAACATAACCTAGAAGCCATTGTTGAAAGAATTATATAGTTAGGAATGGAATGAACATTGGCTATCAGAGGACCACATATGCCTCGCCACTGCCAGATTTTGTTTTGCACACTGAGTTACTAAGGTGTTGGAAACTTCCAAAGTTCACCAAGTTCTCAAGGGACGTCGAAGAGTCAACTGTCAAACATGTTGCTAGGTACCAAATCGAACTGGGTGACTTAGTGGTTAATGAGGACTTAAGGATGAAATACTTCCCCAATTCCCTCGCGAAGAATGTGTTTACTTGGTTTACAATGCTTCCCCCACAATCCATCCAAACATGGACTCAGTTGGAGACATTGTTCCATGAACAGTTTCACATGGGGTATTCCAAAATAAGTCTGACAGAATTGTCCAATGTCAAACAAAAGAGCACTGAGACAATAGACCAATACCTCAACAAGTTCAAACTTTTAAAAGCGTGATGCTTTACACAAGTCCCTGAGCAAGAGTTAGTCTAAATGGTTGTAAATGGATTAGAGTATTATATTAGAAAGAAGTTGCTAGATACTCAGTCCTTGAAGGATATGTCTCAGTTAGCTATCAAAGTTCGACTGATGGAGCATTTGAAAATTGAAAAAACCAAGACAAATAAACACCATAAGAAAGGAAAGGTTGCTTATGCAGCCATTGATGAATGTTCTTCTGACAAAGAGGAGTCACGGGAAGAAACAAAGAAACATTATCGAAACTATTAAAACCTTCGAGTGGAAAAACCATGTAGAAACTGAAAAGAATGGCAAAGCCATCACCAAAACTTACACGTTTGATATAACCAAGTATGATGAAATATTTGATTTGTTAGTAACTGATGGTCAAATTGTGGTTCCTCAGGGCCTAAAGAATCCCCCACTTGAACAAAAGAAGAAAAGGGGATTCTGCAAATATCATAATTTCTTGGTCATAAAATATCTCAATGTGTACTTTTCAGGGATTTGATGCAGAAAGCTTTGAAAGAAGGAAGGCTCCAATTTATAGAAAATCCAAAAATGCAGGTTGACGAAGACCCTTTGAAGTTTAAAGACGCTTTATATGAAGCACCTCTAGATTGTATGATTGTTGAAGCTACTGATGGATTTGACATGGAAGTCATGATGGCTGATACTACTGAAGGTGTCGACTTTAAGATGGAAACTGAGCTGCAGGCAGTGTATCCTCAACCTGAGGAGAGCTTGGCTAATTTTCAAGAAAAATGCAGAGTGAAAGGATCGAAGGTTAATCTATTCCCAAGATGTAACAATGTGTACGATGAAGAGGTAGCTAAAAGATATGAAGCTTCCAAGAAAGAGGTTCTCAAGCAAGATAAGCCTCTGGTTCCAGGGTTTGTTTTTGACAAAGATGGTACCCCTCGATACAGTGAGGAGTATCGAAAGTAGTTCCAGTAACCCCGCCAAAGAACTTACGAATTTGAATCTCCAAAGTCTTTGAAATCATATCATACGCATTTCATTCCATGCACCTCATCACAGGTACCCTTACAGGTCTCTTATCTTCTTCGTTGTTTATTTCAGCACACCATGTCTGCTGAAACATCAACTGATCAAGCTATTAAGGCTCTACAAGCTCAAAACGCTAAATTCCAGGAAATGTTCATGAGTGTGGCTAAGGGTCAGCAAGATCTGAAGACTCTTATCTTAAAGGATAAGAAGAAGAAGAAGAAGACGGTCCTCCTGAACATGGGTCGTAGATTTGGTAACAATTTGCGAGATGAAGTCAATTTATCCCACTCATCTGGAGGGGGAGAAAACCAAGAAGAAAGGAGGGTTCCTAGCCCTGTGGTATCTGATCATGAGACTGACTTTGACGAAGACCAGTATCCTCCTGCTGAGGATAGATACAAACAGCTTGAAGACCGGTTAAGTGCGATGGAGATTCAGAAGGTCCCTGGGTTGGATTTTGGTGATCTGGGTTTGTCATCTGGGGTGGTGATTCCCCACAAGTTTAAAGCACCAACCTTTGCTAAATACGACGGGGTTTCTTGCCCAAAGTTGCACCTCCGTTCGTATGTTAGAAAAATTCAGCCATACACTGCTGATAAGAACCTCTGGATCCACTTCTTTCAAGATAGTCTCTCAGGGACTCAACTTGAATGGTTTTACCAGCTGGAAGGAGTTAGTATCCGTAATTGGGAAGACCTTGCTGCTGTTTTCTACAAGCAGTACCAATACAATGCCGACCTCGCTCCCACGCGTACCCAACTTCAGGGTATGTCTATGGGTGCGAGCGAAGGTTTCAAAGACTACGCTCAGAAATGGAGGGACCTTGCTGGAAGAGTACAACCCCCGCTAGCTGACAGGGAGTTAATGGATATGTTTCTGGGGACCTTGTCGGGTCCGTATTTCAACCATCTGATTGGAAGTTCATTGTCCGGGTTTACTGAGCTGATTATGACCGGGGAAAAAATTGAGGCCGGTATTAAGAGCGGCAAAATACAGAAGGGTGCTTCATCAAGTACCGAGAAGAAGCCTTTTAAGAAGGAGTGCATCGCTGTTTACAGTTCAAAGAGCCATAATAGACCTGAGCGCCTCCAAGCAGTTAATGCGGTGGTTATATCAAGACCTGCTGTTGCTCCTCAACGCAATAATCAGCCAAGAGCCGAGAGACCGTGAAGACAGTTCACTCAGCTTCATATGACCCTGTCTCAGATTCTGCCGCAGTTATTAAAGACCAACTTGGTGATTCCGAAGGAAGCCCCAAAGAATCCCAATACAACATCATCCATGTACAATCCGAACGCCCACCGCGCTTTTCATTCTGATAACCCGGGGCACGATACGAATGATTGCTGGGTCCTGAAGAATAAGGTACAAGGTTTAATTGATGCTAAAGAGATTGAGTTCGAAGCGCCAGAAAGGCCTAATGTTGTGGTTGCTCCTATGCCCAAGCATGGAGTAAATGCTGTAGAGGAAGACTCATTTGTGGTTTCTGTAAAAGACATTGCTACTCCATTGACGACTGTCAAGAAGAACCTTCTGTTAGCCGGTTTATTTTCGGGCTGTGGCGAAGGTTGCCGTCTGTGTTCCGTCCTACCTACTGGTTGCCATCTACTGAAGTCAGGTGTCCAACGCCTGATGGATAATAAAGAAATTATGTTTGAGAAGACTGTTGTTCCTTTGGTTCCTGTTGAAGAAATTTCTATAATCACCATTTTCGACAATTCTTCCAAGGCTTCCTCGAGAAAGCCTGTTAGAATTACATCTGTTCCAAGAATCTCTCCATTGATCATTACGATTCCTGGGCCTATCCCCTATACATCAGATAAAGATGTCCCTTGGCACTACGAGGCTGACGTGTATTATCACGGGGTTAAGCAAGACTTGAATGCTGAAGAGGCTGATACTGACGTCAGCAATATTGTGGGATCTAGTAAAGTCACCCGCAGCGGAAGGATTTTCTCCCCTGAGATCTCTCCACCAACTGTTCGGAAGCCAATTGTTATTACACCTACCAGTGCACCTGCTACTGTTCCTGTTCAAGTTCCCATTCTTACCCCTGTTGCCGAGTCATCTGACACTCGGGGCAAAGGGACCACCGGTGAGCCTGCCCAGACGGAGGCACCGAAGAAAATCACTGTTGAAGCCTCTAGACAAGAGATGGAAGAAATTTTGAAGATCATCAAAAAGAGCGACTACAATGTAGTCGAACAGCTGGGGCAAACCCCGTCCAAAATCTCTATGTTGTCTCTGTTGCTATGCTCAGAAGCCCATGCCAAAGCTCTGATTGCCTTCCTGAAAACTGCGCACGTGCCGCAAGAGACATCAGCTGATCAGTTTAAAGATTGTGTGGCTAGTCTGACAGCAGATAATGGGTTGGGTTTCTCTGAAGCCGACTTGACTGCTAAGGGGAAGAATCACAATGATGCCCTACATGTCTCCATTGAATGCAAGGGCACTACTCTAGCTCATGTGTTAGTGGATACGGGGTCATCGTTGAACGTTTTGCCTAAGAAAGCTTTGGACCGGTTAGACTGTGAAGGGTTGGAGCTGAAGCCGAGTAACATTGTTGTTAGGTCCTTTGACGGGTCCAAGAGAATGGTACATGGAGAAGTGGATATTCTAGTGAAGGTTGGTTCTCAGATTTTCGCGTCTACATTCTATATGATGGACATTCGGCCATCTTATTCTTGTTTGCTGGGTCGCCCGTAGATCCACAAAGCTGGGGCAGTCACTTCTACGCTCCACCAGATGCTAAAGTACCCAGTAAAGGGGAAAATTGTGATAGTGCGAGGAGAAGAGGAGTACATGGTGAGCTACCTCAACTCTTTCCGGTATGTAGAGATGGATGGGGAGTTCATTGAGACCCAGTTTCAACATTTTGAAGAGGTTCCCCAGACATTGGCGTCAGCTGAAACTATTACTGAAGATCCTCCAATGAAGATGGCTTCCTTCAAGGATGCCCGGGCTGTTGTTGAGAAAGGCGGGTGTGCAAGTTGGGGCTAACTCCCCGACTTTGCACATAAGATTAACAAGTTTGGTTTGGGTTTCACTGCAGAAGCTCAAAGGGCCGTTCGGAGTGCACGGGTCGGAAGACCTCCCCTGTTTATCAACAATTCAGGAGTAAATGCGATTGAAGACGATGCTGAAGAATCTGAGTTCGACAGTTAGATCTATCCTACTACTGATGGTGGACTGAGAAATTGGACAGCAAAGGACTTCGTCCCAATTTCTTTTATTACCCAGTAATGAGACTTTTTGTTTTGAATTTGTAACAGACAATTTTTAAACTTTACGGCCCGGTGTCTTACCCGGGGCACCGTGGCTTTGTTTGTGAGGGCTTTATGTGTGTCATCTACATATATCATTAATAAAAGCATTGGACGTTTCTTGCATTTCAAATTTTGCGCTCTTTGTTTTTCTTTTATTATATATTGCAAAACAACTATTTTACACACACTCACATATACAGGTCTACATCCACTCTGGATCCCACTGATAACGACTCTGCTACTGCCGGTTATGACTTTGAAAGTCCGATCAACTTAGCCGAAGACGAAGGTGAAGATGATTGCGAAGTGCCTGGTGAACTTGCTAGACTCTTACTTCAGGAAGAGAGGGCCATACAGCCGCATGAAGAGCCAGTGGAAACAGTGAATCTGGGTACAGAGGTAGACAAGAAAGAGGTCAAGGTCGGTGCAAATCTGGAACCTAGCATCAAGCAACGCTTGATTCAGATGCTGCGTGACTATGTTGAGATCTTTGCCTGGTCTTATGAAGATATGCCTGGATTGAATACCGACATTGTGGTTCACTGATTGCCTACCAAGGAAGACTGTCCTCTAGTGAAACAGAAGGTCCGCCGAATGCGCCCAGAGTGTCTGAGAAAATCAAGGCGGAAGTTATGAAACAGTTTGATGCCAGTTTTCTAGCAGTTACTTCTTACCCACAATGGGTGGCCAACGTGGTTCCGGTGCCGAAGAAGGATGGTAAGGTTCAAATGTGCGTTGACTATAGGGATCTGAATAGGGCGAGCCCCAAGGATGATTTCCCTCTGCCTCATATCGATATTCTGGTTGACAACACCGCACAACATAAGGTCTTTTCCTTTATGGATGGTTTCTCCGGTTATAATCAAATTAAAACGGCTCCCGAAGATATTGAGAAGACAACCTTTGTTACTCAATGGGGTACCTTTTGCTACAAGGTCATGCCTTTCGGGTTGAAAAATGTTGGGGTAACGTATCAGCGCGCCATGGTCGCTTTTTTTCATGACATGATCCATCATGAGATTGAGGTATACTTCGATGACATGATTGCAAGATCCCAGACTGAAGACGAGCATCTTGACCATCTTCAGAAGCTATTTGACAGGTTGAAGTTGTACAAGCTAAGGTTAAACCCGAACAAGTGCACCTTCGGGGTGAGATCTGGTAAGCTGCTGGGTTTCTTCGTAAGTGACAAAGGTATTCAAGTGGATCCTGCAAAGGTGAAGGCTATATAGGAAATGCCAGCTCCCCGAACAGAAAAAGAAGTCAGAGGCTTTCTGGGACGTTTGAACTATATTGCCCGATTTATCTCGCACCTGACTGCTACTTGTGAGTCAATCTTCAAGTTACTGAAGAAAGATCAAGTGGTAAGATGGAACGATGAATGTCAGGCCGCTTTCGAAAGGATCAAATAGTATATCCAAGAGCCACCCATTATGATGCCTCCAGTTGAAGGGAGGCCTTTGATCTTATACTTGACAGTACTCGACAACTCAATGGGGTGTGTGCTGGGGCAGCATGACAAGTCTGGCCGAAAAGAGCATGCTATTTAGTACCTTAGCAAAAAGTTTACCGACTGCGAGACCCGATACTCGTTGCTTGAGAAAACTTGCTGCGCTTTGGCATGGGCTGCTCGCCGGCTGAGACACTATATGCTGACTCACACAACTCTATTGATATCAAAGATGAATCCAATCAAGTATATCTTCGAAAAGCCTGCCTTGTCCGGAAGAATAGCAAGATGGAAGATGATCTTGACTGAGTATGACATCCAATATACGACCCAAAAAGCAATCAAGGGAAGTGTTTTGGCAGATCATCTGGCACATCAGGCAGTGGATGATTACCAGTCTATGAACTTTGAATTCCCGGATGAGAATATCATGTTGGTTACTGACTGTGAGACACCTGGACCGAATGAAGGACCTGAGGAGGGATCCCGATGGTCTATGTACTTTGATGGAGCTTCGAACACTTTGGGTAATGGCATTGGCGTCGTGATCATATCTCCTGAAGGCTCTCATACTCCGTTCACCGCCCGATTATGCTTCAACTGCACCAATAACATGGTGGAGTATGAAGCATGCATCATGGGTCTTCGAGAAGCAATCGACCTAAGGATTAAGTTTCTAAGTGTTTTCGGAGATTCCGCTATCGTAATCAGTCAGATCAAAGGCGAGTGGGATACGAAACACCCTAATCTTGTTCCTTACAAGGAGTATGTGTTGACGTTGCTTCCGCACTTCGAGGAGATAACTTTTGAACACTTCCCTAGAGAGGAGAATTAGTTAGAGGACGCGCTGGCTACGATGTCTTCTATGTTCAAAGTCAATTGGGACAACGAGGCTCCCCAGATTACCATTGAAAGGTTGGACGAACCTGCACATTGTTGCGATATTGAGACTAAAGAGGCAACGAATAAACCCTGGTTTCATGAGGTGAAGAGGTATCTTGAAACTCAGGAATACCCCGAGGGTGCATCTGTTAATGATAAGAAGTTTCTGAGGAGGTTCGCGGCGAAGTTCTTCATCAGCAATGTCATTCTTTACAAGCGCAACCATGATTCAACCTTAATGCGTTGTATGGATAAGAATGAAGCAGAAAGGATTATGGTAGAACTACATGAAGGTACTTTCGGAACTCATTCCAGTGGATACACCATGTCAAAGAAAATCCTCCGGGCAGGATATTATTGGTCCATAATGGAAGCCGACTGTTATCAGCATTCTTGGACCTGTCACAAGTGCCAAGTCTATGCTGATAAGGTGCATATACCTCCAGTACCTCTGAACGTCTTGACAGCTCCTTGGCCTTTTGCAATGTGGGGCATTGATATGATTGGTGAGATCAGACCTACGACATCTAACAGGCATCATTTCATCCTGGTAGCTATTGATTACTTTACGAAGTGGGTTAAAGCAGCTTCCTTTGCTAACGTAACCAAGAACGTCGTGGCACAGTTCATTCGGCATAATCTGATTTGTCGATATGGTGTACCAGAGAGGATCATTACGGACAATGGTACAAATCTCAATAATAAGATAATCACCGAGCTCTGCAAGCAGTTCAAGATACAACATCATAACTCTTCTTCTTACCGGCCGAAGATGAACGGGGCTGTAGAAGCGGCTAATAAGAATATTAAGAAGATTATGCAGAAGATGACGTTGACGTACAAAGATTGGCACGAGATGTTACCATTTGCTCTTCATGGGTACCGTACCTCAGCACGAACGTCAACAGGGGCAACACCCTATTCCTTGGTTTATGGCGTGGAGGCCGTCTTGCCCATTGAAGTTTAGATACCCTCTCTTCGGATTATGAAGGATGCAGGTTTGAGCGAAGATGACTGGATTCAGACCCGACTTGATCAGCTGAACCTAATCGACGAGAAAAGACTTACTGTTATTTGTCATAGTCAGACGTACCAAAAACGGATGATCAAGGCATTTAACAAGAAAGTTAGACGACAAGAATATCAAGTTGGGGATCTGGTAATCAAGCGCATTATCTTACCTCAAGGTGATCCCATGGGAAAATGGACCCCTACTTATGAAGGGCCATTTGTGGTTAAGAACATTTTCTCAGGAGGAGCTATGATTCTAACCACCATGGATGGTGATGACCTTCCGCACCTCGTCAATAGAGACATACTGAAAAGATACTACGTATAATCAAAGACCCGCTAGGTCGACTGGCCTAGACAAAAATAAGGGCTTCCCGGCAAACTAAAAGGGTTCGGGAAAAAATAAGGGATGAAAATGAAAAAAAATCTGTACACCCGGCAAGTCAAAAACCTGAAAAGGCGACTTGGGCAAAAAAGGGTATCCCGGTGGACTAAAAACCCGAAAGGGCGGCCCAGACAAAAATTAGGGATCAAAGCGTAACACTATGTCTCATTGGATCACCTTGCAACCAGACTTCGGTATCGACTATCAAGCTCGGACGACACTAATCAATCTGATCTACCTTCAACCAAGTAGCAAAGTGATGAGATGCTCGAGGACATAAAGGCAATAGTAGAGTTGAAACCCAATGGGATTATTCACATAACTGTTTTTCTTTATTACAAATTGTATAAATTCTATTTGTTCGGCGGCATTCTCCTACTAGGACGTCAGCCTCTTGTACAAAAACGCTTATTTACAGGCCAAACTTCAAAATCAATACAATTCATTTTCAAAGAAATTTCAACTGTTTTTCCTTTTTTCTGTTTTGTTTTGCAAAGAACGTCCAATGTTCATTTTTGATATATGTATTTGACATTAATTGCTGCTCATAAATATTTATATACGAAACAAAAGACGATTACTCATAATATCAAAAACAGGGGCAAATGAGACCTGTCCAAGCTTTAAAGTTTCCCAATCCACCAAGTACAAAGGTAGATTCAACTGAAAAATATGGCTAGAATACTTTCACTACCCGCAGAGTAAGAAAATACAGCAATGGTAGCTCTCCCCAGCTGAGACTTGCAACTGTGAATGAATCGATAATATTCTCCCCAAGCAGAGATTATCTACCATCGGCACTGAAAGGTCTTAATATTACCCAACGGAGTATAAGAATGTTCCCCGGCAGAGTACAAGATATCCCCAGTGGAGTTTGAAATTTTTTCCCAGCGCAGTCTGAAAAAGCTTCCCCAGTGGAGTTTGGAGAATCATCTCCAGTAGACTTTGGAAGATTGTCCCCAACAGAGCTCAAAGGATTATCCCCATTAGAGTCTAAAAGGTTATCCCCAATGAAGTCGCAACTGGAAGATCATCTCCAGCGGAGTTCCTTCCTTTCACAAACAGAAACTTCAATCCCCAACAGGATCCAATATCACCAGCAACGGTAATTCATCCCCAGCAGAATTTATCAGTGGAATCCTCTACAGAGCATCTCTTCCCCAGAGTAATCTCCTTATCAGTTTATTCCCCAGCGGAGTTATGCTCTCTTGCAGGTTTATTCTCACAATCATCTTCCTTCGCCATCCCCAGCGGAAACGAAGAATTCAACTCTTTTCTCCAGCAGCTATCCGGAATTTATTTCCCCCAGCTAAAACACATCACATTTTCATACATCATGACACATGCATATACACATCATATAACACAATCTCATTTATTTTGAGAACATCATTTTCATGATATATATCATGCACTACATACAGCTAACCTTTACCTTTCAGGAAGGATGCGGTTAAATTCTCATAAAATTCAAAGTTGTGAAGCTTTTATCTCAGTCGAATTACTGACCAGTTCTTAAATCTCAACAAAATTATCCTCAGTTGAATTACAGACAAGGTCCTAAATCTTGACAAAGTTCCTCCGTCGAATTACAGACGAGTTCCTAAATCTTAGCAGAGTTTTCTCAGTTGAATTACAGGAAAGTTCTTAAATCTCGATGAAGATGTTTCCCCTCCAGTCGAATTACTGAAAGTTCTTAAATCTCAACAGAATTATCCTCGGTTGAATTACAGACAAGGTCCTAAATCTCGACAAAGTTCCTCCGTCGAATTACAGATGAGTTCCTAAATCTCAGCAGAGTTTTCTCAGTTGAATTATGGGCAGGTTCTTAAATCTTGATGAAGATGTTTCCCTACAGTCGAATTACTGACCAATTCTTAAATCTCAACGGAATTATCCTCGGTTGAATTACAGACAAGGTACTAAATCTCGACAAAGTCCTCCATTGAATTACAGATGAGTTCCTAAATCTCAGCAGAGTTTTCTCAGTTGAATTACGGGCGAGTTCTTAAATCTCGATGAAGATATTTCCCTACAGTCGAATTACTGACAAGTTCTTAAATCTCAACAGAGTTTTTTCAGTTGAATTATAGACAAGGTCCTAAATTTCGACAAAGTTCCTCCGTCGAATTATAGACGAGTTCCTAAATCTCAGCAGAGTTTTCTCAGTTGAATTACGGGCGAGTTCTTAAATCTCGATGAAGATGTTTCTCCCCAGTTGAATTACGGACAAGTTCTTAAAACTCAGCAGAGATGTTCTCTTAGTTGAAGTACAAGCAAGTTCCTAAATCTCAACAAAGATCAAACTTCCCCAGCGAAATCTTCCTCAACGATAGGTATGCAAGCTCTCGCTAAGGAATCTCTTATGCGATCGACAATCCTCCAGATGGCATCTGTAAGCCCATTCCCGACATCACAAAGCTGATACCACTTCATGCGAGTGCATATTTCTGGGCACTCTAGTGTTCAATCCTCTTCCACCTTCGGATCACGAAAGGCATGAAAGCCAATCTACATCCTCAGGTTTAAGAAGATTGAACAGGGGCAGATGTTGTACCCCAAAATTTTCCCTCCCATATTTCTCAAAACATTGCAAGAAAAATCTCCAAATAGCTCAAGGTTACTAAAGAGTTGGTCAGACAAGCTATCTCCTAAGGCAGTCTACCCCAAATTAGGGTTTTGTGTTGCATCAAGATTTTTGAGTCCAAGTGACTTCAAGTGCTCCCCAATGTCCTAATATGTTCTCAAGGTCATCCATGTCAAGTTTCAAGCCTTGCAGAGGAAGTTTGCTCAGTCAATTACTCAAAAGGTCCAAAAGTCGATTGTGCTAGGGCAAAAGTCAACTGTGACCTACAAACAGTCAAACTTCAAGATTTTTTGTCAACATTCTAATTTTGAAGTATATTTCATCATTTGATCAAGGTTTGATCATGATTCATCAAGGATTGCTCAAAATTCATCAAGACTCAAAAGTTGCTAAATTAGGGTTTTGTAGGAAAAGTAAACCCAACTTTGACCAAGCATAACGTTTTCATACTTTATGATAAATGACCCATCCAAAGCTCATTTTGAATAGGATGCAATTGCCTACAATCCATCTTCATACCCCAAGTTCAAAATATGCACTCACAATAAGTTATGAATTTGGACATTATAGGTCCTTTTTGAAAGTCAACAAAAACACCTTTTTTGTCAAAGCTTATAACTTGAGCATGGAATATCAAATGAGATTAGACCAGAAGGGTTGGTTAAAGGACATCTCAAGCTTTCTAAAAAGTCCAAGAACACCTCTAAAGGTTCAAAATTGAAGAAGTTATGCATTGTTGAAGTTGGACCTTTTTACAAAATTGCCAAAAGTCAACTATCCCCAAAACTTCAAATTTTGCCAAATGGGCCTATTCTTTTTCACTTGTTTTGAGTTTGCATTGTAGCCCACGTGTTCCAGCCTTGGCCATATGACTATATCATTTTTTTATTAATTATTTTGATTTTATTTGAATTAATTTGATTTAAATCAAAATAAATCAAATAAAAATCAAAAGGCACTGATAACCAAGATTTTGTGTTGATTTCAGATTCCATTATGCAACTGACCATCATCAAATTCGTATCAAGTGAATCATGTGCAAAAAATATTGAAATTGAGCCAATTTGGAAAGGTTGTAAATGGAGATCAAATCAAATATCCAAGCCTTAATAGAGGAAGATTTTGACAGCCAATTGAGACCTAATGCACTGAGTAATACATAAGCAAACAGGAGGAACAAAAATAAGGGTTAGAGAACACTTGTGGAGGCAGAACAACTTTGCAAAAAATCACAAAAAAATTGGAGATCGAAATCAAAGCTAGAGGTGCTTTCAGAGCTGGATATTGGTCCCAATCGATTCCTGGTAACACGCACAAGCTAACTGGATCCAAACCACACATTCTCAGGCCCCCATACGCACTGTAAGTCTCACGCGAATCACCCATGTTCTTGATTTCGTATCTCTGAAATTAGGCATCATTTTCATTGAATAATTGCATATCCTTAACCCTCACATCATTTGTAAACTATTGGCAATAACCAATTTGATTTATATGCTTTGTATCATGAAACGCCATGGCTAGGGTTTTGCTTCTGTTTTTAAGGATTTTTGTTTCAGGTAAAATTGAGATACATGGTGGTTATGGCTGTGATCAGAGAGATGAGACGAAGCTAACCATGGTCGTGGATTCCATTTATATGGCCTGGAGAGAGTTTTAGGATGAACCTGCATTTTTAGCTGCGGATAGAAATCCGCAGGTAAATTTACAGGGGTTTGAGGAAGGGGATGAACTCGTGTCATCCATTCATTGGATCATTCAAATATTACGCGCTTTTTTTTTAAAATTTTTTTCTGGCATTGGAATTGTTTTCTTATATTATTATTGATACTTATTATTCTAACAAACAAAGCAGCGTGGCCTAGTGGTAACCTTGGCAATAGATATCCCTTCAGGACTTGGGTTCGAATCCCAGGTCCACCTCTTTCTCAATATTATTTCTTTTCAGGTTTTCCAGTGCATGCTCAGGCTTGATCCACACCATACGCCCTCACTATCCAAGCGCCAGATAGCCAAAAGGCCAGATCTGGTGGTCAATGTTGGAAGTCCACCATAAGCCAGGTCAATGCACGCATATTGGATCAAGAAAAGTCAATTTGGGTCAGCTTAATGGGCCTACAGAATTGCTACTAACACCCTTCAAAATAAGGCCCATTCCTCTCTTTCTCTCTATATTTTATTTATTTAATTCAGCCATTTTATTTTATTTTAATTTATTTCTAACCAATAACTTTTTTTTATTTTTATCAAAAATCACAAAAATACTTTTTTTTAATTCAGAATTTTATTTTTATTTTTATTAATAATTACTAACTAATTAATTTAGGTTTTTAATTCTAGAAAACTCTAATTTATTTTGTAAATAATTAAAATTAATTAGATTTAATTAGGTTTTAACTACTAATTTAATTATCTTATTTTCTTTCTTAAATTAATAAAAACTCCAAAAATAAATTATTTTTTCATTAATTAATTTATTAATTTAATTTAGTTATTTAACTTAGGATTAATTTCTTTTCTTAAATAAAAAACAACAAAAATAGCAATTTTCTTTCAAAAGGGTCAAAACCCTAAATTTCGCACTCGATTTAATTTCCCGCGCACTTTATTTATTTTTATCTAAATTATGTATCTGCTTACGGATTGTAATAGTTAAACAGGACATTTATTTATTTTACCGCTTTATTTTATTTTCCAAGGGTTGCTTTTGGCGATGTAAATACCCGACGCCTTGTAATTTAATTTTCGCACCTTTAATTCCTGCAAATTATAACTGTTAGATGTTTGATAATATGGTTTGCATGACAAGACTGGATACTTAATCTTAAAATCAATTTAGATCACCCTTAACATGTGCAAAGATAAAAATAAACTGAAAACGATACACCCGCACATGCGCACTCTTAGGGTACACCCCACTTGGTTGCCTTCGTACACGGTCATTGAGTATAGGTCGTTTTAGAGGTCACCCTCTTGTCTAAAAGATCATAGTTGCCTCGAAACGGTTGCCTCGGATATTGTTGCCTCAAACAAATGATCTAAGACATTAGGGTTACTGCTAAGGCGTCCTAACATTGCTTTGGTGACCGTAAGTCCCTCATTCGAATTGACCCTCAAACTCCAACGACGGTGCTACCTACTCATTAATACTGGGATAGCATAGTCTACAGGAAATTAGCATAGAACGATTCCTTTTTCGAGTAGGTAGATAGCTCTTAGATACTTGCTCTTTCAAAATAAAACTCTTCACACTTACACTTTTCGAATAAAGTTTTCAAAACACTTCATTACACTCTTGAGGATAGAAGCAAGAGTTAAATTGAAGTTTCAAACAAAAACTTTTTCAAACCCACAAGCACAAAGAAAACAATTTTGAAAACAATTGAGAAAGTACCTAAGAGCCCGTGGATAACCACGGATAGAAAGGATGCTAATACCTTCCCTTTCTATAATCTACCCCCCAAACCCGAGAAAAATCTCGAAAAAGGAATTTTTCTGTGCTTTTTTCCTTTCCTTGTTGGATAAAATAAAAGTCGGTGGAGACTCTTGCTTACCACGACATTTTGCGAAAACAAACGCAAAACGCAAACCAGCATTCCAAAAAACAGCCAGTTCTTCCCACCGTATCACAAAGAGTATGGTTGCTTTTGAGGCCATCTTTTCTCTACTTGCTTATGGGTTATTCTTATTTCCCAATATCGACAAATTTATGGATATCAATGCCATTAGGATCTTTATGATTGGGAATCCAGTCCCTACATTATTGGGTGATGCTTATTATTCTATTCATCTTTGGGATTCTTACCAGGGAAGGATGATCATTTGATGCACGCCTTTATTGTATCAGTGGTTTATTTCTCACTTGCCTCGATCTGATGCTTTCTAGGATGTCAGGAATGAACCTCGTTGGACTCCGAAGATTATGGCCCTCACTCATTTAGATATTGTTCGGTATCATCAGACTTACCATGATGTAGAGATTGTTGACAGTTGTGGTAGTTTCCCCAATGTACCTCTTCTTGGTACAAAGGGAGGAATTAACTATAATCCCATTCTTGCACGAAGACGGCTTGGATATCCCATGAGGGATAAGCCAAATAATATTCATATGAGCGGTTTCTTCCTTAAAGAGGGAGAGGTTCATAAGGAAGCTAAAGAGGAGATTGCAAAAGTATGGCGTCATATTCACATGAAGAGTAGGAAGGACTTGGGACCTAGAGGGGTTGTTTCTTTGGAGCCTTATCTTCAGTGGGTACAAGCAAGAGCCATCCAGTTGAAGATGTCGTATTCCCGTGAAGCACCCATTCCTGACATGATTATGAAGATCACTCCTACCTTATTAGATGATGTGGAAGAGCTTCAGCTTGCCCTAGTTAGGATACAACAGGAAAAGGAAGCTTGGAAGAATAAGTGTCTGACTTTAGAGGTGTCCTACCGAGCAAACTTGAAGGATAAAGATGACTTGATCGAGATTCTTGAGAGTTGTATTGTAGGGATTATGGAGAGGCAAGAGGATTTATTTTCCTCTAGAGCTCAATCAGGACTCTGTTGCTCACTTCCTGGCTCTGGTGATTGAAAAGAGGTCACCAACAGGTATGTAGAAGAGAACAAGCAGTTGAAGGCTCAGATTGCAAGACTCACAGGGAAACGTCAGTGTGTGGAGATATCTTCATCAACTTTTCTTTCTTAGGGTCTTAGATTTTTATCTTATCTTGTACTTGGGATTATTGGAACTTGTACTAAAAAGTAGTAATCCGTTTTGAAGTTATTATAATGATATTTTTAGTAATTCAAATGTGTTAGTACTTTAATATTTGCAAGTTGTCTATAAATATTTGAGTTCCTTGAAATATTAATAATAAAATAAATCATGTGAATTACATATCATGCATAATATTTTACATACTTATTGCATTTCTGTTCATACCCAAGTGTTTTACTGTGCTTCTTTACTTCATTCAACAAGCTGCCTTACCAATACAATACTCGGGCTAATTTCAGAAGGAAGATGGATAATCTAGAACAAGAGAACCACGAGTTACACAAAGAAGTTACTGCTCTGAAGGCCGGTATGGCCAATCTAATTGCTTTGATGGAATCGTTGGTGGCTGCTCAGAATCAGCCACCACTTTCTCAACCTCAACAGACAATGGTTACTTCCGAAGCTCCGACAGTTCCTGTTTTTGTTACTCCAGTTACTGTTGTTCAGAATCGTATGCCTTAGGGTTATCAGTGGGGAATGCCAGAGAACTTCATGCTAGAAGGTTATAATCAAGATGCTCAGGTTGCTCCATTTTCTCAGACTGCTGTTGTTTCTGCACCTCCTGTGGTACATATTACTCCTGCTGCTAGAAATGAGATTCACTGTGTCGCACCTCAATCAGTGAATGTTGTACCATTTGTTAACGGTGAAGTTTATCGCCCAATTCCTCCACCGAGTGAAAGCATGGGTTTCTATGACTGTTTAGATGACTTCCAAGACCAGTTCAATGAGATGTAGAAGGAAATGAAGGCCCTTCACAGAAAAGAATCATTTGGGCAGAATGTGAATGATCTGTGTTTGGTTCCAAATGTGAAAATACCTGTGAAATTCAAAGTACGGGAATTTGAGAAGTAAAAAGAAAATACTTGTCCTTTTTCTCACTTATTGATGTATGTGAGAAAGATGTCCACTCACACCGATGATCAACGCCTGTTGATTCATTTCTTCTAAGACAGTTTGACTGGTGTAACATTGAAATGGTACATGAGCCTGGATAGTGTCAATGTTCATACTTTCAACGACCCGAGAGAAGCGTTTATTAGACAGTACAAATATAATATGGACATGGCACCTGACCATGATCAACTCGGGGCAATGGTCCAGAAGGACAAAGAATCATTTAAGGAATATGCACATAGATGGCGTGAAGTAGCCACCCAAGTGATCCCTCCAATGGAAGAAAAAGAGATGATGAAGATTTTTCTGAAGAATCTAGGTGATTTATATTATGAAATAATGGTGGTGAGTGTGCCAAGTTCTTTTACCGAGATTGTGGGCATGGTGTTCGTTTGGAAGAAGCTGTAAGAGAGGGTCACTTGATAAGAAGTGAAAATTCTGGAAGTACGAAGAAGCCATCATACAGGTTTGCTAAAAATAAAGAAGGAGAGAAAAATGTTGTTATTCAAGAGAGAAGGGTTAATCCTCCTAAAAGAAATCATCAGTGCCACCAACAGGTTGCTTTGGTAACTCCAGTTGTCAATACGACTCTGACCATAGTGGTTTATCAAAGACCAGCCCCTCAGGGAAATCAAGGGCAGAATCAGAGGAGAGAGGATTTTGTCTTTATCCCCATGAGTTATGAAGAGTTACTCCCAGCATTGATTCAGAAAAAATTGGTTCAGACCAGGCCACCCCCTGCCATACCATCACTTTTCCTTGGTATTATAAGGCAGATTAGACGTGTGCTTTTCATCAGGGTTCACTAGGGCACAATGTGGAAAATTGTTATCCTCTAAATTCGGAGGTACAAAAAATGGTGAGATCTGGCCTTTTGTTCTTTAAAGATGTCGTCCCTAATGTAAAAGATAATCCTTTTCCAAAGCATGGAAAAACAAATGCTATCAACATAGTTGCTGGTTGTCCGGGGGACTTCCATATTTTCGAAATCAACCTGGTCAGAGGTGACTTGGTAAAGATGCACCCCGACCTTTGCGAGTTTAGTTACTATACACATGAACATGCTGGTTGCGGTATTTGCAGTATGAATATACAAGGGTGTGATAAGATAAAGGTTAATTTATAGGAAATAATGGATGAAGGTCTCATTCATATAATCTAGACTAGGGAAGAATACGAGGAAGAAGTGAACATTGTCTTTGGATGTCCTGGAGAATTTCGGATCTTTGACATGAACTATATGAATGATGATTTGGTGCAATTGCACACTACCTTCTGCCATATGGATGGTCAAGTAGAACACCATTATGGATCTTGTCGGGTTTGCTGTAGAGATTCTCGTGGTTGTTCCATTGTGAGAAGGGGGTATTTAGTTGTTATTAGATATTGGTACTATCAAAGTTTCAGACCATATAGATGATTACAATGTGATTAAAGTGACTGCAGATTGCTTGCCTGAGACTGTGACAGATGATGAATATGCTTCTATGGATGAATTATTTTCCTCAGATGAAGATATGTTCTCCAACAATGATTATGTGATGACCAAATATTATGAATAAGGTGTGAATGTTATTGTGCCGTGTTTCAATGATTCTTCCCTTGTCGAGATTGAATACTGTAGCAAGCCAATTGTAGCTCCAGTATTGATTTGCTTGCCGGGTCCTGTTCCTTATAAATCAGACAAAGCCGTACTGTAGAAATACAATGATACAATTCTAGAGGATGGTGTGGAAGTTCCCATCCAACCTTGGTCTAATGTCGAGAATATTGCTGAGGCCAGTAGAGTGACCCGCAGTGGTCGTGTGTTTGCACCTATAATTTGAGGGAATGTCAGTGCCGATAAGAAGGTTTTTGAAAGTGTTAAAGCTAAGAAAAAAGTAGGGAGTCTAGTGGTGCTACTCTGGAAAAAGATGTGGATGATATATTGAAGATTATCAAAATGAGCGACTACATGATTATAGACCAGTTGTTGCAGACTCCTTCAAAGATATCTATTCTAGCTTTGCTAATGAATTCTTCTGCCCACAGGGAATCTTTGATGAGAGTGTTGGATCAAGCCTTCGTGGAAAGCATATGCCATTAGAACAATTCAGCAGTGTGGTAGGGAATATTATATCCTGTAATAACCTAAGTTTTTGTGATGACGAATTTCCTGACGAAGGAAGGAATCATAATATGGCCCTCAATGTCTCCATGAACTGTAAGAACGATTCATTGTCAAATGTGATGATTGATAATGGGTCTGCTTTAAATGTCATACCGAGGAGCACGCTTATGAAGCTGAAGTATCAAGGAGCTCCCATGCGCCCAAGTGGCATCATTGTAAAAGCTTTTGATGGATCAAAGAAGTCTGTTATTGGGGAAGTAGATATGCCTATTCACATAGGCCCACACTTGTTTCAGATTACTTTCCAAGTCATGGATATTGTGCCCGCTTATAGCTGTTTATTGGGACGAGCATGGATACATGAAGCAGGGGCTGTCACTTTAACTTTGCACTAAAAGTTGAAGTTCGTGCATGAAGGAAAGGTGGTTATCATAAATAGAGAGCAAGCATTGTTAATATCTCATGTATCCTCTTTCAGTGTTGTGGAAGCAGATGAAGCTGTTGTTGGAACTCAATTCCAAGCTTTATCCGTTGATAACGTAAGAGAGAATGAGAATTCTATAGCTTCATTCAAAGATGCTCAGCAGGTTGTGCGTAATGCCCTAGTAAAGTATGGGGACAAATTGTTGATCCACCGATGAACAAGAATAGGGCTGGTTTGGGATTTTCCGAGAAGAATGATAAAGGTGAGAACGTGAAGCCAAAGTCTGCTTTGGGAAAGTATCAGGATATTTTCCACAGTGGAGGTTACACTCATCCAACTGTTTCTAGGATCAATGCTATTGTGGAGGATGAAGAAGAGCAGGAAATGCCGAATTATGTGACACATGGGGTCAGAGTCTAGAACTGGGTTACTATTGATGTTCCCGCTTGCATCCATGTCTCAAAGTAATTTGTTTTGATAATCTTTTCAAAAAAAATTCACTCTGCCCAAGGTGAAAGATGATTTTGTATGGGTTTATCTATTTTCTTTGATCATTAAAATCATTAATAAAAGTTGTCTTTCATTACCAAATTGTGTTTTTATTTTCTGCTTTTTCTTGAAAAAAATGGTAATCAGAAAAAAAAACCCTTTTGGAATAAATAACGACTGTAAATAAATCCGCATAATCACTTGATATATGTGTCAGTTTCTAAAAGCAATCATAAATCATATGTGCAGATTAAATAAAAAAACCCGTTGAATATAATTACCCTTCACCCTCTCCCAACGTTGAATATCCTGTGTATATGGACGAAGAAGAAGAATATGATGAAATTCCAGAAGAGGTTTCACGGTTGCTCGAGCACGAGGAAAATGCCATTCAGTCCTATAAAGAGTCGCTGGAGACAATCAATTTGGGTTCAGAGGAAGATCCAAAGGAAGTCAATATTGGAGTATTGTTGCATCCCAATGTAAAGAGCAAGTTGATTGAATTATTGAAAGAGTATGTGGACATATTTTCTTGGTCATACCAAGATATGTCAGGTTTGGATACATATATTCTAGAGCATCATTTTCCGTTAAAGCCAGAGTTCCCGCCAGTCAAGAAGAAATTGCAAAGAACTCACCCTAATATGGGAGTGAAAATTAAAGAAGTTTTAAAGCAGATTAATGCCGGTTTTCTTGTGACATCAGTGTACCCTAAATGGATTGGCAATATTGTCCTAGTACCAAAGAAAGAAGGAAAAGTTCGCATGTGTGTTGATTATAGAGATTTAAATAAAGCTAGTCCAAAAGATGATTTTTCATTGCCACACATTGATATATTGGTTGATAGTACATCAAAATTCAAAGTATTCTCATTCATGGACGAATTTTCTGGATATAATCAAATAAGAATGGCGCCCGAGGACATGGAAAAAACAACGTTTATCACACCCTGGGGAACATTCTGTTACAAAGTGATGCCCTTCAGATTGAAGAACGCTGTTGCAATGTACCAGAGGACTATGACAACTCTATTCCATGATCTGATGCACAAGGAAATTGAGGTATATGTTGATGATATGATTTCCAAATCCCAGACTCAAGAAGGGTATATAGAAGATTTTTCGAAATTATTTCAGTGTTTGAGGAAATATCGTCTCCACTTGAGTCCAAATAAGTGTACCTTCGGTGTCCGATCCAGGAAATTTTTAGGTTTCATTGTCAGCTAAAAAGGAATTGAAGTTGATCATGATAAAGTCAAAAATTCAAGAAATGCCTGCACCAAGGACTGAAAAGCAAGTTAGAGGTTTCCTTGGACGTCTGAATTACATTTCCAGATTCATTTCCCATATGACTGCAACATGTGAACCAATCTTTAAGTTGTTAAAGAAAGATCAGGGTTGCGTGTGGACAGATGATTGCCAAAGGGCATTCGAAAGTATTAAAGAGTATCTGCTTGAACCTCCTATCATGCCCCCTCCCGTTGATGGAAGACCATTGATCATGTATCTAATAGTGTTAGATAATTCTATGGGCTGTATTTTGGGACAACAAGATGAAACAGGAAAGAAGGAACATGCCATTTATTATCTCAACAAGAAGTTTACTGACTGTGAATTGTGGTATTATATGCTGGAAAAGACATATTGTGCTCTGGCCTGGGCGGCAAAGCGGTTGCGGTAATATATGTTGAATCATACTACTTGGTCGATTTCCAAAATTGATCCAATTAAGTATATTTTTGAAAAGCCTGCTCTTACTTGAAGAATTGCCCGCTGGCAGATGTTGTTGTTTGAATATGATATTGAATACCGTACTCAGAAGGCTATAAAAAGTAGTGTGTTGGCGGATTATTTTGTTCACCAACCGGTTGATGACTATCAATCTGTTAAATATGATTTCCCTGATTAGGATGTTATGTTTCTGAAAGTGAAAGATTGTGATGAACCTTTGCTTGGGGAAGGTCCTGATCCTGAATACCAGTGGGGTATGGTATTTGATGGAGCTATGAATTCTTATGGGAAAGTAATTGGTGTTGTGATTATCACTCCTCATGGATCACACATTCCTTTTACAGCAAGGCTGACATTTGATTGTACCAATAATATGGCAGAGTATGAGGCTTGTATCATGGGTCTCGAGGAAGCCATTGATCTTAGAATCAAAGTTCTGGATGTATATGGCAATTAAGCTTTGGTAGTAAATCAAATTAAAGGATAATTGGATACTTGTCACCCTGGCTTGATCCCTTACAAAGACTATGCTAGAAGATTATTACCCTTCTTTAATAAAGTTGAATTCCATCATATTCCTAGAGATGAAAATCAAATGGCGGATGCTTTGGCAACTCTAGATTCTATGTATCAAGTGAATACTTGGAACGATGTGCTTTGTATCACAGTGAGACGTTTGGATAGACCGGATCATGTGTTTACAAAAGAGGAAATGTCATATGAAAAACCTTGGTATTATGATATCAATCATTTTATCCAGACTCAAGAATACCCGACCGGTGCATTAAATAAAGATAGAAAGACATTGAGAAGTTTGCCAAGTAGCTTTTTCCTCAATGAAGATGTGCTATACAAAAGAAATTACGACATGTATACTTGCTCAGATGTGTGGATAGACACAGAGTAGACATGTTGATGTATGAGATCTATGAAAGTTCCTTTGGTACCCATGCCAAGGGACATTCGATGGCAAAGAAAATGCTTAGGGCAGGTTATTATTGGCTGACAATGGAATCTGACTGTTACAAATTTGCAAAGAAGTGCCATAAGTGTCAAAAATATGCTGATAAGATTCATGTGCCTCCAACACTTCTTAATGTTATTTCTTCCCCGTGGCCTTTCTCTATGTGGGGTGTTGACATGATTGGAATGATTGCACCAAAGGCATCGAATGAACATCATTTCATTTTAGTGGCAATTGACTACTTCACCAAATGGGTGGAAGCAACTTCATATGCTAATGTTACTAAGCAGGTTGTAGTACGCTTTATCAAGAACAATAACATATGTCAGTATGGTGTGCCAAGCAGGATTAACACCGAAAACCGCTCAAATTTGAATAACAAGATGATGACAGAACTTTGTGAAGAATTCAAGATTGTCCACCACAATTCATCTCCCTACAGGCCAAAGATGAATGGGGCTGTTGAATCTGCTAATAAGAACATCAAGAAGATCATCCATAAAATCGTTGTTACTTATAAAGATTGGCATGAGATGCTCCCTTTTTCTTTGCATGGGTATCGAACATATGTTCGCACTTCAATAGGGGAAACCCCATTCTCCCTTGTGTATGGTATGGAAGCAGCGCTCCTCGTCGAGGTTGAGATTCCCTCTTTACGCGTGATAATGGAAACCAAGTTGTCAGAGGCTGAATGGGTCCAGAACAAGTTTGACCAGTTGAATTTGATTGAAGAGAAGAGAATGATGACCTTGTATCATGGTCAATTATACCAGAAGAGAATGAAGAAAGCTTTTGATAAGAAGGCCAAACCTCGTGAATTCAGAGAAGGCGACCTCGTGCTCAGGAAGATCATGTCTTTTAACACTGATTCTAGGGGCAAGTGGACTCCCAATTTTGAAGGCCTGTATGTTGTCAAGAAATACTTCTCTGGCGGTGCATTAATTCTTGAAACAATGGATGGCGAGGAGTTCCCACGTCCTTTGAATGTTGATGCAGTCAAGAAATACTTCGCCTAAAGAAATAAAAGAACAGCTCGCTAAGGCAAAAACCCGAAAGGGCGGCTTAGGCAAAAAGGAGCGTCTCGGTAGGCCTAAAACCTAAAAGGGCGGTCTAGGAAAAAATTAGAGACATAAAAAGAATAAATTTTCCCAGTAGGTTGAAAACCCGCAAGGATAATCTAGGAAAAAGGTAGGGATTTCCTAGAAAGTAACTGCATTAGACAAGACTTAATCATTGAAGCAACAATCTTCTTGGATCCTCACCACTCTTCAACCGAAGTCACTGCTCAGGAATTCAAAGTTTCTAGGGAGAATAGTAGTCATTGTATTTCAATGGATCTTTTCTAATATATATTACCATTTTCCAAACATTGTAATCATCTATGGAGTCTTGCCATTCGCGGACTACCATCCTATTAATAAAGTCTGAGCTTTTATCCAATTCTTTGCAATTCTTATTTTATTCTGCTTACAAAAACTTCATTTATTATTGATAGTAATTTTCAAAGCAAACATATTAAATAACAAAATTTTTTTTGAAAAGAATT
Source organism: Vicia faba (assembly GCA_948472305.1). Taxonomy (NCBI): domain Eukaryota; kingdom Viridiplantae; phylum Streptophyta; class Magnoliopsida; order Fabales; family Fabaceae; genus Vicia; species Vicia faba. The sequence goes on along the minus strand of OX451737.1, from coordinate 1,595,225,470 downwards.
TACAAATTACTTCTTGCTTTAGATTTTGTGACTCAAGGAGAACAAAAATAGTGACTCCAAGGATGGACGAACTATGAAATTTTGGAAGTATGAATTCCCCAGGAAGGCTCTCCCAGGTCACTTTTCCTGGTATGAATATGAAGTTCTTGTGTTCCTCAAATAATTGAAGATGATACCAATTTATGTGTGGTGCGGTGTTGGGTTTATGATCCATTTTTCCCTAGTCAGGTCTTAGTTCATTTTGATTTTGCGTTTGCATGGTATGAAGTCTCTATCCCAGATTCCCCAGTAAGGTCTTCACTCACAAGACAAAAGTTTCTTCCCCCTTTTTGTGTTCTGAAATGGAATCATTTTCAAAACATCGCCCTTTGCAGTGTTAGCATTATGGTTGTTATTTGTTTCCCAGGAAACCAGACAAGGGCAATATCTTCTCTAAGAAGTGTTGAAACAATTGTCAACTTTTTTGGGTTGTCTCCCGCCAAGTGATAGGTTTGATTTAAAATCCCCATAAGTTCTATTTCTTGCTGTAATGTTTGACTTCTTAAATCCCTAAGTAAAGATGAGATAAAGTATCTCTCTGAAAACTGTTGTCCTCATGAAGTTTCATAATTTCTCCCCAGAGAAGTTGATGCAACCATCACTCTCAGTATTGAAGAATATATTTTGGGTTCCCCTTGACGATGTGTTGTTTCCCTCCCCAATGAAGTTAGTACAATATCCCCAGTTGATACCTCGATAATATGGTTTTCATCTACCCTATTAAAATCAGTATTGCAATCCCCAGTAGAAGTAAAGACCTTGAAACATTTGTTTCCCCCCATTGAAGTCTGTGTGATGTTCCTCGGTGAAGCCTGGAGGAGGATGTTATATCTCTGTATCTGTACTGATTTATTGTTATGATTTTATTATTTTCGGATTATGTTCCTTCCCAATGGAGTTAAGCCGTGGTATAGGAATCTGTTTCCCGACTGGTGCTTACTTTCTTGAGAAATTTTCCTCTTGTATGTGATTTAGCCGAGTATTGATGTTACCCAAGTTGGTTTTGTCTGGCTATCCCCAGTGTTATATGTATGTTTTGTCAGCATATACATGATAACATTCACACATTCATACATAAATCATGCATAGTTGAATTTAGAAAATCATTGCTCATTTTCATTCATTAATATCTTGTTGGCATATTACCCTGTTTTGCAGAGTTGTGTTATCCTCTCTCCAATAGAATGTCAACCTTAGGCAGACAGTGTATATTCTTTCAAGTTCCCCACATAGTTATCCCTCGTGGAATATTTTTTCTTTAGCCTTCCTGTACAACTCTTTGTCTGGATAGAAAGTGGTTCCCTCTTGAGTTTATTTCTCATGAGGTGTTATTTTGGTTGACTGATTCATTCCGGTTTATTTCTGGATTGAGTCTTGGTCCCCAACAATATTATTATTTTGATTTCTGCAAGCTTTTTGCTTTGGTTTGAGAATATGCATTTATTTTGCCACATGAAGATTTCAGCCCCTCGGCAGGAATATATTGGCATTTCCCCAAGAAGTCCTATTTCTTTCCCCCAGAAATCTTTATTGCAATTCCTTCTCGTAACAACAAGTGGCATGTCTCTTTATTTGAGAAACCTGTACTTCCCCAATAAGTCTGCCAGTTCCAAGAGAAGATTCATATTTGTTACTCCAATGATTGGTAGCTTTTTCATTATGGAAGGTAGTTTGTTGTTGAGATTTGTTACTCCAATGAATGGTAGCCTTGTCATTATGGAAGGTAGTTCGTTGTTGAGATTTGTTACTCCAATGAATTATAGCCTTGTCATTATGGAAGGTAGTTCATTGCTGAAATTTGTTACTCCAATGAATAGTAGCCTTGTCATTATGGAAGGTAGGTCGTTGTTGAGATCTGTTATTCCAATGAATGGTAGCCTTGTCATTATGGAAGGTAGTTTGTTATTGATATTTGTTACTCCAATAAATGGTAGCCTTGTCATTATGGAAGGTAGTTCGTTGCTGAAATTTCTTACTCCAATGAATGGTAGCCTTGTCATTATGGAAGGTAGTTCGTTGTTGAGATTTATTACTCTAATGAATGGTAGCCTTGTCATTATGGAAGTTAGTTTGTTATGGAGATTTGTTACTCCAATGAATGGTAGTCTCTTCATTATGGGAGATAGTTCATTGTTGAGATCTTTTTCCGATGGATGGTAGTCTCGTCATTATGGGAGATAGTTCGTCGTTGAGATTCGCATTATTCTAAAGAAGTTCTTCTGTTCCCAGTCTTAAGTACTGATGATAATCATTTGTTACTACCCCTAATATTGGTGTTTACCAATATTATCTTACCATTTCTTTCCCCGGTAAGTCGACGTTGCTTTTTTGCTATCTCCTCAGTGAATGGATAGTTCACAGTCATCTGTCGATCACGATTATCCTTTACTTTCTCTCCTCAATCTTTTAGTTGATGATGCCTTATCTCCTCTTTGGGCTTTACCCCAATAGAGTTGGGTCTCTTGTTCACCAGTGATTTATTTTCTTGGTCGGGTTTTTATTTTGATCCCTGTTTTTATTTACTACATTTCTAGTGGTGTCTTGCGTCATTTCTTTTTAGATTTGTTCATTTGCATTCATAATCATAAGCATTGCATGGAATCTTAGGGCCAAAAATATGGTTTGTTTTATATTTAAGTATCTCCAATCACGTCGACACAAAGATTTTAACCTTCGCATATCCGGATAAAAGACACTTAAATAAGGGCAGCCGTTGTACCCAAATTTGTGCCCCTAAGATTCCTCTATCATATCATAACAACTAAATCACAACAAGATCACACTAGGGTTTGGTTCTTCTCCTTACTTTTAGTTTTTCTCACGGGGAATCACCAAGCTCCTTGACTTGTATTTTGTGATCATCTATGTTTTGTATTGATTAAATTTTAGCTAATAAATACAATGAATATTTGCCATAATTGTTGATATTATAGGTGAAAGCACAACACATTCCATCAAGTTGATCTACAGGTTCATGAGTTTATTTCCATGCCTTTTCCAACAAAGCTTCATTGAGAGTCAAGCTTCATCATTGAATATGTTTTTAATTATTATCATGACAAAGTCTATTATGATCTATCATTCCTCAAGTTGTCAAAGATAATCCAAATATGCAAGGGTTGATTGGAGAAGTTTGACCTAATTGGACAAGTCTTTGATTTATTGATCACAAGTGCATATCTCCATCAATTCTAAATATTTGGAAGTGGTTATGGTTACCATGGTTTCTCATTATCATCCTCAACAACTTCTATTTACATGGAAAAAGTATTTGTGCAAGAAGGTTTGTCAAAATTGAAAAGGTTTTCCAAGACATTTTGTTGCTATAGGAGCTAGGGTTTTGAACTTCTAAAGGCTATACCTTACTCATATTTTGGTATTTTTGAGTGATTCAAAAAATTCTTCTCTTCAAAGAGTTATCAACAAATAACTTCACAAGTTTCAAGAAAAATTTGTGTGGAAGATACCCAATGATGAAGAAAGATTACAAGTCCTCTAGATAGGCCATCAAATTCCCTTATGTGACTTCAAAAGATCATAACTTGGTCAATTTTTATCTCCTTGAGTCCATTATTTTTCCATAATAATACTAAGGATGTTAAATTCAACTCTTATTTTACGTACAAAGCTTGAAAATGGATGAAAGATGTCCTAAGGATGCAAAAGATTATAGGCCATCTCATGAACTTTCACCAATTTTGCAAGACCATAACTTTTTTAATACTTGGTGTTTTTGAGTGATTCAAGTTTCATAATGCTCTTTAGGAAGTGTACTTCAAGCTAGCATCAATGATCAAAGTTAAATTTTGGAGGAAAGTCTTGTTTGATCTCAAAACATTACAAGTCATTTTTGAAGAGAAAACTTGAAATTTTTCTAAGTATAAAAGTCAACATCTTTTTCTCAACTTTGACTCATCACAAATCTTATCTTAAACATCCATTAATTCCCATTATTTTCACATTGTAAAGCTCGTGATCTCATCTTTCTAAAACTTCAATAATCATGCCCTATGACTCTTTGAGTTGTGAATTCCATTGATTCAAAAATGGTACATTGAAACTGAAGTTTCACTTAAAGTCGGAATTTGAAATTCATGTTGTGGCTTCTAAACATCAAATTAGCACGCATTTTTGGTATAAACATGTTTATCCAACTTGCCAAAGTGGATTAGAGCCTTGAAACGCAAGGATTGAGTGGGTTTTGATGCTAAACATGTCAAACATTCCTCATGTATCAGGTTCACACGAATTCCCTCCAAATTTCATCATTCCACATGCTTGAGCATCCCACTTGTTTCCCTATAAATAGAGGATCATACTTCATTCATTTTCTCAAGCTTAGAGAGCCAGAATTACCCTGTCAAACTTCTTCTTGAACCCAGTTTTCTGCAACTTCGAATTTGGTTTTCTAGCTTTCCTCAATCCATTTTCTTTGTCAATTCTTCATCCTTTAACTTCACTGAAGCTAACAGAAGAAGAACCAAGTTCTAAGACTTCCTAAATCGTGCTAGCCAAGTCAAGTTTCAGAGCTCTGAATTTGAACTTCAATAGGTAGATTCCTTCACCAATTCTCTCAAACTTTGATACTGTAATGAAGCTCTCATCATTATGATTCTAGTCGCAACATTTATTTTCAAATGGAAGCGAGTTTTGACCATGAATTTTCAAATCCCTTTTCAAATCTTTTCTTCCAGAACGACTGAGCTACACCTTACATAAATATTTCGCGAGGGTACCATTGGAATTGTCTTGAAGAGACGGAGCAAATGGTACTGGTGTCGAGCTCTAATTTTTCCATTTAAGAGGCCTGCAAATCTGTGTGGCTGGAGGTTGAAGATGATCAACGTGTCATCTCTCAACCAATGATAACATGCCATTTGTTTTTTTCAAAATCTGATTTAAATAATTGATTCAATGCTCTATTCATTAAAGACCATGATATGTACAACGTGTCTGATCCATTGGATTAGCTTACTAATGCGTTTTGACTTTTATCCATTGGTCCATTTAATTTTTACTTTATTTTTATTTCTGATTTTTATATTTTAATTGTTTTAAACTTCAAAAAATCATAGAAAATTCATTTCTGACTCAAAAATTATGAAAAAATTCACAAAAATATTTGCAAATATTGTCTTTCTGATTTTTATTTTTTTCATAATTTTATTTTCAGATGTGATATTTTTTTATGATTTTTTCTTTGTTTTGACTTGTTTTTAATTGCTTAAAAATACTTTTTTGTATTTTTAAATTCTGAAGAAATTCTTCAATATCATTTTCGTTGTTTCTAATTTTCTATTTTTTTTTTAGAATTTTGTTCTGACTTCTACTATTTTTGATCTTTTTTCTACTTATTTGAGTAGTTTTAATTAGTTTAAAAATAGTTTATGACTTTAAAAAATTACCAAAAATTTTATAAAAATATTTGAGCTAATTTTTTTATTTTTCTTTGGTCTTATTTAATTTTTATTATATGTTTTGAATATAGTTTCTATTTTCCCCTTTTATTTTCATTTAAAAAACCATTTTAAAAGTATTTTTTTTCTTTATTTTTAAATACAATTTTATTTTGTATATATGCTGGTTGATCTTGGACTATGAGATTTTAATCATGAGCTTCATTAACATCATTGGATCTTGGGTGTTGAGTTTAACTCCATCAAAATGGATGGATGAATTTAATGATGGCTTAATTAAATTTTTGGTCCAAATATGGTTTAATTATTATCCCATCCCTCCTCATCTTATTATGTCACATGTTGTTAGAGGATGATATACATATAATCTCTCCAAACATATGACACATAAATTGCTATTGACCGACCTCAAAATAAGTGTGACTTCTATATAAGTCCACTTACGATTGCTTAACATAGCGCTAAATTTTGTCCCGATTCGAGAAATGATCATTCGTGACCCAAACCCGTGTTTGTCAGCCCAAGTATGTTAATTTGAATCCTTTGATCCAATAACCTTGAGATTTATTGTTAGGAGACTTTGGTCTTATCAATCCTATAATGAATCTTCATAAGCTTTGGTCAAAGTGAATCACTTAAACATCGTTGATCATTTATGGTTGCCTTGAGAATTTTAAATGAATGATATACTTGACAAAAAGTAAATAAAACTTGTTGTTGAGAGGCTTTGGTTTTATCAATCCTCTAATGAGTTTCAAATGCAAGTTTGAAGATGGTCATTCAACTAACTTCTAATTTCTAACAATTGACTTTACTTTGTGCTTTTACTTTAAGCATATTTATTTGAGCATTTACATTTCATGATATTTTCATCTTTGCTCATTTTATCATTTACTCTTATGTCATTTTTTATTTTTCTCCCTTGAGCTTTTCATTTCTTTTTGAAGATACCTAATAATCAACTCGAACCATAAAAAACTTTAATGTTACTTGGACTATTTGGTTACTATCCTTGGCATTATGGAGTGATGGACTTCTTGATCTTAGGATTAGAGACTTTGACCTACCTTGAGACCTTGTGACCTCAATTGTCATTTTGTCTGGAGCTATTGGGGTTTACCCCAAGACATTGGGTTATTCGTTTGCTTTGTGTGCAGGTTATTGTGATTACATGCTTTGTCTGTGATCGAGAATTCAACTGTATACAGTTGTTACTCTGCCCAATTTTTGTGAAGACTTGATGTATTTGAAGCTTGGTTTCCTTAAGATGTTTATTATCTTTGCTTGTTTGGTTTCAATCCAAAGGATGGTAATTCTACATTGACTGATTGTGTCAAGTGTTGGCTTCTTGTTGGTTAGACGGTTCTTTTCCTTAGCTTTTACATTATTCTTTAAGATAGTCCCTTCATCTCCTCCCATCTTCTTTAATTTCAAAAATCTTCTCTCTCCTTTTCAAAATTATTCTTGTTTTCTAAACTTGAACCGCTTTCACAATAAACTTGGACTTATGTCCATGCATTTTCAAAGACATTTTCTTAATCAAACTTTAAACAATTTAACAATACTTTGACATTTTTGTGAGAAGACTAAAAGTCGATCAATCTCATTCAAATTATTTTGCCACTTTGGCCTTTTTTCTTTGAGATTTTCTCAAAAGACTAGACTCTTGTCAATCCTTGTAGTGATGCGAACTACTATATTTCTATGATATATAGTAAAGTGAGATATTTTCCACTTGGGTGTTGAGTGAGGCTTTATTGATTTTAAAATCCAAGCTATATCCTCCACTTTGAGATGACGCAAATTTTCCTTTCTCATAATCGTTGGTAGTAAGTATATTTTCCACTCGGATAAGACGATGATGTCTCGTCTCTTAAAACTAACCAACACACTTGTGTTTTTTTAAATTTTTTTAAAAGGTGAACTACGAGTACCCTGATCCCCTATTGCACGGAAGGTGGTACATAGGCACTAAAGGTTCAAAACTGCGGCGGGTGCAAAAATCATAAAAATATACTTATTTTCTCATCCCCACAATCTATTTTTATACAACATTTATAGCCAAAAACACAAATTTTCAAAGAGGTTCCTACGGAGTACCATAGATGTTTAGGGTGCTAATACCTTCCCTTTGCATAACCAACCCCCGAACTTAGATTCTCTCCCCTTCTTTTTGGGTTATTCGCTCTTTTCCCATTCCTTTGGAAATAATAAAGCGCGGTGGAAATTTTTATTTTGATCTGTGCGAGTCAAGTCAATCCAATGGCTTAGTCTCAAGATTTCTACCGCTACAGGTACTGCAAAAAGATGGCAAGGTACGTATGTGTGTAGATTACAGGAATCTGAACATGGAAATCCCCAAAGATGACTTCCCACTTCCACATATTGACATCTTGGTCGACAATACTACTCAGCACAAGGTAATCTCCTTCACAGATGGTTTCTCGGGCTATAATCAGATCAAGATGGCACCTGAAGACATGGAGAAAACTACTTTCGTCACAAAGTGAGGTATATTATATTACAAGGTCACGCCTTTTGGGTTGAAGAACACATGGGCAACTTATCAACATGCCATGGTAGCTTTATTTCATGACATGATTCACCATGAGATAGAAGTCTATGTGGACGACATGATAGCCATATCAAAAACTGAGGAATAACATCTTAATCATCTGCACAAGTTATTTGAAAGGCTGAAGAAGTAAAAACTAAGGTTGGATCCAAACAAATGCACCTTTGGGGTGAGGTATGGAAAACTCTTAGATTTCATCGTCAGTGGTAAAGGTATTGAAGTTGATTCTGCAAAAGTTAGAGCTCTTCAAGAAATTCCGCCTCCCCGTACTGAGAAGGAGGTCGAAGTTTTCTTAGGACGACTAAACTACATCACCCGATTCATCTCTCATTTGACTGCTACTTGTGAGCCAATCTTCAAACTAATGAAAAAAATCAAGTAGTCAGGTGGAACGACGACTGTCAAATGGATTTTGATAAAATCAAGGAGTACTTACAAGAACCTCCGACTTTGATGCCACCGGTTGAAGGAAGACCTTTGATCATGTACCTAACAGTGCTAGGGAACTCAATGGGGTGTGTATTGGGGAAGAATGACGAGTCTGGTCGAAAAGAGCATGCAATATACTACCTTAGAAAAAAGTTTACCGACTGTGAAACAAGATATTCACTGCTCGAGAAAACTTGCTGCACTTTTGCATGGGTTGCTCGCCGACTAAGACAGTATATGTTGACCCATACCATTTTATTGATTTCTAAAATGGATCCCATCAAGTACATATTCGAGAAGCCAACTCTCTCTAGAAGAATAGCCTGATGGAAAATGATCTTAACAAAATATGACATCCAGTACACCACTCAAAAAGCAATCAAAGAAAGTGTACTGGCAGATTATTTGGCGCGTCAAGCTGTAAACGACTACCAATCTATGCACTTCGAATTCCCGAATGAGAATATCATGCTAATAACAGATTGTGAAGAACCTAGACCGTATGAAGGACCTGAGCTAGGATCTCGATGGACTATTGTTTTTGATGGAGCTTCTAATGCACTTGACAATGGAATCAGTGCTGTAATTATCTCCCCTCAAGGTTGCCATACACCCTTCACTGCCAGACTTTGCTTTGGCTGTACCAACAACATGGCTTAGTACGAAGCATGCATCTTGGGTATTAAAGCTGCTATTGACTTAAGAATCAAATTCCTAAGCGTATATGGGGATTCGGCCTTGGTGATCAGTCAAGTCAAGAGAGAATTGGATACAAAGCATCCGAATCTTATCCCTTACCAAGAATATGTTCTAACCTTGATTCTATACTTCTAAGAGATTACCTTTGAGCACATCCAAAGCGAAGAATTACCACTAGGGCTCTCAGAATTACCATTGAAATATTTGACGAGCCGACACACTGCTACGAAATTGAGACTAATGGAGTAGAAGAGATGAATTGGTTTCATGAAGTAAAAAGGTATCTTGAGGCTCAAGAATACCCTGAAGGAGCATCTATCAATGACAAGAAATTCCTACGGAGGTTCTCAGCTAAGTTCTTCCTGAGAAATGGAATTTTGTACAGGAGCAACCATGATTCAACTTTGCTTCATTGTGTGGAGAAAAAGGAAGCAAAGAAAATTAAGGAGGATATGCACGAAGGCATCTTTGGTACTCACTCCAACGGGAATACTATGGCTAAGAAAATCTTGAGAGAAGGTTACTATTGGTCGACCATGGAAACTGACTGTCATCACCACTAGAGAACTTGTCATAAGTTCTAGATCTATGTTGATAAAGTTCATGTGCCTCTGGTTCCTTTGAATATCATGACTGTTCCTTGGCCATTCGTAATGTGGGGCATTGATATGATCAGAGAAATCAAGCCAAATGCTTCTAATGTACATCGCTTCATTCTCGTCGCCATTGACTACTTCACAAAATGGGTTGAATTGGCTTCATTTGCCTCAGTTACCAAGACTATTGTGGCTCGTTTTATTAAGCATAACCTCATCTGTTAGTATGGTATCCCTGAGAGAATCATCACTGACAATGGTACCAATCTTAATAACACTATGGTCGCTGAACTCTACATGTAGTTTAAGATCAATCACCATAACTCTTCTCCATACAGACCAAAGATGAATGGTGCAGTGGAAGCCGCCAACAAGAACATAAAGAAGATTGTTCAAAATATGGTTGTGACTTACAAAGACTGGCACAAGATGTTACCATTTTCTCTTCATGGTGTAAAATCAAGCTTCTCAAATGCACTTTTGTTTTGATGAAGACAAACCATGTTGACAAGAAGGAAAATATTATTGATCAAGCTAAAAGCATACGTGGATAAAGTCTTTGATTCAAACACTTAGCAAAATTTCAAGGTATAATGATAATACTTACTTTGAACTTAAGACATAGATGCTCAATGGTCAAAAGAAATATTTTATATTGTCCAAATCCTTACTCAAGTTTTTCTAAACAAAAATTCAATTTTCACTTGAGTGCAATCGATTTGCATATTGGTGCAATCGATTGCATGCTTCAATTTTTCAAAACATTTGCTACTGTTTCTAAGTGCAATTGATTTGCATGTTTGTGCAATCGATTTCTCTCAATCAATTTTTGCTACCGACTTCAAGTGCAATCGATTTACACACTTGTGCAATCGATTTCACACTCAAAATATTTGAATTTCTAGCTGTTAAAACCCCACGCAATCGATTTACACAATGGGTACAATCGATTGCACGCTGAATGATTTTGAAAAACAACAACTTTACTCATTCCTGTTCATAACACCAATTTATGAAAACCTTTCACTCAATATTGGCAATTGTTCATGATTCATTTACATAACTTTATGCTGTTTCAAAAGGGTTCTATGAACATATAAATACTCATTTTCAAAATCATTTGAATCATCTCTTCCAATTATATTATCTGAATTTTCAAAAATCAAACTCAAGCTGCTATACATTTTCATACACAAGTTTTCTGCACACTTTCACATATTGTTAACCAGAAAACTTTGAGCATTATATATCTTGAGTCATTGTATACTATTATCATTGGAAGAGAAGATAAATTCATTGATTAAATCAATCAAAGTGATCATTTCTACTCAAAATCACTCAAATCAAATATTACTATATACTTGCTTATTTTTCAGGTTTGTTGGAAATAAGTTCAAGTGGTCTTATAAATCTTGTTTTTCCAGGATTGTTGGATACAAGTAAAGTCACTTTGAGAGGATTGTTCTCATTGTTGACATAGTGAAAATCCAAGAGGATTGTTCTTGGTCCAAGAGGATTGTTCTTGGTCCAAGAGGATTGTTCTTGGTCCAAGAGGATTGTTCTTGGTTTTGGGTAGTTCTATTTTAAGTTTGCCACAATAAGGAAATCTCTTTCATGTTGAAAGGGGACTGGAGTACTCTCCGACAGTGAGGGGAACCAGGATATATCGCTTGTGTCTTTTTATTTTTCTGCACTTTACTCTTTCATAAACTCACCATAAACCAGAAAAATAATATCCATCATCACTAAAACCAGAAAAATTTTAAAAGTACCTAATTCACCCCCCTCTTAGGCGCACTTCGTACTTACAATTGGTACCAGAGCAGGTTATAGGTAACCTATTCCTTAAAAGATCCAGAATGGCTTCTGCAAATCAAAATCGCGTTTTCAGAGATGGTGGTAGTAACAACAAGCCTCCTCTATTTTGTGGTGAATATTTTGACTTCTGGGAAATACACATGAAGGCACATCTAGAAGCATAAGGAGAAGAAATATTGGATGCCGTCGAGAATGGTCCATTTATCCCTATAATGGTAATCAATGGTGCTAGCTCATCAAAGCCTAAAGCTGCATGGGATGCAGATAATAAGAAGAAGGTTCTCTATGATAAAAAGGCAATAAATGTTCTTCAAGGTGCACTTAGAATGGATGAATTCTTCCGTGTCTCGGCATGCAAAACAACGAAAGAAATATGGGATACCTTGGTACAAACTCATGAAGGAACTGTTGAAGTTAAAAGATCAAGACTAAATACTTTGAGTCAAGAATACGAATTATTTCGAATGCAGCCCAGAGAAACCATCCTTGACTTATAAAAGAGATTCGTGCACTTGACAAATCATCTAAGTGCTCTTGGTAAGACTTTGACAAATGATGAACTAAATCTGAAAGTACTTAGGTCCTTAACTAGGGAATGGCAAGCAAAGGTAACGACAATTTCAGAAAAGAAAAGTCTCTCCTCCATGACTTCTGCAACGTTGTTTGGAAAAATTCAAGAATATGAGACGGAACTCGAAAGACTTGAAATGCATGAAAGTCAAGAGAAGAAATCCAAGAATATTGCTTTAAAGATGGATTCCAAGGAAGTTAAAAAGGAAGACAATCTGGAAGAAGATGAAAATTTCATGCTTCTTGTTAAATGGCTTGGTAAGTTCTTTGGTAGAAATGACAAATCCTTTCCTCATTCAAAAGGAAAGAAACAATTCAAGAAAAAGGAAGCTTCCACATAAACACAAGAAGTCACATGTTATGAATGCGGTAAGCAAGGTCATGTCAAGCCGGATTATCCGAATCTCTCCAAGAAAGGTGGCTACAAAAGCAAAAAAGGATTCAAGAACAAAAAGGCCTATGTTGCATGGGAGGATAATGAAATAAGCTCTTCATCCGAGTTCGATAGTGATGAAAGTGCAAATCTAGCACTGATGGCCTCACACCATTCCGATAATGAAGATGACGAGGTTAGTAATAAATTTTATCTTTTTGATAGTGATGCACAAGGTGCTATAGATGAACTATTAAATGAATGCAAAATTCTGTATAAAACTATTTCATCTCAAAAGAAACAAATTTCATCTTTAGAAGAGAAATGTGAAACTATGGAAAAAGATTTCAAAGAAGAAAAACAAAAATTAAGTGATGAACAACAACAAAATTTTGTATGCAAAAATTATGAATCAACCTCTTTCCAAATTGTCCAATTAAAAAGAGTTATTGAAAGATATAAAAAAGGTAAAATTGGATTGGAAGGTGTTCTTAGCCAATAAAGATATTCCAATGATAAAAGTGGACTTGGATATTCAAAGTTTTCAAAACCAAGTTCTAATAAAACTATCTTTGTTAAGGCTAGTGATCAATCATCCAAAGAGAAAGTGAACAAACCTAAAATGTCTCATCACTATCCTAAAAAGAAAACATTTCCTAAGAAGAAATCTTATCCTTCTAGATATATAAGTAACTTTGAACCTACTTGTTTTTATTGTGGTATTAAAGGCCATACACCTAATGCTTGCTATGTTAGAAACTTTAGTGTGAAAAGTGGACATTATGTGTGGGTAAAGAAAGACACTAATTATGAAGGACACAAAGAAACTTGGGTACCTAACAAAACCTAATTTGTTTTGCAGGTATTCTTGAAGACCATATGCAATCTTTGGTATCTTGATAGTGGTTGCTCAAAGCATATGACAGGAGACATAAAACAATTTTCAAATCTAGTTCTAAACGCCAAGGGTTTTGTCACTTATGGAGACAATAATAAGGGAAGAATTATTGGAAAAGGCAAAGTTGGTGCTCCACCTTTCACGTCCATTGAAGATGTTCTTTATGTTGGAGGACTAAAGCACAATCTTCTTAGTATTAGCCAACTTTGTGACAAAGGCTTCAAGATCAAGTTCACCAAGGATGAATGCTTGATAGAAGACGAAGTCACACATGAGGTTATACTTAAAGGTAAAAGAATCAATAATATATTCATGATTTCCCTTGATGATCCATCTTTGAAGGTAAAATGTCTCATGGCGAACAACGATGATTCATGGCTATGGCACAAAAGAATTACCCATATTCACATGGAACACTTGAATAAACTAATAAAGCATGATCTTGTCTTTGGGTTGCCTAAGATAAATTTTGTCAAAGATAGACTTTGTGATGTTTGTCAAAAAGGGAAACAAACAAAATCAACTTTCAAATATAAGAATGCGGTGTCTACTACAAGGCCACTATAATTGTTGCATATGGACTTAGTTGGTCCATAAAGAACAAGAAGTTTCAGAGGTAATGTATATGCTTTGGTTATTATTGAAGATTTATCTAGATATACTTGGACATTCTTTTTAGTGTAGAAAAGTGATGCATTCAAGGCGTTCAAGAAATATGCTAAACAAATTAAAAATGAGAAGTCTCTAACAATTGCCTCCATAAGAAGTGATCATGGCGGAGAATTTCAAAATGCTCTATTTGAAGAATTTTGTGGAGAACATGGAATATCTCACAAATTCTAGGCACCAAGGACTCCTCAACAAAATGGAGTGGTGGAAAGAAATAATAGGTCTCTTGTAGAGCTTGCAAGAATGATGCTTAGCGATTCAAACCTTCCAAAATATTTTTGGGCGGATGCGGTGAGCACGACATGTTTTGTTAGCAATAGAGTTAACATAAGACCGATCTTGAAGAAAACTCCATATGAACTTTTCAAATGTAGGAAACCAAACATTGCTTTCTTTCACATTTTCGGTTGCAAATGCTTTATCTTAAACAACGACAAAGTTAACCTTGGTAAGTTTGATGAAAAATCCGATGAAGGTTGTAAAACTGATAGAAAAAGCACAAGTGGTACTTGTCACATCCTTGGAAATGCATTAGTATCATGGGCCTGCAAGAAACAAGCATGTGTTTCTCTTAGCACGACCGAAGCAGAATATATTACAAAGGGTAGTAGTTGCGTTCAATTATTGTGGCTTAAGCAACAACTTCGTGACTACGGACTCGATCTAGGATGCATTCTCTACGGTGCGACAATACAAGTGCAATAAACATTACGAAGAATCCGGTCATGCATTAAAGAACCAAACACATAGATATACGACATCATTTCCTTCGTGATCATGTACTTCAAGGAGATGTCGAGGTAACATTTGTAGATACTCATAATCAACTTGCCGATATCTTCACTAAACCTTTGGCAAGAGAACCGTTTTATAAGATTCGACGAGAGCTTGGCATTCTTGATGAACACGACATATAAGGGGCTTTCTATCCTTGTTATCTCTTTATATACTTGTTTTAATCATGATTATATGTGAATATATATGTTAAGTGGTGTTTAAGTTTAAGAAAAATATGTTTTTAGTCATTTTTGGTTGATGCAAATCGATTGCACAATAGTGTAAATAGATTGCTCACTTGATGTTTTTTTATTTTTGACCTTTCTATTTCAGTGAAAATCGATTGCACCATAGTGCAAATCGATTGCACACTGTGCGTTTTAGTTTTCTTTTGCTTCTGTTTGGTGTGAAAATCGATTGCATCTGTATGCAAATAGACTGCACCCACTGTAACATGCTTTTATGACAAAAATATTTATTGGTCAGAATTCCTCTCTCTCTGATATTCCCAAGCTCATCTCTATTACTGAAAAGTCAATTAAACTCCATTACATATAATACAACCTGTTCTACCATAAAATTTTCCCTCCCATATTTCTCAACACATGGCAAGTGAGGTCCCCAAATTGCTCAAGGAAGTTCAAGAATTGACCAGACAAACTCTCTCCTAAAGCAGTATACCTCAAATTAGGGTTTCCATCTTCATCAAGATGTGTGAACCAAAAAGGACTCAAATGCTCACAATTGTCCTAATATTTTCTCAAGATCATCCATGTCAAGTTTCAAGCCTGGAAGAAGAAGTTTGCTCAGTCAATTGCTCAAATGCCTGAAAATAAACTATGCTAGGTCAAAAGTCAACTGTGGCCCACATACAGTCAAACTTCAAGATTTTTGGTCAACATCCTCATTTTGAAGTATTATTCATCATTCGATCAAGGGTTGATCATGATTCCTCAAGGATTGCTCACAATTCATCAAAACCCAAAAGTTGCTAAATTAGGGTTTTGCAGAGAAAGTCAACTCAACTTTGACCAAGCATAACTTTCTCATACTTTGTTAGAAATTACCCATCCAAATCTCATTTTGAATAGGATGCAATTCCCTACAATTAATATTTATCTCCCAAGTTCATAATATGCACTCACAAAAAGGTATGAATTTTGACATTATAGGTCATTTTGAAAAGTCAACAAAAACACCTTTTAGGTCAAAGCATCATACATGAACATGTAAGACTCAATTGAGATGATACCAAAAGGGTTGCTTAGGGGACATCCTAAGATTTCTAAAAAGTCCAAGAACACCTCTCTAGGATCATAATTGAGAGAGTTATGCATTGGCCAAGTTGACCTTTTTTGCAAAATTGCTAAAAGATAAATGTGCTCAAATTTGCATTTTTTGTCAAATGGGCCTAGTTTTTCATGATTGAATCTTGCTTATGACATGGTCCACGATCCAAATCATCACCGACACACCTTTTTCTTTATTTATTTATTTTATTTTTGATTTTTATCATTTAAAAGTAAAATTAAATCAAATAAATAGAAAAAAATATCAAAGATTTGTTTTGTGATTAGATTTTGGCTGGAATCAAATCCAATTATGCTGGCAAATCACAACCAAAACGTGCAAAACAAGTTGAACCAAAATTGGCATGATTTGGCTTGATATAGAAAGATATCATACAAAGATAAATACCAAATCAAATCTTCATAATGGACCAAGATTCAGCTCATTTTTGTTGACCTAATATGTTGCATTACATATACATAACATAGCCAAGGCAAGAGGAAGAGGTTAGAAGTCGTGCATAGTCAAGAACCAAACTGAAAAAATTCAAGAAAAAGTGGTCATCCAATTTCCATCCTAGAGGCCAATTCAAGCCATTCTCATAATACCAACAGACTACTAGACATCTCGAGAAGGGATTTCAATCAATTGCAAGCTTTCTCACGTCTGGAATCGTAAGTACAGAGGCCACGGTTTGTCTCAAAATTTTGATTTTGTTTTCATTTATTTACGCATTATTAGAACGTTTGATTCATATATTCTTGTTTATCATTGAGTTTGCAAGCGTTTGGTATTGTTTAATTGCGATTTTAGTATAGGAATCAAGAGATGCCATAGTTAGGGTTTTGTGTTCTTGTTTAGGGTTTTCCAATGCAGGCAAGATTGGGCGTTGATTCTGGTACCATGATGCTCGTGATGATGAGACGAGTTGATTGGTACCAACCATGGTCATTTATCTTAATCATATGATATTTTTGAGATGCACAGGTCTGTACCTACAACAAGGTGTCTGTAGGTAAAAGTATCTTGGGCTAAAGCGACGGAGAGAGGAAGAAGAAGCTGGCGTGGCAACATGTGATTTGCTTATTTGAATTTCGCGCGCTGGACTGGATCCACTAGCTTGTTTTGCATATTATATTCTGTTTTTATGTTACTTACAAGTTAACACACTAGCTCAGATGGCTGGGGCGAAGGCCTTTGATGCACACGTCTTGGGTTCGATCACAGGCGTGTGCATTTTATTATTTTCTTGCTTATTTCAGGTGGTTCTCATGCAATACAGTAGCATACGCCTACCATATACCCTTGTGTTCCACCATCAGATTCATCAGCCAGGTGGATCCAACGTTCATGTAGCAAGAGGTCTACCTTGCTCCTCAAGTCAACGCACGTACTGGATCAAACAAAGTCAAACAGGCCTTAGCTTTTGTTGGGCCCAGAAATTTAGTTTCCACCCCCCCTTTCAGCAATATCACCAGGCCCATTTTTTTTTCTTTTCTCTATTTTATTCTTTATTCTTTTAATTTTCTTTATTTATTTTAATTCACAAATTAATCTATTTTCCGTAAAATCATAAAATCATAAAAATCAAAAAAATTAGAATTAGACTTTTTTAATCAAAATTAATTTTGTTAATTTAATTTAATTTAGTGTTAACTTAGGGAAATTGTAATTTATTTTTGCAAATAAAATCAAATAGATATTAGGTTAAAATTCTTGATTTAATTCTTTTAGTTTTCTCAAATAAATAAAAATACAAAAAGTAGGTTTTTTTTAGATTGAATTAATTTATCTTTTTTATTAATTAAAATTAATTAGTAGTTAGGTCTTCTTTTTATTTAACTATTTTATTATTTTCTTAAAACATGACAAAAAAACATTTTTTTAATCAATCGCGAATAGGTCTAGTCAAGGGTCAAAACCCTAATCGCCCCGTATTTAATTCGCCGCGCGTTTATTATTTTTGCCAATATTTTTATAACTGTTCATGGTTTGTAATAGTTTAATTTAGGGCTTTTTACTTATCGCTTTTTTCCTGGGTTTTTGGCTGTGTAATTAATCCCCCACCCCGAAGCCTTGTTATAGCGTAGATTTACTTTCTCGCATCTTAATTTCTGCAAATATTTAACTGTTTAGATGTATGCTAATAGGATTGTATGACAAGAATTCATGGCAAATTAAAACGGTTAGAAAATCCTAATGTGCAAAGATAAATAATTGAAACCAATCACTCGCACATATCACTCTTAGGGTATACTCTCACTTCGGTTGCCTTCGGTAAATGTCATTAAGCATAGGGTGTCTTAGTGGTTGACCTCCTGTCTAAAAAAGATCAAACGTCCCGTTCGAATGTTGCCTCGGAAATGTTGTCTCGAATATGATCTTAAGACTCTAGGGTTATTACTAAGATGTCCTAACATTGCTTTAGTGATCGTACTTCCCTTTCGTATTGACCCTTACAACTTCAACGATGGTGCTACCTATTTCTCAATAGTGGGATAACGTTGTCTAAAGGAAAGAAGAATAGAAACGATATTTTTTCGAGTAGGTAGATGCTAGTAGGTACTTGCTCAAATTAAACTTCTCACACTTACACTTTTCAAAAAATTTTCAAAAACAACTTCGTCACACCTTTGAGGACTGATACAAGGGTTATCACGAAGTCAAACTTTTCAAAAACAAAGCACATACACAAGAAATTTTAAAAAGATGAGAAAGTACCTAAGAGCCCATGGAAAACCATGGATAGAAAGGGTGCTAACACCTTCCCTTTCTATAATCTACCCCATGTACTCAGAATATTTTGAAAAAGGATTTTTTCTGTACTTTTTTCCTTTCCGTTTGGATGAAATAAAAGTTGGTAGCGACTCTTGCTTACCGCGACATTTTGCGAACACAAAATGCAAAACGCAAACCAGCATTCAAACAGTCAGTTCTGCCACCGTATCACAGAACTGACGACTCTGCTGGGGACTTATAAGTGGGGTATACCTTAGGATTTAGGTCATTAAAATTTCTTCTCTTGATCGCTTTGTTTTCTTAATTTTTGAGGGTTCTGTTTGGGGTTACTATAGATCCTACACCCGGATCTGGGGAATACCTTTTAGGTAAGTAGCAATAGACTATGAGGGAACTGTACTGCGTAGAACGATACAGTTGAAGCAGTAGCTACGTCGGTGTGGCACTTTGGTTGGTATCGGTATCCCTTGTGGAGAAACGAGGAGAATACGGGGCCGCTGTGTGGTGTCGTTAAGCATCAACTGGCCTTAGAACCTTTAATTGCCCAACTTGGCCATTAAAAAGTAGTGAGATAGCCGGCCTCGGTGTAGAGCTGAGAACTGGTTGATACTCGTTGCTACACTCATTGAGACCATACTCTCGGAATAATTTTGGCCACAAGAAAAAATTGCGTGAGTTGAAACCATGACCGGTGGAGGATGGTCAGTGATATTGAGATCCCCTAGAACCCAGTTACTTTTCTAAAACAGGTTTGAACCAACTCAACTTCAAGAGGGTACTACCTTTAATCTCATGCAAGCCTTAAACCTAAGGGCTTTGTGTGATTTGACTGTGTTTGCAATACTTGTGTTTGCTATACCTGTGGTTTATCATGACATCATGCATCATAGCATGGCATTCATGCTTCATTACACTAACCATTTCAAAGACCAAGGGAATTTATATTTGTTCTGTTTTACAAATCATGGCTTCCGTGCATAGAAATACCATTCGAGTCAACTTTGTGCAAATACCTGCCCAACTTAAAGAGCTAGCAGCAAGAGTTTCTGAAACTTCTATGTTCATTAATATACACGATCAACTTCTCAGCCTGGTTACTCCAAATCTTGATGAACAAATGATGAGCGTGCTATTTCAGTTCTTCGATCCCGTGCATCATTGTTTCACCTTTCCAGATTACCAACTAGTACCCACCTTGGAAGAGTTCTCTCATCTATTGGGCATATCCATTCTCCAACAGGTACCATTCATAGGTATTTAAGAAGCTCCTAGGCCAGAAGACATCGCCTCAACTTTGCATTTGAAACGGGCTGATGTGGTATCTAATTGGGAAACTCGAAGCGGGGTCAAAGGTTTTCTAGCTAAATTTCTGATAGATCAGGCTTAACTATTTTGGGATGATTTGGATTTTCAGGCTTTTGAAGATATCTTGGCCCTTCTTATCTATGGTTTGGTTCTCTTCCCTAATCCAGATTCCTTTGTAGATGTGAATGTTGTCAAGGTTTTCCTTTCTCGCAACCCAGTGCCTACCTTGCTTGGAGATATCTTGCATGCCCTCCATACCCGTACTATGAAGAGAAGCGGGACTCTCATGTGCTGCATGCCGTTTTTGTCAAGGTGGTTTATTTCTCACCTCCATAAGTCTGTGCTGAAGAACAAATAAGGTTTGGGTTGGTCCTACAGAATAATGTCACTTGCTCATACAGATATTCTTTGGTGTTCCCGGGTGTTGTACCCCTAAATCTGCCCTCCCTTTTTTCACAAGAAATCACAACCCTAGGGTTTTCTCTGATTTTTAAAGATTGGCTCAGGAATCGATCAAACAGACTTTTCTTTGGCAGTAAATCAAGAATCAGGGTTTCTCTCGCATTTCTCAGAAGAAATTGAATCCACAGAAATTCAGTTTACTGTTACATTGTTTTCACACTTTTTTTTCAAGTTTGCTGAAAAGTTAACTAGTTGTTTCTCAAGGCCTGATTCTCTGGGATAAGAGATGAGACTCTTATTTGGAATATTAAGGCATCTATTTGTTAATGGAACGAAACATTTGTTTGTTAATGGAATGATTGCTTTGTTTATGGGAATACACAACGCGTATGTTGATTGGAATGCTGTTGCAAAGTTACGAGACTGCAAAGTTTTGGATTATTTGAGATTTAAGTTATCTGGATTAGAATTGTTGGAATGCAATTTAAATTATTTTGATTTGAGAATCTTAAATAATTAAGTAAAGATGCAAGGAAGAATGGCAAGATATGTGACAATAGAAAAGTTTTATTGGATAAAGACCTTTTTATTCATTTTAAATATTGTTACAAAAATAATTTATTATTTTTGAATATTGTAAGTTTTTACAACTTATAGTATTTTAAAAAAATAAATGTTTACAATAAATGAAAAAAAGTCTATCTAATCTAAGCCTAAGTCTCCTAAGCTCCAGTGCTCCCATGCTCAAGGTCTCCGACTTCTACTGCTTTGTCGCCGTCCAAGTTGCACCCACCTGCAAAAGACAAAGGAAAAGAAAATCAGTACAAGAATTTTCGAATGAAAAAGAAATAAAAAAAATCATCATTAAAAATTGCCGTCTGGAATCAGAATGCTTATTTTGCATCACGTTTTATTTTTCTCTTTGCAAATCACAAGAAGATTGCTCTTCTTGGTTCACAAAGTGAAAATTAAAAATACAAATTGAAAAATGAAAGCATACAAAGAAAGTTGAGTTTCTAATGTAACAGGAGCCAAAACTGTCAAAGCATAAGCCAAACTATACCATTGAAACTCAACCAAAACATGGCAGCAAACTAAATGCAAGCATACAAAGTTACAAAGGCAAACAGGCGCCAAACTGTCAAAGCATAGGTCAAACTGCACAAGCAAAGAACCTGCTGTAACAAACAGCAAGCAAAGTCCCAAACTGAGTTATAAAACAAATTGCCCAAACTAAGTTTGCAAGCATTTGGTATTGTTTAATTGCGATTTTAGTATAGGAATCAAGAGATGCCATAGTTAGGGTTTTGTGTTCTTGTTTAGGGGTTTCCAATGCAGGCAAGATTGGGCGTTGATTCTGGTACCATGATGCTCGTGAGGATGAGACGAGTTGATTGATACCAGCCATGGTCATTTATCTTAAGCATATGAAATTTTAGAGATGCACAGGTCTGTACCTACAGTAAGGTGTCTGTAGGTAAAGTTATCTTGGGCTAAAGCGACAGAGAGAGGAAGAAGAAGCTGGCGTGGCAACATGTGATTTGCTTATCTGAATTTCGCGCGCTGGACTGGATCCACTAGCTTGTTTTGCATATTATATTCTGTTTTTATGTTACTTACAAGTTAACACACTAGCTCAGATGGCTTGGGCGAAGGCCTTTGATGCACACGTCTTGGGTTCGATCCCAGGCGTGTGCATTTTATTATTTTCTTGCTTATTTCAGGTGGATCTCATGCAATACAGTAGCATACGCCTACCATATACCCTTGTGTTCCACCATCAGATTCATCAGCCAGGTGGATCCAACGTTCATGTAGCAAGAGGTCTACCTTGCTCCTCAAGTCAACGCACATACTGGATCAAACAAAGTCAAACATGCCTTAGCTTTTGTTGGGCCCAGAAATTCAGTTTCCACCCCCCTTTCAGCAATATCACCAGGCCCATTTTTTTTTCTTTTCTCTATTTTATTCTTTATTCTTTTAATTTTCTTTATTTATTTTAATTCACAAATTAATCTATTTTCCGTAAAATCATAAAATCATAAAAATCAAAAAAATTAGAATTAGACTTTTTTAATCAAAATTAATTTTGTTAATTTAATTTAATTTAGTGTTAACTTAGGGAAATTGTAATTTATTTTTGCAAATAAAATCAAATAGATATTAGGTTAAAATTCTTGATTTAATTCTTTTAGTTTTCTCAAATAAATAAAAATACAAAAAGTAGGTTTTTTTTAGATTGAATTAATTTATCTTTTTTCTTAATTAAAATTAATTAGTAGTTAGGTCTTCTTTTTATTTAACTATTTTATTATTTTCTTAAAACATGACAAAAAACATTTTTTTAATCAATCGCGAATAGGTCTAGTCAAGGGTCAAAACCCTAATCGCCCCGTATTTAATTCGCCGCGCGTTTATTATTTTTGCCAATATTTTTATAACTGTTCATGGTTTGTAATAGTTTAATTTAGGGCTTTTTACTTATCGCTTTTTTCCCGGGTTTTCGGCTGTGTAATTAATCCCCCACCCCGAAGCCTTGTTATAGCGTAGATTTACTTTCTCGCATCTTAATTTCTGCAAATATTTAACTGTTTAGATGTATGCTAATAGGATTGTATGACAAGAATGCATGGCAAATTAAAACGGTTAGAAAATCCTAATGTGCAAAGATAAATAATTGAAACCAATCACTCGCACATATCACTCTTAGGGTATACTCTCACTTCGGTTGCCTTCGGTAAATGTCATTAAGCATATGGTGTCTTAGTGGTTGCCCTCCTGTCTAAAAAAGATCAAACGTCCCGTTCGAATGTTGCCTCGGAAATGTTGTCTCGAATATGATCTTAAGACTCTAGGGTTATTACTAAGATGTCCTAACATTGCTTTAGTGATCGTACTTTCCTTTCGTATTGACCCTTACAACTTCAACGATGGTGCTACCTATTTCTCAATAGTGGGATAACGTTGTCTAAAGGAAACAAGAATAGAAACGATATTTTTTCGAGTAGGTAGATGCTAGTAGGTACTTGCTCAAATTAAACTTCTCACACTTACACTTTTCAAACAATTTTCAAAAACAACTTCGTCACACCTTTGAGGACTGATACAAGGGTTATCACGAAGTCAAACTTTTCAAAAACAAAGCACATACACAAGAAATTTTAAAAAGATGAGAAAGTACCTAAGATCCCATGGAAAACCATGGATAGAAAGGGTGCTAACACCTTCCCTTTCTATAATCTACCCCCTGTACTCAGAATATTTTGAAAAAGGATTTTTTCTGTACTTTTTTCCTTTCCGTTTGGATGAAATAAAAGTTGGTAGCGACACTTGCTTACCGCGACATTTTGCAAACACAAAATGCAAAACGCAAACCAGCATTCAAACAGTCGGTTCTGCCACCGTATCACAGAACTGACGACTCTGCTGGGGACTTATAAGTGGGGTATACCTTAGGATTTAGGTCATTAAAATTTCTTCTCTTGATCGCTTTGTTTTCTTAATTTTTGAGGGTTCTGTTTGGGGTTACTATAGATCCTACACCCGGATCTGGGGAATACCTTTTAGGTAAGTAGCAATAGACTATGAGGGAATTGTACTGCGTAGAATGATACAGTTGAAGCAGTAGCTACGTCGGTGTGGCACTTTGGTTGGTATCAGTATCCCTTGTGGAGAAACGAGGAGAATACGGGGCCGCTGTGTGGTGTCGTTAAGCATCAACTGACCTTAGAACCTTTAATTGCCCAACTTGGCCATTAAAAAGTAGTGAGATAGCCGGCCTCGGTGTAGAGCTGAGAACTGGTTGATACTCGATGCTACACTCATTGAGACCATACTCTCGGAATAATTTTGGCCACAAGAAAAAATTGCGTGAGTTGAAACCATGACCGGTGGAGGATGGTCAGTGATATTGAGATCCCCTAGAACCCAGTTACTTTTCTAAAACAGGTTTGAACCAACTCAACTTCAAGAGGGTACTACCTTTAATCTCATGCAAGCCTTAAACCTAAGGGCTTTGTGTGATTTGACTGTGTTTGCAATACTTGTGTTTGCTATACCTGTGGTTTATCATGACATCATGCATCATAGCATGGCATTCATGCTTCATTACACTAACCATTTCAAAGACCAAGGGAATTTATATTTGTTCTGTTTTACAAATCATGGCTTCCGTGCATAGAAATACCATTCGAGTCAACTTTGTGCAAATACCTGCCCAACTTAAAGAGCTAGCAGCAAGAGTTTCTGAAACTTCTATGTTCATTAATATACACGATCAACTTCTCAGCCTGGTTACTCCAAATCTTGATGAACAAATGATGAGCGTGCTATTTCAGTTCTTCGATCCCGTGCATCATTGTTTCACCTTTCCAGATTACCAACTAGTACCCACCTTGGAAGAGTTCTCTCATCTATTGGGCATATCCATTCTCCAACAGGTACCCTTCATAGGTATGGAATAAGCTCCTAGGCCAGAAGACATCGCCTCAACTTTGCATTTGAAACGGGCTGATGTGGTATCCAATTGGGAAACTCGAAGCGGGGTCAAAGGTTTTCTAGCTAAATTTCTGATAGATCAGGCTTAACTATTTTGGGATGATTTGGATTTTCAGGCTTTTGAAGATATCTTGGCCCTTCTTATCTATGGTTTGGTTCTCTTCCCTAATCCAGATTCCTTTGTAGATGTGAATGTTGTCAAGGTTTTCCTTTCTCGCAACCCAGTGCCTACCTTGCTTGGAGATATCTTGCATGCCCTCCATACCCGTACTATGAAGAGAAGAGGGACTCTCATGTGCTGCATGCCGTTTTTGTCAAGGTGGTTTATTTCTCACCTCCATAAGTCTGTGTTGAAGAACAAAGAAGGTTTGGGTTGGTCCTACAGAATAATGTCACTTGCTCATACATATATTCTTTGGTGTTCCCGGGTGTTGTACCCCTAAATTTGCCCTCCCTTTTTTCACAAGAAATCACAACCCTAGGGTTTTCTCTGATTTTTAAAGATTGGCTCAGGAATCGATCAAACAGACTTTTCTTTAGTAGTAAATCAAGAATCAGGGTTTCTCTCGCATTTCTCAGAAGAAATTGAATCCACAGAAATTCAGTTTACTGTTACATTGTTTTCACACTTTTTTTTCAAGTTTGCTGAAAAGTTAACTAGTTGTTTCTCAAGGCTTGATTCTCTGGGATAAGAGATGAGACTCTTATTTGGAATATTAAGGCATCTATTTGTTAATGGAACGAAACATTTGTTTGTTAATGGAATGATTGCTTTGTTTATGGGAATACACAACGCGTATGTTGATTGGAATGCTGTTGCAAAGTTACGAGACTGCAAAGTTTTGGATTATTTGAGATTTAAGTTATCTGGATTAGAATTGTTGGAATGCAATTTAAATTATTTTGATTTGAGAATCTTAAATAATTAAGTAAAGATGCAAGGAAGAATAGCAAGATATGTGACAATAGAAAAGTTTTATTGGATAAAGACCTTTTTATTCATTTTAAATATTGTTACAAAAATAATTTATTATTTTTGAATATTGTAAGTTTTTACAACTTATAGTATTTTAAAAAAATAAATGTTTACAATAAATGAAAAAAAGTCTATCTAATCTAAGCCTAAGTCTCCTAAGCTCCAGTGCTCCCATGCTCAAGGTCTCCGACTTCTACTGCTTTGTCGCTGTCCAAGTTGCACCCACCTGCAAAAGACAAAGGAAAAGAAAATCAGTACAAGAATTTTCGAATGAAAAAGAAATAAAAAAAATCATCATTAAAAATTGCCGTCTGGAATCAGAATGCTTATTTTGCATCACGTTTTATTTTTCTCTTTGCAAATCACAAGAAGATTGCTCTTCTTGGTTCACAAAGTGAAAATTAAAAATACAAATTGAAAAATGAAAGCATACAAAGAAAGCTGAGTTTCTAATGTAACAGGAGCCAAAACTGTCAAAGCATAAGCCAAACTATACCATTGAAACTCAACCAAAACATGGCAGCAAACTAAATGCAAGCATACAAAGTTACAAAGGCAAACAGGCGCCAAACTGTCAAAGCATAGGTCAAACTGCACAAGCAAAGAACCTGCTGTAACAAACAGCAAGCAAAGTCCCAAATTGAGTTATAAAACAAATTGCCCAAACTAAGTTTGCAAGCGTTTGGTATTGTTTAATTGCGATTTTAGTATAGGAATCAAGAGATGCCATAGTTAGGGTTTTCTGTTCTTGTTTAGGGGTTTCCAATGCAGGCAAGATTGGGCGTTGATTCTGGTACCATGATGCTCGTGAGGATGAGACGAGTTGATTGATACCAGCCATGGTCATTTATCTTAAGCATATGAAATTTTAGAGATGCACAGGTCTGTACCTACACCAAGGTGTCTGTAGGTAAAATTATCTTGGGCTAAAGCGACAGAGAGAGGAAGAAGAAGCTGGCGTGGCAACATGTGATTTGCTTATCTGAATTTCGCGCGCTGGACTGGATCCACTAGCTTGTTTTGCATATTATATTCTGTTTTTATGTTACTTACAAGTTAACACACTAGCTCAGATGGCTGGGGCGAAGGCCTTTGATGCACACGTCTTGGGTTCGATCCCAGGCGTGTGCATTTTATTATTTTCTTTCTTATTTCAGGTGGATCTCATGCAATACAGTAGCATACGCCTACCATATACCTTTGTGTTCCACCATAAGATTCATCATCCAGGTGGATCCAACGTTCATGTAGCAAGAGGTCTACCTTGCTCCTCAAGTCAACGCACGTACTGGATCAAACAAAGTCAAACAGGCCTTAGCCTTGTTGGGCCCAGAAATTCAGTTTCCACCCCCTTTCAGCAATACCACCAGGCCCATTTACTTCTTTATTTCTTTTCTCTATTTTATTCTTTATTCTTTTAATTTTCTTTATTTATTTTAATTCACAAGTTAATCTATGTTCCATAAAATCATAAAATCATAAAAATCAAAAAAATTAGAATTAGACTTTTTTAATCAAAATTAATTTTGTTAATTTAATTTAATTTAGTGTTAACTTAGGGAAATGTAATTTATTTTTGGAAATAAAATAAAATAGATATTAGGTTAAAATTCTTGATTTAATTCTTTTAGTTTTCTCAAATAAATAAAAATACAAAAAATAGGTTTTTTTTAGATTGAATTAATTTATCTTTTTTCTTAATTAAAATTAATTAGTAGTTAGGTCTTCTTTTTATTTAACTATTTTATTATTTTCTTAAAACATGACAAAAAACATTTTTTTAATCAATCGCGAATAGGTCTAGTCAAGGGTCAAAACCCTAATCGCCCCGTATTTAATTCGCCACGCGTTTATTATTTTTGCCAATATTTTTATAACTGTTCATGGTTTGTAATAGTTTAATTTAGGGCTTTTTACTTATCGCTTTTTTCCCGGGTTTTTGGCTGTGTAATTAATCCCCCACCCCGAAGCCTTGTTATAGCGTAGATTTACTTTCTCCCATCTTAATTTCTGCAAATATTTAACTGTTTAGATGTATGCTAATAGGATTGCATGACAAGAATTCATGGCAAATTAAAACGGTTAGAAAACCCTAATGTGCAAAGATAAATAATTGAAACCAATCACTCGCACATATCACTCTTAGGGTATACTCTCACTTCGGTTGCCTTCGGTAAATGATCATTAAGCACAGGGTGTCTTAGTGGTTGCCCTCCTGTCTAAAAAAGATCAAACGTCCCGTTCGAATGTTGCCTCGAAAATGTTGCCTCGAATATGATCTTAAGACTCTAGGGTTATTACTAAGATGTCCTAACATTGCTTTAGTGATCGTACGTCCCTTTCGTATTGACCCTTACAACTTCAACGATGGTGCTACCTATTTCTCAATAGTGGGATAGCGTTGTCTAAAGGAAACAAGAATAGAAACAATATTTTTTCGAGTAGGTAGATGCTAGTAAGTACTTGCTCAAATTAAACTTCTCACACTTACACTTTTCGAACAATTTTCAAAAAAAACTTCGTCACACCTTTGAGGACTGATACAAGGGTTATCACGAAGTCAAACTTTTCAAAAACAAAGCACATACACAAGAAATTTTACAAATATGAGCAAGTACCTAAGAGCCCATGGAAAACCATGGATAGAAAGGGTGCTAACACCTTCCCTTTCTATAATCTACCCCCCGTACTCAGAATATTTCGAAAAAGGATTTTTTCTGTACTTTTTTCCTTTCCGTTTGGATGAAATAAAAGTCGGTGGCGACTCTTGCTTACCGCGACATTTTGCGAACACAAAATGCAAAACGCAAACCAGCATTCAAACAGTCGGTTCTGCCACCGTATCACAGAACTGGCGACTCTGCTGGGGACTTATAATTGGGGTATACCTTAGGATTTAGGTCATTAAAATTTCTTCTCTTGATCGATTTGTTTGCTTTATTTTTGAGGGTTCTGTTTGGGGTTACTATAGATCCTACACCCGGATCTGGGGAATACCTTTTAGGTAAGTAGCAATAGACTGTGAGGGAACTGTCCTGCGTAGACAAATACAGTTGAAGCAGTAGCTACGTGGGTGTGGCACTTTGGTTGGTACCGGTATCCCTTGAGGAGAAACGAGGAGAATACGGGGCCGCTGCGTGGTGTCGTTAAGCATCAACTGACCTTAGAACCTTTAATTGCCCAACTTGGCCATTAGAAAGTAGTGAGATATCCGGCCTCGGTGTAGAGCTGAGAACTGGTTGATAATCGATGTTACACTCATTGAGACCATACTCTCGGAATAATTTCGGCCGCAAGAAAAAATTGCGTGATCTGAAACCATGACCGGTGGAGGATGGTCAGTGATATTGAGATCCCATAGAACCTGGTTACTTTTCTAGAACAGGTTTAAACCAACTCAACTTAAAGTGGGTACTACCTTTAATCTCATGCAAGCCTTAAACCTAAGGGCTTTGTGTGATTTCACTGTGTTTGCTATACCTGTGGTTTATCATGACATCATGCATCATAGCATGGCATTCATGCTTCATTACACTAACCATTTCAAAGACCAAGGGAATTTATATTTGTTCTGTTTTATAGATCATGGCTTCCGTGCATAGAAATACCATTCAAGTCAACTTTGTGCAAATACCTGCCCAACTTAAAGAGCTAGCAACAAGAGTTTATGAAACTTCTATGTTCATTAAGATACACGGTCAACTTCTCATCCTGGTTACTCCAAATCTTGATGAACAAATGATGAGCGTGCTATTTCAGTTCTTCGATCCCGTGCATCATTGCTTCACCTTTCCAGATTACCAGCTGGTACCCACCTTGGAAGAGTTCTCTCATCTATTGGGCATATCCATTCTCCAACAGGTACCCTTCACGGGTATGGAAGAAGTTCCTAGGCCAGAAGACATCGCCTCAGATTTGCATTTGAAACGGGCTGATGTGGTATCCAATTGGGAAACTCGAAGCGGGGTCAAAGGTTTTCTAGCTAAATTTCTGATAGATCAGGCTTAACTATTTTGGGATGATTTGGATTTTCAGGCTTTTGAAGATATCTTGGCCCTTCTTATCTATGGTTTGGTTCTCTTCCCTAATCCAGATTCCTTTGTAGATGTGAATGCTGTCAAGGTTTTCCTTTCTCGCAACCCTGTGCCTACCTTGCTTGGAGATATCTTGCATGCCCTCCATACCCAAACTATGAAGAGAAGAAGGACTCTCATGTGCTGCATGCCGTTGTTGTCAAGGTGGTTTATTTCTCACCTCCCTAAGTCTATGCTGAAGAACAAAGAAGGTTTGGGTTGGTTCTACAGAATAATGTCACTTGCTCATACAGATATTCTTTGGTGTTCCCGGGTGTTGTACCCCAAAATTTGCCCTCTCTTTTTTCACAAGAAATCACAACCCTAGGATTTTCTCTGATTTTTAAAGATTGGCTCAGGAATCGATCAAACAGACTTTTCTTTGGCAGTAAATCAAGAATCAGGGTTTCTCTCGCATTTCTCAGAAGAAATTGAATCCACAGAAATTCAGTTTACTGTTACATTGTTTTCACACTTTTTTTTCAAGTTTGCTGAAAAGTTAACTAGTTGTTTCTCAAGGCCTGATTCTCTGGGATAAGAGCTGAGACTCTTATTTGGAATATTAAGGAATGGAATTAAACATTTATTTGTTAATGGAATGCTTTCTTTGTTTATGGGAATACACAACGCGTATGTTGATTGGAATGCTATTGCAAAGTTACGAGACTGCAAAGTTTTGGATTATTTGAGATTTAAGTTATCTGGATTAGAATTGTTGGAATGCAATTTCAATTATTTTAATTTGAGAATCTTAAATAATTAAGTAAAGATGCATGGAAGAATGGCAAGATATGTGACAATAGAAAAGTTTTATTGGATAAAGACCTTTTTATTCATTTCAAATATTGTTACAAAAATAATTTATTATTTTTGAATATTGTAAGTTTTTACAACTTATAGTATTTTAAAAAAATAAATGTTTACAATAAATGAAAAAAAGTCTATCTAATATAAGCCTAAGTCTCCTAAGCTCCAATGCTCCCATGCTCAAGGTCTCCGGCTTCTACTGCTTTGTCGCCGTCCAAGTTGCACCCACCTGCAAAAGACAAAGGAAAAGAAAATTAGTACAAGAATTTTCAAATGAAAAAGAAAGAAAAAAAATCATCATTAAAAATTGCCGTCTGGAATCAGAATGCTTATTTTTCATCACGTTTTATTTTTCTCTTTGCAAATCACAAGAAGATTGCTCTTCTTGGTTCACAAAGAGAAAATTAAAAATACAAATTGAAAAATGCAAGCATACAAAGCAAGCTGAGTTTCTAATGCAACAGGCGCCAAAACGGTCAAAGCATAAGCCAAACTATACCATTGCAACTCAACCAAAACATGGAAGCAAACTAAATGCAAGCATACAAATTTACAAAGGAAAACAGGCGCCAAACTGTCAAAGCATAGGTCAAACTGCACAAGCAAAGAACCTGCTGTAACAAACAGCAAGCAAAGTCCCAAATTGAGTTATAAAACAAATTGCCCAAACTGAGTTATAAAATAAATTGGATGCAAACTGTACAAATATGGCAAGCAGCATGAAAACAGAAAAATGCAGCAGGCAAAACTAAACAGCAGGAAAACCAATTCACAAGCCAAAAGCTTGTCATAGTTTTTTTCCCATCATTTTCCAGACAGGGTAACTTTTTCAGAGTATAATAAAAAAAAGCAAAAATGCTTGTTTTCATGGAGAGAGAAAGAGAAAAAGATATCACCTTGGGTGAGGTTTGACAGTTTGGCAAAAAGAGGCTATCACAAAATAGCAAAAGGATATAAAACTATCAAACTGCTTAACAGTTGAAAAAGGAGAAAAAACACTTTGTAAAAAGGCCACAAAACTCTCCCAACCAAAAAACCTGCAAGTTACAAAACACCATAAACCTGCATAACAAAACTCACAAGTTTAC
Organism: Vicia faba; assembly: GCA_948472305.1. Classification (NCBI taxonomy): domain Eukaryota; kingdom Viridiplantae; phylum Streptophyta; class Magnoliopsida; order Fabales; family Fabaceae; genus Vicia; species Vicia faba. The sequence goes on along the minus strand of OX451737.1, from coordinate 1,595,193,433 downwards.
CACAACCAAAAAGCTTGCTCAAACCACAAAGCCCAAACAGATCCTCAAACCTGCATAGCCAAGCCTGTAAAACTACAAGATTCCCAACCCTGTAACAGTTCCACAAACAAGCAAACTAAAAACTCAAAAATCCTGTTATCAAAAGTCCACAAACCTGCAGTCCCAAATTGCAAGTCAAAAAACACCACAAACCTGCAGTTCTAAACTGCAAAACTACAAACTAAACCAAGCCTAGCAACCTGTTGTCAAACCTGTACCAAACTGCAAACAAGCCAATTCCTAAACAGTTTCAAACAAAAGCCAAGTCTGAAACTCAAGGCTCCAAACCTGTCAAACAAAATTGCCCAACAAAACACCATAACATTTTAACAAACTAACATCAAAGCCAAAAACTATTATCCAAAGAAACCAAACAAATTTCAGAATAACCATCATCATCAATATTCAATATCAAAGAGAGAGGGAAGAGTTTTGGAAGCAAAAAGAAAAGTTTTTCAGAATATTTCATCATCAAAATCAAGAAGGCAACAAGTTTCAGAGACATATCATCATCAACAAAAACAATAGAAAATCAAAAGCTTCAGAACAATACATCATCATTAACCTTCAACATTCCAAGAAAGAGGAAGAGAAAATCAGAAGAACATCAACAACAATCAGTTCCAGAACATCATCATCCACCAAGAGGAAGAGAGTTGCAACAACAATAACAGTTTCAGAACATATTCATCATCAACATTCAAAAATAACAACAAAAAAAGAGATACCAGAAGCAAAAGTGCGTCCATCACATTTTCCCTCCACCCCTAGCCTCCAAGGAGCGCCACCATCTCACCCTTTTCTCCTCTCCATTTTCTTCCCAGAAAATCCCCAAGGTACAATTTATTTTTCTCAAACTCTTGCTGCATCTCAGACATAATAACTATGGATTAAAAAATGAACTGAACATGTAAGCAAACAAGAACATAAGCAAGAACAGCGAAACTGTAAAATTCATAGAGAGGACGAATCATACCCTTTTTGCCACCAAGATCTTTAAATGTTAGGAAGAGGATAGAGGTGAGAGGCGGCATTCCGGTAGCTAGGGTTTAGGAAGAGAATCAGATTGCATCGTGGCCTGAGAAAGATGAAGAGGAATAAGGAGAGAGCAGCGCCGCTGTACAAACAACAACACAAACCCTAATTCTGAAACCCCTAAAAATGTCACAAACTTGGCATTGGGCGTTCGCCCCATAAACCTCATCAAGCCCACGTTTTTTGCTAGCGCCCATTTTCCATTTCTAACCCCTTTTGTTTCTATCTTTAGTTTTTGTTTGGGCCCAATTCTTAAACCCATGGCCCATCATCATTTTTAAGCAAATTCTATTTGTTTTGTTTTAATTTCAATTAACTTGTTTTTTACTTTTGTTAATAATAAATAATATACTAAACTTTATTTTGTTAGTTTTATTTTTATTCTTTATTAATCCATCTTGTTTCGCATAATGAAAATACCAAAAAGCATTTAATTTGAGCTAATTAATTTTGTTTTCTTTAAACTCTTTTTGTTGATTAATAAAATACAAAAAAATAATAGAAGTTTTATTTAATTAAATTTTCTTCTTTTAAACTTTTTTATTTACATAATTAATAAAACCCATACAAAGAATAATAATAATACTTAATCTTTCTTTTTTTAGAATAGATTTTTATTTATACAAGCATCTCATAATTTATTGATTTTCCTTATTTTATAATTTGTTATATTTTATATTGAATTGCGACAACTCGATTTGGTTGTAACACTTGATATTTGGACATTGTTATCCTTGTGAGATTCATCCCCATTTGTAAATAATTTGTACCCCCATCCCCGGATACTTTTGTAATAGCTTAGAATTCTCGCACTTTATGCTTTCAAATATGCCATGACTAGAGATTAGGGTTTGTATGCAAAAATCTAAAATCAATCGCTAGATGACCTAATACAAGATCCAAATGCATGAAAATGACAAACACAATGCACACTTACACCTCTAAGGTAACCTCGCTTGTTGCTTCGGAAAATGCAATCATGTCCCTCGAATATGAGACATTCTAGCAAATGCCCCTTTGATACACAAAGATCGTAGTCCCTCGATGACCCTCAATGTTGCCTTCGATAAAACGATCTCGTCCCTTACAAAATTGCTAGAGCGTATCACAAGTTGATTTCAATGATTGTATGCGATGACCCGCGCCTGTCCCGTTTAACATCCTAACACAAGGTTGTTCACCAAATGCAATGGTGAAATAACATTGTCAAAAGGGTTAAAAACATAAGAAAGATCTTTGAGTAAAATAGGGTAGACAAACTCTTAGTTACTTGATCAAAAGCTTGCAAAACATCCTTGCTATTTTCAAAACACACTTCACAACACAATTCAAAACATTTCCCAAAAACAAACTTTCAAACATTGAAATATCTTTTCAAAAGGACAAACACCTTTGTATATATTCAAACAAGAATCATTATAAAGGTTGCCTAGACGATGGCCTCTTTTTTAAAGCATTTTCAAAACCACACACACAAAGCACCATTTCAAACAATTGAAAAGCAAAAGCAAGTGATCTAAAACGAGTAACTAAGAGCCCATGGAAAACCATGGATGAAAAGGGTGCTTGCACCTTCCCTTTTCATAATCTACCCCCCCGAACCCAAGAAAACATCTCAAAGGTCTTTCCTGTGCTTTTTGACCTTTCCTTTGGATAAAATAAAAAGTCGATGGCGACTCTTGCTAAACCGCACAATTGCGAACACAAACACAAAACCTCAAGTCAATTCTCCCACCGTATCACAGAACTGGCGACTCTGCTGGGGAGAATTCTAAAAGTGGGGTTACCTTAGGGTTTTAGATCACCTTTGCATGCTTATATTGTTTTGCCTTGATTGCTTTACATTTGGTTCTATTGTTTGGGTTTGAATCCTCCACCCGGATTTGGGAAACATTCATAGGTAAATAGCAATACGTTGTGGAAACTGTGTGGGATATACCGACATGGTTGAAGCAATAGCTATATTAGTGCGACATATTTGTGGGTACCGGTAGCCTTTGAGTTAATCAAAGAGAATACGGGGCCGCTGAGTGATGTCATGAAGCACTAATGGACTTTTAGAACCTTTACTTGACCAACTTGGCCTTTTTTAGGGGTAGTGAGATGACCGACTTTGGTGCAGTCCGAAGTTGGTAGATACTCGATACTACGCTCATTGAGGGTTGTTTTCTTGGAATATTTCGGTCGCCAGTAAAGTGGCTAAACTGAAACAATGAACACAGAAAATAATCCGGTGATATTGAGCTCCTTAGAACCCGATTACTATTTATAGGACAGGTTGAGCCAACTAACTTCAAGAGGGTACTTACCTATGAAACCCCATGCAAGCCTGAAACTAGGGTCTTGTGTGATTTGCTTGTACATATGTTTGTGCATACATCATGAACATCATAAAGCATCATGTGCATCCACTAACCATTTCAAGGGTTTGGATCTTTATCTTTGTTCTTGTTTTGTAGGTCATGGAATCTCTTCGCAGGAAAACAATTCAAGTCAACCTTGTGAGAATCCCTCCTCAACTCAAGGAGCTTACTTCCAAAATTCCAGAGAATTCTCCCTTCAGTGAAAGACATGGTATACTTCTCAACTTGGTCAACTCCAACATTGAAGAAGACATGGTGAAAGTCCTCTTGCAGTTCTTTGACCCCCTACACCACTGTTTCACATTCCCTGATTACCAACTAGTACCTACTTTGGAGGAATTTTCTCAACTTCAAAGGATTCCTATTCTCCATCAACTACCCTACAATGGTACGAAAAGAGAGCCAAAGCCTGAAGATGTTGCTTAAGCCCTACACTTGCAACCATCTGATATCAAATGTCATTGGGAAACCAGAAGTGGTGTCAAGGGTTTCTTGGCAAAGTTTCTGTTTGAGAAGGCACAAGACTGCTGGAATTCTATAGATCTACAAGATTTTGAGGAGATTGTAGCACTTCTCATCTATGGTTTGGTCTTGTTCCCCAATCCTGATCAGCTTATAGATGTGAATACTGTCAAGATTTTCATATCTCGGAATCCTGTGCCTACATTGCTTGGGGACATCCTGCACTCATTTTACACACGAACAATGAGGAAAAGAGGTGTTCTCATATGCTGTACTCCTCTTCTAGCAAGGTGGTTTATTTCTCACCTTCCCCAGTCAGTCTTGAAGAATGAACAAGGCTTGAGGTGGTCGCAACGGTTGATGACTCTTACACACTCTGATGTTCATTGGTGTTCTCGGTCCAGAGAAAATGTCATCATCATTGATCGTTGTGGGGAATTCCCTAATGTCCCACTACTTGGCATTAGGGGAGGCATTACCTACAACCCCTATTTAGCTCTGAGGCAATTTGGGTATGCCCGAAGGGACGACCCTCATGACATGCTGATTCCGGACTTGGTTTTTGACTTCAACAATGACGCTCAAGGACTTCGACAATGGTTTATCCGAGCATGGAGGATGCCCAACAAAGTGGATAGTAAGACACTGGGGCACAAGAATTCCATCCCCCTTGAGCCTTACCTCAAGTGGGTACGAACCCGCACCCAAAGTCTTATGATGCCTTACCCTCACATTCTCCCCGTGATCAAAGAGCCTGTTATGGAAGGAGAGGTTCCACACACCCTCCTACATCCAGACATGCCAACATCATTGGAAGAATTGCAAAAGAGTTGGATACAACTCAAGGAAGAGCGGAACACTTTTGAATCCAGCTTCTATGCCAGTGAGAAGAAGGTTTTGGAACTTACCCGCCGACTTCACGAAGAGGAGACTCTTAACACTTACATCGCGCCAAAAAGGATGCACAACGTCTTTTTACATTAAGAAGCTTTATAATATTTTGCCCATGGGGCATTTATGTACTGACAAATTTCTTCTTATTAATATGACGTGTGTTCTTTTTGTCTGCAACAACTTTGAATTTCTGAATCCTTGGATGCATTACATGAATAAACATATCATTCATCATATGCATAAACAGGTATTCACACCAGGTTTCCTTATCTTTCTGCTGTTTATTTCAGCAAGATGGATATAGAGCAGACGGTCAAAGATCTGCAAGCACATAATTTGCAATTCCAACAACTCCTCATGACCTTGGCAAAGGGTCAAGAGGACCTTAAAACACTGTTAGAGAAGAAAGAAAAGGAAAAAGGAAAAAAGAAAAAGAAAAGAGTCGGAGTAGCTACTCTGGGAAGAAGATTTGAGAACGAAGCTAGGAGAGTCCTGGAGTTCCCCTCGACGTCCGATGAAGGGACTAGAAAAGGAAAAGGAGTTGCAGTACCTTCCGAGTCTGAGGCTGGAGAGGAAGAAGCTGAAATGGATGAAGATTACTCCGAGCAGCAGTACCCTCCTGCGGACGACAGGTATAAGAATCTGGAAGAGCGGTTAGCAGCCATGGAGGTCCAAAGGGTACCTGGACTGGATTTCGAAGAGCTGGGATTGGTTGCTGGGATCGTCATTCCCCCTAAATTCAAAGTACCTACATTCGCTAAATACGACGGTTTGTCTTGTCCAAAGATGCATCTGCATTCTTATGTCAGAAAGATCCAACCTCACTCTTCTGATAAGGGTCTGTGGGTCCACTTTTTTCAAGATAGTTTATCGGGTACACAATTGGACTGATTCTACCAGCTTGAGAGGGATGATGTACATAACTGGGAGGACTTGGCTGCTGCTTTCTATCGACAATATCAATACAACGTAGATTTAATGCCTACTCGTACTCAACTACAGAGTATGAGTATGGTTTATAACGATGGATTTAAAGAGTATGCCCAGAAGTGGCGGGATTTGGCTGGAAGGGTGCATCCACCTTTGTCTGACAGGGAACTTGTTGATATGTTTTTGGGGACCCTGTCTGGTCCATTCTTCAATCACCTAATAGGGAGCTCATCTACAGGGTTCACTGAATTAATTCTGACATGTGAAAGGGTCGAAGCTGGTATTAAGAGTGGCAAAATTCAGAAGGATGCATCTGCTTCCGCCGCTATCAAGAAGACCTTCCCAGCCAAGAAGGAAAGTTCTGCTGTTTACACCCAGAGAAATCGGGAAAGAGAGGAACGTCGGCCAACAGTGGGGGCCGTGTTAATTCAGAAGTCTGCATCAGATCAGCCTAGGAACAGTCAACAGAGGAATGATCAGCCCATAACCTATCAGCAAAGGGTAGAAAGGCCACAACGACAATATACCCTGATAAACATGACACCTGCTCAGATCCTTCCACATCTCCTGAAATTAAACCTTGCTAATTTGAGAGAGGCACCTAAGAATACAAATACCACTTCTCCACATTATCATCCCAATGCAAAATGTGTTTATCATTCAGATAGCATAGGGCATGACAACAACAACTGTTGGCCCCTCAAAAACAAGATCCAAGACTTGATAGATGCCAAGGAGGTAGAATTCGATGCGCCCGAAAAGCTGAATGTGATCTCTGCCCCAATGCCCAAGCACGGTCACAATGTCCATGCTATTGAAGGGGATTTGTATGTTGCTGCTGTTGATGAATTAAGGACTCCGTTGCCAATAATTAAAATGAATTTGTTGAAAGCCGGGATTTTCCCGGGATGTGAAAAAGACTGTTACTTCTGTTCAACCTTGCAATCCAACTGCCCACTGTTAAAATCAGGCATCCAACGCCTGATGGATACTCAAGAGATCCTCTTTCAGAAAACTCCTGTTGCTACTATCACTCATGTTACTCTTGTTACCTTCATTACTCCAATCAATGATATTACCATAATCACCATTTCCGACAATCTTTCCAAGACCTGCAAAAGGCCTGTTAAGATTACACCTGATCCAAAGCTTGTACCGTTGAAGATTACCATGTCGGGGCCTACCCCGTATAAGTCCAACAAGATGATACCTTGGAATTACGGAGGAGATATCTTCTACCATGGTGTCAAGCAGATCGAATCAGTCCAAGAGAATTCCGAGGAAGAAACCCCTGATGTAGGGAATATTGCAGGAACGAGTAAGATAACTCGTAGTGGAAGAATATTCTCTCCGGAGATTGCTCCTCCAAGGGAAATCTTCGGACCCTCAAGGGCTCGTGTGCCAATCAAGATATCTATGCAAGGTCCAGTGATTGAAGAAATTGTTACTCCTGAAGTTGTACCCTCTGCTGTTACTGCTGATAAGGGTAAGGGGATCCAAGGAGCGCCTGTCAGGACGAAGGCTCAGACTTTGATTATCCCCGAGACCACCCAAAAGGAGATGGAGGAAATCTTAAAGATAATTAAGAAGAGCGACTATGATGTCGTAGAGCAGCTGGGGCAAACCCCTTCCAAAATCTCTATGCTGGCTCTTTTACTCTGCTCCGAGGCTCATGCCAAAGCCTTGATCAAAATTTTAAAGACAGCACACGTACCTCAAGAAACTTCTGTAGATCAGTTTCAAGAGTGCGTGGCTAGCCTTACAGCTGACAATGGTCTTAGTTTCTCCGATGCTGATTTGACCCCTAAGGGAAGAAAGCATAATGATGCGCTGCATGTCTCGGTAGAGTCTAGGGGAACCACACTTGCTCATGTTCTGGTTGACACCAGGTCATCTTTAAATGTCCTACCAAAGAAAGCATTGGACATATTGGACTGTGAAGGTTTGACCCTAAAGCCCAATAATATCATTGTTAGAGCCTTCGACGGTTCTAAACGGATGGTTCACAGAGAGGTGGACATCCCAATCAAGGTGGGTACAGAAATTTTCAACTCTACATTTTATGTAATGGACATCCGTCCTTCATATTCATGCTTGTTGGGAAGGCCATGGATCCATAACGCTGGGGCAGTCACTTCTTCTCTACATCAGATGCTCAAGTACCCAGTTCAGGGTAAGATTATAACAGTTCATGGTGAGGAGGAGTATATGATAAGCCACCTTAACTCTTTCCGCTACGTGGAGTTAGATGGTGAATTCATAGAAACACCTTTTCAACACTTTGAAGAGGTTTCTCCTGAGGTCGCGGTAGCAAAGACAATGACTGACGTGCCTATCATTACCAAGCCTGTGTCCCGGATGTCGTCCCTTAAAGATACGGAGGCTGTAATCAAGGAAGGATGAAGTACAGTATGGGGTCAACTGCCTGATTTTCCTCACAAGACAGACAAGTTCGGATTGGGTTTCACTGCTGCTAGCCAGAAAGCTGTGCGTCGCTCCTGGGCTGGAGGACCACCTTTAGAGATCACTCACCATGGAGTTCATGCCTTAGAAGATGATGATGAAGAAGGCAACTTTGAAGATTGGATCTTTCCAACCGTTGAAGGGGGACTGAACAACTGGGAGGCGAAAGACTTCGTTCCCATTACTTTCATAAATCAATAATTTATCTTTTGAACATTTTTCAGTTGGTCTGTAATAACTATTAAACAATTCGTACACTCTTTTTGCCTTATGCCTTACCCGGAGCATATAGGTCCATTTGTAAGGGCTTGATTCCTTCATTATCATATTCCATTTTTAATGAATCATGGACGTTTTCATCTATAAACTTTTGTGTTCATTTTCTTTCTTTTTACATTTTATTTTGTTTAAAGGTGGCTATCCCTTACACACACCCACACTCAAAAATGCAGGTACCTATCCACTCTGGATTCCATGGGTAACAATTCTACTATGGCCTTCAGTGACTCTGAAGATCTGGTCAATCATGCCGAATACGAAGGTGATGAAGACTGTGAGGTGCCTGGAGAAATGGCAAGACTTCTACAACAAGAAGAGATGGCTATTCTGCCCCATGAAGAGCTGTTAGAGACTATCAACTTGGGTACTTCCGAAGACAGAAAAGAGGTTAAAATGGGTGCCAACCTAAAGCCAAATGTCAAGGAGCGCTTAGTTCAGCTGTTGAATGAATATGTTGAGATCTTTGCCTGGTCCTATGAAGACATGTCGGGACTCGACACAGATATTGTGGTTCACCGTCTCCCTACCAGAGAAGACTGTCCACCAATAAAACAGAAAGTCCGCCGAATGAGGCCCGATATGTCTGAAAAGATCAAAGCCGAAGTGATGAAGCAATTCAATGTCGGGTTTCTTGCTGTTACTTCCTATCCACAATAGGTCGCTAACATTGTGCCCGTTCCTAAGAAAGATGGCAAAGTAAGAATGTGCATGGATTACCGAGATTTAAACAGGGCTAGCCCTAAAGATGACTTTCCACTACCGCACATTGACATTTTGGTCGACAACACAACTCAACATAAGGTATTTTCCTTCATGGATGGATTTTCAGGGTACAACCAGATCAAAATGGCCCCCGAAGACATGGAGAAGACTACTTTTGTTACACAGTGGGGTACCTTCTGCAATAAAGTAATGCCATTCGGACTGAAGAATGTCGGGGAAACCTATCAGCGCGCCATGGTAGCTTTGTTTCATGACATGATACATCATGAGATCGAAGTCTACGTAGACGGCATGATAGCCCGTTCACAAACAGAAGAAGAACACCTCGACCATCTGCAAAAGCTGTTTGTCATATTGAAGGAGTATAAGCTCAGACTGAACCCTAGCAAGTGCACTTTTGGAGTCAGGTCTGGTAAACTCTTGGGATTCATCGTCAGCAACAAAGGCATTGAGGTTGATCCTGCTAAAGTCAAAGCTATACGAGAAATGCCTGCCCCCCACACTGAAAAGGAGGTCAGAGGTTTCTTAGGACGCCTAAACTACATTGCAAGGTTCATTTCTCACCTAACATCTACCTGTGAACCAATCTTCAAGCTGTTGAAGAAAGATCAGGTGGTTGAATGGAATGACGACTGTCAAGCTGCTTTTGATAAAATTAAGGAGTATTTGCTAGAACCTCCTATCTTGATGCCACCCGTCGAAGGAAGGCCGTTAATCATGTATCTGACTATTTTGGATAATTCAATGGGGTGCGTACTGGGCCAACATGACGAGTCTGGTCGAAAAGAGTACGCCATTTATTACCTTAGCAAAAAGTTTACCGACTGTGAGACTCGCTATTCACTGCTCGAGAAAACTTGTTGCGCTTTGGTATGGGCTGCTCACCGACTAAGGCAGTATATGTTGACACATACCACTCTGTTGATTTCTAAAATGGATCCGATCAAGTATATCTTCGAAAAGCCTGCTTTATCTGGAAGAATCTCTAGATGGAAAATGATCCTGACTGAGTATGATATCCAGTACACAACCTAAAAAGCTATAAAGGGGAGTGTACTAGCTGACCATCTAGCTCATCAAGCTGTCGAAGATTACCAATCCATGAAATTCGACTTTCCCGACGAGGACATTATGACATTGGACAACATTGAAGGTAACAGACCGTATGACAGACCTGGACAAGGATTCCGATGGACCCTGTACTTTGATGGTGCTTCGAATGCACTCGGAAACGGTATCAGCGCGGTACTTATCTCTCCAGAAGGTTGCCATACACCTTTCACTGTTAGACTCTGTTTCAGTTGCACCAACAACATGGCCGAGTATGAAGCTTGTATCTTTGGTCTCAAGGCTGCGATTGACTTAGGAATCAAATCTTTGGTTGTATTTGGAGACTCAACATTGGTTATCAGTCAAATCAAAGGAGAGTGGGACACTAAACACCCTAATGTCATCCCATACAAAGAACATGTCCTGACATTGTTACCTCATTTCGAGCAGATTACCTTCGAGCACTTCCCGCGAGAAGAAAATCAGCTAGCAGATGCTCTAGCTACAATGTCTTCCATGTTTAAACTTAACTGGGATAATGAGGCTCCCCAAATCACCATCGAGCGAATGGATGAAACTGCACATGTCATGAGATTAATACCGAAGAAGTAGTGGAACAACCCTGGTTTCATGAAATCAAAAGGTATATAGGGACTCAAGAATACCCTGAAGGAGCTTCAGTCAATGACAAAAAGTTCTTAAGGAGATTTGCTGCCAAGTTCTTCCTGAGAAATGGCATCCTATACAAACGCAACCATGATTGTATTCTACTTCGTTGTGTGGACAAGGTTGAAGCTGAGCAGATCATGACTGAACTGCATAGTGGCACATTCGGCACCCATTTGAGCGGACATACGATGTCTAAGAAGATTCTAAGGGCAGGCTACTACTGGTCTACCATGGAAGCTAACTGTCATCAATACGCCCGTACTTGTCACAAATTCCAAGTTTATGCTGACAAGGTACATATTCCTCCAGTTCCTCTCAATGTTCTAACAGCTCCTTGGCCATTCACAATGTGGGGAATCGACATGATTGGAGAGATCAAACCTACGACATCCAATGGATATTGCTTCATCCTGGTGGCTATTGATTACTTTACCAAATGGGTTGAAGCAGCTTCCTTCGCCTCCGTTACAAAGAACGTGGTTGCCCGCTTCATCAAACAGAACCTCATTTGTCGGTACCGTATTCCTGACCGAATCATTACGGACAACGGTACAAACCTGAACAACACTATGATCACCGCTCTGTGTGAGCAGTTCAAGATTCAACATCACAATTCATCTCCCTATCAGCCAAAGATGAACGGTGCTGTTGAAGCTGCAAACAAAAATATCAAGATCATTCAAAAGATGACAGTCACCTACAAGGACTGGCATGAGATGTTACCGTTTGCTCTACACGGGTACCGTACCACGGCGCGGACATCAACTTGGGCAACACCCTTTTCTTTGGTATACGGCATGGAAGCTGTTTTACCTATAGAAGTTCAGATTCCTTCCCTGAGAATCATGAAGGACGCTGGTTTGAGTGAAGACGATTGGATTCAGACCTGGCTTGATCAACTTAACTTGATTGACGAGAAGCGACTTACTGCTGTTTGTCATGGTCAGACGTATCAAAAACGGATGATCAAGGCTTTCAACAAGAAAGTCAGACGTCAGGTATATCAAGTCGAAGATCTTGTAATCAAACGGATCATCCTTCCACAAAGTGATCCTAGGGGCAAGTGGACTCCTACTTACGAAGGACCGTTTGTGATCAAAAACATCTTTTCTGGTGGGGCAATGATCTTAACCACCATGGACGGTGACGACCTGCCGCACCCTGCGAATGCAGACATAATCAAAAGATACTACGCATAAACGACCCGACAAGTTGAAAACCCGAAAGGGCGACTTGGGCAAAAATGGGCATCCTGACGAATCGAAAACCCAAAAGGGCGGTTCGGGCAAAAATTAGGGATAAACAAAAAAAAATCTGTACACCCGGCAAGTTGAAAACCCGAAAGGGCGACTTGGGCAAAAAAGGGTTTCCCGGTGGATCGAAAACCTGAAAGGGCAATCCAGGCAAAAGTTAGGGAATTAAAGCGTATGACTATGTCTCGTCGGATCACTTTAAGGACAATCTCTTCACGGACAAGCTCCAAGCTTCTGATCTATCCAATCATCTGCGGACGAAGCAACGAATGGACAAGATACTTAGAGTTGTGAAGGCTATAGCAGAATGGGAACCCCATGGAATTGTTACACATAGCCATCTTTCTTTGTATACATTTTTTTTCTCAACTTTATGATAACATTCTCTTACTGGGATGTTTGTCTCCTTTGTACAAATACTTACACAAAGTTAATACAAAGTTACTTCAAAGTACATAAAACTGTTTTCCTTTTCTTTCTTTTTTACACTTGTGCTTTATTTGAAAACGTCCAATGATTTATTAAATGAGTATATGCATTTGAATATAATCACTGCTTACAAATAAAACAAAATGAGAAAGAATAATTACTGATAGGATGGAAGTGTAGGAAAGTGTCTTTAGGCTATTCCAGGAGAAATTCCCTGCAATGCATCATCCAGATCCTACGCGGAACTAAAGATTTGAAATGCATATCCCCAGCGGAGTTAAGTTTCAAGGATCCCCATCAGAGTTGAGTTTTCAAAATCCCAATCCACAGCAGATCAAAACTTTGAAATACAAACCCTCAGTAAGAATGAAACTTTCTTCCCCAAGCAGAGTCAAACCTTTAACCTGTGAACACTAGTGAAGACCATCCAGTTTCCTCCCTTCTCCCGGAGAGCTGCTTTTAAACTATATAATTCATCAGAAAGTTATTTTTAAAACTTTTTCCCAGTGAAGTCTCCAATCAAATCAGCACGTCACTAAGACCCCCAGCGGGGAGGAAACTTTGAGCTACCAATCCCCAGCGGAAACCATTCAGTTTTTCCCTGATATCCTCAACAGAACGGAGTTTCTCATTCTTGCTTCCCCTGTAGAGTGGCATACAACCTAAGCTCCCGAACTTCTTCCAAATAGGAATAAACTTTTCCCAAGGTCCTGAGCTTACTCTCCAGCAGTATGGCTATTCCCCATAGAATTTTTAATCCCCTGCAGATCAAAGATTCTCATTTTTGGTTCCTCAGCACCAATTCCCCTAGCAGAATGAAGATTCTCATTCTCAGTTCCCCACGGAGCTTTCAGATATTCCCCAGCGGAGTTCTCCTCAAACAACGAAACAAGAATCCCCAGTAGATTGGCATACAACCCAAACTCCTGATTTCCCCAGTAGTATAGCTTCTCCCCACAGAGGTTGTAAAAAAGCTAGAAGACATACATACTCTTCAAATAGTGGTCCAGGATTTATTTTCCCCGACAGCCGTCAAAGATTTTATTATCTCCAGCTATCCGGGATTTATCTTCCTCAGCAAGACAGCTTATCAGCTTACATGTGCATACATTGCATTCATATATCATAAACATTGATAAAACACATATATTGCATCATACATTTCATGCAACATAACTTTGTGTTTCAGCTAATATTTTACCCTTTTTAGGATAAGATTAGCAAGCTTCGAATTCAAGAATCATGAAAACAGTTTACGAATGCTTCCCAACATGGATGTCAATCTATCGCTTGTTCAGATTCAACTTTTGAAAACAGTTTATGGATGCACCAAACACAGATGTTAATCTATTGCTTATTCAACTTCAAGGATCATGAAAATTTTTTACGGATGCTTCCCAACATGGATGTCAATCTATCGCTTGTTCAGATTTAACTTTTGAAAACAGTTTACAGATGCACAAAACACGGATGTTAATCTATTGCTTATTCAACTTCAAGGATCATGAAAACAGTTTACGGATGCTTCCCAACAAGGATGTCAATCTATCGCTTGTTCAGATTCAACTTTTGAAAACAGTTTACGGATACTCCAAACACGAATGTTAATCTATTGCTTATTCAACTTCAAGACTTTTGAAAACAGTTTACGGGTACTCCAAACACGGATGTTAATCTATTGCTTGTTCAACTTCAAGAATTTTGAAAACAGTTTATGGATGCTTCCCAACATGGATGTCAATCTATCACTTGTTCAGATTCAAACATTGAAAACAGTTTACAGACACTCCAAACACGGATGTTAATCTATTGCTTGTTCAACTTCAAGAATTTTGAAAACAGTTTACGGATGCTTCCAAACATTGATGTCAATCTATCGCTTGTTCAGATTCAGCTCTTGAAAACAGTTTACGGATACTCCAAACATGGATGTTAATCTATTGCTTGTTCAACCCAAGGATCATGAAAACAGTTTACGGGTGCTTCCAAACATGGATGTTAATCTATCGCTTGTTCAGATTCAGTTCACTAAAAACAGCTTACGGAAGCTCCAAACACGGATGCTAATCTATTGCTTATTCAGACCCCTAGCTCAGAGACGTTCCAGACCTGGATACCTTTCTGATACTCATTCTTTCACCTACAACATACAGTTCAATAAATATTCTTGGATGGCATCTTTAAGCCCATCTCCGACAAGATTCTGTCACATCTCCAAATGGCATCTTTAAGCCCATTACCTCAACTATGCTTTGACGAGTTCAAATTTATGGGTACTCTAGTGTCCAATCATCTTTTACCTTTAAGTCGCGAACGACAAACTTGCCAATCTAACGCTTCAGGTTCAAGAAGATTGAACAGGGGCAGCTGTTGTACCCCAAAATTTGCCCTCCCTTTTCTCACAAGAAATCACAACCCTAGGGTTTTCTCTGATTTTTAAAGATTGGCTCAGGAATCGATCAAACAGACTTTTCTTTGGCAGTAAATCAAGAATTAGGGTTTCTCTCGCATTTCTCAGAAGAAATTGAATCCACAGAAATTCAGTTTACTGTTACATTGTTTTCACACTTTTTTTTCAAGTTTGCTGAAAAGTTAACTAGTTGTTTCTCAAGACCTGATTCTCTGGGATAAGAGCTGAGACTCTTATTTGGAATATTAAGGCATTTGTTTGTTAATGGAACGAAACATTTATTTGTTAATGGAATGCTTGCTTTGTTTATGGGAATACACAACGTGTATGTTGATTGGAATGATGTTGCAAAGTTACGAGACTGCAAAGTTTTGGATTATTTGAGATTTAAGTTATCTGGATTAGAATTGTTGGAATGCAATTTCAATTATTTTGATTTGAGAATCTTAAATAATTAAGTAAAGATGCATGGAAGAATGGCAAGATATGTGACAATAGAAAAGTTTTATTGGATAAAGACCTTTTTATTCATTTCAAATATTGTTACAAAAATAATTTATTATTTTTGAATATTGTAAGTTTTTACAACTTATAGTATTTAAAAAAAATAAATGTTTACAATAAATGAAAAAAAGTCTATCTAATCTAAGCCTAAGTCTCCTAAGCTCCAGTGCTCCCATGCTCAAGGTCTCCGACTTCTACTTCTTTGTCACCGTCCAAGTTGCACCCACCTGCAAAAGACAAAGGAAAAGAAAATTAATACAAGAATTTTCAAATGAAAAAGAAAGAAAAAAAATCATCATTAAAAATTGCCGTCTGGAATCAAAATGCTTATTTTTCATCACGTTTTATTTTTCTCTTTGCAAATCACAAGAAGATTGCTCTTCTTGGTTCACAAAGAGAAAATTAAAAATACAAATTGAAAAATGCAAGCATACAAAGCAAGCTGAGTTTCTAATGCAACAGGCGCCAAAACTGTCAAAGCATAAGCCAAACTATTCCATTGCAACTGAACCAAAACATGGAAGCAAACTAAATGCAAGCATACAAATTTACAAAGGAAAACAGGCGCCAAACTGTCAAAGCATAGGTCAAACTTCACAAGCAAAGAACCTGCTGTAACAAACAGTAAGCAAAGTCCCAAACTGAGTTATAAAACAAATTGCCCAAACTGAGTTATAAAATAAATTGGATGCAAACTGTACAAATATGGCAAGCAGCATGAAAACAGAAAAATGCAGCAGGCAAAAGTAAACAGCAGGAAAACCAATTCACAAGCCAAAAGCTTGTCATAGTTTTTTTCCCATCATTTTCCAGACAGGGCAACTTTTTCAGAGTATAATAAAAAAAAAGCAAAAATGCTTGTTTTCATGGAGAGAGAAAGAGAAAAAGATATCACCTTGGGTGAGGTTTGACAGTTTGGCAAAAAGAGGCTGTCACAAAATAGTAAAAGGATATAAAACTATCAAACTGCTTAACAGTTGAAAAAGGAGAAAAAACACTTTGTAAAAAGGCCACAAAACTCTCCCAACCAAAAAACCTGCAAGTTACAAAACACCATAAACCTGCATAACAAAACTCACAAGTTTACCACAACCAAAAAGCTTGCTCAAACCACAAAGCCCAAACAGATCCTCAAACCTGCATAGCCAAGCCTGTAAAACTACAAGATTCCCAACCCTGTAACAGTTCCACAAACAAGCAAACTAAAAACTCAAAAATCCTGTTATCAAAAGTCCACAAACCTGCAGTCCCAAATTACAAGTCAAAAAACACCACAAACCTGCAGTTCCAAACTGCAAAACTACAAACTAAACCAAGCCTAGCAACCTGTTGTCAAACCTATACCAAACTGCAAACAAGCCAATTCCTAAACAGTTTCAAATAAAAGCCAAGTCTGAAACTCAAGGCTCCAAACCTGTCAAACAAAATTGCCCAACAAAACACCATAACAGTTTCGCAAACTAACATCAAAGCCAAAAACTATTATCCAAAGAAACCAAACAAATTTCAGAATAACCATCATCATCAATATTCAATATCAAAGAGAGAGGGAAGAGTTTTGGAAGCAAAAAGCAAAGTTTTTTCAGAATATTTCATCATCAAAATCAAGAAGGCAACAAGTTTCAGAGACAAATCATCATCAACAAAAACAACAGAAAATCAAAAGCTTCAGAATAATACATCATCATTAACCTTTAACATTCCAAGAAAGAGGAAGATAAAATTAGAAGAACATCAACAACAATCAGTTCCAGAACATCATCATCAACCAAGAGGAAGAGAGTTGCAACAACAATAACAGTTTCAGAACATATTCATCATCAACATTCAAAAAGAACAACAAAAAATAGATACCAGAAGCAAAAGTGCGTCCATCACATTTTCCCTCCGCCCCTAGCCTCCAAGGAGCGCCTCCGTCTCACCCTTTTCTCCTCTCTATTGTCTGCCCAAAAAATCCCCAAGGTACAATGTTTTTTCTCAAACTCTTGCTAAATCTCAGACATAATAACTATGGATTAAAAAATGAACTGAACATGTAAGCAAACAAGAACATAAGCAAGAACAGCGAAACTGTAAAATTCAGAGAGAGGACGTATCATACCCTTTTTGCCACCAAGACCTTTAAATGTTAGGAAGAGGATAGAGGTGAGAGGCGGCATTCCGGTAGCTAGGGTTTAGGAAGAGAATCAGATTGCATCGTGGCCTGAGAA
This sequence comes from Vicia faba, assembly GCA_948472305.1. NCBI lineage: Eukaryota > Viridiplantae > Streptophyta > Magnoliopsida > Fabales > Fabaceae > Vicia > Vicia faba. Next base: position 1,595,175,720 of record OX451737.1, on the reverse strand, counting down.
AGATGAAGAGGAATAAGGAGAGAGTGGCGCCACTGTACAAACAACAACACAAACCCTAATTCTGAAACCCCTAAAAATGTCACAAACTTGGCATTGGGCCTTCGCCCCATAAACCTCATCAAGCCCACGTTTTTTGCTAGCGCGCCTCCCCCATTTTCCATTTCTGACCCCTTTTGTTTCTATCTTTAGTTTTTGTTTGGGCCCAATTCTTAAACCCTTGGCCCATCATCATTTTTAAGCAAATTCTATTTGTTTTGTTTTAATTTCAATTAACTTGTTTTTTACTTTTGTTAATAATAAATAATATACTAAACTTTATTTTGTTAGTTTTATTTTTATTCTTTATTAATTAATCTTGTTTCGCATAATGAAAATACCAAAAAGAATTTCATTTGAGCTAATTAATTTTGTTTTCTTTAAACTCTTTTTGTTGATTAATAAAATACAAAAAAATAATATAAGTTTTATTTAATTAAATTTTCTTCTTTTAAACTTTTTTATTTACATAATTAATAAAACCCATACAAAGAATAATAATAATACTTAATCTTTCTTTTTTTTAGAATAGATTTTTATTTATACATGCATCTTATAATTTTTGATTTTCCTTATTTTATATTTTGTTATATTTTATATTGAATTGCGACAATTCGATTTGGTTGTAACACTTGATATTTGGACATTGTTATCCTTGTGAGATTCATCCCCATTTAAAATAATTTGTACCCCCATCCCCAGATACTTTTGTAATAGCTTAGAATTTTAATTCTCGCACTTTATGCTTTCAAATATGCCATGACTAAAGATTATGGTTTGTATGCGAAAATCTAAAATCAATTGCTAGATGACCTAATACAAGATCCAAATGCATGAAAATGACAAACACAATGCACACTTGCACCTCTAGGGTAACCTCGCTTGTTGCTTCGGAAAATGCAATCATGTCCCTCGAATATGAGACAATCTAGAAAATGCCCCTTCGATAAAAAAAGATCGTAGTCCCTCGATGTTGCCTTCGATAAAACGATCTCGTCCCTTAGAAAATTGCTAGAGCGTCTCACAAGTTGCTTTCAATGATTGTATGCGATGACCCGCGCCTGTCCCGTTTAACATCCTAACACAAGGTTGTTCACCAAATGCAATGGTGAAATAACACTGTCAAAAGGGTTAAAAACATAAGAAAGATGTTTGAGTAAAATAGGGTAGACAAACTCTTAGTTACTTGATCAAAAGCTTGCAAAACATCCTTGCTATTTTCAAAACACACTTCACAACACAATTCAAAACATTTCCCAAAAACAAACTTTCAAACATTGAAATATCTTTTCAAAAAGACAAACACCTTTGTATATATTCAAACAAGAATCATTACAAAGGTTGCCTAGACGATGGCCTCTTTTTCAAAGCATTTTCAAAACCACACACACAAAGCACCATTTCAAACAATTGAAAAGCAAAAGCAAGTGATCTAAAACGAGTAACTAAGAGCCCATGGAAAACCATGGATGAAAAGGGTGGTTTCACCTTCCCTTTTCATAATCTACCCCCCGAACCCAAGAAAACATCTCAAAGGTCTTTCCTGTGCTTTTTGACCTTTCCTTTGGATAAAATAAAAAGTCGGTGGCGACTCTTGCTAAACCGCACAATTGCAAACACAAACACAAAACCTCAAGTCAGTTGTCCCACCGTATCACACCGGGCTATGGAAGACACTGCTGTTATTGACCATTCTGGGGGGTACCCTAATGTCCCATTACTTGGTATTAGAGGGGGTATAACTTAAAAACCTTGTCTAGCATTGCGACAATTTGGTCGTGCTCGAAGAGATGGTCCCCATGAACTACTTCTCGAGGACATTGTATTCGACTATAAGGATAACGTTAAGGAGCATCGCCGGAGGTTCATACGAGCTTGGGGCATGGTATACAGATCTGACCCCAAAGAGTTGGGACCAAAGACTTCCCTTCCTATGCAGCCTTACCTCCAATGGGTCCGAGCTCGTGCCCAGAAGCTTATGATGCCTTATGAGGCCGTGTTACCAGTGATTATGGAGCCCACTAATGGAGAAGGTATTCCTTACACGGTTCTCTATCCTTACATGTCTATTGATCCTGGGGAGTTACAAAGGTCTTGGATTCAGCTGAAGAATGAGCGGGATACTTACCGGGAATAGTACCATGAGCAATAAAGGAAGATTTTGAAGCTCACTAGGCAGCTCGAGGAAGAAAGAGTGATCAATGACTATATCAACACAAAGAGGAAGCGTCTATGGGACTTTTGATTTTGCTTTTTCTAGTTTTAGATTTTTTTATCTACTTATTTTGTAAAGCCTTAAAGGCATTTTGAACCTTCAAAGTTTAAGCTAATAAAGTTCTGTTTATTTTGGTTTGCAAATTTAAATCTCCCAAAGTCTTTGAAATCATTACATGCGCATCCCATTATCATGCACATCATTACAGGTACCCCTACAGGTTTCTCATCTTCTTCGCTGTTTATTTCAGCACAAATGTCTTCCGATCAAGCCATCAAAGATCTTCAGGGGCAAAACGCCCAATTCCAACAGATGTTCATAAGTCTGGCTAAAGGGAAAGAGGATCTGAAAACCCTTATTCTGAAAGAGAAGAAGAAGAAGAAGAAGGTCGGTATTCTGAATATGGGTAGAAGGTTTGGAGAAAGGTTGAAGCATCAAACTGATCTGACCTCTTCGTCCAAGGAAGGGGAGAACCAAGAAAGGGAAAAGGACCCTAGTCCTGCAGCTTCTAAAAACGATACTAATTACGATGATGAGCAATATGCTCCTGCCGAGGATAGGTACAAGCAGCTAGAAGACCGTCTGAGTGCTATGGAAGTTCAGAAGATACCTGGTTTGGATTTCGGAGAATTGGGACTGGTATCAGGAGTGGTCATCCCTCATAAGTTCAAAGCTCCAGTTTTTTCCAAGTATGATGGAGTGTCCTGCCCAAAACTCATCCCCGCTCTTACGTCAGGAAAATTCAGCCCCACACCGCTGATAGGAATTTGTGGGTGCACTTCTTTCAAGATAGTCTATCAGGGACTCAACTTGAATGGTTCTATCAGTTGGAGGGGGCCAGTGTCCGAAACTGGGAAGATCTTGCTGCTGCTTTCTACAAGTAGTATCAGTATAATGCCGACCTTGCTCTCACTTGTACTCAACTCCAGAGTATGTCCATGGTTGCAGGTGAAGGCTTTAAAGACTATGCTCAGAAGTGGAGAGACTTGGCTGGAAGAGTCCAACCCCTGTTGTCTGATAGGGAGTTGGTTGAAATGTTTCTAGGGACGCTATCTAGTCCATTTTTCAATCACTTGATCGGCAGCTCGTCATCTGGTTTCACTGAGTTGATTTTGACTGGAGAAAGAGTGGACACTGGCATTCGAAGTGGTAAAATACAAAAGGATGCCTCTTCGAGTTCGGTAAAGAAGCTTTTCACTGGTAAGAAGGAAGCTAGTGCAGTCTATGGCCCGAGGGGCCAGAGCAGATCTAAACACCGTCAAAGGGTAAATGTTGGAGTGATACCAAGGCCCGCAGTTGCTCCACAATGCAACAATCAACAAAGGGTGGAAAGAACACAACGACAGTTTACCCGCATCAACATGACTTTGGCTGAAGTTCTGCCTCATCTGTTAAAATCCAACTTGGTAACCTTGAGAAAGGCTCCCAAGAATCCAAACACTACTTCTCCCAGATACAATCCCAACGTGCGGTGCGCCTACAACTCTGAATGTCCTGGCCATGATACAAATGATTTCTGGGCTCTGAGAAACAAAGTACAAGATATGCTTAAAGCTAAGGAGATAGAGTTTGATGCTCCAGAAAAGCCGAATGTTATAACTGCTCCCATTCCCAAACATGGTCGTGGAGTTAATGCTGTTGACACTGACTTGTTTATGACCTCTATTGAAGAAATTTCTACTCCTCTTATGACTGTTAAGAAGAATTTGCTGTTGGACGGTTTATTTCCGGGTTATGGTGAAGGTTGCCACATGTGTTCGACTCTACCTTCCGGTTGTTGTTTGTTGAAGTCAGGTGTTCAACGCCTGATGGATAATAAAGAAATTTTGTTTGAGAAGACTATGATTCCGTTTGTTCCAAATGAAGATGTGGCCATTATAACCATATCCGCCAATCCTTCCAAGGTTTCCTCGAGAAAACCTGTTAGGATTACACCTGTTCCAAGAATTGCTCCACTAATAATCACTGTTCCTGGTCCCATCCCGTACACCTCATATAAGGTTGTCCCATGGCATTACGGTGTTGATGTGTATTATCATGGTATTAAGCAAGATCTGAAGAATGAAGAAGCTGATACTGATGTCAGTAATATTGTCGGGACTAGTAAGGTTACCCGAAGTTGATGGGTCTTCTCTCCCGAGATTTCCCTGAAGACTCTCATCAAGCCTACTATTATTCTAACTACTGCTCCAACCAGCACTCCTGACATTTCCCTTGTTCCTACTCCAGTTATTACGCCTGCTACTATTCCTATTCTTACTCTAGTTATCACCCTTGTTGCTGAGCCATCTGGGACTTGGGGAAAAGAAATTATAGGTGAGCCTGCCCGGACGGAGGCACCTAAGAAAATTGTTGTGGAAGCCTCTAAACAAGAAATAAAGGAAATACTGAAGATTATCAAGAAGAGCGACTACAATATGGTCGAGCAGCTGGGGAAGACCCCGTCAATGATCTCCATGTTGTCCCTGCTATTGTGTTCTAAGGCCCATGCGAAGGCTTTGATTGCATTTCTCAAGACTGCGCATGTGCCGCAGGAAACTTCCGCAGATCAGTTCAAAGATTGTGTGGCCAGCCTGACTGCTGACAATGGGCTGGGTTTTTCAGATGCGAATTTAACACCAAAAGGAAGAAATCATAATGATGCTCTCCATGTCTCGATCGAGTGCAGGGGCACTACTATGGCCCATGTGATGGTGGATACAGGGTCCTCACTAAATGTTCTGCCAAAGAAAGCGTTAGACCGTCTGGATTGTGAAGGTTTGATTCTAAAGCCGAGTAACATTGTGGTAAGGGCTTTTGATGGATAAAAAAGAATGGTGCACGAGGAGGTGGACATCCCTGTCAAAGTGGGTTCTCAAACCTTTGGGTCCACCTTCTACGTAATGGATATCAGACCGTCGTATTCTTGCTTGCTGGGTCGTCCTTGGATTCATAAGGCTGGGGCAGTTACTTCCACACTCCATCAAATGCTGAAATATCCGGTGAAGGGGAAGATTGTCACAGTGCAAGGTGAAGAAGAGTATATGGTGAGTCATCTCAATTCCTTCCACTATGTAGAGATGGATGGGGAATTAATAGAAACTCCTTGTCAGAATTTCGAAGAGGTCCCTCAGTTCTCGGCATCAACTGAAGTTACTACCGGCAAACCTCCGTTGAAGATGGCTTCTCTCAAAGACACCAGGTTTGTGGTTGAAGAAGGTGGGTGTACCAATTGGGGTCAGATCCCTGATTTCACTCACAAAACTGAAAATTTTGGTTTGGGCTTTACTACATGGGCTCAAAGGGCTGTTAGGCACGCACGGATTAGAAGACCTCCTCTACACATCAACAATATGGGAGTTAATGCAATTGAGGATAGTGAAGAAGATTCAGACATCGACAGATGGATCTACCCAACAACCAACGATGGACTGAATAACTGGACGACGAAGGACTTCATACCTGTTTCTTGTATTCCGCAGTAATTGACTTTTGTTTTAAGATTTGCAATAAACAGTTTGAAACTTTACGGACCGGTGCCTTGCCCGAGGCACCTTGGCTTTGCTTGTGAGGGCTATTATTTGTCATTTCATATATCATCAATAAATCATTGGACGTTTCTTGCATTATAAATTTTGCGCTCTTGGTTTTTCTTTTCTGTCTCTCACTTTATCAAAACAGCTATTCTCTTACACACACTCACGTATCATAATGCAGATCCATATCCATTCTGGATCCCATTGATAATGACTCTGCTACTTCCAGTTATGACTTCAAAAATCCGATCAACCAAGCCGAGGACGAAGGTGAGGATGATTGCGAGGTGCCTAGAGAACTTGCTAGACTGTTACAGCAGAAGAAAGGGCCATACAGCCTCATGAAGAGCCAGTTGAGTCAGTGAATTTGGGTACAGAGGAAGACAAGAAAGAGGTTAAGATAGGTGCGAATCTGGAGCCTAGTGTCAAACAACGGTTAATACAGATGCTACACGACTATGTTGAGATCTTCGCCTGGTCCTATGAAGACATGCCTAGTTTAGAAACTGATATTATGGTACATCGCCTGCCGACCAAAGAAGACTGCCCTCCGATAAAGCAGAAGGTTCGCCGTATGCGCCCCGAAATGTTAGAGAAAATAAAAGCAGAGGTCATGAAACAGTTCGACGCAGGGTTCTTAGCTGTCACTTCTTATCCGCAGTGGGTTGCCAACGTTGTTCTGATACCTAAGAAGGACGGTAAGGTACGGATGTGTGTGGGCTATAGAGATCTGAACAGGGCAAGTTCCAAGGATGACTTCCCACTTCCTCACATTGATGTTCTAGTTGACAACACCGTGCAACACAAGATCTTCTCTTTCATGGATGGTTTTTTTGGATACTACCAGATCAAGATGGATCCTGAGAACATGGAGAAGACAACCTTCGTTACACAGTGGGGCACCTTCTATTACAAGGTAATGCCTTTTGGGTTGAAGAATGTTGGGGCAACTTATCAGCGTGCCATGGTCGCTTTATTCCACGATATGATTCATCACGAGATCGAGGTTTATGTTGATGACATGATAGCCAGGTCCTAGACTGAGGAAGAGCACCTAGATCATCTCCAGAAACTATTTGACAGGTTGAAGACGTACAAGCTTAGGTTGAATCTGAACAAGTGTACCTTCAAGGTAAGGTATACTAAGCTTCTGGGTTTTATTGTCAGTGACAAAGGTATTCAGATAGACCCCGTAAAAGTAAAAGCCATACAAGATATGCCGGCTCCCCGCACAGAAAATGAAGTTAGAGGTTTCTTGGGATGTCTGAATTACATTGCCAGATTCATTTCACATCTGACTGCTACTTGTAAGCCAATCTTCAAGCTGCTGAAGAAAGATCAAGTGGTAAAGTGGAATGATGAATGCAAGACCGCTTTCGAAAGAATCAAGGAATACCTTCAAGAACCACCAATTCTGATTCCTCCAGTTGAAGGAAGACCTTTGATATTATACTTGACAGTGCTAGACAATTCAATGGTGTGTGTTGGGGCAGCATGACGAGTCTGGTCGAAAAGAGCACGCCATTTATTACCTTAGCAAAAAGTTTACCGACTGTGAGACTCGATACTCATTACTCGAGAAAACTTGTTGTGCTTTGGCATGGGCTGCTCGCCGACTGAGACAGTATATGCTGACTCACACTACCTTGTTGATATCAAAGATGGATCTGATCAAGTATATTTTCGAGAATCCCTCCTTATCCGGAAGAATAGCAAGATGGCATATGATCTTGACCGAGTACGACATCCAATACACAACCCAAAAAGCAATTAAGGGAAGTGTATTGGCAGATCATTTGGCGCATCAGGTCGTGGATGACTACCAGTCCATGAATTTCGAGTTCCCGGATGAGAATATCATGTTGATAACCGACTGCGAAGAACCTGGACCAGATGAAGGATGCGAGGAGGGGTCCCGATGGTCTATGTTTTTTGATGGAGCCTCGAACGCGTTGGGTAATGGCATTGGCGCTGTAATTATATATCCCGGGGGCTGTCATACTCCATTACCGCCCGATTATGTTTTAACTGCACCAATAATATGGTGGAGTATGAAGCGTGTATCAGGGGTCTTAGAGCTGCTATTGACCTGAGAATTAAGTTCTTGAGTGTATTCGGAGATTCCGCTCTGGTGATAAGTCAGATCAAAGGCGAGTTGGATATGAAGCACCCGAATCTTATTCCTTACAAAGAGTATGTACTGACATTGCTCCCACACTTCGAAGAGATAACCTTTGAACATTTCCCAGGAGAGGAGAACCTGTTGGCGGACATGCTAGCTACCATGTCTTCTATGTTCAAGGTTAGGTGGGACAATGAAGCTCCCCAGATTACCATTGAGAGGTTGGATGAATCCGCACACTACTGTGAGATCGACACCGAAGAGGTAACAGACAAACCCTGGTTTCACGAGGTAAAGAGGTATCTTGAGGCTCAAGAATACCCCGAGGGGGAATCTTTTAATGATAAGAAGTTTCTGAGAAGGTTCGCTGCAAAGTTCTTCATCAGTAATGGAATCCTCTATAAGCGTAACCATGATTCAACCTTACTGTGATGTATGGACAAGAGCGAGGCAGAAAGAATCATGGCAGAGTTACATGAAGGTACCTTCGGAACCCATTCTAGTGGACACACCATGGTGAAGAAAATCCTACGAGCAGGATATTACTGGTCCACTATGGAAGCCGATTGTTATCAGCATTCTCGAACCGATCATAAGTGCCAAGTATATGCTGATAAGGTGCACGTACCTCTGGTTCCACTGAATGTTTTGACAACTCCTTGGCCCTTTGTAATGTGGGGAATCGACATGATCGGCGAGATCAGACCTACTGCGTCTAACGGGTATCGCTTCATTCTAGTAGCCATTGATTATTTTACAAAGTGGGTTGAGGCAGCTTCCTTTGCTACAGTAACCAAGAACGTCGTGGCGCGATTTATCCGACATAATTTGATTTGTCGATATGGTGTACCAGAGAGGATTATTACTGAAAATGGTTCGAATCTCAATAACACGATGATCACCGAGCTCTGCAAATAGTTCAAGATTCAGCATCATAACTCTTCTCCCTACCGGCCGAAGATGAATGGCGCTGTTGAAGCGGCTAACAAGAATATCAAAAAGATTGTGCAGAAGATGACGGTGACATACAAAGACCGGCACGAGATGTTACCATTTGCTCTTCATGGCTACCGTACCTCAGTACGGACATCGACAGGGGCAACACCCTACTCTTTGGTGTATGGCATGGAGGCAGTCCTACCCATCGAAGTCCAGATACCCTCTCTCAGGATTATGAAGGATGCGGGTTTGAACGAATACGGCTGGATCCAAACCCGACTTGATCAACTGAACCTGATAGATGAAAAGAGACTTACTGCTATCTGTCATGGTCAGACGTATCAAAAGTGAATGATCAAGGCCTTTAACAAGAAATTCAGACGTCAAGAATATCAAGTCGGGGATGTAGTGATCAAACGCATCATACTACTGCAAGGTGATCCCAGGGGCAAATGGACCCTCACATATAAAGGGTCATTTGTGGTTAAGAACATTTTTTTCGGGAGGAGCTATGATTCTAACTACCATGGATGGTGACGACCTTCCTCACCCCGTCAATGCAGACATAGTGAAAAGATACTATGCATAATCAAATACCCGCTAGGTTGACTGGCCTAGGCAAAAATAAGGGCTTCCCGGCGAACCAAAAGGGTTCGGGCAAAAGTAAGGGATGAAAATGAAAAAAACTGTACACCCGGCAAGTCGAAAACCTGAAAAGGCGACTTGGGAAAAAAAGGGTATCCTGGTGGATTGAAAATCCGAAAGGGCGGTCCAGGAAAAAATTAGGGATTAAAGCGTAACACTATGTCTCATTGGATCATCTTGCAACCAGACTTCGGTATCGACTATCAAGTTCAGACGACGCTAATCAATCTGATCCACTTTCAGCCAAGAAGCAAAGTGATGAGACACTTGAAGATATAAGGGCAATATCATAGTTGGAACCCAATTGGATTGTTTCACATAGTTGTTTTATTTCTTTTATACAAATTGTAATTTCTTTCGGCGGCGTTCTCTTACTGGGACATCAGCCTCCTTGTACAAAACGCCTATTACAGGCCAACTTCAAAAATCAATACAATTCATTTTCACAAGAAATTTCAACTTGTTTTTTCTTTTTCTGTGTTGTTTTGCAAGAACGTCCAATGATTCACTTTTGATATATGAATTTGAAAATAATGGTTGCTCATAAATATTTACATAAGAAACAAAAGACGATTACTCGTAATTCCAGGAACAAGGACAAACAAGAAGTGCCCAAACCTAACAGTTACTCTGCCCATCAGGTACAAGGATAGAGCCAACTTGAGAATATGAGAAATGGTACATACACTCCCCATAGAGTAAAAGGTATCCAAAGACAATGATGTAAGCTTTCCCGAGCAGGACACAACTCTCCCCAGCTGAGGTTCACCATCGCGAGTGAGTCAGTAAATTGTTCCCCAAGCAGAGTTTATTTCTCTCACATGCAGAAATTCAATCTTCAACAGAACTCATTATCATCAGTAATGGAAATTCATCCCCGTTGGAGTTTATTTCTCCAAATCAGCAGATCTACCAACAGAGTATCTCCTCTCCAACAGAGTTATTCCCCCGTAGAGTTATCCTCAAATAGGGTCTCTTCCGGCAGAATATTCACCAGCCAAGGGGCAAATCCCCAACATAGTCATCTTTGTTCACCATCCCCAGCAGAAGTAGAGGAACTATGTTTTTTACAACAGTCAAGAATACCATTTCTCATACTCTCCAAACAGCAGTCAAGGATTTATTTTCCTGGACTCAATTTATTACATCAGCATTTCATATTCATACATCATGACATGTGCATGCATTACATATAGCATGGTCTCATTTATTTTGAGAAACATCATCATACAATGCATCTCATGCATCGCACATAACTAACCTTGTATTTCTTTCAGAAAAGACAGTTATTACCAACAATTTCCAGCAGGCCCATGATCAACACTCGAAGCTAAACAGAGTAATCATCGGCGCGACAAGAACAACCTTACCCAGATTCCCTCTGCAGTTTTACCCAAACTCATTCCGAAACAACCCTACTATCCAAGCTTTCACCTCGAAGTAACCCTCCTATCCAGGTTCCTTCTCACAGCCCTACTATCCAGGCTTTCATACCGAGGTAACCCTACTATCCAGGTTCCTTCTCACAGCCCTACTATCCAGGATTTCATATCGAAGTAACCCTACTATATAGGTTCCTTCTCACAGCCCTACTATCCAGGCTTTCATATCGAAGTAACCCTACTATCCAGGTTCCTTCTCACAGCCCTACTATCCAGGCTTTCATATAGAAGTAACCCTACTATCCAGGTTCCTTCTCACATCCCTACTATCCAGGCTTTCATATCGAAGTAACCCTACTATCCAGGTTTCTTCTCATAGCCCTACTATCCAGGCTTTCATATCGAAGTAACCCTACTATCCAGGTTCCTTCTCACAGCCCTACTATCTAGGCTTTAATATCGAAGCAACCCTACTATCCAGGTTCCTTCTCAAGCCCTACTATCCAGGCTTTCATCCCGAAGTAACCCTACCATCCAGGTTGCTTCTCATAACCTTACCATCTGGGTCCTGCCTCTCTTATCCCCAGACAGCAGTCCACAACACTGTAAGACCGGGACCCGATCAAACACGATTGGTTTCACATTTTCCCAGTAAGTCGCGGTACCCCGACCAAACACACAATTCACTTCCGCTTCCCAAACCGGAATTATTCCCCAGTAGAGTAACAGACAATTGAAGCTCCTAAAACTCTATTTCTCTCAAGACAGAGACAAGCATTCCCCAACGAAGTCCTCCTCAACAACAGGTATACAAGATCTCGCAAAGGAATCTCTTATGTGATTGACACCTCTTCGGATGGCATCTTTAAGCCCATCTTCCGTCATCGACTTCCGAATGGCATCTATAAGCCCATTCCCGATATCGCAAGTCAAGTATCACTTCATGCGAGTGCAAATTTCTGGGCACTCTAGTGTTCGATCATCTTCTACCTTCGGATCACGAAAGGCAGACGAGCCAATCTACATACTTAGGTTTAAGAAGATTGAACAGGGGCAGTTGTTGTACCCCAAAATCCCCCCCCCCCATATTTCTCAACACATGGCAAGTGAGGTCGCCAAATTGCTCAAGGAAGTTCAAGAATTGACCAGACAAACTCTCTCTTAAGGCAGTATACCTCAAATTAGGGTTTCCATATTCATCAAGATGTGTGAACCAAAAAGGAATCAAATTCTCACCATTGTACTAATATGTTCTCAAGATCATCCATGTCATGTTTCAAGCCTGGCAGAAGAAGTTTGCTCAGTCAATTGCTCAAATGCCTGAAAATCAACTGTGCTAGGTCAAAAGTGAACTGTGGCCCACATATAGTAAAACTTCAATATTTTTGGTCAAAATCCTCATTTTGAAGTATTATTCATCATTTTATCAAGGGTTGATCACGATTCCTCAAGTATTGCTCACAATTCATCAAAACCCAAAAGTTGCTAAATTAGGGTTTTGTAGGGAAAGTCAACTCAACTTTGACCAAGCATAACTTTCTCATACTTTGTCAGAAATGACCTATCCAAAGCTCATTTTTAAGAGGATGAAATTCTCAAAAATTCATATTCATATCCCAAGTTCATAATATGCACTCACAAAAAGATATGAATTTTGACATTATAGGTCATTTTGAAAAGTCAACAAAAACACCTTTTAGGTCAAAGCATCATACATGAACATGGAAGACTCAATTGAGATGATACTAACAGGGTTGCTTAGGGGATATCCTAAGCTTTCTAAAAAGTCCAAGAACACCTCTCTAGGGTCAAAATTGAGAGAGTTATGCATTGGCCAAGTTGACCTTTTTTGCAAAATTGCTAAAAGACAAATGTGCTCAAATTTAGATTTTTTGTCAAATGAGCCTAGTTTTTCATGATTGAATCTTTCTTATGACATGGTCCACGATCTAAATCATCACCCACACACCTTTTTCTTTATTTATTTATTTTATTTTGATTTTTATCATTTAAAAGTCAAATTAAATCAAATAAATAGCAAAAAATATGAAAAATTTGTTTTGTGATCAGATTTTGGGTCGAATCAAATCCAATTATGCTGGAAAATAACATCCAAAACGTGCAAAAAAAATTGAACCAAAATTGGCATGATTTGGCTTGATATAGAAAGATATCATACAAAGATAAAGACCAAATCAAATCTTCATAATGGACCAAGATTCAACTCGTTTTTGTTGACCTAATATGTTGCACTACATATACATAACATAGCCAAGGCAAGAGGAAGAGGTTAGAAGTCGTGCATAGTCAAGAACCAAACTGAAAAAATTCAAGAAAAAGTGGTGATCCAATTTCCATCCTAGAGGCCAATTCAAGCCATTCTCACAATACCAACAGACTCCTGGACATCTCTAGAAGGGATTTCAATCAATTGCAAGCTTTCTCACGCCTGGAATCATAAGTACAGAGGCCACGGTTTATCTCAAAATTTTGATCTCGTTTTCATTGATTTACACATCATTAGCACGTTTGATTCATATATTCTTGTTTATCATTGAGTTTGCAAGCTTTTGGTAGTGTTTAATTGTGTTTTTAGTACAGGAATCAAGAGATGCCATAGTTAGGGTTTCGTGTTCTTGTTTAGGGTTTTACAATGCAGAAAAGATTGGGCGTTAATTCTGGTACCATGATGCTCGTGAGGATGAGACGAGTTGATTGGTACCAGCCACGGTCATTTATCTTAAGCATATGCAATTTTTGAGATGCACAGGTCTGTACCTACAGTAAGGTGTCTGTAGGTAAAAGTATCTTGGGCTAAAGCGACGGAGAGAGGAAGAAGAAGCTGACGGGGCAACATGTGATTCGCTTATTTGAATTTCGCGTGCTGGACTGGATCCACTAGCTTGTTTTGCATATTATATTCTGTTTTTATGTTACTTACAAGTTAACACACTAACTCAGATGGCTGGGGCGAAGGCCTTTGATGCACACGTCCTGGGTTCGATCCCAAGCGTGTGCATTTTATTATTTTCTTGCTTATTTCAGGTGGATCTCATGCAATACAGTAGCATACGCCTACCATATACCCTTGTGTTCCACCATCAAATTCATCAGCCAGGTGGATCCAACGTTCATGTAGCAAGAGGTCTACCATGCTCCTCAAGTTAACGCGTGTACTGGATCAAACAAAGTCAAACAGGCCTTAGCCTTGTTGGGCCCAGAAATTCAGTTTCCACCCCCCTTTTTAGCAATACCACCAGGCCCATTTACTTCTTTATTTCTTTTCTCTATTTTATTCTTTATTCTTTTAATTTTCTCTATTTATTTTAATTCACAAATTAATCTATTTTCCATAAAATCATAAAATCAAAAAAATCAAAAAAATTAGAATTCGACTTTTTTAATCAAAATTAATTTCGTTAGTTTAATTTAATTTAGTGTTAACTTAGGGAAATTTTAATTTATTTTTGCAAATAAAATCAAATAGAAATTAGGTTAAAATTATTGATTTAATTCTTTTAGTTTTCTCAAATAAATAAAAATACAAAAAATAGGTTTTTTTAGATTGAATTAATTTATCTTTTTTCTTAATTAAAATTAATTAGTTGTTAGGTCTTCTTTTTATTTAACTATTTTATTATTTTCTTAAAACATGACAAAAAACATTTTTTTAATCAATCGCGAATAGGTCTAGTCAAGGGTCAAAACCCTAATCGCCCCATATTTAATTCGTCACGCGTTTATTATTTTTGCCAATATTTTTGTAACTGTTCATGGTTTGTAATAGTTTAATTTAGGGCTTTTTAATTATCGCTTTTTTCCCGGGTTTTTGGCTATGTAATTAATCCCCCACCCGAAGCCTTGTAATAGTGTAGATTTACTTTCTCGCATCTTAATTTCTACAAATATTTAATTGATTAGATGTATGCTAATAGGATTGTATGACAAGAATGCATGACAAATTAAAACGGTTAGAAAACCCTAATGTGCAAAGATAAATAATTGAAACCAATCACTCGCACATATCACTCTTAGGGTATACTCTCACTTCGGTTGCCTTCGGTAAACGATCATTAAGCATAAGGTGTCTTAGTGGTTGCCCTCCTGTCCAAAAAAGATCAAACGTCCCGTTCGAACGTTGCCTCAGAAGTGTTACCTCGAATATGATCTTAAGACTATAGGGTTATTACTAAGATGTCCTAACATTGCTTTAGTGATCGTACGTCCCTTTCATATTGACCCTTACAACTCCAACGACGATGCTACCTATTTCTAAATAGTGGGATAACGCTGTCTAAAGGAAACAAGAATAGAAACGATCTTTTTTCGAGTAGGTAGATGCTAGTAGGTACTTGCTCAAATTAAACTTCTCACACTTACAATTTTCAAACAATTTTCAAAAACAACTTCGTCACACCTTTGAGGACTGATAGAAGGGTTATCACGAAGTCAAACTTTTCAAAAACAAAGCACATACACAAGCAATTTTAAAAAGATGAGAAAGTACCTAAGAGCCCATGGAAAACCATGGATAGAAAGGGTGCTAACACATTCCCTTTCTATAATCTACCCCCCGTACTCAGAATATCTCGAAAAAGGATTTTTTGTGTACTTTTTCCTTTCCGTTTGGATGAAATAAAAGTCGGTGGAGACTCTTGCTTACCGCGACATTTTGCGAACACAAAACGCAAAATGCAAACCAGCATTCAAACAGACGGTTCTGCCACCGTATCACACAACCCACTCATTTCTATTTACTCACAAATCATATCCAAACTTCAGCTCATCAAACATCTTCCTCTCAAAACCTAAAACCTTCCAAACCCTAAAAACACCTTACCCATGGCTTCAAGGCAAAAACGAAAGGTGTCAGCTTCAGAGAAAGGGAAGAAAAAGGTTGGTTCATCCTCTGAGAATCCATTAATCTCAACTCTCACCGAAGAACAAGAAGCAAGATTTATAAAGGATTTTCAAAGAAAGATAGTGTCCACTCCTAAATATGGTATGCTATCATCCTATCCCCAGGAATGTTTTTCTTTTCAAAATGATTTAACTGCATATGGACTAGAACCATTTATTTCATCATTTGGTCCATATTATCTGGATCTGGTAAGAGTATTTTTCAGCAATTTGACTCCTCACAAAGGCAAGATGGTTACATATGTGTTGGGTACAAGAATCTTTCTAACCCCTGAGATTGTTGGTAAGATTCTACATATTCCCTATACTGGAAGCTCTTTGTATGACACTGAAAATGAGGCATGGGATAGGAAAAAGGAATTTTATTACAACATTGGTGTGATACAGTGGGAGAAATGACTTGAAGGTTTTGTGTTTGATCGCAAATTTTGCGGTTAGCAAGAGTCACCATCGACTTTTCTTTTATCCAAAAGGAAACGTGAAAAAGCACAGGAAAGATCTTTGAGATTATTTCTTGAGTTCGGGGGGTAGATTATGAAAAGGGAAGGTATTAGCACCCTTTTCATCCATGGTTTTCCACGGGCTCTTAGTTACTTGCTAGATCACTTGCTTTTTTGTTTGAAATTATGCTTTGTGTGGTTTTTGAAAGTATTCTATAAAGAAGCCATTGTTCAGGAAAACTTTGTAATGATTCTCGTTCGTAAGAATGTATACAAAGTGTTTGATCTTTTGAAAAAGTTTTCAAGTTTGTAAGATTTTTTGAAAGTGTGGGTGTTTGTTTTGAAAATAGCAAGGATGTTTGTTTTGAAATGGAGCAAGTAATTAGGAGCATTCTACCTACTCAAAAGTCTTTCTTGTTCATTTTATTTTCCTTTGACATTGTTATCTTACCATTAATTTGGTAAGTAACCCTATCTTTGGGTGTGAACGGGATGGGCGTGGGTCATCGTATAACCATGATTAGCAATGTTGCAAGGTATCTTAGCATTCTCTCTTAGGGACCAAGATCGTTTGAAAGGCAACTTAGATAGCATCATCGAGGGACTATGATCTTGTATTTATTTTATTTTGCTAAGATACCTCACATGCGTATTATGGACATTTTGTAAAGGCAACCAAGTGGATTTACCCCAGGGGTGTTTATGTGCAAGTGTATTGTTTTCATGCTTGATTTTGTCTTGAATTAATATTTTCTAAGTATTGGTTTTAGTCTTTCCATACAAACCCTAATTACTAGCATGTTATGTATAGAGCGGAAAATTACGGAATTTAAAGTTACTATGCTATTACAATACTTGTGGGAAGGGGGTGTAGAAATTGTAAATGGGGATTGCAAGAAAATAAACCTAATTAATCTATTACAACCATATTGAATTGGTATCACTGTACAAGAATTTAAATGAATATAAAGTACAAAAATGAATAAATGTACAAGAATATAAGTATGAAGAAAATAGATATTTTTGTTTGGATTTTTTAGGAAAAGGGAGTTTGTTTTAACCTAATTAATTAAAGAAAATAATTAATTAAAATAATAAAAGTAAATATAGTTTTACTAGGAAAAGAAACTAATAAAACCCTAATTCATTAATTGATTAAAAGAAAATAAGTTTGTAAGAAAAGTATTTTTTATTTTTATCTTGAAAATAAATTAAAGTATTACAAAATATTTTTTGGCCTTTTTTATATCAAAAAAATATATTTTAATTGGTGTAAAAGAAAATAACTAAAACCTATTTTTAATTAAATTTACAAAGATAAATAGTAAAACAAATAAAGTATTGATTAAATAAAAATAATTTTTTTTGAGAAAAATAAATAAACTATGTCAATCTAATATTTTTGTATTTTTTATGATTTTTTAATTTTAGAAAATATATAAGAAAATAAATAAAATGAAAATAAGAAAATAAAATAAAATAGGGCCAGGGGTGTGTAAATGAAACAAGGGGGTTAGCCAGCAAAAACAAAAATAATCAAGGCCCAAGGAGGCCCAACGCCTGCAAAAAAAGAAATCAGAAAATGACAAAATATGAAAAAAAATCAAAAGGATACCACTGGGGCTCGAACCCAGGTCCCAAAGGTTACAAGCGCGCGCTTCTACCACTGGGGTGGCTATACATCTGTTAACATAAGAAAAACAATAATTATATGATACAAAATGCGTCCTGATTTACACTTCATCTTTAACCTCCAGCCAGACCAATTATAACTTGTTCATTTCTCAACAGAAATGAAAAATGTAAACATGAATCTTGTAGCAAATTTCCTCACGGTTTCAGAAATGTAAAGCATTAAAACTATAGATCAAAGATAAGCATGAATTCATTACCTCTAATCTGAACCCTAAAAATCTTAGAAACTTAAATCTTAAAATTCTCTAAGCTCAAGCAAAATTAATGGAAACTATGGACATGGTTAGCTTTAGGGTAATGATATCTACATGTTTCATTCACAAATAAATCATTGATGATGCCTGTATGAAAAGTTCCAAAGTTATAAAACTTACCTTGCAAGAGGGTATCAGGTTTGAAGTTTGAGCAGCTTTCAAGGAGTTCCAATGGTTGGGTTAGCTTCCTCAAGTTCCCAGGAAGCCAATGGAATGCTTATCTTGAGCTGAAAGTACCTGAGGAGTTCTGGAGAAGTCCAAGTGCAAAGCTCTATTTTTGAAAATGAAGGATGGTGTTAATGGTGTTACAGTTCTGTAGCCGGGTGTGGGATCAATTCTAAATGATGTTTAGAAGCTTTAGAAACCAAAAGGCTTGAAAACACACGAGGGAGTTATGAGTTTCAAGTTTTTGGTCAGTTTATGTGAAAATGGAGGTATGAGATGTGATTCTGAGCTCTTGGTGTTTTCAGGGCTTAAGAATTTGTCTTTTTTTGTGGAAAATGGTTTGTATATCTATAAGCAAAAGGTCTTGAGTGCATTGGAAAGTCAAAAGTACAAGTTACAAGCTTTTGGCTAGGTTACTTGATTTTGAAGAAAAGAGGGAAACCAAGTTTCAATGTGTAGTACAAGCACGGGCTGGGTGATTGTAAGTATCTAAACCATTTCTCATGTGTTATGAGACATGTATGATCAGAAGAGAACAAGTGAAAGGCTCAAGAACAAGTTTTGTGTAAAAAAACACTTTATTGAAATGGCAATTAACACTTTCTTCCAAAAATGGATATAAAGCATGTCCATGCATTGAATGCTTGAAATGAGACCTCTAATAGCCGTGCAAGCAATTAATTATGGAGTGCCTAACAAGTTTGAGGCCTGCAAGGTAGATTTTATGCAACACAACTTTGAATTTGAATTTTGTTCATCACAAAATGCCTTGTAATTCGAGTGATAAAACCCTAACTTCATCTCTTCGATTCTCCCTACTGAAGAATGATCTCAAGGAGTTCTTGGACATTTTGGAAAGCTTGCAATGTTCTCTACAACCCATATTTTATTTTCTTTTGAATATTCCCATTGGAACTATATGAAAAAGTGCCATGAAGTTGGGTTAAAATCCTCACCAAATTAGGGCAAAATTTCACTAAGTGTTTTGTTTCATGACCACATGTTCTTAAAATTATAACTTGAGATCCAAGAACTTTTGGAAGAAGTTGTGTGATGAAAATTTGTAGATTTAATGGAGATAAACAACTTTCATGTTGGAAGTTTCTCTTGAATCATCTTGCATCATGGTGGAAAGTATTCTCAAAGTTATGAAAAAATAAGAAATTTCCAACACTTAAAAAAATTTCTAAGTTTAGAAATTTTAACTTTTCAAAATGAAATCTTGAATTTTTGATTTCTTTATGAATAAGTTTCATATTTTGACATGTTTTGAATAATTGTGATCTTTGGCATTTGAATTTGACCAAAAAGTCAAAGTTTAATTTTTCAATATACAGTTGAGTTTGATTAGTTGACTGAAAATTCATCTGTCAATCCATTGGACTTGAGAAATGTTTTGAGCCATGTAATTAGGTCAAAATGATGCAATTGGACTCTCGATATCATGCCTTAAACCAATTGATCATCTTCTAGGTCAAAAATCAGAAATTGCCCTTTCCTAGTAAAAACCCTAATTTTGACCATTTTGCCCTTTTAGAGATTTGATCAAATTTCTTGGAGAATTATGGTCCAAACTTGATAAAATGATACATATGAGTCTAAAATGTTGATTTGGATAAAAAATTATGAAGTTTGACTGTAAACTGGCCATGGTTGACTTTTTCCCCAATACAACTAATTTTTGGGTCAACTGCTCAATTGATTGAGCAAAAGTGTGATCCAAAGCTTGAAACTTGACATGAGTGATCTTGAGGGTCCATAATGATCCATGATAGTAATATGGGGTATTGGAAGTTCAAAAATCCTTGTGGAATCTCAAACCCTAATTTTGGTCATCAGTGTTTAAGTAGGTGTCTTGAGCTGATCAAACCCTAGTGCAGTCTGGAATAAAAGGAGATCTTGTGAGAAAATTCTTGATAAATGAGAGGGAAAATTTTGGGGTGCAACAACTGCCCCTGTTCAATCTTCTTAAGCCTGAAGAGTTAGATTGGCAAGTTTTGCCATTTGTGACTCAAAGGTGGAAGATGATTGGACACTAGAGTGCCCAGAAATTTGCACTCGTTGATGTGAAGGTTGATGGAATAGGGAATGGGCTTAAAGATTCCATTTGGAGGGATGATGGAAAGTTGTTGGAGACGGGCTTGTAGATGCCATCCAAAAATGATTGTTGAATTATATTTGTAAGCTGAAACTGAATGAGTATCAGAATGACGTCCGTGTCTGAAGCGTATCTGAGCTAAGTTTGAAAGTTAAATTTGAATGAGTATCAGAATGGTGTCCGTGTCTAGAGCGTATCTGAACTGTATCTGAAATTTGAATCTGAATGAGTATCAGAATGACATCCGTGTTTGGAGCGTATCTGAACTGTTTCTGAAATCTGAATCTGAATGAGTATCAGAATGGCATCTGAGTCTGGAGCGAATCTGAACTATATCTGAAAGTTGAATGAGTATCAGAATGGCGTCCGGGTCGGGAGCGTATCTAAATTGTATCAAAAGTTGGATTTGAAGAACCCGTACTGGATTGCTTCAGTTGGTCGTGTAGATAATTGTCCTGGTTTGTCTTAGGTATCAATTGCTGACCTTTGTAATTTGTTAATGATAGTCATTTGATTAATCTTATCCTGAAAAGGGTAAATACATTAGATGTATGCAATGTCATGACGTATGAAATGTATGGTACAATGATATTGTGATATATGTATTCGTGTTATCAATGTTCATGATATATGGATGCGATGTATGCGTATGTGAGCTAATCTGCTGCACTGCTGTTGGATAGGGGAAATAAAATCCCTGACTGCTGCTGAGGATATGGAGGGTAAGTCTTCATGTTATGAAGTTGAAGTGTTGATGAATTTCCGTTTAGAGAAATAAACTCTGCTGTAAGGGAAATGTTGTGTGCTGCTTGTAAAAACCTGTTGGGGAAACCTGAGAAATTAGATGACTTCTACTGGGGATTGATAACTGGAAGCTTTGTTCCACTGGGGATTAAACTGCACACTACAGGGGATTTTATGGAATAGCTCAAAGATATTGCCCTATCTCTTAAAGCCATCAGTGATTGTCTTTTTACTTTGTTTATTTGTAAACAGTAATTATATTCAAATGCATATGTTCAACAATAAATCATTGGACGTTTTTGTTAACAAAGCATAAGAGTAAAGAAAAACAGATAATTTTGCACTTTCAAAAGGATATCTTTGTATTGAATTTGAGTAAGTATTTTTGTACAATGAGACAAACATTCTAGTAAGAGAATGCCGTCATAAAAAAATGAAAATTTTGATACAAAGAAAAGACAACTATGTGCAAAAATCCCATGGGGTTCCTATTCTGCTATAGCCTTCGTGTCTCTGAGCATCTTGTCCACTTGCTGGCTTGTCCGAAGTTGATTTAATTGACCAAAACCTCTGAGTTTTCTAGTTTGTCCGTAATGTGATCCAAGGGACATAGTCATACGCTTTAATTCCCTAAATTTTTCCTGGACCTCCCTTTCGGGTTTTCAGTCCACCGGGATACCCTTTTTTTTTCCCAAGTTGCCCTTTCTGGTTTTCAACTTGCCGGGTGTACATATTTTTTTTTGTTTTATCCCTAATTTTTGCCTGAACCTTTTTGGTTCGTCGGGCTGCCCTTGTTTTTCCTAGGTGTGTCAACCTAGCGAGTCTCTTATGCATAGTATCTTTTGACTATGTCTGCGTTCACAGGGTGCGGCAGGTCGTCGCCATCCATGGTGGTCAGAATCATTGCTCCACCAGAGAATATGCTTTTGATTACAAACGGTCCTTCATATGTAGGAGTCCATTTTCCCTTGGGATCACTTTGCGGCAGTATGATATGTTTGATCACCAAATCCACGACTTGATATACTTGGCATCTGACCTTTTGGTTGAAAGCCTTGATCATCCATTTTTGATACATTTGACCATGACAGACAGCAATAAGTCTTTTCTCATCAATTAAGTTCAGTTGATCAAGTCGAGTCAGGATCCAATCTTCTTCGTTCAGCCTTGTATCCTTCATAATTCTTAGAGAGGGGATCTGGACCTCAATAGGCAAGACAACCTCCATGCCGTAAAATAGAGAGTAAGGTGTTTCCCCAGTTGATGTGTGTGCTGTGGTACGATACCCGTGGAGAGTGAATGGTAGCATCTCATGCCAATCTTTGTATGTGACTTTCATTTTCTGTATGATCTTTTTAATGTTTTTATTTTCGGCTTCGATAACACCATTCATCTTTGGCCGGTAAGGGGAAGAACTGTGATGCTGTATCTTGAATTGCTCGCACAGGGCAGTGATCATAGTATTTTGTAGGTTCGTACCATTATCTGTGATGATCCTCTCTGGGATACCGTACCGACAAATGAGATTCTGTTTAATGAACAAGGCTACAACATTCTTGGTCAGGGAAGGGAAAGAGACTGCCTCAACCCACTTTGTAAAGTAGTCAATGGCCACTAAGATGAAGCGATGTCCATTGGAGGCTGTTGGTTTGATTTCCCCAATCATATCGATGCCCCACATATCAAAGGGCCAAGGAGCCGTCAAGAAATTCAGAGGAACCGGAGGTACGTACACCTTGTCAGCATAAACCTGACACTTGTGGCAGGTTCGAGAGTTTTGATAGCAATCTACTTCCATGGTAGACCAGTAATAGCCTTCCCGTAGGATCTTCTTTGCCATCGTATGCCCACTGGAATGGGTGCCAAAAGTGCCCTCATGTAGATCAGCCATGATCTTTTCCACTTCAACCTTATCTACACACCGAAGTAACACCGAGTCATGGTTGCGTTTATAGAGAATGCCATTACTAAGGAAGAATTTAACAGAGAATCTCCTTAAGAACTTCTTATCATTAACTGAAGCTCCTTCTGGATATTCTTGAGCCTCGAGATACCTCTTGACTTTGTGAAACCAAGACTGGTCCACTACTTCTTCAGTATTAATCTCGTGACAGTGAGCTGGTTCATCCATTCGTTCAATGGTGATCTGGGGATGACATTGTGGCTAGTGCGTCTACTAGCTGATTTTCTTCTCGTGGGAAATGTTCGAAGGTAATCTTCTCAAAATGTGGGATCAATGTTAGTACATGTTCTTTGTAAGGGATAAGGTTAGGGTGTTTGGTGTCCCATTCCCCTTTGATCTGGATAATGACCAAAGCTGAATCACCAAATACATTTAAGGATTTGATCCCCAAGTCTATGGCAGCTTTGAGACCAAAAATGCACGCTTCATATTCTGCCATGTTATTGGTACAATTGAAGCAGAGTCTTGCCGTAACGGGAGTGTGGCACCCTTCAGGATATATGAGTACATCACCAATACCATTTCCGAGTGTGTTAGATGCCCCATCAAAAACCAGGATCCATCGGGATCCTTGTTTAGGTTCGTCATATGGTCTGAATTCTTCACAGTTGTTTACCGTCATGATGTTTTCATCCTGAAATTCGAACTTCATAGACTGGTAGTCTTCCACAGCTTGGTGAGCAAGGTGATAAGCTAATACACTTCTGTTTATTACTTTTTGGGTAGTATACTGTATGTCATATTCCGTCAGGATCATCTGCCATCTCGCTCTTCTCCCAGAGAGAGAGAGAGCAGGTTTCTCGAAGATGTATTTTATCGGATCCATTTTAGATATCAATAAGGTAGTATGAGTCAGCATATACTGTCTTAGCCGAAGATTAGCCCATGCCAGAGAGCAACAAGTTTTCTCGAGCAGTGA
The DNA here is from genome assembly GCA_948472305.1 of Vicia faba. Lineage (NCBI taxonomy): Eukaryota > Viridiplantae > Streptophyta > Magnoliopsida > Fabales > Fabaceae > Vicia > Vicia faba. The sequence continues at coordinate 1,595,151,668 of OX451737.1, read as the reverse complement.
ATATCTTATTTCACAGTCGGTAAACATTTTTCTCAGGTAATAAATAGCGTGCTCTTTTTGGCCAGACTCGTCATGCTGCCCCAACACGCACCCCATTGAATTTTCCAAAACAGTCAGATACATAGTCAACGGTCTTCCCTCGACTGGTGGCATCAACACAAGAGGCTCTTGCAGGTACTCTTTGATCTTGTCGAAGGCAGTTTGGCACTCATAATTCCATTTGACTACTTGATCTTTCTTCAGTAACTTGAAGATTGGTTCACAAGTAGCTGTCAGGTGAGAAATGAATCTGGAAATGTAGTTTAAACGTCCCAAGAATCCTCTGACTTCTTTCTCAGTACGAGAAGCAGGCATCTCTTGTATCGCTTTCACCTTGGCAGGATCTTCTTAAATACCTTTATTGCTGACGACAAAACCTAGGAGTTTACCTGACCTCACCCCAAACGTGCATTTATTTGGGTTCAACCTCAACTTGTACTTCTTCATCCTCTCAAACAATTTCTGTAGATGATCCAGATGCTCTTCTTCTGTTTGAGATCTGGCTATCATGTCGTCCATATAGACCTCTATTTCATGATGTATCATGTCGTGAAATAGAGCTACCATGGCAAACTGATAGGTCTCCCCAGCATTATTCAGTCCGAATGGCATAACCTTGTAGCAGAATGTGCCCCATTGCGTGACAAAGGTTGTTTTCTCCATGTCCTCAGGCGCCATTTTGATTTGGTTGTAACCTGAGAAACCGTCCATGAAGGAAAACAATTTTTGTTGTGCTATATTGTCAACTAGAACATCAATGTGGGGAAGTGGGAAATCATCCTTATGGCTTTCCCTATTCAAATCTTTGTAGTCCATGCACATTCGTACTTTGCCGTCCATTTTGGGCACGGGAACAACATTGGAGACCCACTGTGGATAGGAGGTGACGTCCAAGAATCCGATGTTAAATTGTTTCATAACTTCTGCTTTGATCTTCTCCGACATGTCTGGTCGCATGCGATGGACCTTTTGTTTCACCGGTGGACAATCTTCTTTTGTTGGTAGACGATGTACCACAATATTTGCATCAAGTCCTGGCATATCTTCATACGACCAGGAAAAGACCTCAACATAATCGTGCAACAACTGAATCAGACGCTTCTTGACACTGGGTTCCAAATTGGCAACCACCCTGACTTATCTTTTGTCTTCTTCGGTACCTAGGTTAATTGTATCCACTGGCTCTTCATGGGGCTGAATGGTCCTATCTTCTTGTTGTAGTAACCTGGCGAGTTCCCCTGGTACTTCACAATCTTCCTCACCTTCGTCTTCGGCTTGGTAGATTAGATTTTCAGAATCATTGAAGGCCATAGCAGAATCGTTACTCATGGGATCCCGAATGGATGTAGACCTGTATTGTGAGTGTGAGTGTGTGTAAGAGTATAGCTATCTTTAAAAGAAACGAAAAAGGTAAAAAAGAAAAAAACAATGAGCACAATGTTTGTATGCAAAAACGTCCATGATTCATTGATGTCATATGGAAATGATATAATAACCCTTACAAATGGACCATTGTGCCTCGGGTAAGACACAAGGTTTTAAGAGTCTGAATTATTTAATATTATAGATCTGATAAAATTTAAAGACAAATTACTGTGGGATAAAAGTGATCGGGACGAAATCTCTAGCTTCCTAATTGCTGAGCCCTTCATTGACAGTTGGAAAAATCCAATCCTCCAGGTTGTAGCTGTTTTCACCATCCTCCACTACATTGACTTCGTGATTGCTGATCTTCAAGGGTGGTCCTCCGGCACGAGCATGGCGTACAACCTTCTGGGCACCTGAAGTAAAACCCAACCCAAATTTGTCAGATTTGTATGGGATATCTGGGAGTTGACCCCAAATAGTGCACCCACCTTCTTCTATCACTGCCTTGGCATCCTTCAAAGATGACATCTTGAGTGGAGGCCTTGTAATCTTGGGAACTTGAGACACAACCTTGGTTACTGCTACATCTTGCAGGACTTCTTCAAAGTGCTGGAATGGAGTTTCAATAAATTCACCATCTAATTCCACACATCTGAAGGAATTTAGATGGCTGACCATATACTCTTCTTCTCCATGAACAATGATGATCTTCCCTTGAATTGGGTATTTCAGAATTTGGTGCAACGTAGAGGTAACAACGCCAGCATTGTGAATCCACGGTCGGCCTAACAAGCAAGAATATGAAGGGAGAATATCCATTACATAAAAAGTTGAATCAAATGTTTGGGTTCCAACTTTTATGGGTATGTCTACTTCCCCATGCACCATCCTTTTTGAGCCGTCAAAGGCTCTCACTACTATATTGCTTGGTTTCAATGTCAATCCTTCACAGTCGAGCCTATTAAGAGCCTTTTTAGGCAACAAATTCAGAGACGAACCGGTGTCAATCAAGACATGAGCCAGAGTTGTGCCCCTGCATTTGACTGAGACATGTAATGCCTCATTATGCTTCCTCCCTCTTGGTGTTAAATCAGCATCCGAAAAACCTAAACCATTATCTGCAGTTAAGCTGGCTACGTAGTCTTGGAATTGATTGGCAGATGTTTCTTGGGGTACATGGGCAGTTTTAAGGAACTTTACCAAGGCCTTTGCATGCGCCTTAGAACATAATAATAAATCCAGCATGGAAATTTTTGATGGAGTTTGCCCCAGTTTCTCGACTACATTACAGTCGCTTCTTTTTATGATCTTTAGAATTTCCTCCATCTCTTTCTGGGAGGTCTCAGGGACAACTACTGATTGTGCCTTCGTCCGGACAGGCTCAATCAGAATACCTTTACCTCGAGTCTCGGTTGACTCGGCAGCAGGAATGTCAGTAGGGGTGATAATATGGATTGTAACAATTTTGTCAGCAGGAGTATTAACAGAGATGATTGTAGGACTGGGAATAACCTTTGGAGGAGCAACAACAACATGAATGATTACGGGTCCAGAAACTACTTTTGGGGGAGCAATTTCTGGAGAGAAAACCCTTCTGCTTCGGGTAATCTTACTAGTCCCTGCGATATTACTGATATTGGAATCAACTTTCTCAAAACATGAATATTCAGAAGCTGGCCAATATTGCTTGATACCGTGGTAGTAGACATACCCTCCATAATTCCATGGTACAGTTTTGTCTGACGAATACGGGATTGGTCCAGGCATTGTAATTATCAAAGGAGCTACTTTAGGAACTGATGTAATTCTAACGAGTCTTTTGGTGGAGACCCTGGAAGAATTGTCAGAAATGGTCACGATGGAAACATCACTATAAGAAATAGTTGGAATTGAAGTCTTCTCGAACAAAATATCCTTGTTGTCTATTAGGCATTGAATGATGTGATCAGTGGGAATATAACTGACTGTTTTGGAATGCTGGTTCGTGAAATGTCGCGGTAAGCAAGAGTCGCCACCCTCTTTTATTTTCTCCAACAAGGAAAGGACAAAAGCACAGCAAAATTCCTTTTCGAGATGTTTCTCGGGTTCGGGAGGTAGATTATAGAAAGGGAAGGTGTTAGCACCCTTTCTATCCGTGGTTATCCACGGGCTCTTAGGTACTTGCTCACTATGTTTTCAAAATGTTTTGCTTTTCTTGTGTTTGTGGGTTTTGAAAAACAGTTTGTTTGAAAACTTCGACTTAACTCTTGTATCTGTCCTCAAGAGTGTATGAAGTGTTTGTTTGAAAATTTTTGTCAGAAAAGTGTAAGTGCGAAAAGTTGTTTTTGTTTTGAAAGAGCAAGTACCTGAGAACCTCTACCTACTCAAAAGAAATTAAGCTGTGTAAATGTCCTTTAGACAGTACTATCCCACTATTGAGAAGTAGGTAGCACCGTCGTTGGAGTTTTCAGGTCAATTCGATTATAGGGACATGTGGTCACTAAAGCAATAGTAGGACGCCTTAGCCGTAACCCTAATGTCTTAGATCGTTTTTTATCGAGGCAACCGTTTCGAGGAAACTTGGATCTTTAGACAAGAGGGCGACCTCTAAAACACCCTATACTTAATGACCACATCGAGGCAACCAAGTGAGGCGTACCCTAGGAGTGGCATGTGCGAGTGTGTCAGGTTTCAGTTTATATTATCTTTTGTACATGTTATGGTGAGCTACGATTGATTTTATTTTCAAATGAGTCTTGTCATGCATAGCCTAATTAACATACATCTAGAAGTTATAGTTGCGGAAAATAAATCTACACTATTACAAGGCGTCGGGTATTTATATCGCCAAAAACAACCCTTGAAAAGTAAATTGCGGGAAATTAAAGAAAAGCGATAAAAAGTCCTAATTAAAGCTATTACATCCTCGGAGCAATTATATAATATGGATAAAAAATTAATCAAGAACAATCACACGCGCGAGCAAAAATTGAATCAGGGAGTTTTAGGGTTTTGACCCTTTTTTGAGAGAGAAGGAAGTTTTTAGTTATTTTGCATTTAATTAAATTACACCTAGACTAATTAATTAAAAGAAATATTTTTGGTTTTTTAATGTTTTAAGGAAATAAAAACAAAAGGATTAAAATTGTCAAAAAAAACCTAATTCTATATTGATTTTATTTATTGCAAAAATGTTAAAATTAACCTAATTAAAACTAAATTAGTTAATTATATTAGTGTTTATTTACAAAAATAATTAATTAATTTTAACAAATAAAAATATTATGTTTTCTGAATTTATTATGAAAAATTAATTTGGGTTAATTAAGTAGTAATAATAATAATAATAATAATAATAATAATAATAATAATAATAATAATAATTAAGTGCAAAATATAAAAGAGGAAAATAAAAAAAGATAACCCAGGGGGTGTTGGCCCAATTAGGAGGTATGTTTGCAATTTCCAGGCCCACTGACTCAAGCCCGTTTTGACTTTCCAGGATTCCCTGCATGCTCGTTGACTGGGGAGTATGGTGATCATTCACCCATGACCACTGGATCTATGCCTGAAGCCACATGGCGCGTTGATGTTTGAGATGCATGGTGGGTACCCTTTGGAGACATGCATGTGAATATGTACAAGAAAATAATAACAAGAATTTTGGGGGACCTGGGATTCGAACCCAGGTCCCAATGCTTCCAAATCAACACGCTAACCACTCCACCATCCTGCTTCAATCGTTATTAGAATGGTAAGTGATTATTATATTAAGAAATTAAATAATATGCCGTGACACAATAAAAAAACGCGCGTGTTTTCAAATTATCCAACCAAATGCTAACACGTCCTCGTCTTCTTCCTTTGTACCTATAAAATAATATCAGACAACGGGGGTTTTTAACACCCACTAAACATTGCAACGAAAAATAGCGATTAGAGCTACAACAAGCATAAATATTTCGTGATAGGTGGGTTAGGTTCGTCTGGTTCTCATGATTCCAACCATGTGTCTTAGGGGTCCTAATTTTTCTGGGTTTAGAAAGCCCCAATTTCAAAGCTTAAGAACCCTAGAAGTCATTCATGGCATCTTTGGATTCAGGGCATTATAATCCAATTCAGTTATACCATTAGCTTCGTATGGTCCCTATCAACACAAACCAATCAAGAAAACACGTTAAATATGCATGATTTAAGAGTTACGATTCTGGATAAAAGAGCCAAACCGTGAAACTGTAAGCGATGATTCTTTGAGCTTTAGTGCGTGAATTCAATGGCAAAACGTTCCTGACACTTCCTACAATGTATTTGAATCAACAAATTGCCTTGAATTGGTCTGGAATACAAGAATCAGTTTTCAATTTTCTTGGAATTTTTTCAATATGCTATGGCTGTTTTTGCAGTTTTCTCCACGTCTCTTAGGTTAGGGTTTGCTTGCATATATATAGGGCAACTGAATTAGGTCAAGAGCTGGGCAAAAATCCATGTGCAATGGTGATTGAATCTTTGATTGGAAATCAAATCTTTTTGATTTTTCATGATTGGAAAATGTTGCCAAATTTGGATTTTTTGTATCTTTGACTTGGTGCTCGAATTTGCCAGCATATCTTGACCATATTTGCTTCACAAATTGATTGAAAAATCAAATCTTGCATTTTCCTACAATTTAAATTAATTAAATGAATTAATATTAATTAAAAATCCAATTAATTAGTAAAAATAAGAAAATAAATTCCATTAAGCTTGATGGGTCGTTCATAGGTCATGGGTGGAGTTTCAAGAAGAGATTTGAGGCCCATTAGCAAAAAGAAAGTGTTTTGAGCAAAGTTGACTTTTGCAAATTCATGAAAATTTCCCAACTTCTCCAATGCACAACTTGCTCAATTTTGATCATATGACCATTTTCTTGGACATTTTGGAAAGCTCTTGAAGTCCTCTAACCTACGCCTTTGGTCCCATGTCATTTGCAATTACCAATATCAAGTTATGGCCTTTGACTTAAAGTGCATTTTTGTTGACTTTTAAATTTGACCTATAATGTAAAAATTGATAACTTCTTGTGAGGGCATTTCTTGGACTTGGAGTGTGAAGATGGATTGTATGAAATTGCATCCCCTTCAAAATGAGAATTGGATGGGATTTTTCTGATGAACCATGAAAAAGTTATGCCCTGGTCAAGATATAGTTGACTTTTCTGCTGTCCAAAAATAGTAACTTTTTGCATCTTGAGGATTCTTGAGCTATCCTTGTGGAATCATGATCAATACTTGATCAAATGATGATTGTGGACTCAAAATGAGATGTTGACCAAAAATTCTGACTTTTGACTGCAAAATGTCCATTTTGCCCTTGCAGTTGACTGTAGATCAAATGGGGCTTTTGCCTGTGCCAATTGGTACTGTGAGTCTTGAAACTTGGCATGTAGATGCTTGAGAATGTATATAGGCCCATGAGACTTGATTGAACCATTGAAAACCTCAAATTCCTTGAGAGAACCAAAACCCTAATTTCAATTGTCCTAGGAGGTAGTTTGACTGTGCAACCTCTTGAGCAATTTAAAGATTATTCTTGACAAATCTTGAGGGATATGGGAGGGCCAATTTTGGGGTACAACAGTTGCCCCTGTTCAATCTTCTTAGACCTGAGGATGTAGATTGGCTTGCGTGCCTTTCGTGATCCGAAGGTGGAAGATGATTGAACACTAGAGTGCCCAGAAATTTGCACTCACATGGTGTGGTATCAGCAATGTGATGTCGGGAATGGGCTTACAGATGCCATTTGGAGAGATGATGGATAGGAGGATGGGCTTATAGATGCCACATGGAAACTGTTGGTAGGAGATGGGCTTAAAGATTCCATCCAGAAGTGATTGCTGGACTGTATCTATAAGCTGGAACTGGGTGATTGTAAGAATTGTGTCCGCACCTGGAGCGTATCTGAAACGTATTTGAATGAGTGATAGAATGATATCCGAATCTGGATCGTATCTGGACTTTATTTGGAAGAGTGACAGAATGACATCCGAATCTGGATCGTATCTGGACTGTATTTGAAATTGAGATCTGTATGAGTAGTAGAATAACTTCTGTGTCTGGAACGTATCTGTGTTGTAACTGGGATCTGGATAAGTGACAGAATAACTTCCGTATCTGGAGTGTATCTGCACTTGAAGTTGATAGTTGAATCTGAATGAGAAATAGAATGGCTTCCGTATCTGGAGCATATCTAGTCTGTATCTAATTGCTGACGTCTGAACGAGTAGCAGAATGACCGTCGTGTCTGGGGTGTATCCATACTGTATCTGAATGAGTGACAGAATGACATCCGAATCTGGATCGTATCTGGACTGTCTCCTGAATGAATCTGGAATAAGTTTCAGAATGTCGCCATGTTTGGGTCGCATCTGAACTGTCTCTGGAAGGAATCTGGAATAAGCAATAGAATAGCATCCGTGTCTGGAGCATCTCTAAGTTGTCTTTAGAAGTTTGAATCTGAATAAGCAATAGAATAGCATCCGGGTCTGGAGCATCTCTAAGCTGTCTCTGAAAGGAAATCTGGAATAAGTATCGGAATGTCGCCATGTCTGGGTCACATCTGAACTATCTCTAGAAGGAGTCTGGAATAAGTATCAGAACGTCGCCATGCCTGGGTCACATCTGAACTATCTCTAGCAGGAAATCTGGAATAAGTATCGGAATGTCGCCAAATCTGGGTCACATCTGAACTATCTCTAGAAGGAGTCTGGAATAAGTATCAGAATGTCGCCATGCCTGGGTCACATCTGAACTATCTCTAGAAGGAAATCTGGAATAAGAAATAGAATAGCATCCGTGTCTGGAGCATCTCTAAGCTGTCTCTGAAAGGAAATCTGGAATAAGTATCGGAATATCGCCAAATCTGGGTCACATCTGAACTATCTCTAGAAGGAAATCTGGAATAAGCAATAGAATAACATCCGTGTCTGGAGCATCTCAAAGTTGTCTCTGAAAGGAAATCTGGAATAAGTATCGGAATGTCGCCAATAGAATAGCATCCGTGTCTGGAGCATCTCTAAGCTGTCTCTGAAAGGAAATCTGGAATAAGTATCGGAATATCGCCAAATCTGGGTCACATCTGAACTATCTCTAGAAGGAAATCTGGAATAAGTATCAGAATGTCGCCATGCTTGGGTCACATCTGAACCATCTCTTGCTCAATGGAGTATACCGTTGAGGTTTATAGGACTGGTCCACTCTATGATGTAGAGAAACTGTCGAGATTGAGAACCTTATCTGAACTTCAACCGAGGATAATCCGATTGAGATTTAAGAACTGGTCAGATCTTTGACTAAGCTGAGAACTTAACTGCGTCTTTCCTGAAAAGTAAAGGTCAGTCATATGCAATGCATGAGATGGATCAAGCTATGATGTTCTCAACATGAATGAGATCGTATGATGCGTGTATGCATGTGTCATGATATATGAAGATGTGATGTTTTTAGCTGGGGAAATAAATCCAGGAGCTGCTGGAGAATAGAGCTGAGTTCTTCATTTCCGCTGGGGATGATGAACGAAGCTGATTGCAAGAATAAACCTGTAGGAGAAGATGACTCCGTTGGGGAATAAACCTAGTGAAGAGATTACTCTGCGGGGAATTACTCTGTGGGGAAGAGATGTTCTGCTGAGATTTTAATGATAACTCCGTTGGGGACTCTGTTGATAAGCTCTGTTGGGGATTTAGATGGTGAACTCCGCTGGGGAATATTTAGATCTACTGGGGATACCCAACTTCTTTAGGGCTGATGGTAGACCAAATCTGCTTGGGGAGAGTATCACTGATTTGCTCATAGTTGCAAGTCTCAGTGGGGAATAGCTACCATTACTGTTTTACTCTTGGAGAGTGAAGGTACCTTGGTCATACTCTCCAACTAAATCTACCGTGTACCTGGTGGACAGAGCAGCTTGTACAGTTCGGACAATTCTTATTTCCCCTGTTTCTGCGGGAGAAGAAGGCCTATGAGGTGCTTGATAACTGCCGATTGACAAATCTTCTTCTGGTAGGCAAGTGACGAGATGACGAGACATAGTCGTACACTTTGATCACTAATTTTTGCCTGGACCGCCCTTTTGGGTTTTCAGTCCATCGGGATACCCTTTTTTGCCCAAGCCGCCTTTTCAGGTTTTTGACTTGCCGGGTGTACAGATTTTTTTATTTTCATCCCTTATTTTTGCCCGAACCCTTTTGGTTCGCCGGGAAGCCCTTATTTTTGCCTAGGTGTGTCAACCTAGCGGGTCTTTGATTATGCGTAGTACTTTTTTGACTATGTCCATGCTCTCGGGATGTAGGGAGTTGTCACTGTCGGTAGTGTTGTGTTGCCATACTACCAGAAGATCTTCGTTTGATCATGCAAGATTCGTTGCTAGAATTCATGTCCGATGCCCCAAGTGACTCAGGCGGAGATTTTCCCCTGGCTATTTGGCATCTTGAGAGATTCCTTGGATCTTGACTTGACTGCCCCAGATGATGGACAATGATCATGTCTGCCCCTTGGTTGGAAGTGTTTCTTCCACTTGAGGTGACCCTTTTCATTGAAAAGGTTTTTTGTTCATTAGATATTCGTCGTGCGAATTTCTCTGCTGTTCAAACAAATAGCCATATGCAAACAATGTTATTCTAAGAATGCAAAGCTTATGTCTGTCTTGAAGTTTTTGAAAATGCAGTTTTCAATAAAACAAGTGAATTTTTGTAAAATGTAATGTCAACTTAAGATTTTACAGCGAGCCCTACAAGAGTCAGGATACTTTTTGTAACAGTATGCTTCTGAACTAACCCATGCTTCAGCTAGGACTTTTTAAGGATTATAACGTAGCCTGGTTCACGGTTTTAAGAAACAAAGGATAAAGGCTCAAAATTTATTTGTACCCACCCGCTCTTCGTGATGTTCTTCGATCCTAAACTCAGCTAATCGTGCATTAGATCTTGTTTGAGTCTTTGCTCTGATATTCCGGTGATGGTTCGGATACAAATAGTTTATTTTGAACAGGCAATCATTTTGTTGAGAGTCTGTAAGACCTCTTTCTTTTTTTGATTTTATTATCCCTGTCTTTTTACCTGAACTGTTTCTTTTGTGATTACAGTCAGCGGGATGCCCCAGTTTTTTTCTTAAGTCTCCTTCATAGGTTTTAACTTAATGGGCTTTGATTTCTGAGAGATAATGACTGCCTGTCCTTACGATTATACGGAACCGACACCGTCTTTTGTTTCATAAGGACTTCTTTGATGCCATTCATTGTGCACCTGGATCAACTGAGAAAACTACCCTGCCCCAGGTTATAATTAAGGGTTTTAATTTGTGAAAAGAAAAACTCCCACTTCTTTGGGTCAAAGGGGTTGACTAGGGATTATCTTCCTTATAACTCCACTGTTTAGGATTTGAAACAATGCCTGTACATCATTAGCGGGGTCTGTTCAAAAGCATACTGTAGAGATTTTGGTATCATTTTCGTCATCCTCCCTCAAAAGGTTTAGAATTTTTTAATCGAGAGTTGAACATCACAAAAAAATGAAAGCAATTTGAATATAGTGAATACGAATGGATTGATTCAAAACAGACATATGCGATGCATTAATGAAATAAAAAAAGTTTGCCATGACCATAATTGTTTGAATGAGCAAAGAAAAATACAACTTCAGAATTCAAATGAACAAAATTCTCTTAGTTTGAACTAGTCATCTCAGATGGAGAATTCTCAGCGGAAGATTTTCATCTCGCCATCCGGCATGAACTCCAGCACCCTTCCGTCGATGAAGTCCTGGATCTTGTTCTTCAGAGTCCAATAGTCGTCGGTGTCATGTCCCAGACTGTCAGAGTGGTATGCACACCTTTCATAGGGATGATAGGTAGGAGCAGAGGTGTTGGGATTCCGGGGAGGATCCTTTAAAGCAATCAGATTGACCTCCAACAAGCGTTTCAGTATTAGAGATGATGGTATATCAGTCTCAGAGAAATGTCTTCCAGACTTATTTTGCTTACGCCGATTACCCTGTTGATGCTGGCGAGGTTGGTGCTGGGCTTGTGACCCTGAAGCAAACTGAGGAGCTTTTCCCTTGTCTTCTTGCCCCAAAGATGGTTGAATGATGGCTTGATCTTCAACCCTAGTTGTTTGCCTCACTTGGTTATTTTGAAGCAGCTTGTTGACGAGGACCCTGAGCTCTTCTTGTCTTTGACCTAAGTCTTGAATGAGAGTCATCTGGCCCACCAGCTGTCCAATCATCTGGATCTTCATTGTTGCCAACTCAATTTGTAGCCCTTCCAAATGATCATTCCTGACGCCTCCTGGATTCCCTAGGACCAAGCCCCTTGTGAGGAGAGATTTTATTTCCTCTTGCCCCTGGGATAGGTTCAAGAACATTTCTTGAAGTTGGGCGTTTTAAGCCCGGAGATCTTGGTTGTCTGGTTGGAAAGCCATTGCTGAAATAAACAACGAGAACATGAGAGACCTGTAAAGGGTGACCTGTTATGCAATGATATGTATGATATATGTATGCAATGTTTTCAAGGATCTCGTGGGGTAAACAAAGAAACTTGTTAGAATTTGAATTTTGCAGCTTGATGGAAGGAACTTCATGTTGCTGAGAATCCTTCTTCAAGAGTCAAGCTCACCATATCGAGTGGGTCATAGCCCCTGACTCAAGTTATCATGTTTTGATTTAGAGACGACATTGGCTAGAGGAAAATAAATCCCCTTTTGCCCATTGCTAGACATTTGGTTCATCCTGACCTGCATCACAAACCCTTGAGATACTTGAAATGGGTTAGTCCTTATGCAGGATGTATGCAATGTTATGATGTTATGATGTTATGATGTTATGATGTTATGATAAAGGCACACCATAAGTATTCACAAAAGGCAAACATGGTATAGGCACACAAGTCACACAAGACAACCCTTAGATTTCAGGCTGGCATGAAGTTTAGGTACTACCCTCTTTCAGTTTCAGTTGGTTAAGACCTGTCCTAAAAATAGTAACCAGGTTCTAGAGGATCTCAATATCACTGACTACCCTCGATCGGTCATAATTCCAGTTTGGCAACCTTTTCTTGCGGCCGGAACTATCGCGAGAGTTTAGTCTCAATGAGTGTAGCATACTGCTACTGTTCTATGGCCAAGTTGGTCAATTTAAGGTTCTAAGGTCAGTTGGTGCTTAATGACTCCTCAGAAGACCCATATTCTCCTCGTTCCAACACAAGGGATATTAGTACAGACCAAGGTGTCACACCAACGTAGCTACTGCTTCACCCGTGTCGGTCTACGCCAGACATGTCCCTCACAGTTTATTGCTACTTACCTAAAGGGTATTCCCCAGATCCGGGTTAGGATCTATAAAACTCTAATACAAGCCCACAAATATTAAAGCATACAAAGCAATACAAGTGAAAACATAAGTGGTCTAATCCTAAGGTACACCTCACTTATTAAAATCCCCAGCAGAGTCGCCAGTTCTGTGATCGATGGGAATAGAACTGACTGTTTTGGAATGCTGGTTCGCGAAATTTCGCAGTAAGCAAGAGTCGCCACCGTCTTTTATTTTCACCAACAAGGAAAGGACAAAAGCACATCAAAATTCCTTTTCGAGATGTTTCTCGGGTTCGGGAGGTAGATTATAGAAAGGGAAGGTGTTAGCACCCTTTCTATCCGTGGTTATCCACGGGCTCTTAGGTACTTGCTCACTATGTTTTCAAAATGTTTTACTTTTCTTGTGTTTGTGGGTTTTGAAAAAAAGTTTGTTTGAAAACTTCGACTTAACTCTTGTATCTGTCCTCAAGAGTGTATGAAGTGTTTGTTTGAAAATTTTTGTCAGAAAAGTGTAAGTGCGAAAAGTTGTTTTTGTTTTGAAAGAGCAAGTACCTGAGAACCTCTACCTACTCAAAAGAAATTAAGCTGTGTAAATGTCCTTTAGACAGTACTATCCCACTATTGAGAAGTAGGTAGCACCGTCGTTGGAGTTTTCGGGTCAATTCGATTATAGGGACATGTGGTCACTAAAGCAATAGTAGGACGCCTTAGTGGTAACCCTAATGTCTTAGATCGTTTTTTATCGAGGCAACCGTTTTGAGGCAACTTGGATCTTTAGACAAGAGGGCGACCTCTAAAACACCCTATACTTAATGACCACGTCGAGGCAACCAAGTGAGGCGTACCCTAGGAGTGGCATGTGCGAGTGTGTCAGGTTTCAGTTTATATTATCTTTTGTACATGTTATGGTGAGCTACAATTGATTTTATTTTCAAATAAGTCTTGTCATGCATAGCCTAATTAACATACATCTAGAAGTTATAGTTGCGAAAAATAAATCTACGCTATTACAAGGCGTCGGGTATTTATATCGCCAAAAATAACCATTGAAAAGTAAATTGCGGGAAATTAAAGAAAAGCGATAAAAAGTCCTAATTAAAGCTATTACATCCTCGGAGCAATTACATAATATGGATAAAAAATTAATCAAGAACAATCACACGCGCGAGCAAAAATTGAATCCGAGAGTTTTAGGGTTTTGACCCTTTTTTGAGAGAGAAGGAAGTTTTTAGTTATTTTGCATTTAATTAAATTACACCTAGACTAATTAATTAAAAGAAATATTTTTGGTTTTCTAATAGTTAATTTTATTAGTGTTTATTTACAAAAATAATTAATTAATTTTAACAAATAAAAATATTATGTTTTCTGAATTTATTATGAAAAATTAATTTGGGTTAATTAAGTAGTAATAATAATAATAATAATAATAATAATTAAGTGCAAAATATAAAAGAGGAAAATAAAAGAAGATAACCCAGGGGGTGTTGGCCCAATTAGGAGGTGTGTTTGCAATTTCCAGGCCCACTGACTCAAGCCCGTTTTGACTTTCCAGGATTCCCTGCATGCTCGTTGACTGGGGAGTATGGTGATCATTCACCCATGACCACTGGATCTATGCCTGAAGCCACATGGCGCGTTGATGTTTGAGATGCATGGTGGGTACCCTTTGGAGACCTGCATGTGAATATGTACAAGAAAATAATAACGAGAATTTTGGGGGACCTGGGATTCGAACCCAGGTCCCAATGCTTCCAAATCAACACGCTAACCACTCCACCATCCTGCTTCAATCGTTATTAGAATGATAAGTGATTATTATATTAAGAAATTAAATAATATGCTGTGACACAATAAAAAAACGTGCATGTTTTCAAATTATCCAACCAAATGCTAACACGTCCTCGTCTTCTTCCTTTGTACCTGTAAAATAATATCAGATAGCGGGGGTTTTTAACCCCCACTAAACATTGCAACGAAAAATAGCGATTAGAGCTACAGCAAGCATAAATATTTCGCGATAGGTGGGTTAGGTTCGTCTGGTTCTCATGATTCCAACCATGTGTCTTAGGGGTCCTAATTTTTCTGGGTTTAGAAAGCCCCAATTTCAAAGCTTAAGAACCCTAGAAGTCGTTCATGGCATCTTTGGATTCAGGGCATTATAATCCAATTCAGTTATACCATTAGCTTCGTATGGTCCCTATCAACACAAACCAATCAAGAAAACACGTTAAATATGCATGATTTAAGAGTTACGATTCTGGATAAAAGAGCCAAACCGTGAAATTGTAAGCGATGATTCTTTGAGCTTTAGTGCGTGAATTCAATGGCAAAACGTTCCTGACACTTCCTACAATGTATTTGAATCAACAAATTGCCTTGAATTGGTCTGGAATACAAGAATCAGTTTTCAATTTTCTTGGAATTTTTTCAATATGCTATGGCTGTTTTTGCAGTTTTCTCCACGTCTCTTAGGTTAGGGTTTTCTTGCATATATATAGGGAAACTGAATTAGGTCAAGAGCTGGGCAAAAATCCATGTGCAATGGTGATTGAATCTTTGATTGGAAATCAAATCTTTTTGATTTTTCATGATTGGAAAATGTTGCCAAATTTGGATTTTTTGTATCTTTGACTTGGTGCTCGAATTTGCCAGCATATCTTGACCATATTTGCTTCACAAATTGATTGAAAAATCAAATCTTGCATTTTCCTACAATTTAAATTAATTAAATGAATTAATATTAATTAAAAATCCAATTAATCAGTAAAAATAAGAAAATAAATTCCATTAAGCTTGATGGGTCGTGCATAGGTCATGGGTGTAGTTTCAAGAAGAGATTTGAGGCCCATTAGCAAAAAGATAGTGTTTTGAGCAAAGTTGACTTTTGCAAATTCATGAAAATTTCCCAACTTCTCCAATGCACAACTTGCTCAATTTGGATCATATGACCATGTTCTTGGACATTTTGGAAAGCTCTTGAAGTCCTCTAACCAATTCCTTTGGTCCCATGTCATTTGAAATTACCAATCTCAAGTTATGGCCTTTGACTTAAAGTGCATTTTTGTTGACTTTTAAATTTGACCTATGATGTAAAAATTGATAACTTCTTGTGAGAGCATTTATTGGACTTGGAGTGTGAAGATGGATTGTAGGAAATTTCATCCCCTTCAAAATGAGCATTGGATGGGATTTTTATGATGAACCATGAAAAAGTTATGCCCTGGTCAAGATATAGTTGACTTTTCTACTGTCCAAAAATAGTAACTTTTTGCATCTTGAGGATTCTTGAGCTATCCTTGTGGAATCATGATCAAGACTTGATCAAATGATGATTGTGGACTCAAAATGAGATGTTGACCAAAAATTCTGACTTTTGACTTCAAAATGACCATTTTGCCCTTGCAGTTGACTGTAGATCAAATGGGGCTTTTGCCTGTGCCAATTGGTACTGTGAGTCTTGAAACATGGCATGTAGATGCTTGAGAATGTATATAGGCCCATGAGACTTGATTGAACCATTGAAAACCTCAAATTCCTTGAGAGAACCAAAACCCTAATTTCAGCTGTCCTAGGAGGTAGTTTGACTATGCAACCTCTTGAGCAATTTGAAGATTATTCTTGACAAATCTTGAGGGATATGGGAGGGCAAATTTTGGGGTACAACAAACGCCTGCTTTCAATAAAGGACAACTGGTTGGTGAGAATAAACAGAAGTGACAACTTTCATCACAGCTTGGGAATACACTAGCATTCAACAATTTCTTTTTGATAGTTAGGAGTGGGGTCATAAGTTCATAAATTGAAGTAAAAAACATATATTCCTCAACAGCGTTGACATCACGGTCATGCTTGGGCATGGGGGCAGTAATGACATTGGGAATTTCTGGCGCATCAAATTCAATCTCCTTGGCTTCAAGAAGGTCTTGTACTTTATTCTTCAGTGCCCAATAGTTGTTAGTGTCATGGCCGGGACTCTCAGAATGGTATGCACAACAAGCATTAGGATGATAGTGAGGATAGGTTGTGTTGGGGTTCTTTGGAGCTTCTTTCAAAGTCACTAGGTTGGACCTTAACAAATGCGGCAATACTTGAGATAGAGTCATATTAATTCAGGTGAATTGTCTGACTGGTCGTTCCATTCTTGGCTGGTTGCTTCTTTTCTGAGCAGGCATAGATTTAGGAATCATGACAACCCCCACCATTGGACGCTGTTCAGCCCTATCTTGATTCCTCTTTGGATATACAGCAATAACTTCTTTCTTTCCGATGAATGGTTTCCTTACAGCAACAGAGGATGCATCCTTTTGAATTTTCCCGTTCTTTATCCCGGCTTCTACCCTTTCTCCGGTCAATATCAATTCAGTAAAACCTGCCGATGAACTCCCAATTAAGTGGTTGAAGAAGGGACCAAACAGAGTGCCTAAGAACATGTCTACTAATTCTCTTTCAGATAGAGGGGGCTGGACTCTTCCTGCTAAGTCCCTCCACTTTTGCGCGTAATCCTTAAAGCCTTCACTTGAAACCATGGCCATACTCTGGAGTTGAGTACAGGTGGGCGCAAGATCAGCGTTGTATTGCTATTGTTTGTAAAAGGCAGCGGCCAGATCTTCCCAATTATGAACATTGGCTCTCTCCAACTGATAAAACCAATCAAGTTGAGTTCCAAACAGACTGTCTTGAAAGAAGTGTACCCATAAATCCTTATCAGCGGTATGAGGCTGGATTTTCCTTACATAAGACCGGAGATGCATTTTGGGACATGAAACTCCGTCATATTTGGAGAACACAGGTGCTTTGAATTTTGGAGGAATGACAATCCCCGATACTAATCCCAACTCCTCAAAGTCCAATCCAGGCACTTTTTGGATTTCCATTACACTTAACCGTTCTTCTAGATGCTTATACTTATCGTCGACTGGAGGATATTGTTCTTCAGAATAGTCTTCTTCTTCCTCTTCCTCTTCTGAATTAGATTGAACAACTGTTTCCTTGCCTTTCCCATCTTGATTGTCTTTCTTGCCAGATGTCGTTGCAAAGTCTAAGGTCTTTCTTGCTTGTCCTTAGAAGCTTATTCCCATGTTTAGAACACCGATTATCTTCTTTGTCTTCTTTTTCTTCTCTTCAACCAACAAGGTCTTCAACTCTTCTTGTCCTTTGGCTAGAGTTAAGAACATCTGTTGAAATTGTGCATTCTGAGCTTGGAGGTCCTTCACTGTTTGCTCGAGATCCATCTTACTGAAATAAACAGTAGAAAGATGAGGAGACTTATTGCAAGAAACCTGCTTATGTTATGATGAATGGTAAATGCATATGCAATGATTTCAAGGATTTTAATGATTCAAATTTGTTTTAGACAAAAAGGAAACACACGTTATATTAACAAATTAAAGCTTGAGTACATCAATGCCTCTTTGGGCAAAATAATACAAAAAACTCTAATATAAAAAGGTTGTACGCATCCTCTTTGGTGCGATGTAGGAATTCAAGTTCCTCTCCTCATGAAGTTGCTTAGTGAGTTCTAAAACCTTCTTCTCGTTTGTGAAGAATTGGGCTTCGAAAGTATCGCGCTCCCCTTTGAGTTGTATCCAATCTCTTTGTAAGTCTTCAAGATATGTGGGCATGTAAAGATGTAGGATAGTGTATGGAACATCTCCTTCCTTAGCAGGTTCAATGATTACCGGGAGAATGGAAGGATAAGGCATCATAAGACTTTGAGCACGAGTTCGTACCCATTTGAGGTAAGGCTCGAGAGGGATGTAATTCTTATACCCCAATGTCTTGCTATCTACCTTGTTAGACATCCTCCAAGCTCGGATAAATCTCTGTCGAAGACCTTGATCGTTGTTCTCGTAGTCAAATACCAAACCTTGAATGAGCATCTCATGAGGGCCATCCCTTCGGGCGTAACCAAACTGTCTTAAGGCTAAGCAGGGGTTATAGGTGATACCTCCCCTAATGCCAGGTAAAGGGACATTAGGGAATTCTCCACAACGGTTGACAATAGTAACATTCTCTATGGATCGGGAAAACCAATGAATATCTGAATGTCTGAGCGTCATCAACTTATGTGACCATCTTGAACCTTGCCCGTTCTTCAATACAGATTGGGGAAGATGCGAAATAAACCATCTTGCCATGAGGGGAGTGCAACACATAAGGACACCTCTTTTCCTTATAGTGCGAGTGTGAAAAGAATGTAGAATGTCCCCTAGCAAAGTAGGCACCGGGTCGCGGGATATGAAGATTTTGACAGCGTTCACATCTATGAGTTGGTCAGGATTTGGAAACAAAACCATCCCATAGATGAGGAGAGCCACAATTTGGTCAAATGCTTGCAAATCCAAGGAGTTCCAACAGCTTTAGGCTTTCTCAAACAAGGACTTTGCTATGAAACCTTTGACACCACTCCTTGTTTCCCAATTAGTTGTGACATCAGATGATTTCAAGTGTAGAGCTTGAGCAATATCTTCTGGCTTTGGGTCTCTTTCTGTACCGTTGAAAGGTAGTTGATTGAGAATGGGAATCCTCAAGAGTTGGGAGAATTCTTCCAAGGTTGGCACAAGTTGATAATCGGGAAATGTGAAGCAATGGTGTAAAGGATCAAAGAACTAAAAAAGCACCTTCATCATATCTTCATCAGTGTTGGAGGTGACCAAGTTGAGTAGGCGACCATGTCTCTCGGTGAATGGAGAATTTTCTGGAATTCTTGAAGCTAGCTCGTTAAGTTGTGGAGGGATGCTTACAAGATTGACTTGAATGGTTTTCCTGCGAATAAAATCTATGTCCTACAAAAACAGAACAAAGATGAATCCCAAGATCCTTGAAATGGTTAGTGAATGAGTATAATGTTATGATGTTCATGATGTTATGTACAAGTAAATATACACAAACAAAGCAAACCAGTCCTTAGGTTTAGGCTTGCATGGAGTCTTATAGGTAAGTACCCTCTTGAAGTTTAGTTGGCTCAACCTGTCCTAGCAATAGTAATTGGGTTCTAAGGAGCTCAATATCACTGGTTTGTTTCCTTGAGCATTGTCTCAGCACAAGCCTCTTTAATGGCGACCGAAATATCTCAAAAAATCAAACCTCAATGAGTGTAGTATCGAGTATCTACCAACTTCAGAATGCACCAAAGCCGGTCATCTCACTATGTCCTAAAGGCCAAGTTGGTCAAGTAAAGGTTCTAAAAGTTTATTAGTGCTTCATGACATCACTCAACGGCCCCGTATTCTCCTTGATTAACTCAAAGGCTACCGGTACCTACAAATATGTCGCACTAACATAGCTATTTCTTATACCATGTCGGTATACCCCACACAGTTTCCACGATGTATTACTACTTACCTATAAGGTATCCCAAATCCGGGTAGAGGATTCAAACCCAAACATAGAACCATAATGTAAAGCATACAAGTCAAACAAAGCAAGCAAGTAAATGTGATCTAACCCTAAGGTAACCCCACTTTTAGAATTGTCCCTAGCAGAGTCGCCAGTTCTGTGATGCGGTGGGAGAACTGACTTTAAGGTTTTGCGTTTGATTGCAAATGTTGCGGTTAGCAAGAGTCACCACAGAATTTTCTTTTATCCAAAAGAAAAGGTGAAAAAGCACAGGAAAGACCTTTGAGATTATTTCTTGAGTTCGGGGGGTAGATTATGAAAAGGGAAGGTATTAGCACCCTTTTCATCCATGGTTTTCCATGGGCTCTTAGTTACTTGCTAGATCACTTGCTTTTTTGTTTGAAATTGTGCTTTGTGTGGTTTTTGAAAGTATTTTGTAAAGAGGCCATTGTTTAGGAAAACTTTGTAATGATTCTCGTTTGTAAGAATGTATACAAAGTGTTTGATCTTTTGAAAATGTTTTCAAGTTTGTAAGATTTTTTGAAAGTGTGGGTGTTTGTTTTGAAAATGGCAAGGACGTTTGTTTTGAAATGGAGCAAGTAATTAGGAGCATTCTACCTACTCAAAAGTATTTCTTGTTCATTTTCTTTTCCTTTGACAATGTTATCTTACCATTGATTTGGTAAGTAACCCTATCTTTGGATGTAAACGGGACGGGCGTGGGTCATCGTATAACCATGATTAGCAATGTTGCAAGATATCTTAGCATTCTCTCTTAGGGACCAAGATCCTATGAAAGGCAACTTAGATAGCGTCATTGAGGGACTATGATCTTGTATTTATTTGTTTTTGCTAAGATACCTCACATGCGTATTATAGCCATTTTGTAAAGGCAACCAAGTGGATTTACCCTAGGGGTGTTTGTGTGCAAATTATTTTCATGCTTCATTTTGTCTTGAATTAGGGTTTTCTAAGTATTGGTTTTAGTCTTTCCATACAAACCCTAATTACTAGCATGTTATGTATAGAGCGGAAAATTACGGAATTTAAAGTTACTACGCTATTACAATACTTGTGGGAGGAGGGTGTACAAATTGTAAATTGGATTTCAAGAAAAAAAATCTAATTAATCTATTACAACCATATTGAATTGGTATCAATGTACAAGAATTTAAATGAATATAAAGTACAAAAATGAATAAATGTACAAGAATATAAGTACGGAGAAAATATATATTTTTGTTTGGATTTTTTAGGAAAAGGTAGTTTGTTTTAACCTAATTAATTAAATAAAATAATTAATTAAAATAATAAAAGTAAATCTAGTTTTACTAGGAAAAGAAACTAATAAAACCCTAATTCATTAATTGATTAAAAGAAAATAAGTTTTTAAGAAAAGTATTTTTTATTTTTATCTTGAAAATAAACTATGGTATTATAAAATATTTTTTGGCCTTTTTTATATAAAATAATATATTTTAATTGGTGTAAAAGAAAATAACTAAAACCTATTTTTTATTAAATTTACAAAGATAATTAATAAAATAAATAAAGTATTAATTAAATAAAAATAAATTTTTTTGAGAAAAATAAATAAACTATGTCAATCTAATATTTTTGTATTTTTTATGATTTTTTAATATTAGAAAATATATTAAGAAAATAAATAAAATGAAAATAAGAAAATAAAATAAAACTGGGCAGGGGTTTGTAAATGAAACAGGGGGGTTAGCCAGCAAAAAAAAAACAATCAAGGCCCAAGGAGGCCCAGTGCCTGCAAAAAAAGAAATCAGAAAATGCCAAAATATGAAAAAAAAATCAAAAGGGTACCATTAGGGATCGAACCCAGGTTCCAAAGGTTACAGGCGCGCGCTTCTACCACTGGGGTGGCTATACATACGTTAACATAAGCAAAACAATAAATATATGATACAAAATGCGCCCTGATTTACACTTCATCTTCAATCTCCAGCCAGAACAACTGTAACTTGTTCATTTTTCAACAAAAATGAAAACTATAAACATGAATCTTGTAGTAAATTTCCTCACAGTTTCAGAAATGTAAAGCATTAAAACTATAGATCAAAGATAAGCATGAATTTCATTGGCCCTAATCTGAACCCTAAAAATCTCAGAAAATTCAATCTTAAAATTCTCTAAGCTCAAGAAAAATCAATGGAAACTATGTACATGGTTAGCTTTAAGGAAATGATATCTACATGTTTCATTCACAAATAAATCATTGATGATGCATGTATGAAAAGTTCCAAAGTTAGAAAACTTACCTTGCAAGAGGGTATCAGGTTTGAAGTTTGATCAGCTTTCAAGGAGTTCCAATGGTTGGCTTAGCTTCCTCCAGTTCCCAGGAAGCTAATGGAATGCTTAGCTTGAGCTGAAAGTACCTGAGGAGTTATGGAGAAGTCCAAGTGCAAAGATCTGTTTTTGAAAATGGAGGATGGTGTTAATGGTGTTACAATTATGTAACAGGGTGTGGGATCAGTTCTAAATGATGTTTAGAAGCTTTAGAAACCAAAAGGCTTGAAAACGCACGAGGGAGTTACGAGTTTCAAGTTTTTGGTCAATTTATGTGAAAATGGAGGTATGATATGTGATTCTGAGCTCTTGGTGTTTTCAGGGCTTAAGCATTCGTCTTTTTTATGGAAAATGGTTTGTATATCTATAAGCAAAAGGTCTTGAGTGCATTGGCAAGTCAGAAGTACAAGTTACAAGCTTTTGGCTAGGTTACTTGATCTTAAAGAAAAGAGGGAAACCAAGTTTCAATGTGTAGTACAAGCATGGGCTGGGTGATTGTAAGTGTCTTAACCATTTCTCATGTGTTATGAGACATGTATGATCAGAAGAGAACAAGTTCTAGGCTCAAGAACAAGTTTTGTGTAGAAAAACACTTTATCAAAATGACAATGTACACTCTCTTCCAAAAATGGATATAAAGCATGTACATGCATTGAATGCTTGAAATGAGACCTCTAAAAGCTGTGCAAGAAATTAATTATGGAGTGCCTAACAAGTTTGAGGCCTGAAAAGTAGAGTTTATGCAGCACAACTTTGAATTTGAATTTTGTTCATCACAAAATGCCTTGTAATTCGAGTGATAAAACCCTAACTTCATGTCTTCGATTCTTCCTACTCAAGAATGATCTCAAGGAGTTATTTGAAATTTTGGAAAGCTTGCAATGTTCTCTACAACTCATCTATGAATTGATTTTGAATATTCTTCTTGTAACTACATGAAAAAGTTCCATGAAGTTGGGTCAAAATCCTGACCAAATTAGGGCAAAATTTCACTAAGTGTTTTGTTTCATGACCACATGTTCTTAAAATTATAACATGATATCCAAGAAATTTTGGAAGAATTTTTGTGAATAAAAGTTGTATATTTAATAGAGATATATAACTTTCATGTTGGAAGTTTCTCTTGAATTATCTTGCATCATGGGGAAAATTTTGCTCAAAGTTATGAAAAAATAAGAAATTTCCAACACTTAAAAAAATTTCTAAGTTTAGAAATTTTAACTTTTCAAAATGAAATCTTGAATTTTTGATTTATTGATGAATAAGTTTCATATTTTGATATTTTTTGATGAATTGTGATCTTTGGCATTTGAATTTGACCAAAAAGCCAAAGTTTGACTTTTCAATATACAGTTGACTTTGATCAATTGACTGAAAATTCATCTATCAATCCATTGGACTTGAGCAATGCTTTGAGCCATGTCATTAGGTCAAAATGACGAAATTGGACTCTTGAGATCATGCCTTAAACCAATTGATCATCTGCTAGGTCAAAAATCAGAAATTGCCATTTCCCAGTCAAAACCCTAATTTTAACCATTTTGCCCTTTTGGAGATTTGATCAAATTTATTAGGGAATTGTGGTCCAAACTTGATCAAATGATACATATGAGTCTAAAATGTTGATGTGGATAAAAAATTATGAATTTTGACTGTAAATTGGCCGTGGTTGACTTTTTCCCCAATACAACTGATTTTTAGGTCAACTGCTCAATTGACTGAGCAAAAGTGTGATCCAAAGCTTGAAACTTGACATGAGTGATCTTGAGGGTCCATAATGATCCATGAAAGTCATATGGGGTATTGGAAGTTCAAAAATCCTTGTGCAATCTCAAACCCTAATTTTGGTCATCAGTGTTTAAGGAGGTGTCTTGAGCTGATCAAACCCTAGTGCAGTCTTGAGTCCAAGGAAATCTCGTTAGCAAATTCTTGATAAATGAGAGGGAAATTTTTGGGGTACAACAATTGGCAGATTAAGTGAAGCTGAATTCTGTGCCAAAAGGATTCATGTTCTAGGAGGAGTGATTCCATCTAGAGACTCATGGAGTGCAGGTAACTTTTATATAGACGATCGTCTATTTCATTATTTCATGGTCTATATCATGTTTCCACGGGCTGGAAACCACTGCACCGTGACTGATCTGGAAATGCAACTGATCTATGCAAGGAAGAAAGGTATAAGTGTTAATTGGGCAAGGCTCATAATGGTTCATATGCTGAGGGTTGATGCAAAATTAAAATTTCTACCATATGCTTACTTTGTTTCATTAATTATTGAAGAATTTGGAGTTGATTTTGCTGGTTTTGAGAAAGTTTATATGGATCCAAATCTGCATAAGATTTTAATAAAAAATGTTGACTCAATAATGGGTGTTCATTATAATCCGGAAACAAAAACTATAACTTACATTGGTGAAGATGTGGTCGGTGATGAAGGAAACAATCAAGAAGTTGAAGGTGGTGAAGTTGTACCTCCTCCACCTACTGCTCCCTCTGGTCCAAGCAATCAAGATCTTATGGATTTTATGTCTCAAAAATTTGCTTCCATGAATACCAACATCAACAACCAATGGAATGCTATCAACGATTCTACAACAACCCGGATTAGTGACTTCCGCACAGATGTGAATCAACAATTTTCTTACCTTTACTCACACCTTCACATTCCACCATATGACCCAAATAATCCAGCTGCACCTCCACAACATTACACATAACCTCCTCTACAACAACAATTTCCCAATCAAGGATCTTGGTTCTATAACAACCGGGACATGAATCAACCATAAAGTTCTGTCCAACTTTGTTATGTCTACTGTTTTCTATTATGTCCTTGTTCAGTTATGCTACGCGTTGTTTGTTGTTGTTCAGATTTCTTTGTAATTGTTATGTTACTATGTCTATGACTATTTGTGATGCATGATTAATTAAGTTTTTTCAATATTGCTTTATTATTGTCCATTTTTTATTGCATCTTTCCCTTCTTTTTGATAATGTCAAAGGGGGAGAAAGATGTGGCACTTTATGCTTGTATATTTGCTGTCTTAAATTTCTAAGGTACTCTTCAACCAAGATGAACAAATTCAAAGGATTCCAACCTTCTTATACAAAGGGGGAGTTATGAATATTAGGGGTAGAAGCTTCTTTCCAGAAAATACAACGCATCAAGCAAGATCATTTGTCATCATCAAAAATGGGGAGAATGTAAAAACAAGCTTCTCAAATGCACATTTTTTTATGAAGAAAAACCATGTTGACAAGAAGGCAAAGATTATTGGTCAAGTTAAAAGCATCTGTGGATAAAGTCTTTGATTCAAACACTTAGAAAAATTTCAAGGTATAATGATAATACTTACTTTGAACTTAAGACATATATGCTCAATGGTCAACAAAAATATTTTATATTATCCATATCCTTACTCAAGTTTTTCTAAACAAAAATTCAATGTTCACTTGAGTGCAATCGATAGCCTGCTTAAACTTTTCAAAACATTTGCTACTGTTTCTAAGTGAAATCGATTTGCATGTTTGGGCAATCGATTGCTCTTAATTAATTTTTGCTACTGACTTCAAGTGCAATCAATTTACACACTTATGCAATCGATTGCACACTCAAAATAATTGAATTTCTAGCTGTTAAAACCCCGCGCAATCGACTTACACAAAGGGTGTAATCGATTGCATGCTGAACGATTTTGAAAAACATCAACTTTACTCATGCCTGTTCATAACACCAATTCATGAAAACCTTTCACTCAATCTTGGAAACTGTTCATGACTCATTTACAGAATTTTATGCTATTTCAAAAGGGTGCTATGGACATATAAATACTCATTTTCAAAATCATTTGAATCACCTCTTCCAATTATATTCTCTGAATTTTCAAAAATCAAACTCAAGCTGCTATACATTTTCATACACAAGTTTTCTGCACACTTTCACATATTGTTAACCAGAAAACTTTGAGCATTATATATCTTGAGTCATTGTATATTATTATCATTGGAAGAGAAGATCAATTCATTGATTAAATCACTCAAAGTGATCATTGCTACTCAAACTCACTCAAATCAAATATTGCTATATACTTGCTTATTTTTCAGGATTGTTGGAAATAAGTTCAAGTGGTCTTATAAATCTTGTTTTTCCAGGATTGTTGGATACAAGTAAAGTAACTTTGAGAGGATTGTTCTCATTATTGTCATAGTGAAAATCCAAGAGGAATGTTCTTGGTCCAAGAGGATTGTTCTTGGTTTTGGGTAGTTCTTGTTTAAGTTTGCCACAATAACGAAATCTCTTTCATGTTGAAAGGGGACTGGAGTACTCTCAGACTGTGAGGGGAACCAAGATATATCTTTTGTGTCTCTTTATTTTACTACACTTTACTCTTTCATAAACACACCATAAACCGTAAAAATAATATCCATCATCACTAAAACCAGAAATTTTTAAAAGTACCTAATTCACCCCCCTCCCCCCTTTTAGGCGCACTTCGTACTTACACATGGGGTAACCCCATTCTCTTTGGTCTATGGCATGGTAGCTGTCCTCTCTATTGAAGTTCAAATTCCTTCACTGAGGATTATGAAAGATGCAGACTTAGACGAAGACGAGTGGATTCAAACTAGGTTGGATCAGTTGAAATTGATTGACGAAAAAAGGCTTGCGGCTGTCTGTCACAGTCAGATGTATCAGAAACGTATGATCAAGGAATTCAACAAGAAGATCAATCATCAGGTATATCATGCTTGTAATTTGGTAGTAAAACACATCATTCTACCACAAGGTGATCCCGGGGGAAAATGGACTCCCACCTACGAAGGGCCATTGGTTGTCAAGAAAGTATTTTCAGGCGGTGCTATGATACTAACCACCATGGATGGTGAAGATTTCCCACACCCTATGAACGCGAGCATAGTCAAAAGATACTATGCATAAAAACGATCCTCTAGGTTGACTGGCTTAGGAAAAAATAAGGGCATCCAAGCGAACCAAAAAGGTTCGAGCAAAATTAGGGATATATATAAAAGATTGTACACACGGCAAGTCGAAAACCTGAAAGGACAGCTTGGGCAAGAAAGGGTATCCCGGTGGACTGAAAACCCGAAAGGGCGGTCCAGGAAAAAGTTAGGGATTAAAGCTTACGACTTTGTCCCATTGGATCACTTACTGTAAGCTTTATTACCAAATTAAAAAGTTCAAATGGTACAAATCAGTTCAATCAACTTCTTTCGACAACAAGGGATGAGACATTCAAAGACATGAGGGAAATAGCGGAGTCAGAACTCAACGAGATCGTTTCCACATAGCTATATATTTTTTTTTCACTTTGTACTCTTTTCCTTTCACAACGACTTCCTCTTACTAGTATTTCCGTCTCTTTTTACAAAAAACACCTGTTTATAGGCAAATTATCAATACAAATACACTTTAAAGTTCAAACTTTTTGTTTTTCTGTTTTGCTTGCAAAAACGTCCAATGACTAAAATTGAATGAACACATGCATGTGAGCATGATTAACTATTAACAAATATATGCAGGAATAAGCATTTACTCAAGATTCTAGGAATTAGGGTAACGTTCAAGCTGCCTATGAGATTATCCCCAAAGAGTAATCTTCACAAATTCATCCCCAATAAGGATACATTCCCCGCACTTTTCCCAACCTATGGAGTTCCAATCAGTACAACTCATAGAAATTCTCTTCCCCAACTGAGTTTGAAGCCAATTTCCCCATGAGAGTTTATTTCCTCAGCAGAATACTTCTCCGTCAACATGGTTTATTTCCCCAATAGATTAGAGTCTCCTCAGCTTGAGTCTATTCCTCATATTTCTATGAACCACCGACAAAATTCCTCTCCTCAGTGAAACCACCACTATCCCCGGAGAGTCGCTACGAAACCTGGAACCGGACCGGATACCAGTTAACTTTATCCTCCCTAGACAATTCAGAAAGTTATCCATCTCTTTTATCCCCATTTAGGGTATATAGGAATTATTCTCCTCGGACGAGTCATAAGGTTATCCATCTCTTTTATCCCAAGTCATGGTATATAAGAATTAAATTCCCCAGTAGAGCAATGAACAACCAATGTTCCTAAAAACTCTTCTCCCCAAAGAAAAAGTCAACATTCCCCAACGGAGTTTCCTTAAACAAAAGACAAGAATCCTTAGCGGAAGCATTCTAGACAAGATTGTAGATACGCGTACTCTTCATCCCCAGTAATAGTCATGGATTTATTTTCCCAGACAAAAATACTGCACATGCTTACAAATACACTTCACAACATTTCACATTTATACGTCATAATATATGCATACGAAACGCATGTAACTCATTATCATTTATTTTGAGAACATCATTATGCAATGCATTTCATACATCATGATATTGCATACAACTAACTCTTTACCTTTTTAGGAAGAATCAATCAACAAACGAATATCATCAAAACAGATTGTAAATTAATTCCCAAAACAAGACGGGGCGACTATCTACATGATGAATACTTCCTTCAGACATATTCTGTCTTAGATTAAATTGACCAAAGATTTATTTTGATACTTCTTCCAATAGACATTTTCCTGGTCCAGATTAAATTGACCAAAGATTTATTCTGATACTTCTTCCAGTTAAAGACAAATGTAGACCTTTCCTGACATAGATTAAATCGACCAAAGATTTATTCTGATACTTCTTCCAGTAGGAATTTTCTGGCTCAGATTAAATCGACCAAAAATTTATTTTGATACTTCTTCCAGTAGACATTTTCTGGCTCAGATTAAATCGATCAAAGATTTATTCTGATACTTTTTCTAGTAGACATTTTCCTGGCTCAGATTAAATCGACCAAAGATTTAATCTGATACTTCTCCCAGTAGACCTTTTTTAGCTCAGATTAAATCAACCAAAGATTTATTTTGATACTTCTTCCAGTTAAAGACACACACATACATCTTCTGGCTCAGATTAAATTGACCAAAGATTTATTCTGATACTTCTTCCAGTAGACATTTTCTTGGCTCATATTAAATTGACCTAAGATTTAATCTGATACTTCTCCCAGTAGACCTTTTCTGAGTCAGATTAAATCGACCAAAGATTTATTCTGATACTCTCCCAGTTAAAGTTTAGCGTAGACTTAGTCTAATTTCTCTATCAACAGTTACTTTGGATGGAATCTATAAGCCCATCTCTGACAACTCTTTGTTACCTGTCCAAATGGAATCTTTAAGCACATTCCTGGCATAGTCAACCAACAGCATTACTTCGTGCACAAGAGAGTGCAAATTTCTGGGCACTTAAGTGTTCAATCATATTCCACCTTCAAGTCACGAATGGCGGACATGCTAATCTAACTCTTCAGGTTTAAGAAGATTGAACAGGGGAAACTGTTGTACCCCAAAAATTTCCCTCCCTTTTCTTCAAGACATTTCCCACAAAAGTTCTTAAATGCTCAAGGATACTCAAGAGTTGATCAGATAAGCTCACCTCCTAAGCATTGGGCCCCCCAACTAGGGTTTTGGTTTTCTCAAGGAAAATTGGACTTCTAATGCCTCAAGTGACTTTCATGGTTCATCATAAGCCTCAAATTGATATATTCAGCTGAAGATAGCCCATTCGAAAAACATGCAATTAATGGAAACAATTAGTTTTGTATGCCCTTGAGTTTGGTCAAAGGTTGGACCTACGTGATCAAAACAAAAGGACTCAAAGTGGTATATTCAACTGAAGATGGCCCATTCAAAAAACATGCAATTAGTGGAAACAATTAGTTTTATTTGCCCTTGAGTTTGGTCGAAGGTTGGACCTACGTGATCAAAACAAAAGGACTCAAAGTGGTATATTCAGCTGAAGATGGCCCATTCGAAAAAAATGCAATTAGTGGAAACAATTAGTTTTGTCTGCCCTTGAGTTTGGTCGAAGTTTGGACCTACGTGATCAAAATGAAATGACTCAAAGTGGTATATTCAGATGAATATAGACCATTCGAAGAACATAACAAAATCCTTATGCTATGATGCACAATCTTGTGTGGCAGGCCCAATGCTGGCAAATCCCATCATAATTTAATGCTTACACCCACTTTTGAGTTATTACCCAAGGGTTTAAGCCTTTGTCCAAAGGATCTCTACATTTATGGAATAAAGTTATCATTGCTATTCTTGGAAAGAAAATCTTTTGGTACAAGTCTGTCTTGAGCCCACACTTTGTTTGCTTCTGATTCTGGCCCCACCATAAAACATAGAAAGCAACCCATCTAAACCATTAACTTTGGTATTTCATCTTGGGATCATGAAAACTTGACACAAATGGATATTTGCTTTCCAACAAAACCATATTTTATTATCTTACAAATTTGGTTACTACAACTTCCTAAACCTTTTCTCTATAAATAGAGAGACCATTTGCAAGCTAAAGGGCTAGATTCTTGTTGTTCTAAAAAAATCCTTTAACACTCCCAAACTCTCAAAAAACTCAGACTCTGCATCCAAAGCCACATTGTTTGCCATTTCTGGCATTTGAAAAACCCAATCCAGAATCCTTCGAGCATCTCCCATTTCTTCCATTTGAACATCAACCATACACCACATAAAGAGAGATTATTAGCCTAGAACACTCCCAAACTCTCAAAAACTTAGAACCTGCACACAAGCAAAAAAAACTTGGCACATTCTAATCTTACACAAAAAATCTCAAATACCTCCTTGTGTTCTTTTGGCCTTTCGATTCACTAAACCTCCATATACCATCTCTTCGATTCAAGTGACTTTCAAAGCAAAGTAGCAATTGAAATAGCTACAGGGAGGTCGAAGCAGGCTTAATCCATCACCAAACTGTTCCTGGAGGCTCTGTCGAAGTCCCTCATGTTTCGCTCCAAGAGATAAGTTTTCTTAAACTTGGAACTTTTCATTCAAACATCATTTGTATATACAAATAAAAGAAAATATGTAGATATCATATCTAGGAAGTTGAACATGCTCTTAGTTTCGATTATCACTGCTTATACGTTGAGAATTTCAACTCCGACTAGTTAGGCTTTGATTTTGGTACCAAACGAATTTGTGCTAACCTCTGATCTGTAGCTTTCGAAAGTTAAATAGTTAGATTTGTATACAAATTTTAGACAGGTTTGATATTCACACTTTTCGATTTGGTTGAGAATTGAAGCTTTTAAAATCTTAACATGGTGATACATATCCCTGCGCTCGAAGGAAGAAGAGGCTGGGCATTTCAAGCATTCAGAAACAAGTTCATTTTATACCTAATCAAAGATATCTTATAAACGGATGAAACAGACCACCCAGTGGTACAAACAGCGCGCGCGAAAGGCATTTATGTATAAGGTCCTGGGTTCAAATCTTGGCAGGACCAAAACAATTTTTATCATTTGTTTGTTTCCTTTTCTTTTCAACAAACTTCAACATTTTTCCAACCAATCAAAACAACTCATTTTGAGTTGATTTTTCGCACACTATTTATTTACAATGTTTATTTTATGAATATACAAAAATATCACAAAAATTATTTTATTTTCATAATTATTTTAATTAACCAAAATCTTTCTTTAACAAAAATCAGAACAAATTCATTTCCTTTTCATTCATGTCTTGTACATTATCAATCCTTTTAATTCTTGTACATCATTCAAATTTTAATATAGTTGTAATAGATAATTAGGTTTAATTTCTTGCAATCCTCATTTGTAAATTTATACACCCCATCCCCAAGTGATGTAATAGCGTAGTAAATTTACTTTTCACAATATACCGTTTTTCATATAAATGCTAGTAATTAGGGTGTGTATGGAAATATAAAATCAACCGTTAGAAAACCCTAATTTCAAATACAAAAATGCATGCAATCAAACACACTATTCACACACATGCACCTCTAGGGTAATTTCACTTGTTGCCTCAGAAAATAGTCACGTCCCTCGAAGATGGGCGTTTTAGGAAAGACCCTTGATAAAAAAGATCGTAGTCCCTCGATGTTACCTTAGGTAAATGATCTAGTCCCATATGAAAATTGCTAAAACGTCTCATAGGTTGCCTTCTATGACAATACAATTGACCCACGCCCGTCCCTTCACATCCAACGATGGGGCTTCTTACCAAATCAATGGTAAGATAGAAACATCTAAAGGAGGAGGAAAATAACATAGACCTTTTGAGTAGGTAGGACGCTCGTAGTTGCTTGCTCACTAAACAAAAACTATTTTCACACTTACACTTTCAAAACATCTTCAAAAACAAACATCTCTTTAAACTATTTTCAAAACAAACACTTTGTATGCATTCTCATAGAGACGAGAATCATTACAAAGTTAGCCTCAACAAAGGCATTTTGCAAAATATTTTCAAACTTACACCCATTACAAAGCACCTTTTCAGACAAAGCATTTTCAAGTGATCTAGCAAGCAACTAAGAGCCTGTAGATAACTATGGATGAAAAGGGTGATAACACCTTCCCTTTTCATAATCTACCCCCCAAACTCAATAAAAATATCAAAGTTCTATCCTGTTCTTTTCACCGTTTCTTTATTGGATAAAAGAAAAGTCGGTGGTGACTCTTTCTATTCGCAACAATTGCGATCAAACGCAAAACACCCAAGTCAGTTCTCCCACCATATTACTGAACTGGCGACTCTGCTGGGGATGAAACTTAAAAGTGGGGTTACCTTAGAGCTAGATCACATTTAATTGCTTTCCTTGTTTGACTTGATTGCTTTACATTTATGGGTCTTTGTTTGGGCTTGTTTTGATACTTTACCTGGATCGGGGAACACCATTAGGTAAGTAGCATTAAATTGTGGAAACGATGCAGGGCATACTGACATGGTTGAAGCGATAGCTACGTTAGTATGACACATTTGTTGGTATCGGTAGCCCTTGACTTTAGTCAAGGAGAATACATGGCCACTGTGTGGTTTCCTGAAGCACTAACTCACCTTAGAACCTTTAATTGAACAACTTGTCCATTAGGAAGTAGTGAGATAGCCGGCTTTAGTGCAGTCCGAAGTTGGTTGATACTCGACACTACACTCATTTAGTTCTAAATTTTGGGATATTTCGGTCGCCAATAAAGAGGCTTGCGCTGAAACAATGCCCAATGAAGAAAGATCAATGATATTGAGATCCCCTAGAATCCGATTACTTTCTAGGACAAGTTGAACCAACTAAACTTCAAAAGGGTACTTACCTATGAACTCTATGCAAGCCTAAACCTAAGGACTTGTTTGCTTTTCTTGTGTATATACTTGTACATAAACATCATGACATCATACCATGGCATTTTGCACTAACCATTTCAAGGACCTAGAGATTTACTTTTGTTCTATTTTGTAGGAAATTACTTCCACTCGCAGAAATACTATCCAAGTCAACCTCGTAAAAGTGCCTCCTCAAATCCAAGAATTAGCGTCAAGGGTTCTTGGGAATTCTTCGTTCATCGAGAGACATGGTCGACTTCTCAATCTGGTTAACTCAAGTTATGATGAAGACATAATGAAGGTTCTCTTCCAATTCTTCGACCCTTTGCACCATTACTTTACCTTTCCTGATTACCAACTTGTGCCCACTATGGAAGAATTTTCTCAACTCTTGGGAATCCCTATCCTTGATCAACTACCCTTCAACGGTATTGAAAGAGACCCAAGACCTGAGGATATTGCTCGAGCTTTGCATTTGCAACGATCTGACATTATGGCCAATTGGGAAACAAGAAGTGGCGTCAAAGTGTTTTTAGCCAAGTTTTTGTTTGAGAGGGCTCAATTCTTTTGGGATGCTTTGGATTTAAAATCCTTTGAAGAAGTATTGCCTCTTCTCATCTATGGGACAATTCTGTTTCCCAATTCGGACCAACTTATAGATGTGAGCGCATTCAAAAAATTTCTATCTCACAATCCGGTGCCCACTTTACTTGGGGATATCTTGCATTCTCTTCACTCTCACACCTTGAAGAGAAGAGGACTTCTTATGTGTTTCAGTCCTCTTTTGGCTAGGTGGTTTATTTCGCACCTACCCCGATCTATTATGAAGAACGAGCAAGGTTTAAGATGGTCTAGTAGGTTGATGTCACTCACACATTCTGATATCTATTGATGTGCTTGATCTATGGAAAACATTACTATTATTGACCGCTGTGGGGAATTCCATAATGTCCCTCTACTTGGCATTAGGGGGGGTATCAATTACAATCCTTGTTTGGATCTAAGATAGTTTGGGTATGCTAGGAGGGATGGCCCTCATGACGCACTTGTCCAAGGAATTGCATTTGACTATGAGAGCGATGTCCAAGGTTATCGTCAGAGATTCATACGAGCTTGGGGCACGGTTAATAAGGTTGATAGCAAGACGTTGGGGCATAAGAACTCCATTCCTTTGGAGCCTTATCTCAAGTGGGTGCGATCTCGTTACCAAAACCTCATGATGCCTTATAAAGCCATCTTACCTATTATCATGGAGCTTGTCGCTAAAGGAGATGTTCCATATACTGTCCTTTATCCTGATATGCCAACTTCTCTTGAAGATTTGCAAAGAGCTTGGATTCAGCTAAAGGAGGAGCAAGACACCTTAGAAGGCCAGTTTTATGCAAGTGAGAAGAAGACATTGGAACTCACGAGACAACTTCATGAGGAGAGGAGCCTAAATGCCTATATCGCTCCAAAGAGGAAGCATCCATAGGAAGTTTGAGCCATTGTTATTGTATTTTAGTTCATTTTGTTTCTTTTGTTTCATTGTAAGCCCGAGAGGCATATTGTAATCAATTTGAACTTATTAATACAAATGATGTTTGTTCCCTTTTGTCTAAACAAATTTAAATCTTCAAAGTCCTTGAAATCATGTGCATACGCATTTTCATGCATCATAACATAAACAGGTTTTCCACAACAGGTTTCCTTATCTTTCTACTATTTATTTCAGTAAGATGGATATCGAACAAACAGTGAAGGACTTGCAAGCGCATAATTTACAGTTCCAAGCAACCTTGCTGACCCTGGCCAAGGGACAATAAGAGATGATGACACTTCTAACAACCAAAAAGAAGACTAAAAAGAAGGACTTCATCAACATGGGTAAGAGATTCAAAGGTCTGGTTCGTCAGGTACAAATAGTCGAAGAGACGTCTGAAGAGGATGAAAATAAAGACGAAGAGGCAAGGAGCACCCATGCTGGGGGTGCAAATGATCAAGCTTCTGAAGATGAAGACTACTTTGATGAGAAATACCCCCCGGTTGAGGACAAATACAAGCAGTTGGAGGATATGCTAAAAGCTGTTGAAATCAAGCCGTGCCTGGTTTAGATTTTAGTGAGTTGGGCTTAGTACCTGGGGTCGTTATTCCCAATAAGTTCAAAATACTGGTCTTCTCTAAGTATGAAGGGTTTTCCTTCCCAAAGCTTCATCTAAGGTCTTACGTGCGCAAGATGTAGCCGCACACTACTGATAAAAAACTCTAGATCCATTTCTTCCAAAAGAGTCTGGCTGGGACTCAACTAGAGTGATTCTATCAATTGTTGGGTTACCGCATCCCCACATGGGAATATCTAGCCACTGCTTTTTATCATCAGTATCAATACAATGCCGATCTGACACCAACAAGAGTCCAACTTCAAGGTATGACAATGGGTACTAATGAAGGGTTCAAGGAGTACGCACAAAAATGGAGGGATCTTGCTGGTAAGGTCCAACCACCACTAAATGACAGAGAACTAATTGACATGATCATGGGTACATTGACCGGCCCATTTTTCAACCTATTGATTGGCAGTTATTTGTCTAGTTTCACCAAGTTGATACTAATTGGTGAAAGGGTAGAAAGCGACATTAAGAGCAGAAAAATCCCAATGACATCTTCTTCCACATCCAACGCTGTAAAGAAGCCTATCAGTGGAAAGAAGGAAGCAAATGTTGTGTATGGGGCAAGGGCCCATGCCAAGAAGAATCACTGACCCTCTGTTAATGCTGTGTTAATCTCCAACCCTCTGTCTGCTCAAAGGAAATCATCCAACAATCAACGGCCCGAAGTTCCTCGAAGACAGTTCACAAGGATTAACATGTCACTGTCCCAAGCCTTGCAACATCTGTTGAAGGCCAACCTAGTGACACTGCGTGATCCACCATCCAATCCAAACACTTCATCACCAAAATACAATCCTAATGCCAAGTGCCCATATAATTCAAACAGTCCTGGACATGAGACTGATCAATGCCGGGCACTGAAGACCAAGGTTGAAGATTTGATAGACAGTAAGACAATTGAATTTGATCCACCTGCTACTCCAAATGTGATAACCGCACCAATGTTGAATCATGGAAGAGGCCCATTCTCTTTTTTCTTATTCTTTTTATTTATTTCTTAATTATTTTTATTTTTAAAATAACCTCAAAATAATTTATTTTTATTATTAAATCAAAAAATCACAACACCAAAAATCATTTTTTCATAAAATATTCATTTTATTTAATTAATTAATTTAATTAGAAATTAGGTTAATTCAAATTTTTTTTGCAAATAAAACCAATTAGAAATTAGGGTTTAATTTGTATATAATTTAATTGTTTTCTCAAATAAAAATGCACTAAAAATATGTTTCTCTCAATTAGGGTTTTTAGGTTATTTTTAACCGTCCTCGCATTTAATTCGCCGCGCGCACTTTAATTATTTTTTCATCATTTATGTAACTGCCAATGGTTTGTAATAGTTTTAAAAATTAGGATTTTTATTTACTGTTTAATCCCCGGTTTTTGGTTATGTAATTAATCCCCCTCCCCGAAGCTTTGTAATAGCTAGGTTTATTTTCTCGCACTTTAAATTCCTGCAAATCTTTAACTGTCTAGATGCATGGCTAGTAGGATTGTATGGAAAGATTGTTTGAAAATTAAAACGGTAGATCACCTAATGTGCAAAGACTAAATTAACTGAAAATTTTTCACATGCACATATTCACTCCTAGGGCTTTCCTCACTTCGGTTGCCTTCGGTAAAACAGTCATTAAGCATAGGAGATTTTTAGTGGTTGCCCTCCAGTCTAAAAGATCAAAATGACCCATTTGAATGTTGCCTCGGAAAGATCTTAGGACCTTAGGGTAATTACTAAAGTTTCCTACCCATTGCTTTGGTAACTGTACTTGTCCCTTTCGAACGTCCCTTACAACCTCCAACGACGGGGCTGCCTACTCCTTAATAGTAGGATAGAGCTGTCTAAAGGAAATGAGAACAAACAACCCTTTTTCGAGTAGGTAGAATCTTAAGTACTTCCTCAATAAAACTTTTCACACAAACACCTTTCAAAACAAATTTTCAAAACAAACTTCGTCACACCCTTGACGACTGATACAAGGGTTATCACGAAGGAAATTTTTTTTAAAAAACAAACACACACAAACAATTTTAAAAAGATGAGCAAGTACCTAAGAGGCCATGGAAAACCATGGATAGAAAGGGTTCTAACACCTTCCCTTTCTATAATCTACCCCCCGTACTCAGAAATATTCTCGAAAAAGGTTTTTTTTCTGTTCTTTTCCTTTTCCTAATTGGATAAAATAAAAGTCGATGGCGACTCTTGCTTACCGCGACATTTTGCAAACAAAAAAGGAAAATCGCAAACCAGTATAACAGTCGGGTCTGCCACCGTATCACAATGCTCGTGTCGTGGTCGAAGATGGAAACTGTATTATCTGGGGCCAACTTCCCGATATTCCGTTTAAAGCAGACAAATTTGGATTGGGTTTCACCATCAAAGCTCAAAAATAAGTCAGGAGCGTTCGTGTGGGAAAGATACCTCTCTGCATCGGAAATCATGAAGTAAATGTTGTAGAAGACTTTGATGATGAATGCACTTTCGAAGAATGGATCTACCCTACGGTCGAAGAAAATCTCAACAACTAGCAGGAAAAGGATTTCACTCCCATCTCCTTCATTGAGGAGTAATTACTGCTTACTATTTTATGTCAACTTAAGAACTTTTGTCTGTAATCTTAATTTCCAAAACAATAACTTTTAAGCCATGTGCCTTGCCCGGGGAACTATGGTCCATTTGTTATGGGTTTTGTTCATGTTCATTTATCATATGATCATTTAATATAAACCATTGGACCTTTTGGCATTCAAATTTTTGCGTTCATTGTCTTTCTTTTCCTTTATTACATTTTTTCTCAATAGCCATGTATCTTACATGCACACACACACACACACACACACACACACACACACACACACACACACACACACACTTGCAGATCCTCATCCACTCCGGATCTCATTGCCAACGACTATACTATTTCTAGTTATGACTTCGAACATCCAATTTACAAAGCCGAAGATGAAGGCGAGGAAGATTGCGAAATACCAGGGGAACTTGCCAGATTTCTGATGTAAGAGGAGAAACCTATTCAACCTCATGAAGAGCCAGTTGAAGTTATCAACTTAGGTACTGAGACAAATAAAAGAGAGTCCAAGATCGACGCCAACCTAAAAGATCGTATCAAGAGCAGATTGGTTCAGATGTTACATGACTATGTTGAAGTGTTTTCTTGGTCGTATGAAGATATGCCCGGGTTGGATACCGATATTGTGTTTCATCTTCTGCCAACGAAGGAAGATTGTCCTCCTGTTAAACAAAAGGTTTGTCACATGCGGCCTGACATGTCTGAAAAGATAAAATCTGAGGTAATTAAGCAGTTTAATGCAGGTTTTCTGGATGTCACATCTTATCCTCAATGGGTTGCAAACATGGTCCCCATGCCAAAGAAAGATGGAAAGGTTCGCATGTGTGTGGATTATAGAGATCTGAATAGGGCAAGCCCCAAGGATGATTTCCCTCTACCATATATTGATGTCTTGGTTGACAACACCGCTCAACACAAAGTCTTCTTCTTCATGGATGGATTTTATGGCTACAACCAAATTAAGATGGATCCCGAAGACATGGAAAAGACCACCTTTGTTACACAATGGGGAACCTTTTGCTACAAAGTTATGTCGTTTGGATTAAATAATGCAGGGGCAACATATCAAAGAGCTATGGTAGCTTTATTTCATGATATGATTCATCATGAAATAGAAGTCTATATGGATGATATGATTGCAAGGTTGCAAACTGAAGAAGAGCATCTCAATCACCTACACAAGCTATTTGAGAGGCTGAAGAAGTATAAGTTGAGGTTGAACCCTAATAAGTGTACATTCGGAGCAAGTTCTGGAAAGCTTCTAGGTTTTTTCGTCATTGGTAAAGGCATCAAAGTTGATCCTGCAAAGGTAAAAGCCATTCAAGAAATGCTAGTCCCCTGTTCTGAAAAGGAGGTCAGAGGATTCTTGGGTCGTCTTAATTACATTGCTCACTTCATCTCTCACTTAACAGCTACTTGTGATCCAATCTTCAAACTCTTGAATAAAAATCAAGTAGTCAATTGGAACAACGACTATCAAGCCGCCTTCGACAAAATCAAGGAATATTTGCAAGAGCCTCCTATCCTCATGCCTCAAGTTGAAGGAAGACCTTTGATCATGTACTTGACTGTGCTAGAGAATTCTATGGGGTGTGTGGTTAGCCAACATGACGAGTCTGGCTGAAAAGAGCATGCAATATACTACCTGAGCAAAAAGTTTACCAACTGTGAAACCATATATTCACTGCTCGAGAAAACTTGTTGCGCTCTGGCATGGGATGATCGCCGGCTAAGACAGTATATGTTGACTCACACCACTCTATTAATTTCTAAGATGGACCCTATCAAGTACATCTTCGAGAAGCCCGCTCTCTCCGGACGGATAGCTAGATGGCAAATGATTCTGACTGAATATGATATTCAATATACAACACAAAAGGCCATCAAATGAAGTATATTACCAGATCATTTGGCTCATCAAGCTGTTGATGACTATCAATTTATGAACTTTTACTTCTCGGACAAGAATATCATGTTAGTAACTGACTGTGCGAAACCTGGACCATATGACGGACCTGAACAAGGATCCCGATGGACTATGGTTTTTGACGGAGCTTCCAACTCTTTGGGCAATGAAATTGGTGCTGTGATTATTTCTCCTGAGGGTTGACACACTCATTTCACTTATAGATTGTGCTTCGATTGTACGAACAATATGGATGAATACGAAGTGTGCATCTTGGGTCTAAAGGCTGCCATTGACTTAAGGATCCAGCATTTGGATGTATTCGGAGACTCCACTCTGGTAATTAGCCAAGTAAAGGGAGAATGGGACACCAAGCATCCTAACCTAATTCCGTACAAGGAACTTGTGTTAACTCTGATTCCATGCTTCGAGGAGATCACCTTTGAGCATTTCCATAGGGAAGAAAATCAGTTAGCCGACGCTTTGGCCACAATGTCTTCCATGTTCAAGGTCAAATGGGACAACGAAGCTCCTATGATTACAGTTGAGAGATTTGACGAACCTACGCACTGCTACGCGCTTGACATTGACAAAGAGAAACCATAGTACCATGAGGTGAGGAGATATCTTGAGGCACGAGAATATGCTAAAGGAGCATCCGTCAATGATAAGAAATTCTTGCAAAGATTTTCAGCCAAATTTTTCTAAGCAACTGAGTCCTATATAAGCCCAACCATGATTCTACTCTACTCCGATGTATGGAAAAGAAGGAGGTAGATAAAATTATGGAAGGTATTCATGATGGCGTCTTTGGGACCCACTCTAGTGGACACGCTATGTCCAAGAAAATCCTGAGGGCTGGTTACTATTGGTCCATAATAGAAACTGATTGTCATCATCACTCAAGGACTTGCCATAAGTGTCAAATCTATGCTAACAAGGTCCATGTACCTCCTATTCCTCTAAATGTCATGACTACTCCGTGGCCGTTTGCAATGTGGGGCATTGACATGATTGGAGAGATCAAACCTACTACCTCAAATGGACACCGTTTAATCCTAGTTGCCATTGATTACTTTACCAAGTGGGTCGAAGCTACTAAATATGCCTCAGCTACCAAGAACCTTGTAGCCAGACTCATCCAGCATAATCTCATCTGCGATTATGGCATCCACGAAAGGCTTATCACCAATAATGGAACTAACCTCAACAACGTTATGATTATGAAACTCTAAACTCAGTTCAGAACCAAGCATCACAATTCTTCTTCGTACAGACCCAAGATGAATGGCGCAGTTGAAGTTACCAATAAAAATATCAAGAAGATTATGCAAAAGATAGTGATAACATATAAAAACTGGCATGATATGTTACCGTTTGCTCTCCATGGCTATTGTACTTCGGCTCGCACGTCAACTGGGGAAACTCCTTTCTCCTTGGTCTATGGCATGGAAGTCGTCTTGCATGTAGAAGTTCAAATTCCCTCTCTAAGGATAATGAAAGAAGCAGGTCTAGGCAAAGATGAATGGATTCATACTAGGTTGGATAAGCTGAACTTGATTGACGAGAAGCGGTTGGCTGCTGTCTGCCACGGTCAGATGTATCAAAAGTGTATGATCAAGGCGTTCAACAAAAAGATCAAGCCTTTAGTGTATCAAGCTGGATACTTGGTAATAAAGCGCATCATTCTTCGACAACGTGACCCCATGGGAAAATGGACTTCCACTTATGAAGGACCATTTGTTATAAAGAAAGTTTTCTCTGGTGGTGCCATAATGCTGACTACTATGGATGGCAAAGATTTTCCACATCCCGTAAACGTGGACATAGTTAAAAAATACTACGTATAAAATGACCCGCTAGGTTGACACACCTAGGCCAAAATATGGGTATCCCGGTGAACCAAAGAGGTTCGGGAAAAAGTTAGGCATATATGCAAAAGAT
Source organism: Vicia faba (assembly GCA_948472305.1). NCBI lineage: Eukaryota > Viridiplantae > Streptophyta > Magnoliopsida > Fabales > Fabaceae > Vicia > Vicia faba. The sequence continues at coordinate 1,595,109,488 of OX451737.1, read as the reverse complement.
TGTACACCCGGCAAGTCGAAAACCTGAAAGGGAGACTTGGGCAAAAATGGGTATCCTGGTGGGCTGAAAACCCGAAAGGGCGGTCCAGGCAAAAGTTAAGGATTAAAGCGTATGACTATGTCCCGTGGGATCTCTACAACCAGCTTTATTACCAAAATCCAAAGTTCAAATGGTCCAAAATAAATCCAATCAACTTTGTTCAACGACAAGGGTTTGCTCGAAGACATAAAGGCAATAGCAAAGTGAGGACAATGAGATCACTTCCATATGGCTATTATTTTTGTTTTCACTCTGTACACTTTTCATTTCTTTTGGCGGTTTCCTCTTACTAGGATCTTTGTCTCTTTGTACAAAAAATCCTATTCATGGGCAAAACATCAATACAAATATACTTTGAAGTACAAACTTTTTCGTTTTTTATGTTTTGAGTGTGAAGATGTCCAATGACTAAAATTGAATGAACATATGCATATGAACATGATTAAATTTTTAGCAAATATATGCTTCAAAACAGTGAAAAGCATCTCCTTAATTGCATTTGAGATATCCCCACAGAGTTATTTCATTAGCATTATTCACACAAATTTGGATTCATAAACTCCCCAGCTAGAGTTTCAATCTCAGGAATGTCCTCTCCCCAGCTGAGTTGGCCTTAAAAGGGATCCTTGAGAAATTCTTCTTAAGGAATATCCTCCCCAGCAGTTTATCTAATATCCTTTTCAACGGGGTTTATTGCCCCAACAAATGGAAAAATTCCTCAGCTTGAGTTTGCCTCTCCGACTATTACAAATCAAGGGACCACAACCCCTCTTCCCCAATAGAATTTTCCACAATCCCTAGTAAGTTACTGTAAATCCTGGAACCCGACCAGATAACAATTAAATTCTTTCTCCCCAGCAAGTTAGTTTAAAATCTGGAATCCGACCAGATAACAACTAACCTTAAAGAGATAATTCCTCACTAGAGCAACGGACGACTAGAAATCCTGAGTTTCTCTTCCCCAAGCAGAAACCAACACTCTCCATAGAACCTTCTCAAGCAAAGTCAATATTCCCCAGTGGAGTTTCTTCACAACAAGGCAGGAATCCCCAATGGAAATACTCTAAACAATGTTTGAAGACACACTTACTCTTTATCCTCAACAATGATCCAGGATTGAACTTCCCAAAACTCCCCATCATTTGTCAAGGATTTATTTTCCTAGACGAAGATACACTTCAATAACATTTCACATTCATGCATCATATAACATACACATACAACATAATCTCATTTGTTTTGAGAACATCATCACAACATGCATACTTCTGCATGCAACTAACCCTCTTCCTTGCAGGAAAAGCCAGTCAAATCAAAGACCTCTTCTGGTTAGATTTAGTTCTTCTAGTTAAAGATAGGCGAACAAAGACCTCTTCTGGTTAAGATTTAGTTCTTCCAGTTAAAGACAGGCGAATCAAAGACCTCTTTTGGTTAGATTTCTTTGTTCCAGTTAACAATAGGTGATAAATAAAGTCCTCTTCTGGATGGATTCACTTCTTCCAGTTAATAATAGGTGATCAATCAAGTCCTCTTCTGGATGGATTGACTTCTTCCAGTTAATAATAGGCGATCAATCAAGTCCTCTTCTGGATGGATTCACTTATTCCAGTTAATAATAGGCGATCAATCAAGACCTCTTCTGGTTAGATTCATTTCTTCCAGTTAATAATAGGCGATCGATCAAGTCCTCTTCTGGATGGATTCACTTCTTCCAGTTAATAATAGGCGATAAATCAAGTCCTCTTCTGAATGGATTCACTTTTTCCAGTTAATAATAGACAATCAATCAAGTCCTCTTCTGGATGGATTCACTTCTTCTAGTTAATAATAGGCGATCAATCAAGTCCTCTTCTAGATGGATTCACTTCTTCCAATTAATAATAGGCGATCAACCAAGGACCTCTTCTAGATAGATTTAGTTCTTCCAGTTAAAGATAGGCAAATCAAAGACCTCTTCTGGTTAGATTTAGTTCTTCCAGTTAAAGACAGGCAAACCAAATACCTCTTCTGGTCATATTTATTTCTTCCAGTTAAAGACAGGCGAATCAAAGACCTCTTTTGGTTAGATTTATTTCTTCCAGTTAAAGACAGGCGAATCAAAGACCTCTTTTGGTGAGATTTATTTCTTCCAGTTTAAAACATGTAAAGGACATCTGATGTTTCAGTATGAATCGACCAAAAGATTTATTCTGATACTTCTCCCAGTTACAGTCAAGTTTAGACTTGGTCTAATTTCTATCAATAATCACCTTTAGATGGCATCTATAAGCCCATCTCCGACAACTCTCCATTTTCTCTCCAAATGGCATCTTTAAGCCCATTCCCTACACAGTCAACTAACACACAGTAGAGTGCAAATTTCTAGGCACTCTAGTGTTCAATCATCTTCTACCTTCAAGCTATGAAGGGCGACGTGCCATTCTCGCTTTTCAGGTTTAAGAAGATTGAACAGGGGCAGCTATTGTACCCCAAAATTTGCCCTCTCATTTCTCAAGATTTCTCTCACAAGATTTCTACTGGGTCAAGACTGCACAAGGTTTAATCAGCTCAAGATACTTCCTCACCACTGATGACTCAAAACTAGAGTTTGAATTTGCACAAGTACAATTGGACTTTTAATGCCCATGTAGTTTCCATGGATCTTATTGGGCTCTCAAGCATCAAATAGAAGAAGATCAAGTTTGCTTCGATCCATAAGCTTTGTTTGGGCATTTGGTTTCCTTCGAGCAAGCTTGGTTCTTATGCTTCGATTGGGCATTTGGCTTCTTTCTAGCAAGCTTGGTTCCTATGCTACGATTGGGCATTTGGCTTCTTTCGAGCAAGCTTAGTTCTTATGCTTTGGTTGGGTATTTGGCTTCTTTCAAGCAAGCTGGAATCACAAGCTTCGATTGGGCATTTGGATTCCTTCAAACAAGCTTGGTTCATAAGTTTCGATTGGACATTGGCTTCCTTCAACCTGCTTCAATCTACAAAGCAATTATTTCCTTCATTTGATTGCTTCGATCCACAAGGCAATGTTTTCCATCGAAGTAACCTGCTTCGATCCACAAAGTAGTAGCTTCCTTCATGCTTGCTTTGATCCACAAAGCAGTAGCTTCCATCATGTTTGATTCGATCCACAAAGTTTCTACACTATGAATTACAATTTGAAGTTTGGACAACTGTTGGTTACTGGTAGGAAACAACCCAGAAATTATTTCATTTTGACCATGACAATGAGATCATCTTGCATATTCAAAGTGGTATATTCAGATGAATATGACCCATTCGAAGAACTTGCAATTGGTGGTAATAGTTTGTTTTGTCTGCCCTTGAGTTTGGTCAAAGGTTGGACCTACGTGATCAAAACAAAAGGACTCAAAGTGGTATATTCAACTAAAGATGGCCCATTCGAAAAAAATGCAATTAGTGGAAACAATTAGTTTTGTCTGCCCTTGAGTTTGGTCGAAGGTTGGACCTACGTGATGAAAATGAAAGGACTCAAAGTGGTATATTCAGATGAATATGGTCCATTCGAAGAACATAACAGAATCCTTATGCTATGATGCACAATCTTGTGTGGCAGGCTCACTTGCTGGCAAATCCCATCATAATTTAATGCTTACACCCACTTTTGAGTTATTACCCAAGGGTTTAAGCCTTTGTCCAAAGGATCTCTACATTTATGGCATAAAGTTATCATTTCTATTCTTGGAAAGAAAGTCTTTTGGTACAGGCCTGTCTTGAGCCCACACTTTGTTTGCTTCTGATTCTGGCCCCACCATAAAACATAGAAAGCAACCCATCCAAACCATTAACTTACAGGCTCTTAGTTGCTTGCTAGATCACTTGCTTTTGTTTGAAAATGTGCTTGTGGTGTGGGTTTGAAAATATTTTAAAAACGTCTTTGTAATGATTCTCGTCTCTATAAGAATGCGTACAAAGTGTTGGTTTTGAAAATAGTTTAAAGAAGTGTTTGTTTGTGGAAGATGTTTTTGAAAGTGATTTTGAAAAGTGCCTTTGTAATGATTCTACTCTCTGTAAGAAAGCGTACAAAGGGATTTGACTTTTGAAAATGTTTCAATTGAAAGTGTTGGTGTAGAAAAATGTTTTTTAGTGTGAGCAAGCGAGCAACTATGAGCATCCTACCTACTCTAAAGGTCTAACGTTCTTTTCCTCCTCCTTTAGATGTTTCTATCTTACCATTGATTTGGTAAGAAGCCCCATCGTCGAATGTGTGAGGGACAATCGAAGAGACACTTTATAGTCACAAAGGCAACTGAGGAAGAAGCTTTAGTAACCACCCTAAGGTTCTATGATCATATCTTTACCGAGGCAACATCGAGCGGGTCATCAAGGTACTTATGATCTTTTTGAACTAGAGGGTAGCCACTAAAACGTCTCACGTTTCGAGAGTTGTGACTATTTTCCGAAGGCAACCGAAGTGGGATACCCTAGAGGTGCGCATGTGTAATTGTGTTATGTTTCAGTTATTTTTGTCTTTTTTGTTAGGTTTGCTAGCGTTTAGTCTTTTCCATACAATCCTATTAGTCATACATCTAGCAGTTAATATGAAAAGCAGTAAAAATGCAGAAAGTAAGGGTCCTACGCTATTACAACCAAACCGAAAGACAAGAAAAATGTAAAAAAAAACAAAGAACAAAATAAAGAAGAGAAAATGAATTCTTCAATCTAGGCCATGGACTCCTTAGATTCACCCTCCTCTGGCCTTCTTTCGATTGAGCTTAAGAGTTGAGCTGAACAAGCTTCCAGTTGCACCTTTTCCTGCCTCTTTCGAATGAGTTTGGGAATGGTATGGGCAACCTTCGATCGCAGCCTTCACTAAGTTTTCCTGCCTCTACTTGTACATAGTCTTAACATTCTGGCTTCTTCGATCAGCCCCTAAGTTCACTCTCTCCAATTGCTCTGACACTACTCAACTAGTCCAATCGAAAGACTTTACTCTGGTCAGTAGAAGCCTCCTTTGGCAGAAATATGCTTGTACAGGGGGTTTGGGCTTGGCAGCGCACAGGATTTTAGTCAGCAAACATATTGGATCAAGAATCATCACAAAACAAACTTGTTTTCAATAGTCATGTGTTCTTCGAATGGACCAATGAATGCTTCTTCGAAGGGACCACATGAATACGCCTTCGAAGGGACTATCATGCGTGTTGAAGTGTGGAAAAACTGTTTCAAAGGGGACCATTGCCTAGTCGAAGCAGGCACAAAGGCAGCCAGTGCCTTGTGGGTCGAAGGAAGCTTTTTGCCTGGTGGATTGAAGGAAGATTTTTTTTCCTGGTGGATTGAAGGCAAACCTGAATGATTCTTAGCCTTGTGTGTTGAAGGCATTTCTGAAGCACCCCTTTATCTTGTGAATTGAAGACCAGTAAAAGGGACTTTTTGCCTTGTAGATCAAAGGCAAGCTGATGGGTCTTTTCCTTATGAAACCAAGGCAAGCATGAGGAAGCTTTTTCCTAGTAGACCAAAGACAGGCATGAAGAGGCATACATGTATTGATGACAAGCTGAAGGGGCCTTTTGCTCAGTGGAAGCTTTGTGAACTAATCTTGATCGAAGGAGATTCATTGCCCAATCGAAGCTTGTGGGCCAATGCTTGGTCGAAGGGTTTTAGGAGCCCAGTTGAAGCTTGCTATTATGCCAATCGAAGGACATTGTTGAAATTCCAATCGAAATACACTTTGCTAACATTAAAAAAATTTCATTTTTCTTTTGGCAAGTGTTTGTAACCACCCATGCAAAAGAAAACCTTGGAAAACATGAGAGGTCAAATTTTGGGGTACAACAGCTGCCCCTATTCAATCTTCTTAAACCTGAAGATGTAGATTGGCTTGTCTTTCTTTCGTGATCTGAAGGTGGAAGATGATTGAACACTAGAGTACCCAAAAATTTGCACTCGATGATGTGTCAGTTTTGTGTAAGGAATGGTCTTAAAGATGCCATCCAAAGTAGATGCTGACTTCCAAAGAGCTCCCTTTGTGGGGAATTCATGTTCCTACTGTCTGAGGAGGAGTCCGCTGGGGAAGGTTAATTTCTGTTGTTCTGCTACTTGAGGAAACTCTGGGAAATAGAGTCTAGGAACTTCAGTTGTCCAAGGCTCTGCTAAAGAGTTATCTATGGAGAGATGAAAGTTTGTTGTTTTCTGGTTGAAATCCAGGCTTCACAGTAACATGCTGTGGATAAGGGAATTAATCGTTACCTGAAAATATATTAGAAAGAGCCTGTGTAGGGATGTTTCAAGATGAGTCCATGTTGGACTGCCTCTGGAGGGTTATACGGAGTAATCTTTGATGATTGCTATCTCAATAGCTAACGAAGGAATCTTAGACGATTGCTACCTCAATAGACAATGAAGGAATCTTTGACGATTTCTACCTCAGTAGATAATGAAGGAATCTTTGACGATTGCTACCTCAGTGGATAATGAAGGAATCTTGGACGATTTCTACCTCAACATATACTGAAGGAATCTTTGACGATTGCTACCTCAACAGATAATGAAGGAATCTTTGACGATTTCTACCTCAATGGATAATGAAGGAATCTTGGACGATTGCTACCTCAACAGATAATGAAGGAATCTTTGACGATTGCTACCTCAATAGATAATGAAGGAATCTTTGATGATTTCTACCTTAATAGATAATAAAGGAATCTTTGACGATTGCTACCTCAAAAGATAATAAAGGAATCTTTGATGATTTCTACCTCAATGGATAATGAAGGAATCTTAGACAATTTCTACCTCAATAGATAATGAAGGAATCTTTGATGATTGCTACCTCAATAGATAATGAAGGAATCTTGGACGATTGCTACCTCAATAGATATTGAAGGAATCTTTAACGATTACTACTTCAACAAATAATGAAGGAATCTTTGACGATTGCTACCTCAATGGATAATGAAGGAATATTTGAAGATTGCTACCTCAACAGATAATGAAGGAATCTTTGACGATTTCTACCTCAATGGATAATGAAGGAATCTTTGACGATTGCTACTTCAACAGATAATGAAGGAATCTTTGACGATTGCTACCTAAATGGATAATGAAGGAATATTTGATGATTTCTACCTCAATGGATAATGAAGGAATCTTTGACAATTGCTACCTCAACAGATAATGAAGGAATCTTGGACGATTTCTACCTCGACAGAGTACCAAAAATTCGTCTAGTCATATGAAAATTCGTTTGTGTACAGATTTTACCAGAAAAGGTAAAGGTTTAGCTGAATGCAATGTCATGATGCATGAAGTGAAAACGGATTTCTTCTCAAACAAATGCTCAATTTCTGAACCATCACCAAGTCTTAGAGCAAAGATTCCAGACTCAATTGGGATCTAAACACACAATTAGCTGAGCATAGGATTTAAGAACATCACGAAAAACGGGTCGGGTACAAATAAAATTTGAGCCTTTATCTTTTGTTTCTTAAACCGTGAACCAGGTTTTGTGTTTGTGTTTTCAAATGTTGCGGTAAGCAAGAGTCTCCACTGACTTTTATTTTATCCAAATTAAGGAAATGGTACAACACTTACACACAAAATCTCAAATACCTCCTTGTGTTCTTTTGGTCTTTCGATTCACTAAACCTCCATATACCATCTCTTCAATTCAAGTGACTTTCAAAGCAAAGTAGCAACTGAAATAGTTACAGGGAGGTCGAAGCAGGCTTAATCCATCACCAAACTGTTCCTGGAGGCTCTGTCGAAGTCCCTCATGTTTCGCTCCAAGAGGTAAGTTTTCTTAAACTTGGAACTTTTCATTCAAACATCATTTGTATATACAAATAAAAGAAAATATGTAGATATCATATCTAGGAAGTTGAACATGCTCTTAGTTTTGATTATCACTACTTATACGTTGAGAATTTCAACTCCGACTAGTTAGGCTTTGATTTTGGTACCAAACAAATTTGTGCTAACCTCTGATCTGTAGCTTTCGAAAGTTAAATAGTTAGATTTGTATACAAATTTTAGACAGGTTTGATATTCACACTTTTCGATTGGGTTGAGAATCGAAGCTTTTAAAATCTTAACATGGTGATACATATGCTTGCGCTCGAAGGAAGAAGAGGCTGGGCATTTCAAGCATTCAGAAACAAGTTCATTTTATACCTAATCAAAGATATCTTATGAACGGATGAAACAGACCACCCAATGGTACAAACAGCGCGCGCGAAAGGCATTTATGTATAAGGTCCTGGGTTCAAATCTTGGCAAGGCCAGAACAATTTTTATCATTTGTTTGTTTACTTTTCTTTTCAACAAACTTCAACATTTTTGCAACCAATCATAACAACTCATTTTGAGTTGATTTTTCGCACACTATTTATTTAAAATGTTTATTTTATGAATATATAAAAATATCACAAAAATTATTTTATTTTCATAATTATTTTAATTAACCAAAATCTTTCTTTAACAAAAATCAAAACAAATTCATTTCCTTTTCATTCATGTCTTGTACATTATCAATCCTTTTAATTCTTGTACATCATTCAAATTTTAATATGGTTGTAATAGATAATTAGGTTTAATTTCTTGCAATCCCCATTTGTAAATTTATACACCACATCCCCAAGTGATGTAATAGCGTAGTAAATTTACTTTTCGCCATATACCATTTTTCATATAAATGCTAGTAATTAGAGTGTGTATGGAAATATAAAATCAACCGTTAGAAAACCCTAATTTCAAAGACAAAAGTGCATGCAATCAAACACATTATTCACACACATGCACCTCTAGGGTAATTTCACTTGTTGCCTCAGAAAATAGTCACGTCCCTCGAAGATGGGCGTTTTAGGAAAGACCCTTGATAAAAAATATTGTAGTCCCTCGATGTCCCTCGATGTTACCTTAGGTAAACTATCTAGTCCCATATGAAAATTGCTAAAATGTCTCATAGGTTGCCTTCTATGACTATACAATTGAGCCACGCCCGTCCCTTCACATCCAACAACGGGGCTTCTTACTAAATCAATGGTAAGATAGCAACATCTAAAGGAGGAGGAAAATAACATAGACCTTTTGAGTAGGTATGACGCTCGTAGTTGCTTGATCACTAAACAAAAACCATTTCCACACTTACACTTTCAAAACATCTTCAAAAACAAACATCTCTTTGAACTATTTTCAAAACCAACACTTTGTATGCATTCTCATAGAGACGAGAATCATTACAAAGTTAGCCGCAACAAAGGAATTTTGCAAAATATTTTCAAACTTACACCCATCACAAAGCACCTTTTCAAACAAAGCATTTTCAAGTGATCTAGCAAGCAACTAAGAGCCCATAGATAACTATGGATGAAAAGGGTGCTAACACCTTCCCTTTTCATAATCTACCTCCCGAACTCAAGAAAAAATCTAAAAGGTCTTTCCTATTCTTTTCACCCTTTCCTTATTGGATAAAAGAAAAGTCGGTGACGACTCTTGCTATCCACAACAATTGCGATCAAACAAAAAACACCCAAGTCAGTTCTCCCACCATATTACATATGGTCCATTTGATTTACGCATTATCCAAATCATTTTTCCATTTTGGGAAGAAAGGCACCATTTCCATTCTTGTAAAGCAATCTTTTTTGCAAAAGTCAATGCATTGAGCCTCTCACTTGCTCCCTCTACACACACTCAACACAAAATCCAGAAGCAACATGTTTAAAGTGCCTAACCAATTTTGATTACCCTGTACTTTACATTGGAACCATGTTCTTCAAGTTTGCTTCATGTACAATCCAACCTAGCCATAACACGTGATCTTGCAAATCTGATCAGCTCCTTCCCTCCAACCTTTCTCTATAAATAGAGAGGTCCATTTGCAAGCTAGACACAAGTTCACAAGCTCTTAAACTCCTCAAACACTCCTAAAGTCAAAATTGCTCTCAAACTCCATTTTGTTACAAATTCTGACCTTAAACATCAATCACTCAATCCACTTGTGCATTTTCATTCTAAATCATTCACAAAGTTTCTATAACCCATATAGAACCTATCCAAAGCCCTGTTTCACCACTGTAACATCATCTTCATCTTCCTCCATTTTAAAAAATAGAGATCTACAGCTTGACTTGTCCAAAAGAATCCAGTCACTCTCAATCCAAAGTAAGCATTGCAATAGCTTCCTGAGAGTTCATTGAAGCTATCCAGATCATCACTACACCTCCAGGAGTGCTGTAACTTCAAACTCGATTCTCACTTCAAAGGTAAGTTTTTAGAACTTTGAAATCCTTATTCAAGCATCATTTGCCTTCGATTTCAAAAGATAAAATGTAGATATCATTTCCCTGAAGCTAACCATGTCCTTAGTTTCCATTTATATTGCCTACGTGATGAGAATTTTGAAACTGAAACTTATGGGATTTTAGGGTTCAGTTTAATACCAAGTAAAATTCTCACTCATATTTGATTTATAGCTCTTGAAATTTATAAGGTTAGATTCGTGGTTAAATTTCCAGTAAGTTTCATGTTTACATTTTTCAATTTGGTTGAGAAATGAGCATTTTCATAAATTCAAAAATATTGTTGAAGTTATTGGCGCGAGGAAGAAGATGAAGTCACATTTAGAAATTGATTTATAATACATTGATTATTTTATTCATAAACTAACGAATGAATCACCACCCCAGTGGTTAAAGCGCGTGCTTGTGACTATAGGGACCAAGGTTCGAGCCCCAACGGTACCCTTTTGTATTTTTCATGTTATTTTACGATTGTCACGCCCCAACATGGGCTTCCTGACCTTGGGCCCAACTTCTTTTTTTCTTTTCAGCACTTCCCATTTGCTTTACCAACGCATGCCCATATTTGTTTTTTTACTGATTCAAAAAAACAAAAACTAAAATTTTGGGCCTAGCCTTTTCTTTTCTTTTCACACCCTCTAAAATTCTTTCACAACACCACATACCCAATTTCTTTTTTATTTATTTATTTCTTTTCATTTTTTTCATTTCCTTTTATTTATTTTATTTTATTATAAAATCATACAAAAAATAGATTAATTAATTAACTTAATTTTCATAAATACAAATTAATTTAATTTAATCATTTTTACTTTATTTTATTAACTAATTTGTAAAATAATTAGAATTATGTTTTTATTATTATTTCACACAATTTTTCTAAGCAAAACATCCAAATTATTTTCTAAAAAAATAAAAAAAGAATTATTAGACTTAGGTTTTATTTTAGTTTCTTTAATTTCCAATTAAACTTTGACTTTTTAGGTTTTGTTTAAATATTAGTTAAACTCCTCTTTTAATTAGAGCTAATTAATTTTCTTAGATTAAGTAATCAAACCTTTTTCCATCAAAAATCACCAAGAACAAATTTCCTTTTTTCTTTTCTACACTTTACATTTCTTTGCGCATTTTATTATTTCGCATTATTATTTATGTAAATGGTATATAATAGATAATTAGGGCTTTATTGCTTTCCATCCCCATTCATAAATTGTACCCCCCATTCCCAAAGCATTGTAATAGCGCAGGACATTTAAATTCTGCCATTTATCGCTTTCCTTATTATTGTTAGTTTAATAGGATTGTATGGCAAAATTAAAATAAATCAGAGCAAAACCCTAATCCAAGACAAATAATTGAATTAAACACACTTCGCACACATGCACCTCTAGGGTTAACCTCACTTGTTGTCTCGGATATAAACAGTCATGTCCCTCGAACGTGAGATGACTTAGCAAAGACCCTCAGTTAAAAGATCGTAGTCCCTTGATGATTGTACGATGGCCCATGCCTGTCCCTCACATCCAATGATAGGGCTTTCTACTAACTAATGGTAAGATAGCACTATCTAAAGGAGGAGGCAAAGAACAAAGACTTTTTGAGTACTTAGATCGCTTGTAATCGCTTGCTCACAAAGTAAAACAATTTCCACACTTCACACTTTCAAAACAACTATTTTCATAAACATTTTTCAAAACAAACATTTTTGTATACATTCTCAATGCGAGAATCATTACAAAATTGCCTTACATTGGCATTTTCAAAACATCTTTCCAAACACTCTCTTTCAACAAGTATTTTCAAAATAAACATTGCATATACATTCTCAACGATACGGGAATTATTACAAAATTTCCGCACTTAGGCATTTTCAAAATATTTGCAAACATACACAAAACACAAAGCATTTCAAAAGTCAGCTAGCAATTAAGAGCTTGTAGATAACTATGGATGAAAAGGGTGCTACCACCTTTCCTTTTCATAACCTACCCCCCGAACTCAAGAAATTTTTCAAAAGGTATTTCCCGTTCTTTTCACCCTTTCCTTTATTGCATAAAAGAAAAGTTGGTGGCGACTCTCGCTATTCACAACATTTGCAATAGAATGCAAAACCAAAAGTCAGTTCTCCCACCGTATTATAAGGTGGACTAACACCAATCTAGGGGACCTCACTGTTACTCCAGGTAACTCAGAACACATGTCACAAATGTGTTCATAACTCATATCGTAAGTCACAAAACACCCAGACACAAACTTAGAATAAACTACAAAGACATACCTTAGACTAATCAACATCTGAACAATACCTCTCTCCCTCATTTTTCCAAAACGTGACACACACAACCTTCTTGTCTGGACATAGGCCTTAAGAATAGAGAAGGAGTAACCCCCACAAGATGAAAGAGGTGAAGAAATGACATTTTAAATAGCCAAGTAGTTCTCTTAGGAAATAACTGTATTGGTCAATGAGAACGTTATTTGAGGGAGATAATCAAATAAAAATGCATCGTCCAAGAAATTTTTTTACTGTCCTCATAATTCCAATAAATGCACATGCAGAAACATAAATCACATTTTACACATCCTCTTGACAACACCGTCCATAATACTTTCTCGTTTGGCTCAAGGAGAAAACTTGTCCTGAAAAATATTCTGACATTCAGTCAAACATTGTATACTTTTAAAAGGATGTGACCAACACTTATTCAACTTTCCAGTCAAGGATGCTTCACTGGATTCTGAGCCTACTTCTTTCAGGGAAACATAAATCAAAATATCAAGACCTAAAACATAACATGAGTGGCATACCCATTCATCAACAAACTTCAAAGAGTCCTTTAAAAATCCGCAGAGAAAACTAAATTCCCCAGATTCAAACATTGTCTTCCAGATAGACAAGTTTACTCTTGATTTAATCACTCAACTTTACATGACTAGAATCAACCATGCCTTGTAAAGTGCACCAAATAACTACTTATAGTAGCAAAATGTCACAACATGTGGTATGACATCACAACCTTACCGGAGGCACATAATCTTCACAAGCTTGAAACACATACAAGCTTCACAATATATGCACCATTGTAGCAAAATCCCATAGACAAGTACTAAGTCCCCTTGTCATGGATAATCAGTGTTCCTTCTGAACATAACCACTTCAGCACCAGATGAAAACACGTGAAGATTCTCACATGATCATAATGAAGGACCAAAACTTCACATATTTGTTGAACATATTTACACCCTTGTGAAAACACATCAGATCCTCTAGCTCCTTGAGAGTACGTCCAAGCCCTCTGACTTCTCCATCTTAACAAGGACGTGACTGAAAATAATGTCCTCTCATATCCACACAGTATCACGGTCTTCAGGTTGTCATACATACTTAGTTTGACATCACTCACATGTCAAAAACATAGTTTCCTTGCTTCACAAGAAACCACTTCTCCATAAATATTCATTTTGATTAAAAGCTTTACTGAGATCCAGACCGACCTAATCTTTTGCAGAGTAAACTACAGTAGAAGAAAAACACCTCCAAAACAAACATTCAGATCAGACCATGATATCTGATAACATTCTTCTACCCTTCCATTCACTAGCAATTGTTGATACTAGTAAAGTCTTCAAAATGATAGTAGTCATGCATTTCCAGAACATACTACTATAGACAAGATCAGAATCTCCATATTCAAATCCATATAGTCAGACATCCCTCATCTAGCAATAATTCTTGAGCATACAATTCCATAAACACAAGCATCTTCTAAAAATAACCACCACAAAACATGATGTTACACCATCATTTAGGACATAGGCTTCACATTATAGAACCCAATTACTTTGGTTCTTAAATCACCATCCAAAGGACTCATTGTGCATAGAAGTCCTTCAAGAAGCTAAAAAAAAAACACATCAAGTGCAACACATTCAGGTTACCACAAACACCTGAATACCATGGAGAGAAATAAACTCTCACACATCCTATGAAACATAATATTCAGACTACAAACTTACATATCACCTCAGACAAATACTCAACTCCCATCAAAGTATTTACCATCAGTAAGATGCATAACCTCAATAGAGAAACAATCAGAAGACAAGACTACTTCCTCACACAAAGTAGAACAATTGGTCTGACATTCTTCTTTTGCACACTTCTGGCACCATCTGATGACACACAACCATTCACACCACAAAATCATTTTAGATTAGGTCAGTAGTGTAGCGGTAGAAAGGTTTAAGACTAAGCCATTGGATTTACTAGACTTGTACAAATCAATATAAAAACCGCCACCGCGCTTTGTTGTTTCCAGAGGAATGGGAAAAGAGCGAAAACCCAAAAAAGAGGGGGAAATAATCAAGGTAAGGGGGCTGGTTATGCAAAGGGAAGGTATTAGCACCCTCAACATCTATGGTACTCCACAGGAACCTCTTTTTAAAATCTGTATATTTGGCTATGAAAAATGTTGTATAAAAAATGGATGGTGGAGGTCAGAAAAGAAATATATATATTTTATGATTTTTGCACCCGCCGCGGTTGTGAACCTTTAGTGCCTATGTATCACCTTTTCGTGCAATAGGGGATCAGGGTACACGTAATTCCTCTTTTTAAAATTTTAAAACATAAATGTGTTGGTTATTTTTATGAGATAAAACATCATCGTCATTGTCCGTGTGGAAAACATACCTACTACCCACAATCATGAGAAATGAGAATTTGCATCATCTCAAGGTGGAGGATATGGCTTAGATTTTAAAATCAACAATGCCTCACTCAACACCCAAGTGGAAAATATCTCTCTTCACTACATATTGTAGAAGTATAGTTGTTTGCATCACTACAAGGATTGACAAGAGTTCAATCTTTTGAGAAAAGTTTAAAGATAAAAGCCAAAGTGGCAAAATGGTTTGAAATGAGATTTGATTAACTTTTAGTCTTCTCACAAAAATGTCAATATATTATTAAGTTTATTGAAGTTTATTTATGAATATGTTTGAAAATTCATGGACATAAGTCCAAGTTTATTATGAAAGTAGTTCAAGTTTAAAACAAGAAGGGTTTTCAAAAGGAGGGAGAAGATTTTTGAAATTAAAGAAGATGGGAGGAGAAGAAGAAACTATCCTAAAGCATAAGGTAAAAGCTAGGGATAAGAACCATCTAACCAACAAGAAGCCAATACTTGACACTATGAGCCAAGATAGAATTCCCATTCTTTGGATTGAAACCAAACAAGCAAAAATGCTAGACCTCTTGAGAGAACCAAACTTCAAGTGTATTAAGTCTTCACAAAAATTGGACAGAGTAATGACTGTATACGGGTGAATTCCAGATTAAAAACAAAGGGTGTAATCACAATAACCTGAATACAAAAAAAACAACCAACCCAATGTCTTGAGGTAAACCTCAAGAGCTCCAGACAAAATAATCAGATAAGATCACAAGGTCTCCAATAATAGGCCAAGGTTTCTAATCCTAAGTCCAAAAGTCCAATGCTCCATAATGCCAAGGGTGGTAACCAAAAGTCCAAAAGTCCAAGTATCATTAAATTTTTTTTAGGGTTTATGTTGATTTTTAGGTGTTTTAAAAAGAAAAGAAAAGCTCAAGTGAGCAAAATAAAAATGACAAGAAAGTAAATGCTCAAATGAGCAAAGATGAAAATGGCATGAAATGTAAATGCTAAAAGTAAATAGTGCATAAAAATAAAAGGGGGCATATAAAAGAATAAAGGATAAAGTCAATTATTAGTGATTAATGGTTAGTTGGATGATCATCTTGAAACTTGCATTTGGAACTCATTAGAGGATTGATAGAACCAAAGCCTCCACACAACAAGATGCATTTGCTTTTTGTCAAGCATATCATCCATTTGGAATCCTTATGAGTATCATTTAATGATTAACAATGTTTAAGTGATCCGCGTTGACCAAAAGTGTTGTAGATCCATTAGAGGATTGGTAGAACCAAATCCTCCACACAATGAATCTCAAGGTTATTGGATCAAAGAGATCAAATTAACATACTTGGGCTTGCAAACATAAGTTTGGGCCACGAATGATCATTTATTTGAATCGATACAAAAATTTAGCGCTATGTTAAGCAATCGTAAGTGGACTTATATAGAAGTCGCACCTATTTTGTGGCCGGTCAATAGCAATCTATGCACCATTTGTTTTGAGAAATGATATAGAGATCATGCTCCAACAACATTCAGTGCAATAAGAAGAGGATGAGATGAAAAGGGGTGGGAGAGAATATACAAACCACTTTTGGATTAATATTAATCAAATTATTATTAAAATCATTCATCCATTTTTATGGAGTTAGACTCAACACCATGGATCCAATGATGTTAATAAAGTTCATGATAAAAAATTTAACCCAAGATCATCCAGAAAATAATCACAAAATAATATTATATTTTAATATAAATAAAAAGGTTTAAAAATAATGTTTAAAAATAGAAATAAAAGAGAAAAATGTCAAATATGTTCAAATTAATTAAGAAATAAAAAGTGAGACCATAGAAAAATAAAAAATGAACTAAAATAATTTTATAAATTTTTTGGTAATTTTTTAAAGTCAAAAACTATTTTAAAATTTAAAGAAATGGGTGAAATAAGCCAAAAATGATAAAAAAAAATAGCAAATTCAGAAACAAAAATAAAAGAAGGTCACCAATATTTGTCATAATATCATTGAATCATTCCATAATTTTTTCAGAATTTAAAAATGCATAAAAGTATTTTTAAACATTTAAAACAATTCCAATAAAGTGTAAATTTATGAAAAATACCAAAACACAAAATTAAATTGTGAAAAAATAAAAATCAGAAAGAGAATAATCAAAAAAAAATTTTATAATTTTTTTCAAATTTTTTGGACTTAAAATGAATTTTCTATGATTTTTTGAAGTTTAAAACAATTAAATATAAAAATCAGAAAAGAAAATAAAAGTAAAAAATATGTGGACCATTGGATGAGAGTCAAAACACGTTAGTAATCAAATCCAAGAGATCTGGTGCGCTGTGCATATCATGGTCATTAGTGAATAAAGCACTGAATCAAAAATAAAATCAGAATTCAAAAACAACAAGTGGCGTGCCATCATTGGTTGGAAGATCACACGTTGGTCATCTTCAACCTCCAGCCAACGTGAATTGCAGGTCTCTCAAACTGTAAAATCAGAAGCTCAGACCTATGTCATTCACTTCGTCTCTTCAAGACGAAGACAACCATACCATCGCGCCAAATTTATATAAACTGTAGCTCAAGCAATTTGGAAAGAAAGTTTTGAAAAGGGATTTGAAATTTCATGGTCAAAACGTGTTTTCAGTAAGAAGTAAATGTTGCGACTAGAACCAGGGAAATGAGAGCATCACAATGATATTAAAGTTTTGAAGAATTGATGAAGGAATCTACCTATTGAAGTTGAGTTGTAGAGCTCTGAAACTGGACTTCTATGGAGCAATATAGGGCACGATTCTTAAATGTAATTATATGGTTAGCTTTAGGGAAGATTAAGGAAGGTGAATTGATGAAAAAATTGGATTGAAAAAGGCTTGAGAATGGATTTCGAGGTTGCTGAATTCTGAGTTAGGGAACAAGTTTGGCAGGGTGATTCTGGCTATCCAAGCTTGAGAAAATGAATGGGATAATTCATGTTTTTATAGGAGAAGAAAATGAGATCAAAAGGAAGAGTTAACGATGCATTTTGGATGGAATTCATGCAAACCTGATGCACGAGTGAAGTGTGATATAATTTTCACCAAAACTCATCCAATCCTTGCGTTTTGAGGTGCTAAAAAAATTTGGAACTTCACTAAACATGTTTAGAGGAAAAAACGCGTGGAAAACTTGTGATTAGAGGCCAAATTATGGATTTCAAAATTCTGACTTGGTGAGAAATTTAGTTTCAAAGTTCCAACTTCTGACCAATGGAATTTTCAACTCAAGTGGTCTTAGGGCATGATTCTTGATGCTTTAGAAAGGTGAGGTTTCAAGATTTGCAATAGAAAAATAATGGAATCAAATGGATTCTTGAGCTAAAAGTTGTGTTGAGTCAAAGTTGAGGAAAAAGGGTTGACTTTCCATACTTAGAAACATTTCAAAATTTTCTTCAAAAGTTACCTATAATGTCTTGCATCCAAACATAGCCTTCCACTTGGAATTTGGTCTTGACCAAAAAATATGGAATGAAGTAGATATCTTGAATGAAATTTTGAAACTGGAACAATTCCAAAACTCCTAAAATTGAGAAAGTTATGACTTGTTGAAGTTGGCAAAATTTCATAAAATAACCTATAATCTTTTGTATCCTTAAGGCAACTTCCATCCATTTTGTTACTTTGCACATAAACGAAGGCATAAAGTTCACATCTTCAAGATAATTATGGAAAAATTATGGGCCCAAGGTGATAAAAATTGACCAAGTTATGTTCATTTGAAGTCACACGTGAAAAATTGGGGATTCATCTGGAGGACTTGTAATCTTTCTTCGTCATCAAGTTTCTTCCACACGAAAACTCCTTGGAACATTTAATGTGATTTTTTAATGCTACTTTTAAGAGAATTTTGTCTTTGGAATCACTCAAAAATACTAAAAGATGGGCAATATATACTCCTTTGAAGTTCAAAACCCTAGCTCCTAGATTAAGAAACATGCCTTGAGGAACTTTGACAATTTTGAACAAACTTCTTGTACCAAAACAAATGCTTTGTAAATATAAGTTGTTAAGGATGATAATGATAACTCATAGCAACAACAACCACTTCCATATCTTGATAAATGAGAGAAATATACACCTGTGACCAATGGGAACAAGACATTGTCCAACCATGACTATTTTTCAATCAACCCCTTGTACTTTTTGGATCAAATCTTGATAACTTTGAAATGTAGTGAACCAAAACAACATTGCCATGCCATCCCTTCCAAAACAACTTCAATGGTGAGGTTTTAACTTCTCAAGCTTCATTGACTAGGTCATGGAAATAAACTCATGAACCCATGGAGCAACTTGCTAAATCTTATTGCCTTTACCTACATGAGTAGCAAGCAAGACAATCCAACATTGCATTTCATTAATTAAAAGAAGAAATCAAGACAAAAATATTCATGATCATAAAAGAACACAAGTCAAGGTGCTTGGTGATTCCTCAAATAGCAAAGCTAAGTATAGGGAGAGGAACCAATAATCCTAATGTGATCTTTTTGTGAATGAATCAACATGGTATGATGAAGGGATCTTAGGGGCAAAAATTAGGGTACAACAGCTTCCCTTATTTAAGTTTCTTCTATCGGGAGATACGAAGGTTAAAAATCTTTGTGTTGATGCGATCGAAGATACTTAAATATAAAATAAACCCTATTTTTGGCCCTAATATGCCATGCAAATGTTTATGATCATGAATGCATATGAACAAGACCAAAGAGACACAGAACACCATTGGGGATGTAATAATAATAAAGACAAGAGAGCGACCCGACCCAGAGAGGATGGTAAAATGGTCAAAGGATACACCAACTCCTACTGGAGCTAAGGCTACCAACATTCACTGAAGGTAGAAAGAGGAAAGAAATAACAACACCGACGTTCACTGACGGTGAGCTACCAACATTCATTGAGGGTAGCAAAAAGATAAAAAAACACCAACTTTCAATGATGGTGATCTACCAACTTTCACTGAAGGTAGAAAGAGAATATATCATAGCATCGCCGTTCACTGACGATGAACTACCAACATTCACTGAGGGTAGAAAAAAGATAACAAACACCAACTTTCACTGATGGTGATCTACCAGCTTTCACTGAAGGTAGAAAGAGAATATATCATAGCCTCGCCATTCATTGACGATGAACTACCAACATTCACTGAGGGTAGCAAAAAGATAACAATCATCAACGTTCACTGCCAATGACCTACCAACTTTCGCTGAAGGTAGAAAGAGAATATATCATAGCATCACCGTTCATTGACGATTAAATACCAACTTTCACTGAGGGTATCAAAAATATAACAATCATCGGTGTTCACTGCCAATGACCTACCAACTTTCACTGATGGTAGAAAGAGAATATATCACAGCATCGCCGTTCACTGACGATGAACTAACAACGTTCACTGAGGGTAGCAAAAAGATAATAACCATCGACGTTCACTGCCAATGACCTACCAACTTTCACTGAAGGTAGAAAGAGAATATATCATAGCACCGCCGCTCACTGACGATGAACTACCAACGTTCACTAAGGGTAGCAAAAAGATAACAAGTTTCCCTAAAATTCTGGCCTTTCGCCTAGAACAGGTCTCAACTTATTCTTTAACCGAGGCACTTTGCCTGGAAATGGTAATATGTAAGCTGTCTCAAATAAAGAGACTTCCACTTGTGAAGATTTCACAACGAGCTGTTTCTGCAAATTTGAAAGTCTTGCCATCCATTGGCGTAAACTGACGATGGACTGCAAATTGTCCACTCATAGAGGAGATAGCAAAAAAAAGTTACGTCGAATTTTACGGGTGTTGTACCCCAAAATTTTCCCTCTCACTTATCAAATTTTCCCTCACAAAGATCTCTCTTGGTTAAAGACTGCACTAGGGTTGATCAGCTCAAGACACCTCCTTAAGCACTGGTGACCAAAATTAGGGTTTGAGATTTCACAAGGATAATTGAACTTTAAATGCCTCATATTACTTTCATGTATCATCATGGACCCCCAAGATTATTCATGTCAAGTTTCAAGCCTTGGATCACACTTTTGCTCAGTCAATTGAGCAGTTGACCTAAAAATCAATTGTATTAGGGAAAAAAGTCAACTATGGCCAATTTACAGCCAAACTTCATAATTGTTGATCCACATCAACATTATAAACTCATATGTATCATTTGATCAAGTTTGGACCACAATTCCTCAAGAAATTTGATCAAATCATTAAAAGGGCAAAATGGTCAAAATTAGGGTTTTGATTGAGAAAGGGCAATTTCTGATTTTTGACCTAGCAAATGGTCAATTGGTTTGAAGCATGTTTTCAAGACATAAATTGAATCTTTTTGACCTAATGATAGGACCTAAAATTTTGCTCAAGATCAATTGGATTGATAGTGAATTTTCAGTCAATTGATCAAAAGTCAACTGTACACTGAAAAGTCAAACTTTTGCTTTTTGGTCAAAATCCAATGTCAAAGATCACAATTCTTCAAAACAAGTCAAAATATTAAACTTATTCATCATGATATCAAAAAGTCAAGATTTCATTTTGAAAACTCAAAGTTTTCTAAGAAATTTTTCTAAGTGTTTAAAACTTCATGTTTTTTCATAACTTTGAGTCAATTTTTAACCATGATGCAAGATGATTCAGAAGATACTTTCAAAATTAAAGTTGTATATCTCCATGATATCTACAACATTTCTTTACACAATTTCTTATAAAAATGTTTGGATCTCAAGTTATTAATTCATAAAGTCATGGTCTTGAAATTGAACACTTAGTGAAATTTTGCGCTAGTTTTGGTCAGGATTTTGACCTAACTTCATGGAACTTTTTCATATAGTTCCAAGGGGAATTTTCAAAAGTGATTCAAAGAGGGGTTGTAGAGAACATTACAAGCTTTCCAAAATGTCCAATAACTCCTTGGGATCATTTTTGAGCAAGGAGAATCGAAAAGATGAAGTTAGGGTTTTCAAACTTGAATTACAAGCCATTTCATGATGAACAAGAATTCAAATCCAAGCCTATGCTGCATAATATTCACTTTGCAGGCCTCAAACTTGTTTATCACTCCATAATTAAATGTTTACACAACATATGGAGCCATTTTCCAAGCATTTGAATCATTATCCAAGTTGCATTTCCATTTTTGGAAGAAAGTAACCATTACATTCTTGAAAAGAAGCTTTAATCACAAAGTCAACTTGTATGGAGCTTTGCACTTGTTCTTTCTGCACAAGCATGCTCTATAAACTCAGAACAAACATGTTTAAAGTTGCTAGCCACCCTACAAGACATGTACCTTGCATTGAAACCATGTTTGTCAAGATAACTTCAAAAACAAGTCAAAAACTCATAACATGTGATTCTTTGTTTCTGACCATTTAAAACCTCAAAACATTTCCTCTATAAATAGAGATACTATTTGCAAGAGAACACACGAATATACAAGCTCAAAAACCATCTAAAACTCGGGATTGCATCACAAACCACCATTGTTGCAGATTCTGACCAAGAACTTCAAACTTCCATTTCACTCGTGCGTTTCTTGGCCTTTTGTTTCCCAAAGCTTCCAAACATCATACATAAGCCATCCATATCCCTGTTACACAACTGTAACACCATATTCATCCATTTCCATGTTCAAAAACATAGCATCACAGTTGGACTTCTCCAGACCATTCTAGCCACCCTCAGCTCAAGCCAGCCATTGCATTAGCTTCCCAGAGGTCCAAGGAAGCTAACCTGATCATCAGCACTGCCTGAAACAAACTCAAATCCATTTCACGATTTCAAGTTTTGAGGTATTTTTCTTGAACTTCTATCTTCATATTTAGGCATTGTTAGGCTTGCATTTGTGAAGATAAAATGTAGATATCATTGCCACGAAGTTGTACATATCCATAGTTTGCATTTATATGGCATGGGCTTAGAGAATTTTAGAGTTGAAGTTTTTTGAAATTTTTAGGTTTTAAATTAGGGCCATAAAAATTCTCATTCATTTTTTACTGTTAGCTTAAGTTATTTACATGGTTGAATTTGTGGGAAGAAATGCCACAACTTTCATGTTTGAACTTTTCATTTTTCTTGAGAGATGAAGAAGATACAGGTCCTCTGGCTGGAGGTTGTAGATGAAGTGTAATCTGGGCGCATTTTGTATTATATATTTATCATTTCAGTTATATTAACAGATGTATAGCCACCCCAGTGGTAAGGCAGCACGCTGGTAACCTCAAGGTCACGGGTTCAAGACCCAGCGCTGCCTTTTGCTTTTTTTTTCTTTTTCACATTTTTACAGTTTTTGGATTTTTGCAGCGCCGCGCTTCCCTTTGCTGGGCCTAATCATTTTTGCTTATTTTACTCCCTGTTTCATTTTCTAACCCCTTGACTTTTCTTTATATTTTTATTTTTATTTTATTTTTCTTCATTATTATTATTATTATTATTATTATTATTAATATTTTTATTATTATTATTATTATTATCATTATTATTATATTCATAAATCATAAAAAATCCAAATTTATTTTTATTTATTAATTATACTTATACATTTTATTTTTCCTTATAAAAAACAAAAAGATTTAAAAAAAACTTTTCTTAAATAAATTAATTTCCTTTTTTTAAAATAATTAAGTTTTAGACTTAGGTTAAATTAGTATATTATTTTATTTTTATTTAGTTAAAATTAATTTAGAACTTAGGTTATTTTAATTAATTAATCTTCATTTTTTTCATTAATTTAAAACCTTTTTTCATAAAAAAAACCCTAAAAAATCATTTTCAAATTAGTTTCTTTTCTTAATTAGTTTAAGTTAATTTTATTTAATTTTAATTAATCATTTCCTTTATTTAGGTCAAAACTAAACCCTTTCATAAAAACAACAAAAATAATTTCTTTTTCCATTTATATTATTGCATTTTATTTTCAATTTTGTACAATATTCAATATGGTTGTAATAGATAATTAGGTTTAATTTTCTTGCAATCCCCATTTGTAAATTCGTACACCCCCTCCCCTAATGATGTAATAGCGTAGTAATTTTACTTTTCACAATTTATCGCTTTATATAAATGCTAGTAATTAGGGTTTGTATGAGAAGATAAAATCAACAAGTAGCAAACCCTAATCAAAAACTAATCAAAGCATGAAAATTAATACACTTGCACACAAGCACCCCTAAGGTCAAATCCACTTGGTTGCCTTACAAAAATGACCATATTATGCATGTGAGGTATCTTAGCAAAAGACAGGCAAAATACAAGATCATAGTCCCTTGATGACGTTATCAAAAGTTGCCTTTCAAAATGATCTTAGTCCCTAAAGAAAAGTGCTAAGATACCTTGCAACATTGTTAATCATGGTTATACGATGATCCATGCACGTCCCGTTTACATCCAAAGATAGGGTTACTTACCAAATCAATGGTAAGATAACAATGTCAAAGGAAAAAGGAAATAAACATGAAAGACTTTTGAGTAGGTAGAATGTTCCTAGTTACTTGCTCACCTTCAAAACAAAACATCCTTGCTATTTTCAAAAAGAAACACCAACACTTTCAAAAACACCTTTTAAACTTGAAAACATTTTCAAAAGATCAACACTTTATATACATTCTTACGAACGAGAATCATTACAAAGTTTGCCTAAACCATGGCGCCTTTTCAAAAATACTTTCAAAAACCACACAAAGCATAATTTCAAACAAATGCGAGTGATCTAGCAAGTAACTAAGAGCCCATGGAAAACCGTGGATGAAAAAGGTGCTAATACCTTCCATTTTCATAATCTACCCCCCGAACTCAAGAAATAATATCAAAGGTATTTCGTGTGCTTTTTCACCTTTCCTTTTGGATAAAAGAAAAGTCGGTGGCGACTCTTGCTAACCGTAACATTTTCTATAAAACGCAAAACAACCAAGTCAGTATCATAGAACTGGCGACTCTGTTGGGGAGATTTTTAAAAGTGGGGTTACCTTAGGGATAAATCACATTTACTTGCTTTCTTTATTTGACTTGTATGCTTTATATTATGGTTCTTTGTTTGGGTTTGAATCCTCTTCCCGGATTTAGGATACCTTATAGGTAAGTAGCAATACATTGTGGAAACTGTGTGGGGTATACCGACATGGTCTAAGCAATAGCTATGTTAGTGCAACATATTTGTGGGTACCGGTAGCCCTTGAGTAGTCAAGGAGAATACGGGGCCGCTGAGTGATGTCATGAAGCACTAATGAACTTTTAGAACCTTTACTTGACCAACTTGGCCTTTAGGACGTAGTGAGATGACCGACTTTGGTGCAGTCCGAAGTTGGTAGGTACTCGATACTACACTTGTTAAGGTTTGGTTTTTTGGGATATTTCGGCCGCCATTAAAGAGGCTTGCGCTGAAACAATGGCCAAGGAAACAAACTAGTGATATTGAGATCCTTAGAACCCGGTTACTATTACTAGGACAAGTTTGAGCCAACTAAACTTCAAGAGGGTACTTACCTACAAGACTCCATGCAAGCCTAAACCTAAGGATTTGTTTACGTTGTTTGTGTATAGATACTTGTACATAACATCATAAACATCACAACATCATACTCATACTCACTAACCATTTCAAGGATTTTATGGATTTATCTTTGTTCTGTTTTGTAGGACATGGATTCTATTCGCAGGAAAATCATTCAAGTCAATCTTGTAAGGATCCCTCCTCAACTTAAAGAGTTAGTTTCAAGGATTCCTGAAAATTCTCCATTTACCGAAAGACATGGTCGCCTACTAAACTTGGTTACCTCCAACACTGATGAAGACATGATGAAGGTGCTCTTTCAGTTCTTTGATCCCTTACACCATTGCTTCACATTTTCCGATTATCAACTTGTGCCAACTTTGGAAGAATTCTCCTGACTCTTAAGGATTCCCATTCTAAATCAACTACCTTTCAACGGTACGGAAAGAGATCCAAAGCCAGAAGAGATTTCTCAAGCTCTACACTTGCAACCATCTGATATCACAACTAATTGGGAAACAAGGAGTGAGGTCAAAGGTTTCTTAGCCAAGTTCTTGTTTGAGAAAGCCCAAAATTGTTGGAACTCTTTGGATTTGCAAGCCTTTGAGGAAATTGTGGCTCTCCTCATCTATGGGATGGTTTTGTTTCCAAATCTTGACTAACTCATAGATGTGAACGCCGTTAAAATCTTCATGTCACGTAACCCGGTGCCTACCTTACTAGGGGACATCCTACATTCCTTTCACACGCGTACTATGAGGAAAAGAGGTATGCTCATGTGTTGTACTCCTCTTTTGGAAAGATGGTTTATTTTGCATCTTCCCCAATCTGTGCTGAAGAATGAGCAAGGTTCAAGATGGTCCCATAGGTTGATGACTCTCAGACATTCAGATATTCATTGGTGTTCCCGCTCTTTGGAGAATGTTACTATCGTCGACCGTTATGGAGAATTCCCTAATGTCCCTTTGCTTGGAATTAGAGGAGGTATCACTTATAACCCCTGCTTAGCCCTACGACAGTTTGGTTACGCCCGGAGAGATGGTCCCCATGAGATGGTTATCCAAGGATTGGTATTCGACTACGAGAACAAAAATCAAGGTTATCGTCACAGGTTTATCCGAGCCTGGAGGATGTTAAACAAGGTGGATAACAAGACGTTGGGACACAAGAACTCCATTTCCCTCGAGCCTTACCTTAAATGGGTATGAGCTCGTGCTCAGAAACTTGTGATGCCTTATCCCTCCATCTTACCAGTCATCGTGGAGCTTGTGGTCGAAGGAGATGTTCCCTACACTATCCTCCATCCCGACATGCCTACCTTTCTCGAATAATTACAAAAGGGTTGGATCCAGCTAAATGAAGAACGAGATATTTTCGAAGCTCAATTCTAGGCTAGTGAAAAGAGGGTCTTGGAGCTTATGAAGCATCTACAAGAAGAGCAAAGTGTGAACGCTTATCTCGCGCCAAAGAGGATGTGTTCGGTCTTTTTATCTTAGAAAGTTATTTTGTAAGCCCAAGAGGCATGATGTAATCTTTCTTGTTTTGTCTAATGAGAATTAAAGTTTGTTCATTCTTTGTCTATACAAATTTAAATTTCATTAATCCTTGAAATAATTTGCATGTACCTATTCCATGCATCATAATATGACAGGTTTTCGCATAACAGGTTTCCTTATCTTTCTGTTGTTTATTTCAGCAAGATGGATCTAGAGAAAACTGTGACGGATCTCCAAGCCCAGAATTATCAGTTTCAGGAGACTTTACTAGCCCTAGCCAATGGGCAGCAAGATATGATGGCTTTGCTGGCCATTAAGAAGAAGCCAAAGAAGAAAGCTCTACTCAACATGGGTAGAAGGTTCAATGAGACAGTCCGTCAAATCCCTGTAGGAGAAGACTCATCTGAAGAGGATGAGATCCGATTGGTGAGGCCAAGAGTACTCAGGCTGAATGTATCAATGATCAAGTATCCGATGATGATTATTTCAATGAGCAATATCCACCCGCTGATATCAAGTACAAGCAGTTAGAAGACAGATTGAAAGCTATTGAAATTCAAGCCGTCCTCAGTTTATATTTTGATGATTTGGGTTTGATCTCTGGGGTAGTCATCCCCTACAAATTCAAAATACCAATCTTTGCAAAGTACGATGGGGTTTCTTGTCGAAAACTCCATTTGAAATCTTATGTGTGCAAGATACAGCCGCACGCTGTTGATAAGAAGCTCTGGGTTCACTTTTTTCAAGAGAGCTTGGCTGGAACACAACTTGAATGGTTTTATCAGTTAGATGGTTCTCACATCAATACTTGGGAGGATTTAGCTACTGCCTTCTACCATTAGTATTAGTACAATGCTGACTTGGCGCCAATGAGGGTTCAGTTGCAAGATATGACCATGGGGAAGAAAGAAGGATTCAAGGAATATGCGCAAAAGTGAAGAGACCTTGCTAGTAGGGTCCAACCTCCCTTGACTTATAGGGAGCACATCGACATGTTCATGGGCACTTTATCTGGTCCTTTCTTTAATCTGTTGGTTAGCTGCTATTCTTCTGGTTTCACCGAATTGATCTTAACCGACGAAAGAGTTGAAAGTGGCATCAAAAGTGGGAAGATCTCTGTGGCATCTACCTCCATTCCCAATCCTATCAAGAAACCTTTTGCTGCAAAGAAGAAAGTCAATGTTGTGTACGGGGCAAGGGCCCATACCAAGAAGAACGATCACCCGTTTGTCAATGTTGTCTGAATCTCCAATCCAACTCCTACTCCAGGACCATCTGCAAATCATCAACATTTTGAAACTCCAAGAAGAAAATTTACGAGGTTAGGCATGTCACTGTCTCAAGCCCTTCAACATTTTCTCAAGGCAAATTTAGTGACATTGCGCGATCCTCCTGCCAACCCTGACACCTCGTCGCCAAAGTATAATCCGAATACTAAGTGTGCTTACCATTCAAGCAGCCCCGGGCACGAGACTGACCAGTGTTAGGCCTTCAAAAACATGATCCAGGATTTAATTGACAACAAGACTATTGACTTTAATCCTCCTCCAACACCGAATGTAATTATCGCTCTGATGCTAAAGCATGACAAAGGTGTTAATGCTGTTGAAGATGCAATTTTTGTTGCCTCTGTTGAAGAATTGACTACTCCACTGAATATAATAAAAAACAATATGTTGAAAGCAAGGATTTTCTCTGGCTGCGTAAAGGACTTTGTATGCTGTACAAGACAACTCAATGGATGTGAATGGCCGAAGAAAGGCATATAACACCTGATGGATAGCCACGAAATTCTATTCGAGAAGACCCCACTTGCCAAAAGTTTGATTAACAAATGTGAAGACCTCTCCATTATTACCATCTCAAACAAGCCTCTTAGGATCACCTCCAAAGGTCCTATTAGGATTTCAAATGGACCCACTGTTGCTCCCTTAATAATTACCAATCCCGGGCCAATCCCCTACTCTTCAAACAAGGCAGTACCATAGAATTATGGTGCCGAGGTATTCTATTATGGGATTAAACAAGACGCCTGGATCGAAGAAGAAAAAGATGATAATGTTGGTAAAATAACTGGCTCAAGAAAAGTAACTAGAACTGGGAGAATATTTTCACCCAATATCTCACCACCAGTTGTTACAAAGACGCCTATCCGCATTGCTGCTGCCAATCCAAGTACTGATACAAGAGGGAAGGAGAAGGTTGTTGAGCCTGATGTGATTGAATTACCCTCCAAGGACGTAGCTGATGAAGAACCCTCCGCTCGCGATACGGACGAGATTTTAAAGATCATAAAAAGAAGTGACTTCAAGATTGTAGAACAGTTGGGGCAAACCCCTTCTAAGATTTCAATGTTGTCATTGCTGCTTTGCTCTGATGAGACAACAACAAACCAATTTGAGAATTTCGTGGCTAGCCTAACTGCTGATAATGGCTTGGGATTTTCAGATGCTGACTTAACGTCTCTTAAAAAGAATCACAATAAAGCTCTACATGTTTATGTCGAGTGCAAGGGGACTACCTTAGAACATGTGCTAGTCGACACTGGTTCTTCTTTGAATGTATTACCCAAGGGGTCGTTAGACCGTCTAGACTGTGAAGGTTTAGTCTTGAAGCCAAGCGATATCATTGTAAGGACATTTGACGGATCAAAGAGGACTGTTCATGGGGAGGTAGATCTTCCAATCAAAGTGGGCTCCCAAATCTTCAGCTCCACCTTCTATATTATGGATATTCGTCCTGCATGTTCTTGTCTGTTAGGTCGCCCGTGGATCCATAAAGCTGGGGCAGTAACCTCAACCCTCCACCAGAAACTGAAATATCCAGTCAAGGGCAGAATAGTCACCGTCTATGGAGAAGAAGAGTTTATGGTGAGCCACCTTAACTCTTTCAAGTACGTAGAGATGGATGGAGAATTCATTGAGACCTCGTGTCAAGCCTTTGAGGTTGTACCACCAATGATCGCTTCTACCAAATGTTCTTCTGATGAGTCTAAAGCTTTTAAGGCCAAGCCAAAGATGGTTTCAGTCAAAGGTGCCTGTGCAGCAATTGAAGAAGGAAAATGCGATACTTGGGGGCAACTCCTCGATATCCCATTTAAAGCAGACAAGTTTGGTTTGGACTTCACCGTCAAAGCTCAGAAGGAAGTAAGGCATGCTCGTGCTATAAAGCCACCTCTCTACATTGAAAGCCATGAAGTCAACGTCGTGGGTGATTCTGATGAAGAAGCTGCATTTGAAGATTGGGTGTATCCAACTACAATGGAGCTAAAGAATTGGCATAAAAAGGAATTTGTGCCCATCTCCTTCATTGAGGAGTAATCTACTTGTTATTTCTTTTCTTTTAATTCAAGAACATGTTGTCTGTAATATTTTAACAATGACTTTTCAGCCATTTTCCTGGCCCGGGGCACTCTGGTCCATTTGTCAAGGGTTTTATTTATGTTCATCTAATCATATGATCATTCAGTACATTGGACTATTTTATATTTAAATATTTGTGTTCATTGTCTTTCTTTTCTTGCAAATACATTTTTCAAAAAAAATAGCCATGTATCTTACGCGCACACACACACACACACACACACACACACACACACACACTCTTGCAGGTCCACATCCACTCTGGATCCTATTGCCAATGACTCTACTATTGCCGATTATGACTTTGAATGTCCTATCAACCAATCCGAAGATGAAGGCGAGGAATATTGTGACATACCGGGAGAACTAGCCAGACTTCTATTACAAGAGGAAAAAGCTATTCAACCGCATGAAGAGTCAATTGAAGTTATCAACCGGGGTACTGAGTCAGATAAGAAGGAAATCAAGATCGACACTAATTTGGAAAGAAGTGTCAAGAGCAGGTTGGTTCAGATGTTTCATGATTATGTGGAAGTATTTGCTTGGTCGTATGAAGATATGCCAGGGTTGGACACCGACATCGTAGTTCATCCACTGCCCACAAAAGAAGAATGTCCGTCGGTCAAACAAAAGGTTCGTCGCATGAGGCCTGATATGTCTGAAAAGATCAAAGCTGAAGTAATGAAACAGTTAGATGAAGGGTTCCTAGCTGTGACATCCTATCCTCAATGGGTTGCCAATGTGGTGTTGGTGCCGAAAAAGGACGGAAAAGTTCGCATATGCGAAGACTATAGGGATCCGAATAGGGCAAGCCCCAAGGATGACTTCCCTCTACCACACATTGACGTCTTAGTTGATAATACTGCTCAGCATAAAGTCTTCTCTTTCATGGATGGCTTCTCAGGCTATAATCAAATAAGGATGGCTCCCGAAGACATGGAGAAGACTACTTTCGTTACACAATGGGGCACCTTCTGCTACAAAGTCATACCGTTCAGATTAAAGAATGCAGGGGCAACATATCAAAGGGCTATGGTAGCTTTATTTCATGACATGATTCATCATGAGATAGAGGTATATATGGATGATATGATTTCCAGATCACAAACCGAAGAAGAACATCTCGATCACCTGTACAAATTATTCGAGTGGCTGAAGAAATATAAGCTAAGGTTAAACCCTAACAAGTGCACGTTTGGAGTACGATCTGGAAAGCTTCTAGGTTTTATTGTCATCAATAAAGGCATTGAAGTTGATCCTGCCAAGGTAAAGGCCATCCAAGAAATGCCGGTCCCACATTCTGAAAAGGAAGTTAGAGGATTCTTGGGTCGTCTCAATTACATTGCCCATTTCATATCTCACTTGACTGCTACTTGTGAGCTAATCTTCAAACTCTTGAAGAAAGATCAAGTAGTCAGATGGAATGATGAATGCCAGGTTTCCTTCAACAAAATCAAAGAATATCTACAAGAAACTCCTATTTTCATGCCTCTAGTTTAAGGAAGACCCTTAATCATGTACTTGACAGTATTAGAGAACTTTATGGGTGTGTTTTGGGCCAACATGACGAGTCTTGCCGAAAAGAGCATGCTATTTATTACCCGAGCAAAAAGTTTACCGACTGTTAAACCAGATATCCATTGCTCGAGAAAACTTGTTGCGCTCTGGCATGGGCTGCTCGCCGGCTAAGACAGTATATGTTGACTCATACCACTCTGTTAATTTTTAAGATGGACCCAATCAAGTACATCCTCGAGAAACCTTCCCTTTCCGGACGGATAGCCAGATGGCAAATGATCTTGACTGAGTACGACATTCAATACACGACTCAAAAGGCCATCAAAGGAAGTGTACCAGAAGATCATTTGTCCCATCAAGCTATGGATGATTATCAGTCAATGAACTTCGACTTCCTTAATGAGAACATCATGCTGGTAATCGACTGTGCGAAACCTGGACCGTATGACGGACCTGAACAAGGATCCTTATGGACTATGGTATTTGATGGGGCTTCCAACACCTTAGGTAACATATTTGGTTCTGTGGTCATTTCTCCTGAAGGTTGCCACACTACTTTCACTTCTAGGCTATGCTTCGATTGCACAAACAATATGGCAGAGTATGAAGCATGCATCTTAGGTCTGAAAGTTGCTATTGACTTAAGGATTAAGCATTTGGATGTTTTCGGGGATTCCACCCTAGTGATCAGCCAAGTAAAAGGAGATTGTGAGACTAAACATCCTAATCTTATCCCTTACAAGGAACTTGTGCTATCCCTAATTCCTTACTTCGAAGAGATCACTTTTGAGCACTTCCATAAGGAAGAAAACCAGTTGGCTGACGCTTTGGTAACCATGTCTTCAATGTTCAAGGTCAGATGGGACAATGAAGCCCCTATGATAACAATTGAAAGATTCGATGAACCTCTACATTGCTATGAGCTTGACACCAATGCGGAAAAGCCATGGTACCATGAGGTGATGAGATACCTTGAAGCACAAGAGTATCCAGAGGGGGCATCTATCAATGAAAGAAAGTTCTTGTGAAGATTTGCAGCCAAATTCTTCCTAAGTAACGGGATATTGTACAAGAGCAACCATGATTCAACTCTACTCCGATGTGTGGACAAGAAGGAGGCGGAGGAAATCATGGAAGACATGCACAATGGTCTCTTAGGTACTCACTCAAGTGGATATACAATGGCTAAGAAAATCTTAAGAGCCGGTTACTATTGGTCAACGATGGAGACTGATTGCCATCAAAATTCAAGAACTTGTCACAAATGCCAAATCTACGCTGACAAGGTCCATGTGCCTCCTATCCCTATGAATGTCATAACCGCTCCGTGGACATTTACAATGTGGGGCATTTACATGATTGGAGAGATCAAGCCCACCGCTTCCAACGAACATCGCTTCATTCTTTTTGCTATCGACTATTTTACCAAATGGGTGGAAGCCGCCTCATTTGCCTCAGTCACCAAGAATGTGGTAGCCAGATTCATGAAACACAGCCTTATCTGCCGTTATGGTATCCCCGAAAGGATCATCACCGACAATGGGACTAACCTCAACAATGCTATGATCACTGAGCTTTGCACTCAGTTTAAGATCAAGCATCACAATTCTTCTCCGTATAGACCGAAAATGAATGGTGCAGTCGAAGCGACCAACAAAAATATCAAGAAGATTGTGCAGAAAATGGTAGTAACCTATAAGGATTGGCATGAGATGTTTCCGTTTGCTCTACATGGCTACCGTACTTCAGCTAGAACATCAAATGGGGCAACTCCCTTTTCTTTAGTCTATGGCGTGGAAGCTGTTTTGCCAGTGGAAGTTCAGATTCCCTCGCTAAGAATTATTAATGAAGCAGGCCTAGGCGAAGACGAGTGGATTCAAACGAGATTGGATCAGCTAAACTTGATTGAAAAAAAATGGTTAGCTGTTGTTTGCCATGGTCAGACGTACCAAAAATGAATGATTAAGGCTTTCAACAAAATAATCAAGCCTCGAGTATATCAAGTTGGTGACTTGGTGATAAAACGCATCATTCTACCAGAAGGCGACCCCAGAGGCAAATGTACTCCCACCTATGAAAGGCCATTTGTTGTCAAGAGAGTTTTCTCTGGTGGTGCCATGATGCTGACTACCATGGATGGTGAAGATTTCCCATATCCTATAAATGCGAATATAGTTAAAAAATACTACGCATAAGAGACCCGTTAGGTTGACACACATAGGCAAAATAAGGGAATCCCGGCAAACCAAAAGGTTTGGGCAAAAATTAGGGATATATGCAAAAGATTGTACACCTGGCAAGTTGAAAATCGGAAAGGGCGACTTGGGCAAAAAAGGGTATCCTAGTGGGCTGAAAACCCGAAATGGAAGTTTAGGAAAAAGTTAAAGATTAAAAGCGTATGACTATGTCCCGTGGAATCAACACAGTCATTTTTATCACCAAGGTCCAAATTCAAACGGTCCAAGATCAATCCAATCAACTTCTATCAACGGCAAGGGACATTCGAAGACATTGGGGAAATAGTAGAGTTGGAAGAAAATGAGATCACTTCACATGGCTATTTGTTTTCATTCTCAATTTTGTTTTCCTTTCGAAAATTTCCTCTTACTAGGATCTTCGTCTCTCTGTATAAAAACGCCTATTCATGGGAAAAATATCAATACAAATATACTTTGAAGTGCAAAATTTCTGTCTTTGTTTTGAATGAAAATTTGTCCAATGACTAAAATTGAATGAACATATGCATATAAACATAATTAGAACTATTTGGCATATATGTATATGAAATATCCCCACAGAGTTATCTCATTATCATTATCCCCACAAGGACGGCTACAATAAACCTTTCCCCAACGGAGTTTCCCACAAAGTCTCTTTGCATAGGATAATCCCCGGCCAGAGTCTCAATCTCTTGGCAACTCTCTCTCCAGCTAAGTCGATTTTTTTACAAGTTGAAGCCTCGTGGATCTCTTCCTAAAAGAAACCTATTTCCCAAATAAGGTTTATTTCCCCAACAGGGTTCATTTCCCCAACAACAATCGAGGAGCCACAAAATTTCCCAGCCGAGTACATCCTCCCCAACCGAGTCTGTATTCCCCTGGCATAGTCCATCCTCCCCAACTGAGCCTGTTATTCCCCACCTACGTATATCCTCCCCAGTTGAGTGTATCCTCCCAAAATTGAGTCTGTCCTACCCGACTGAGTCTACACTCTCTAGTTTAAATTTTCCTTTCAGATTATTGCAAATCATAGGGCCATAACCCCTGATCCCTAGTAAAGTCGTCAGTAAAGCCTTTACTATTTCCAAAAAGATACTATGAAGCCTGGACCCGACCAGATATTAGCATAATTTTCAAGTTATTACTGAAGCCTAGACCCAACCAGATAATAGTTTGACTTCTTCAATTACTGAAGCCTGGACCCGACCAGGTAACAGTTTGAGTATCTCAAACCTGGATCTGACCAGATAACAGTTGATCTCAATTTCAAGATACTTGAAACCTGGACTCGACCATATAATAGTCTAACTCCTTAAAGATATAGAAGAACCTGGACTCAACCCGACCAAGGTTTAACTTCTTTTCCCCAGTAGAGTTTGCCATTATCCCTAGTGAATTACTGAAGCCTGGACCCGACCAGATAACAGTTTGAGTATCTGAAACTTGGATCCGACCAGATAACCGTTGATCTCAATTTCAAGATACTATGAAACCTGGACCCGACCAGATAATAGTCTAACTCTTCAAAGATATAGAAGAACCTGGACTCAACCCAACCAAGGCTTAAATTCTTTTCCCTAGTAGAGTTTGCCTCTGCCCCAACAAATTACTATGAAACCTGGATCCGACCAGATATCAGTTTTCAATTTCATCTTTTCAAGCAAGTTATTGTGAAGCCTGGATTCGACCAGATAAAAATTACCCTCAGAGATTCGTTGTGAAACTTGGAAACTGACCAGATAACAACTAAATCCCCAAACAGTTTATTGTGAAACCTGAACCTGACCAGATAGAAATTGACCTCATCAACCTCAGAAATCTGCAAAGCCTAGATCCGACCAGATAACAGTTTTTCAAAACAGTTTATTGTGAAACCTGGAGCCCGACCAGATAACAATTAACTATGATCTCCAGAGAGACACTTCGAAGCCTGAACCCGACCAGATAATAGTACAACTTTCCAAAAACCATGAAACCTGGACCCGACCAGATAGTAGTTACCATTTCAAGTTACTGCGAAGCCTGGATCCAACCAAATAACAGTTAACTTCTGTATCCCCAGCAAGTTGTTGTGAAGCCTGGATCCGACCAGATAACTATTCAATTTCGAGAAATTTTTCTGCAAAACCTGGAATCCGACTAGATAACAGTTAACTCGTCTCTTCTCCCAGTAAGTTGCCATGAATCCTGGATCCGACCAGATAGCAGTTGACTACTTCATCCTCAGCAAATTGTGAAGCCTGGATTCGACCAGATAACAGCTGACATTCAAGAGATATTCTCCAGTGAAAGCATCCTTTCAACAAAGTTTAAAGATATGCATATTCTTCATCCCCAACGGCAATCAGGGATTCAACCCCCCAGAATTTCCTCAACAGCAGTCAAGGATTTATTTTTCTCGTACAAAAACATACATCTCACATTCATACATCATAGGATGTACATACCATATGCATTTAACATAATACCACATCTGGTGAACATCATGCAGGCATCTGCATTTTAATAACTCTTTTTCTCACAGGTAAAACATCAAGTTTAAGTATAAATTAACAAGAACTTTGTGCTGATACTTCTTTCAGTTATTACCAACATTCCTCCAAATGGCATCTATAAGCCCATTCACCATCCATCTTCGAGTGCAAATTTCTGGGCACTCTAGTGTTCAATCATCTTTCACCTTCAAGTCACGAATGGAAGATCCGCCAATCTAAATCTTCAGGTTTAAGAAGATTGAACAGGGGGAGCTGTTGTACCCCAAAATTTTCCCTCTCACTTATCAGACATTTCCTCACAAAGATCTCTCTTGGTTCAAGACTGCACTAGGGTTGATCAGCTCAAGACACCTCCTTAAGCACTGGTGACCAAAATTAGGGTTTGAAATTGCACAAGGATAATTGAACTTTAAATGCCTCATATGCCTATCATGGATCATTATGGACCCCCAAGATTACTCATGTCAAGTTTCAAGCCTTGGATCACACTTTTGCTTAGTCAATTGAGCAGTTGACTTAAAAATCAACTGTATTGGGGGAAAAGTCAACTATGGCCAATTTACAGTCAAACTTCATAATTTTTGATCCAAATCAACATTATAAACTCATATGTATCATTTGATCAAGTTTGGACCATAATTCCTCAAGAAATTTGATCAAATCATCAAAAGGTCAAAATGGTCAAAATTAGGGTTTTGACTAAGAAAGGGCAATTTTTGATTTTTGACCTAGCAAATGGTCAATTGGTTTGAAGCATGGTTTCAAGAGTTCAATTGAATCTTTTTAACCTAATGGCATGACCTAAAACATTGCTCAAGATCAATTGGATTGATAATGAATTTTCAGTCAATTGATCAAAAGTCAACTATACACTAAAAAGTCAAACTTTGGCTTTTTGGTCAAAATCCAATGTCAAAGATCACAATTCATCAAAACATGTCAAAATATGAAACTTATTCATCAAGAAATCAAAAAGTCAAGATTTCATTTTGAAAAGTCAAAGTTTTCTAACTTAGAAATTTTTCAAGTGTTTAAAACTTCATGTTTTTTCATAACTTTGAGCCAATTTTTCACCATGATGCAAGATGATTCAGAAGAAACTTTCAACATGAAAGTTGTAGATCTCCATGATATCTACAACATTTCTTTACACTACTTATTCTAAAAATTCTTGGATCTCAAGTTATTAATTAATAAAGTCATGGTCTTGAAATTGAACACTTAGTGAAATTTTGCGCTAGTTTTGGTCAGGATTTTGACCTAACTTCATGGAACTTTTTCATATAGTTCCAAGGGGAATTTTCAAAAGTGATTCAAAGAGGGGTTGTAGAGCACATTACTAGCTTTCCAAAATTTCCAATAACTCCTTGAGATCATTTGTGAGTAAGGAGAATCGAAGAGATGAAGTTAGGGTTTTCAAACTTGAATTACAAGCCATTTCATGATGAACAAGAATTCAAATCCAAGCCTATGATGCATAATCTTCACTTTGCAGGCCTCAAACATGTTTGTCAATCTATAATTAAATGTTTACACAACATATGGAGCCATTGTCCAAGCATTTGAATCATTATCCATGTTGCATTTCCATTTTTTGAAGAAAGTAACCATTCCATTCTTGAAAAGAAGCTTTAATCACAAAGTCAACTTGTATGGAGCTTTGCACTTATTCTTTCTACACAAGCATGCTCTATAAACTCAGAACAAACATGTTTAAGTTTGCTAGCCACCCTACAAGACATGTACCTTGCATTGAAACCATGTTTTTCAAGATAACTTCAAAAACAAGTCAAAAACTCATAACATGTGATTCTTTGTTTCTGACCATTTCAAACCTCAAAACCTTTCCTCTACAAATAGAGATACTATTTGCAAGAGAACACACGAATATACAAGCTTAAAAACTAGCCAAAAATCAGGATTGCATCACAAACCACCATTGTTGCACATTCTGACCAAGAACTTCAAACTTCCATTTCACTCGTGCGTTTCTTGGCCTTTTTCTTCCAAAAGCTTCCAAACATCATACATAAGCCATCCCTATCCCTGTTACACGACTATAACACCATCTTCATCCATTTCCAAGTTCAAAAACAGAGCATCACAGTTGGACTTCTCCAGACCATTCCAACCACCGTCAGCTCAAGCCAGCCATTGCATTAGCTTCCTAGAGGTCCAAGGAAGCTAACCTGATCATCAGCACTGCCTGAAACAAACTCAAATCCATTTCACGATTTCCAGTTTTGAGGTGTTTTTCTTGAACTTCTATCTTCATATTTAGGCATTGTTATGCTTGCATTTGTGAAGATAAAATGTAGATATCATTGCCACGAAGTTGTACATATCCATAGTTTGCATTTATATGGCCTGAGCTTAGACAATTTTAGAGTTGAAGTTTTGTGAAACTTTTAGGTTTTAAATTAGGGCCAGAAAATTTCTCATTCATTTTTTATTGTTAGCTTAAGTTATTTACATGGTTGGATTTGTGGGAAGAAATGCCATAACTTTCATGTTTGAACTTTTCATTTTTGTTGAGAGATGAAGAAGATACAGGTCCTTTGGCTAGAGGTTGAAGATGAATTGTAATCATGGCGCGTTTTGTATTATATATTTATCGTTTTAGTTATATTAACTAATGTATAGCCACCACAATGCTAAGGCAGCGCGCTGGTAACCTCAAGGTCACGGGTTCAAGACCCAGCGCTGCTTTTTGGTTTTTTTTCTTCTTCACATTTTTACAGTTTTTGGATTTTTGCAGCGCTAGGCTTCCCTTTGTCGGGCCTAATCTTTTTTGCTTATTTTACTCCCTGTTTCATTTTCTAAACCCCCTGACTTTTCTTTATATTTTTATTTTTATTTTATTTTTCTTCATTATTATTATTATTATTAATATTTTTATTGTTATTATTATTATTATTATTATTATTATTAATATTTTTATTGTTATTATTATTATTATTATTATTATTATTTCCATAAATCATAAAAAATCCAAATTTATTTTTATTTATTATTTATACTTATACATTTTATTTTTCCTTATAAAAAAACAAAAAGTTTAAAAAAAACCTTTTCTTAAATAAATTAATTTCCTTTTTTTTTTAAAATAATTAAGCTTTAGACTTATGTTAAATTAGTATATTATTTTATTTTTTTTAGTTAAAATTAATTTAGAACTTAGGTTATTTTAATTAATTAATCTTCATTTTTTTCATTAATTTAAAACCTTTTTTCATAAAAAAACCCTAAAAAATTCTTTTCAAATTAGTTTCTTTTCTTAATTAGTTTAAGTTATTTTATTTAATTTTAATTAATCATTTCCTTTATATAGGTCAAAACTAAACCCTTTCATAAAAACAACAAAAGTAATTTCTTTTTCCATTTATATTATTGCATTTTATTTTCAATTTTTTACAATATTCAATATGGTTGTAATAGATAATTAGATTTAATTTTCTTGCAATCCCCATTTGTAAATTTGTACACCCCCATCCCCTAATGATGTAATAGTGTAGTAATTTTATTTTTCACAATTTATCGCTTTATATAAATGCTAGTAATTAGGGTTTGTATGAGAAGATAAAATCAACAAGTAGCAAACCCTAATCAAAAACTAAACAAAGCATAAAAATCAATACACTTGCACACAAGCACCCCTAAGGTAAAATCCACTTGGTTGCCTTACAAAAATGACCATATTATGCATGTGAGGTATCTTAGCAAAAGACAAGCAAAATACAAGATCATAGTCCCTCGATGACGCTATCAAAAGTTGTCTTTCAAAATGATCTTAGTCCCTAAAGAAAAGTGCTAAGATACCTTGCAACATTGCTAATCATGGTTATATGATGACCCACGCCCGCCCCGTTTACATCCAAAGATAGGGTTACTTACCAAATCAATGGTAAGATAACAATGTCAAAGGAAAAAGGAAATAAACATGAAAGACTTTTGAGTAGGTAGAATGTTCCTAGTTACTTTCTCCCCTTCAAAACAAAACATCCTTGCTATTTTCAAAAACAAACACCAACAATTTCAAAAAAACCTTTCAAACTTGAAAACATTTTCAAAAGATAAACACTTTGTATACATTCTTACGAACAAGAATCATTACAAAGTTTTCCTAAACGATGGCGCCTTTTTAAAAATACTTTCAAAAACCACACAAAGCACAATTTCAAACAAAAGCAAGTGATCTAGAAAGTAACTAAGAGCCCATGGAAAACCATGGATGAAAAGGGTGTTAATACCTTCCCTTTTCATAATCTACCCCCCGAACTCAAGAAATAATCTCAAAGGTCTTTCCTGTGCTTTTTCACCTTTCCTTTTGGATAAAAGAAAAGTCGGTGGAGACTCTTACTAACCGCAACATTTGCGATAAAACACAAAACAACCAAGTCAATTCTTCCACCGTATCACAACGGGGAAGCTCAAGTTTTTCAAATAAACAGACCTGCTACTTGTTGTTATGGAGGATTGTAAAAAGAAATGACTTTCTAGGGATAGAAATATGGCTTCCTGGGGAAAGAAATATGACTTCCTGGGGAAAGAAATATGACTTCCTAGAGAAAGAAATATGACTTCCTGAGGAAATGCCACGATACCTACTGAGGAGATAAAGTCTTCTCGTGAAAAATAAATGCACAAACCAAAACTCGAAGCTTTCAGAAATCTAAAGTAAATAACATTGTTGTAGAACCACAGATTTAAACCAGAAATAAACTGGGATGAAACAGTCAACCAAAATACATCCTTTGAGAAATAAACTCAAGAGGGAAAACCAAATCCATCCAAACAAGGAGCTGTACAGGAAGGATAAAGCAAAAATATTCCACAAAGGATAACTCAGTAGGGAAATTGAAAGAATATATGCTTTTTGCTTAAGGCCAACACTCTATTGAAGAGAGGACAACGTAACTCTGTAAAACAGGGTGATATGTCAACAAAAATATTAAAAAAAGTTAATGAACAATGATTTGCCAATTTTAGATATTCATGATGTATGTATGAATGTACGAGTGTTATCGCGCGTATGCTGATAGAACAAATATACAACACTGGGAATAACCAGGCAAAACCAACTCGGGCACGAGCAACACTCGGCTAAAACATATCCAGGATGATCATTCCAAGAAAAAGTAAATGCTAACTGAGGAAACAAAACCTACTGCCTGCTTTAGCTTTACTGGGGAGAAACACAATCCAGAAGTAAATAAAACAAAGTGACAGAACAGTACAGATACAGGGATAGAACATCCTTCTCCAGGCTTCACTAGGGAAACAAATGTTTTCAAAAGTAACACTTCTACTGGGGATTGCAAAACCAGTCTCAAGTAAAGCAGATGGACACCAAATCATCAAAACATTAACTGGGGAATTCAGGCCCACTTTATTGGGGAGGTTAACACCATATCCTCAAAGGGAAAACCACAATACGTTCTTCACTAGAGCAACCAGGGACCTGCGTTCTTCAAGAGTGATTATGATACCAACTTCTCGGGAAAAAGAACTTCCATTAGACCGAATGAAAACATCACTGGAGAAATCTCGGATTGAGACTTCACATCATGAAAACTCATAAAAGAGGAGAAATGAATCCAAACTTGACCGAGGATACTGAAGTCACGAACCCAATACGGCGAATCATCCTGAGTAAACCTTCCCGAGGGGAACAAAAACTTCTTAAAATAAACTGGAGTTTGTCCATTCCTAGGATCACCATTTTGTTGTTGTTGTTTTTTTTTCGCATCACAAATTCTAAAGTAAAAGAAAATTGTAAATTCTTTTTGAAAAATTGATTTTGTTATTTAATCTTTTTGCTTTGAAAGTTATTATCAATAATAAATGGAATCTTTGCAAGCTAAATAAAATAAGAAATACAAAGAATTGGGTAAAATCTCAAATTTCATTAATAGAATGATGCCACTCGGGCACATAGGCGTTCCTTTATATTTCAACTTCGTAAGCGTACTCCTCGGTATAACATTCAACGTGGATCCATTATCAATCAACACATTGGATATCGAATCATTCTTGCAGTTCATAGAGATGTGGAGGGCCAAGTTGTGATTCCTTCCTTCATCTGGTAATTCATTATCGCAGAAACTCAAGTTATTACATGCCGTAATGTTCCCTATTACACTGCTGAATTGGTCTATTGGAATGTCACTCTCCACAAAAGCTTGGTCCAGTACCCTCATCAAGGATTCTCTATGAGTAGAGGAATTCATCAATAACGCCAAGATAGATATTTTTGAAGGAGTCTGCAGTAGCTGATCTACAATTCTGTAGTTGCTCATTTTGATTATCTTTAAAATATCATCCACTTCTTTCTCTAACGCAGCCCTACTAGTCTCACCCGTAGCCTTCTTGGGTTCAACATTCTCAGCAATTTTCTTTCCATCACTAACATCTCTTCGAACAACTGGTGCAAACACACGACCGATGCGGGTCACCCTACCATTTTCAGCAATATTCCCAACATCAGGCATTGGCTGGATGGAGACTTCCACTCCATCCTCTAAGATTGTAGTGTTGTATTTATAAGGCACATCCTTATCTGATTTGTAGGGGATAGGACCCGACAAACTAATCACCAATGGGGTAACAACTGGCTTGCCATAATATTCAACTTCAAGATGGGCGGGTGCCCCAAAACAAGGTACAATGACGTTTACGCCTTCTTCAACATGATCAGTTATTATCGAGTCATTTCTAGAAAAAAATCCTCATCTAAGGTGAAACACTCATCTGCGGAGGCATACTCTTCATCCGACCCTGCTTCAGTCAAACAAACCTCAACCATATCAACTTCATGGTAATCATCCCTTTGACTTGTAACCTTGATAATTCCATTGTCTAACAACAACTGAACACCCTTCTTCACGATTGAACATCCTCAGGAATCTCGGCAACAAACTCGGCAAGATCCATATTGGTGTTCAACCTGGCCAGCCATATGGCAGAAGGTAGCATGTAATTGCATAATGTCTTCATTCATATACTCTACATAAAAAATTACGAATTCTCCAGGACATCCAAAAACCATATTCACCTCCTCTTCATACTCTGCCCTAGGCCTGATTATGTGGATTAGGCCCTCATCCATCATCTCTTGTAAATCATCCTTTATCTTATCGTAACCCTGTATATCTGTACTACAAATAGCACAATCGGCATGGTCATGCGTATAGTAGCTAAATTCACAAAGGTCTGCATGCATTTTCACCAAATCTCCTCTAACCAGATTAATATAAAAAATTCAGAAGTCGCCTGGACAACCGACCACCATATTCACAGCATTTACTCCCCCGTGCTTGGGTAGAGGATTGTCTTTCACATTAGGTCCCACGTCCTTGAAAGATAGAATACCAGACTTCACCAATTTTTTCACCTTAGTCTTCAAAGGATAGCAATTCTCAACATTATGCCTTGGTGCTCCCTGATGAAAAGCACATGTTTGGTATGCTTTGTAATACCAAGGCAATGGTGATGGTACGGCGGGGGGTGGTCGGGTCTGAACCAACTTCTTCGGAATCAATGCCGGTAGTAACTCTGTATAGCTCATAGGAATAGGGTCATAACTCTCCATTCTCTGATTATACCCTTGATTCCCCTGCTGGAGCTGCACCCACAACTAGAGTAACTAAGGCGACTTGCTGATGACGATGATAATTCCTTCTAGGAGTGTTAACCCTCCTCTCTTGCATAATATCATTTGCATCCCCTTACTTCTTCTTGGTAAACCCATAAGATGGTTTCTTCACATCTCTAGAACTTCCACTCTTCGTTAAACGACCCTCTCTTACAGCCTCCTCTAAGCGGATACCCATTCCTACCATCTCAGTAAAGTCATTTGGCGCACTTGCTACCATCCTCTCGTAGTAGAAAACACCCAGCATTTTCAAGAAAATCTTAGTCATCTCCTTCTCTTCCATGGGAGGAATCACTTGGGCGGCTACCTCACGCCATCTCTGTGCATATTCTTTGAATGATTCCCTGTCTTTCTAAACCATGGCCCTGAGTTGATCACGGCCAGGCGCCATGTCCATGTTTTACTTGTATTGTTTGATGAATGCTTCTCCCAAATCATTGAAAGTATGGATATTGGTGCTGTCCAAACTCATATACCACTTCAGCGCAGCACCGGTCAAACTATCCAGAAAAAAGTGAATCAGCAGACGCTGATCATCAGTATGGGTAGACATTCTCCTCACGTACATCACCAGATGAGCACGAGGGCAAGTGTTTCCCTTGTAATTCTCAAACTCCGG
This sequence comes from Vicia faba, assembly GCA_948472305.1. Taxonomy (NCBI): domain Eukaryota; kingdom Viridiplantae; phylum Streptophyta; class Magnoliopsida; order Fabales; family Fabaceae; genus Vicia; species Vicia faba. The sequence goes on along the minus strand of OX451737.1, from coordinate 1,595,064,621 downwards.
GACCTTAAAATTAACAGGTTTCTTAACATTCAGGACTAAGCATAACTCATTCACATTATGTCCAAATAGCTCTTTTCCCCCGAGGGCCTTCACCTCTCTTTGTATCTTATCAAACTGCTCTTGAAAATCATCCATTCTGTCATAATGACCCAAGTCTTCACTCGGTGGAGGGAAAGGACAACACACATCATCATTAACAAACAGAACCATATTCACCGAAGGAGGTGCATCAGGGGAAGCATGCACCACAGGAGGTGCCAGAGTAACAATAGTCTGAACAATTGGAGTATCTTAAGGACCAATATTGAAACCTTCAGGTGCAAAATTCTCTGGCATTCCCCATGGATAACTTTGAGGCATGCAATTCTGAACAACAACTGGAGTAGCAGATTCGGGAACAATGAGAGCTTCAGTAGTTTCCCTTGTTGGTTGAGGTTGGACACTCTGTGGCTGATTCTAATCAGCCAATAAAGCTTCCATCAGAGTCGTCAGATTAGCCATGTCGGCTTTCAAAGCATATTCCTCCTCGCGCAGCTCGCGATTCTCTTGTTCTAAGTTGTCCATCTTCTTTCTGAGATTAGCCTGAGTGTTGTAGTGGTGAGTCAGCTTGCTATTGAAGTAAAGAAGCTTGGTAAGAAACCTGGATATGCATAACAAATGCAAGAAATATGTGCAATATGATGCATGATATGTAATGCACATAATTTTATTTTATTTAATATTTCAAGGGATTTAAAATTTATGGACATATTGCAAATATCAAAGTAATAACGCATTTGAAATACTGAAAAACTTTATTATAACAACTCCAAAACGGATTACAAGTTTCAATGATCCCAAGTACAAGATGAAAATAAAATCTAAAACCCTGAGAAGTAAAACTGATGGAGATCACTCTATACGCTGGCGCTTCCATGTGAGCCTGGAAATCTGAGCCTTCAATATCTGGTTTTCTTCCGCATACCTGGTGGAAACCTCCTTCCAATCACCTGAATCAGGAAGTGAGTGATCAGTATCTGATTGAGGCTTAGGAGAAAATAAATCCCCTTGCCTCTCCATATTCTCTACCGCTCGACTCTCAAGGATCTCAATCAAGTCATCTTTCTCCTTCAAGTATGCTCTATAGGAAATCTCTAAAGTTTGGCACTTATTCTTCCAAGTGTCCTTTTCCTATTGCATCCTAACCAAAGCAAGTTGCAGCTCTTCTAGATCATCTAATAAGGGAGGAGTGGTCTTCACAAATAGACCAGGCATAGGTATTTCCCAGGAATACAGAATTTTCAACTGAATAACTCTCATTTGGACCCACTGAAGATATGGCTCCAAAGCAACAGCACCCCCTAGGTCCCAAATCCTTCCTACTCTTCTTATGAATGTACGCCAGGCCTTCACAATCTGCTCCCTAGATTCCCTATGATCTTCTCCCTCCTTCAGAAAGAAAATACTCAAATGAATACTATTTGGTTTACCCCTCATCGGATAACCAAGCTGTCGTCGTGCAAGAACAAGGTTATAGTTAATTCCTCCCTTTGTACCAAGAAGAGGTACATTGGGGAAACTACCACAACTGTCAATAATCTCTATATCCTAGTAAGCTTGATGATACCAATCAATATCTGAGTGAGTAAGTGCCATAATCTTAGGAGCCCAACGGGGTTCCTTCTTGACATCCCAAAAAGCATCAGACTGAGGCATATGAGAGATAAACCACCGGTACAACAGAGGCGTGCAACAAATAACCATCCCCCCATGATAAGAATTCCGAAGATGAATAGTGTAATAAGCATCACCCAACAAGGTAGGAATTGGGTTTCCAATCATGAAGATACTGATAGCATTAATGTCAACAAACTTGTCCACATTAGGAAATAAGAACAACCTGTAAGCAAGTAGAGCAAAGATGGCCTCAAAAGCGACTGTACTCTTCATCCTGGCAAAGTAACGAGCTTTCTCCAATAAGAACTGAGCTGGTAATCCTCTAATCCCTCCTTTAGTAGTCATATGGGCTTCCACCTCAGACTTCCCCAAATGAATCAAATCAACAATCTCATGTGGTTTTAGCTCACCCTCCAAACCAGTAAAAGGAACACAATCGGTAATAAGTAAATCCAACAGATAAGAATACTCCTCCAGTGTAGGCATCAACTGATAGTCGGGAAAAGTAAAGCAATGATACATCGGATCATAGAACTGGACCAAGGTCGAGAGAATACCCTCCTTCATCTTCAGCTTCATGAGAGGAATAATGGATCCATACTTCTTTTGAAAATTGCAGAACACCCGATCTATCAACTCATCTATCTTGGGATCCTTGAAAATGTACTACTCAGTCTTTCTCTTTCCAGAATCCATGGTTAAAAAGTACATGAGATATTCACAAATGTTAAACCTTTAAATCCCTTGAAATATGATCTCTCCAAAAGATGCTTATGAGTGCATGGATGCATGATGCAACAATCACACACAAGACCACACATATAGGGTTCATAGGTTCAACGTCACGAGCATGAGGTCGAAGGTACTACCCATAAGGTATTGGTCTAAAATTTATCACCTGCCGAAAAAGGTTCTAGAGGTTCCCAAAGTCTACATCATTCCTTCGGATATTACCAACTTCCCGATTAACTCAGTAATTAGTAATATTCTCAAGAAAAACTCATCTGAGCGTAGTATCGCGTGACAACTGTTTCCGAATTACTCCGTTATAGCTTCCGCACTACACCTAAAATGCCAAGATGGGTTAGGTATTCTATGATCCTCAGCTTCAGCAGGCTCCTAGGTTGAAAGCGGTACGTCTTCTCGATTACTCGGTAAACGACACTACAGTCAAAGGAGCCTCCACTGAGTGGGGGATCTCATGCCTCCTTTTTTGGGATTACTCCCTCAAAGTTAACATGACTATACCGCCCGTCCTATCTTAAAGTTTGCCCAAATCCGGGTATAAGACTTATGAGTAATCACCAAGCACCCTGAAAACCAAGAAAATCCAGACAAAAATATATACAACATATAACACAAAAACAATAATAACACATATATAGATATAAACAAAGATAGGCTCAACCCACTTAGGGATGGGCAAACAAGAGGTCAATCTTTCCCCAGTGAAGTCGCCATTTTTCTGTAGCGGTAGAAATGTTTAAGACTAAGCCATTGGATTGACTAGACTTGTACAAATCAAAATAAAAATCGCTACCGCGCTTTATTGTTTCCAAAGGAATGGGAAAAGAACGAATAACCCAAAAAAGAGGGTAAAGATTCAAGGTAAGGTGGTTGGTTATGCAAAGGGAAGGTATTGGCACCCTAAACATCTACGGTACTCCGCAGGAACCTCTTTGTAAAAATCAGTATATTTGGCTATGAAAAATGTTGTATAAAAATGGATGATGGAGGTGAGTAAAGAAATATATTTATTTTATGATTTTTGCACGCGCCGCTGTTGCGAACCTTTAGTGCCTATGTACCACCTTTTCGTGCAATAGGGGATCAGGGTACACGTAGTTCCTCTTTTTAAAATTTTAAAACACAAATGTGTTGGTTATTTTTATGAGATAAAACATCACCGTCATTGTCCGTGTGGAAAACATACCTACTACCCACAATCATGAGAAAGGAGAATTTGCATCATCTCAAGGTGGAGGATATGGCTTGGATTATAAAATCAACAATGCCTCACTCAACACCCAAGTGGAAAATATCTCTCTTCACTACATATTGTAGAAGTATAGTTGTTTGTATCACTACAAGGATTGACAAGAGTTCAATCTTTTGAGAAAAGTTTAAAGATAAAAGCCAAAGTGGAAAAATGGTTTGAAATGAGATTTGATTAACTTTTAGTCTTCTCACAAAAAATGTCAAAGTATTATTAAGTTTATTGAAGTTTATTTATGAAAATGTTTGAAAATGCATGGACATAAGTCCAAGTTTATTATGAAAGTGATTCAAGTTTAAAACAAGAAGGGTTTTCAAAAGGAGGGAGAAGATTTTTGAAATTAAAGAAGATGGGAGGAGAAGAAGAAGCTATCCTAAAGCATAAGGTAAAAGCTATGGATAAGAACCATCTAACTAACAAGAAGCCAATACTTGACACTATGATCCAAGATAGAATTCCCATTCTTTAGATTGAAACTAAACAAGCAAAAATACTAGATCTCTTGAGAGAACCAAACTTCAAGTGTATTAAGTCTTCACAAAAATTAGGTAGAGTAACGGCTGTATATGGGTGAATTCCAGATTACAAACAAAGGGTGTAATCACAATAACCTGCATACAAAACAAACAAACAACCCAGTGTCTTGAGGTAAACCTCAAGAGCTCCAGACAGAATAATCAGATAAGATCACAAGGTCTCCAATCATAGGCCAAGGTTTCTAATCCTAAGTCCAGAAGTCCAATGCTCCATAATGCCAAGGGTAGTAACCAAATAGTCCAAGTATCATTAAAGATTTTTAGGGTTTATGTTGATTATTAGGTGTTTTAAAAAGAAAAGAAAAGCTCAAGTGAGCAAAATAAAAATGACAAGAAAGTAAATGCTCATATGAGAAAAGATGAAAATGGCATGAAATGTAAATGCTAAAAGTAAATAGTGCATAAAAATAAAAGGGGGCATTAGAGGATTGGTAGAACCAAAGCCTCCACACAACAAGTTGCATTTGCTTTTTGTCAAGTATATCATCCATTTGGAATCCTTATGAGTATCATTTAATGATCAACAATGTTTAAGTGATCCGCGTTGACCAAAAGTGTTGTAGATCCATTAGAGGATTGGTAGAACCAAAGCCTCCACACAATGAGTCTCAAGGTTATTGGATCAAAGAGATCAAATTAACATACTTGGGCTTGCAAACATAAGTTTGGGCCACGAATGATCATTTATTCGAATCGGGACAAAATTTAGCGCTATGTTAAGCAATCATAAGTGGACTTATATAGAAGTCACACCTATTTTGAGGCCGGTCAATAGCAATCTATACACCATTTGTTTTGAGACATGATATAGAGATCATGCTCCAACAACATTTAGTGCAATAAGAAGAGGATGAGATGAAGAGGGGTTGGAGAGAATATACAAACCACTTTTGGATTAAATTTAATCAAACTATTATTAAAATCATTCATCCATTTTTGTGGCGTTAGACTCAACACCATGGATCCAATGATGTTAATAAAGTTCATGATCAAAAATTTAACCCAAGGTCACCAGAAAATAATCACAAAATAATATTACATTTTAATATATACAAAAAGGTTTTAAAATAATGTTTAAAAATAGAAATAAAAGAGAAAACTGTCAAATATGTTCAAATTAATCAAGAAATAAAAAGTGAGACCATAGAAAAAATCAGAAATTAACTAAAATAATTTTATAAATTTTTTGGTAATTTTTTAAAGTCATAAACTATTTTAAAATTTAAAGAAATGGGTGAAATAGGCCAAAACTGATTAAAAAAAATAGCAAATTCTGAAACAAAAATAAAATAAGGTCACCAATATTTGTCACAATATCATTGGATCATTCCATAATTTTTCCAGAATTTAAAAATGCATAAAAGTATTTTTAAACATTTAAAACAATTCCAATAAAGTGTACATTTATAAAAAATGCCAAAAAACAAAATTAAAAATCAGAAAGAGAATAATCAAAAATATTTTTCATAATTTTTTCAGATTTTTTGGTCTTAAAATGAATTTTCTATTATTTTTTGAAGTTTAAAACAATTAAATATGAAAATCAGAAAAGAAAATAAAAGTAAAAAATATGTGAACCATTGGATGAGAGTCAAAACACGTTAGTAATCAAATCCAAGGGATCTGGCACGCTGTGCATATCATGGTCATTAGTGAATAAAGCACTAAATCAGAAATAAAATCAGAATTCAAAAATAACAAGTGGCGTGCCATCATTGGTTGGAAGATCACACATTGGTCATCTTCAACCTCCAGCCAACGTGAATTGCAGGTCTCTCAAACTGTAAAATCATAAGCTCAGACCTATGTCATTCGCTTCGTCTCTTCAAGACGAAGACAACCACACCCTCGCGCCAAATTTATATAAATTGTAGCTCAAGCAATTTGAAAAGAAAGTTTTGAAAAGGGATTTGAAATTTCATGGTCAAAACGTGTTTCCAGTAAAAAGTAAGTGTTGCGACTAGAACCAGGGAAATGAGAGCATCACAATGATATCAAAGTTTTGAAGAATTGATGAAGGAATCTACCTATTGAAATTGAGTTGTAGAGCTCTGAAACTGGACTTCTATGGAGAAATATAGGGCACGATTCTTGAATGTAATTATATGGTTAGCTTCAAGGAAGATCAAGGAAGGTGAATTGATTAAAAAATTGGATTGAAAAAGGCTTGAGAATGGATTTCGAGGTTGCTGAATTCTGAGTTAGGGAACAAGTTTGGAAGAGTGATTCTGGCTATCCAAGCTTGAGAAAACAAATGGGATAGTTCATTTATTTATAGGAGAAGAAAATGGGATCAAAAGGAAGAGTGAATGATGCATTTTGGAGGGAATTCGTGCAAACCTGATACACGAGTGAAGTGTGATCTAATTTTCACCAAAACTCATCCAACCCTTGCGTTTTAAGGTGCTAAACAAATCTGGAACTTCACTAAACATGTTTAGAGGTAAAAACGCGTGGAAAACTTGTGATTAGAGGCGATATTATGGATTTCAAAATTCTGACTTGGTGAGAAATTCAGTTTCAAAGTGCCAACTCCGGCCCAATGGAATTTTCAACCCAAGGGGTCTTAGGGCATGACTCTTGATGCTTTAGAAAGTTGAGGTTTTAAGCTTTGAAATGGAAAAAGACTGGAATCAAATGGATGCTTGAGCTAAAAGTTGTGTTGAGTCAAAGTTGAGGAAAAAATGGTTGACTTTCCATACCTAGAAACCTTTCAAAATTTTCTTCAAAAGTGACCTATAATGTCTTGCATCCAAACATAGCCTTCCACATGGAATTTGCTCTTGACCAAAAAAGATGGCATGAAGTAGATCTCGTGAATGATATTTTGAAACTTTAACCATTCAAAATCACCAAAAATTGAGATAGTTATGACTTGTTGAAGTTGGAAATATTTCATAAAATGACCTATAATCTTTTGTATCCTTAAGGCAACTTCCATCCATTTTCTTACTTTGAACATAAAAGAAGGCATAAAGTTCACATCTTCAAGATCATTATGGAAAAATAATGGGCTCAAGGTGATAAAAATTGACCAAGTTATGTTCATTTGGAGTCACACATGAAAAATTGGGGATTCATCTGGAGGACTTGTAATATTTCTTCCTCATCAAGTTTCTTCCACATGAAAACTCCTTGGAACTTTTGAAGTGATTTGTTAATGCTCCTTTGAAGAGAATTATTTCTTTGGAATCAATCAAAAATACCAAAAGATGGGTAAGATATACTCCTTTGAAGTTCAAAACCCTAGCTCCTAAATTAAGAAACATACCTTGAGGAACTTTGACAATTTTGAGCAAACTTCTTGAGGATGATAATGAGAAATCACAGCAACCACAACCACTTCCATATCTTGATAAATGAGAGAAATATGCACTTGTGACCAATGGGAACAAGACCTTGTCCAACCATGACTATTTTCCAATCAACCCCTTGTACTTTTTGGATGAAATATTGATAACTTGGAAATGTAGTGAACCAAAATAACCTTGCCATGCCATCCCTTCCAAAACAACTTCAATGGTGAGGTTTGAACTTATCAAGCTTCATTGACTAGGTCATGGAAATAAACTCATGAACCCATGGAGCAACTTGCTGAATCTTATTGCCTTTACCTACATGAGTATCAAGAAAGACAATCCAACATTGCATTTCATTAATTAAAAGAAGAAATCAAGACAAAAATATTCATGATCACAAAAGAACACAAGTCAAGGTGCTTGGTGATTCCTCAAAGAGAAAAGCTAAGTATAGGGAGAGGAACCAAGAATCCTAATGTGATCTTGTTGTGAATGAATCAACATGGTATGATGAAGGGATCTTAGGGGGAAAATTGGGGTACAACAAGTGGCTTGACCTTCCACTCCACCCCGAGCAAGCAAACTTACTTGGCTAAAGAATCAAACCTTTGAGATGATGTTGCAACATTAGATTAGACATCAGTCTCACTTACTATGGCTTTGGAGACAATATCCATAGTAAACCAAACACAGCTCTTGAAGGGAATACAAGAGACACAATAACAACTGATCAACCCCTGAGATCAGACCATATAGACATGCAATAATCTGCATATTACACACCTCAAGAAGCTTTATCTTATAAGCACAGTGTACAAACCTCTTTTCCAACTTTGAGGTGGTACACACCATCCTTTTTCACCTAAAGAGAGGGTTCCCTTTAACAGGTATATGGGGCAGACTTTAACAAATAAGGCATCAACATACAACAAACAGACTCTTCAGATTAAATCTGCTTCCCCCATTTCTTCAAGACACAAGGATGCCCTTCAATCCTTATAAAAACAAATGTTCAATCATGTGAGGACACCACATAACCGAACTCCAACAAATTCTCATTTCTCTATAAAAATCTGAAATGTTCATCCTAGGTGGTTTGAATGACACTCCAAAAGTGTAGACAACAATCAATCACTTTGACTCAGGTTGATACATCCCCAAATGCTCACAATCCCTTGAATTTAATTTCCACTACAATAGAATAAGAGTTCCATATTCTCATAGACTTTATAATATCAAGTTAGAGTAAACAACCCCCATCTTGCTAAAGAGAAACACCAGCCAGACATGTTGAGAAAAATAAATACTAAGCACTAAGATGTGAAGACATTAAGCCTGACATATCTTCAAGGTCTTCCAACTTCATAGCAGCAGGGACTCCTTCTCAATAACTGCTAAGAACACCCTAAGAATCAAAACCACTCTTCCTCAACAACGGCAAATCACGTGGTTAGTGCATACCCCCATTACTCCCCTCAAACATAATTTGTTCCATGGCCAAAAACAAAATTCCATAAATCCGGCTCCTTTGATAAGAAAGATCCTCTAGATATTAGAGAGAATGTCCTTGCCAACTGAGCCTGACCTCTTCACTTCTACTTACTTGAATCAGAAATAAACTTAATCTAAGAAGTAACAGTATGTTGACCATCTCATGACCAACACAAATAACATCCCAGATGCCTCCTCTTCCAGACTAGGAGTAGGTTCCAAAGATATGTGACCAACACATATTTTTTTAGCACCCAGAGCATCTGTTATGCCCTCCCTTTAACCAACAGAATTATACACAATTCTGATGTGATGTTCTAGCATCTTGGTAGGACATTATTCCAGGGAACACGCTAAGAGATCCTTTATGCTTTCTTCATATCTCTTTTCAACAAACTCATTCATAAGTGCTTTTATGAGTGAAATTGAGATGAATCTCAAGTATCTTTGGCAAATTTACAAAGTTGGTTAAAGATGTCCTCCAACTATCACCACATCATGGGATACACCTCCAGGGAAGAGCAGATGGTTACAGCCTCGACGCCAGAAACTCACAAAACCACTAGGAGTTTTCCATCAGATACATATGTTGCGGAACACAAACCAGAAAACTCCTCTACACCCTTCAAGAAAAACATATAACCCTTTCACATAACCACCATTCTTCATATGAAAATAAATCAAACCCAACACAACAACTCACCACCAAAGCTACAAGCTTGATAACAACTGACAAGTCCAATATGCACCCTCTCATGAATAGTCCATCCTCCACTTCTATGGACCGTTCAAACAACAATATGAACTTATCCAAGTTCAAACAACTTTTCAGTAATCACCTTCTTCCTTGCCCATGACCAGAAAGTATCATCCTATGATCTCACCCAGAAATAGAACAGGATGCCAGCTCTGATATCAATTAAAATTCTGGTATAACAGACTTTAGATGTCCTATGACATGTTAAGACATCTAAATTTGAACCAACAACATGGAAACGTATAAATATACAAAATAGTACAGAAAAGTAAACAACACACAAGAATTGTTAACCCAGTTCGGAGTAACTCTCCTACTCTGGGGGCAAACTAAGCTAGGGATAAAGTCCACTTTAATAGTATTAACTTAAAGCTAAACTCCCCGGCTTACAACTTATCACTTAATCACTACCCGTGCTAACTTTCTTTATAAGACTCTTCTTGATATGAGGCCCTCTTCAATCCCTCATCAATCACAGATAATGATTGGACAAAATATAGGAAGACACACTTCCATGACAACATCTAGCCAAGACTCTAGACTAAGAACACGACTTGGAGTTTCTTACAAGCTTCCTCCTAGAACAATACTCAGTCTTACTTCACAGCTTCGAGGAAAATAATAATAGAGATTACAACTCTGTAACACAATCCAACTCACATGTCGAGTGGATCACTGTGATGCGGTGGGAGAACTGACTTGAGGTTTTGTGTTTGTGTTCACAAATGTTGCAGTTAGCAAGAGTCGCCACCGACTTTTCTTTTATCTAAAAGGAAAGGTAAAAAAGAACAGGAAAGACCTTTGAGATGTTTTCTTGAGTTCGGGGGGTAGATTATGAAAAGGGAAGGTGCTAGCACCATTTTCATCCATGGTTTTCCATGGGATCTTAATTACTTGTTTAGATCACTTGCTTTGCTTTGTTTTGTTTGAAATGGTGCTTGGTGTGTTTTTTTGAAAGTATTTTGAAAAGAGGCCACTCATTTAGGAAATCTTTGTAATGATTCTCGTTCGTAAGAATGTATACAATGATGTTTGTCTTTTGAAAATGTTTTCAATGTTTTCAAAGATGTTTTGAAATGTGTGTGTGTTTGTTTGAAAATAGCAAGGATTGTTTTGAAATTGATCAAGTAACTAGAAGCTATCTACCTACTCAAATGTCTTTCTTGTGCATTTTTATTCCTTTGACATTGTTGATTTACCATTGGTTTGGTAAACAACCCTGTCTTTGGATGTAAACGGGACGAGTGTGGGTCATCGTATGACCATGATAGCAATGTTGCCAAGTATCTTAGCATTTTTGAGGGACCAAGATAATTTTTGTAAGGCAACTTTGAATAGCGTCATCGAGGGACTATGATCTTATATTTGTTTTGTTTTGCCAAGATACTTCGCATGCATAACATGGCCATTTATTTTTAGGCAACCAAGTGGGAGAAACCCTAAGGGTGCTTGTGTGCAATGTGTGTCATTTTTCATGCCTTTGTCTTGCATTAGGTTTTCTATTTGTTTTGTTTTTGTTCTTGTCATGCAAACCCTAGTTTACTAAACATGGTATATGAAAGCAATAAATTGCGTAAAATAAACTAAGCTATTACAATAATTATTATGGGAGGGGGGATACAAGTTTTTGAATGGGGATATTGCACAAATATAAACCTAAAAATACTATTACAACCCAATCGAATATTGTGCGCATTAAATAAATATACAAATATTAAAATGCAATGCAAATGTATTTATGTAAAATGTTTTGTATTTGTTTAATGTATGAGAAAATAATTTATTTAAACCCTAGAAATAAGAGAAAAAATATTACTATTTTCGGAAAGGGATGAAACCCTAATTTTTTGATTAAAAGAAAAAAAGTTTTCCTAATATTATTTTTTCCATTTTTGTACAAGAAATAATAAATAATATTATGCTTAAATATTAAAAATTAAATATGTATAAAAATAACTATTTATGATTATAAATGGTATAATAAAAAATGTTAAGTATTTTTTAAATGTATTTATAAATTATATAAGAAAATAAGTCCTATTTATTAAAATAAACTATTTTTCATGTAAAAAAAACAATAAAAATAAAAAAAAATGCCAAAAATTATTTAATTATTTTATAGGATTTTTTTAATGTTCATAAAAAATAATCAAAAGCAATAAATATGAAAATGTAAAAAAATATGAAAAAATATACAAAATTAGACAGGGGATGCAAAAGTAATTTAGGGGGTGTGGATAACAAAAGCAACAAGCCCAAGGCGCCAAAGGCCCAAAACTTTATCCCTGTCCTCCAACTTCTTCCTTACGCGCGCGTTTTCCCTTCAAACTGTATCTTTCACATGCTTGCATAAAAACAAAATCTCATAACATAAAACATGTAGCATTTAATCTCACGATTCCAACCATATAAAATTTGTAACCTAACTCTAAAAGATCAAGGAGTATTTTAATGGCCCTAATTCGTGACCTAACATTTTCAGCATTTTCAAACTTCAAATTCTCACAGCATAGTTAATATAAATGAAAAGTATGCATATGTACAGCTTCACCATGTTATGGACTACATCTTTTCTTCACAAATAGTGGCTTGAGGATGCCTAAATAGAGAGATAGAGTTTTGAAAGATACCTCCTTCAGTTGGATTTGGATAGAGCAATGTAGGGACTTTAATGGAGGCATGAGGATTGTGTGAGCTTCCTTGAACTTCCTTCAAGCTATTCCAATGCCTAGCTTACTTTGTGGATGGCCAGAAGTCTCTGCACAAGTCAAGTTTCAATCTCCAAGTTTGAAAATGGAAATGGCTGAAACAGGGCTTACAGATGCAGGATGAATGCTTGGGCTGCTTTGGTATGATGTGTATGAAGTGTTTCAAACATTAAAATGCACGAGCCAAAAATGAAATGGCTATGATTTTGCAGAACTGCTATGTTTGGACAGAAAAATGGAGTTTTGTGTTTTGGAGAGTTTCAGATGTAAAGAAATTGTGTTCAGCCTTGTGATAAGTTTGTGAATATGTATAGAAATGATCCAAGTCCACTCTTCACTAGTTGTGCAAGCTTTGCACCTTTTGGCAACTTTTCTTGTATTTGAAGAAAAGTGAAGTGACCAAACTAACAGGCTTGTCCTTGCTTGCTTGATAGCTGCAGAGAGTTGGTATACATTGCTTGTGAACTGTAGAAATTGTTTGCACCAAAGGGACAGGTCCAAGGCTCAAGATGGACAAAATTGCAAAAGCTCACCTTTATGAAAATGGCAATGTGAACTTTTGGCCAAAAATAGAAATGTCTCTTGTACAATGCTTCAAAAGTTAAAATAAAGACTTTAACTTTTGAGTTTGAATTTAATTATGGAGTGTAGAGTGAGTTTAGGACCTGTAAAGCAAGATTCAAACATCAAAGATCTGATTTGCAACTTGATACTTTGTGAAAATGGCATGAACAAAAGTGATAAAATGCCAACTTCTCTTCTTCGATTCTCCCTAACCAAAAATGATCTTGGAGAGTTCTTTGACATTTTGGAAAGCTTTCAATGTTCTCTATAATCCATATTTGAAATGCATTTTTAGATACCTCTTGGAACTAGGTGAAAAATGTCCATGAAGTTGGGTCAAAAAACTGCCTAAATTAGGGCAAATTTTCACTAAGTTATTTAGTTCATGGACCTATATTCACAAATTCATAACTTGAGATCCAAGCATCTTTTGGGAAAAGTTTGTGAAGAAACGTTTTAGATTTAATGGAGGACTACAACTTTCATGTTGGAAGTTTCTTTGAATCAAATTTCATCATGGTGAAAAAGTGGTGGAAAGTTGGGAAAAAATAAGAAAATTTTCATACTTAGAAAAATTCTAAGTTATGAAAATTTTCAAATTCAAAACCCTAATTTTCAAATTTGGTTTTCTTGGTGAACAAGTTTCATATTTTGACACATCTTGATGAATTATGACCCTTGGCACTTGATTTTGACCAAAAAGTCAAAGTTTGACTTTTCAGTGTACAGTTGATTTTAGTTGACTACAAAATTTATCTGTCAATCCAATGAACTTGAGATATTTTGAACCATGTAATTAGGTCAAGACAATGCCATTGGACCCTTGAAATCATGTTTGAACCCAATTGGTCATTGGCTAGGTAAAAAATCAGAAATTGCCCTTTCTCAGTCAAAACCCTAATTTTGACCATTTTGTCCTTTTGATGATTTGATCAAATTTCTTAAGGAGTTGTGATCCAAACTTGATCAAATGGTACATATGAGTCTAAAATGTTGATGTGGATCAAAAATCATGAAGTTTGACTGTAAATTGACCATAGTTGACTGTTTCCCCAATACATCTGATTTTTAGGTCAATTGTCCAATTGACTGATCAAAAATATGGTTCAAGGCTTGAAACTTAACATGAGCAATCTTAGGGGTCCGACATGATGTATGAAAGTCACATGAAGCATTGGTGGTCAAAAAATCCTTATGCAAACTCAAACCCTAATTTTGGATTATTAGTGCAAGATGAGATGTCTTGAGCTGACCAAACCCTAGTCTTGTCTTGAGTCCAAGAAGTCTTGTGAGAAAAATCTTGATAAATGAGAGGGAAAATTTTTGGGTACAACAGCTGCCCCTGTTCAATCTTCTTGAACCTGAAGAGTTAGATTGGTGAGTTTTGTCGTTCGTGACTCGAAGGTAAAAGATGATTGGACACTAGAGTGCCCATAAATTTGCACTCGACAAAAAAAATGTAGTTGAGGGAATGGGCTTAAAGATGCCATTTGGAGAGATGATAAAATCTTGTTGGAGATGGGCTTGTAGATGCCATCCAAGAATGTTTGCTGAATTTGTAAGTTGTAGGTCAAAAGAATAAGTATCAGAATGGTATCCGCGTCCGGAACGTATCTGAGCTGTATCTGGAGACTAAAATCTAAGTGAGAAACATAATAGCATCCGCGCCTGGAGCGTATCTGTATTATATCTGAAAGATGAATTTGAATTTGAATAAGTATAAGAATGGCATCCGTATCTAGAATGTATCTGTACTGTATCTGGGTGTTGAAGTCTGAATGAGTAACATAATGACTTCCGTGTCTGGAGTGTATCTGTACTGTATCTGAATGTTGGAGTCTTAATAAGTAACAGAATGACTTCCGTATCTGGAGTGTATCTGGACTGTATCTGATAGTTGAAATCTGAAAAAAGGTCAGAATGGCATCCGTGTCTAGAGCGTATCTGAACTGTATCTGAAAGCTGAATCTGAATGAGTAACAGAATGACTTCCGTGTCTGGAGTGTATCTGAACTGTATCTGAAAGCTGAATCTGAAGGAGTAATAGAATGACTTCCGTGTCTGGAGTGTATCTGTACTGTATCATGATTGCATATTGTTTAACGGTAGTTGTTAATCTCATCCTGAAAAGGGTAAGATGTTAGTTGAAACACAAAGTTATGTTGCATGAAATGTATGATGCAATATATGTGTTTTATCAATGTTTATGATATATGGATGTAATGTATGCGCATGTAAGCTGATTTGCTGTATTGCTGAGGAAAATAAATCCTTGACTGCTGTCGGGGACAATAAATCTTTGATTGCTGAGGATATGAAATCCTTGTAGACTTCTCTGGGGATATAGGGATCCTTCGTTTCTTGAAGTTGGAGTATTGACAAAAATTCGTTGTGAAGGTAATGTCATATACTGCTTGAGTAGTCTTCTTGGGGAGTCCAGAGAATTTTGATGACTTCTACTGGGGATTACACAATGGGAATCCTTGTTCTACTGGGGAATAAAGAAAACTCTGATGACTTCTGTGGGGAATTAATAAAGAGAATCTTCAATCTGTTGGGGAGCAATGAAAACTCTGTGGGGAAGAAAAAACTTATTCCTGTTTGGAAAAAGTTCAGGAGTTTCGGTCGTCTGCCACTCTACTGGGGAATTATCCTAGGTTGGGGAGAGATAAAAGTTAACTGTTATCTGGTTGATTTTCAGACTTCAAGAAAACTTGCTGGGGAATTCAGAGCAATTGAATGGTTTCTGCTGGGGATTGATAGTTTGAAGTTTTGGCTCCGCTGGGGATCTTTAATGATGTACTGTAGGGATTGCTCCTGGAATAGCCTAAAGACGTTTTCCTATTCTTCAACCTGTCAGTAATTGTTATTTTCCATTCTATTTATTGTAAATAGTAATTATGTTCAAATGCATATGTTCATCAACGAATCATTGGACGTTTTTGCAAATAAAAAGACAAGTGTAAAGAAAAAGGAAAATAGTTTTATGTACTTTGAAAGAGATATATTTGTATTTACTTTGAATAAGTGTTTTGTACAAAGGAGACAGACATCCTAGTAAGAGGATGGTGTCATAAAAGTAAGAAAAATTTATACAAAGAAAGATAGCTATATGTGTAATAATCCCATGGGGTTCCCATTCTGCTATAGCCTTCGTATATCTGAATATCTTGTCCATTCGTTGCTTCGTCCAAAGATGATTGAGTTGATCAGAGGCTCAGAGTTTTTCAGTGAAGAGATTGTCCTTAAAGTGATCCGACGATACATAGTCATACGCTTTAATTCCCTAACTTTTTCCTGGACTGCCCTTTCGGGTTTTCAGTCCACCGGGAAACCCTTTTTTGCCCAAGTCGCCCTTTCAGGTTTTCAACTTGCCGGGTGTACAGATTTTTTTTTATCCCGTATTTTTGCCCGAACCTTTTTGGTTTGCCGGGATGCCCTTGTTTTGCCTACGTGTGTCAACCTAGCGGGTCTCTTATGCGTAGTATCTTTTGACTATGTCTGTGTTCGCAGGGTGTGGCAGGTGATCTCCGTCCATGGTGGTTAAGATTATTTCCCCACCAGAAAAGATGTTCTTGATTACAAATGGTCCTTCATAGGTAGGAGTCCATTTTCCCCCGGGATCACTTTGTGGAAAGATGATACGCTTGATCACTAGATCTCCAACTTGATATACTTGGCATCTGACTTTCTTGTTGAAAGCCTTGATCATCTATTTTTGATACATCTGACCGTGACAAACAGCAGTAAGTCTCTTTTCGTCAATCAAGTTCAGCTCATCAAGCCGGGTCTGGATCCAATCGTCTTCACTCAAACCTGCATCTTTCATGATTCTCAAAGAGGGAATCTGAACCTCAATAGGTAAAACAGCCTCCATGCCATAAAACAAAGAATAGGGTGTTGCCCCAGTTGATGTGCGATCCGTGGTACGGTACCTATGGAGAGCAAACAGTAAGATTTCATGCCAGTCCTTGTAGGTGACTGTCATTTTTTTATATGATCTTTTTAATGTTTTTGTTAGCAGCTTCGACTGCACCATTCATCTTTGGCCGATAGGGAGATAAATTGTGATGTTGAATCTTAAACTACTTGCACAAGGCGGTGATCATAGTATTGTTAAGGTTTGTACCGTTATCAGTGATGATCCTTTCGGGGATACCGTACCAGCAAATAAGGTTCTGCTTGATGAAGTGGGTAACAACATTCTTAGTAACAGATGCGAAGGAAGCTGCTTCGACCCACTTGGTGAAATAGTCAATGGCCACTAGAATGAAGCGGTGTCCATTGGAGGATGTAGGCTTGATCTCCCCAATCATGTCGATTCCCCACATAGCGAAGGGCCAAGGAGCTGTTAAGACATTTAGGGGAACCGGAGGCACGTGGACCTTGTCTGCATAGATTTGACACTTATGACAGGTCCGGGAGTTTTGATAGCAGTCAGCTTCCATGGTAGAGCAGTAATAGCCTGCCCGTAGAATCTTCTTTGCCATCGTATTCCCACTAGAGTGAGTGCCAAAGTTACCCTCATGCAATTCAGCCATGATCCTTTCAGCTTCAATCTTGTCCACACAACGGAGCAGAATAGAATCATGATTACACTTGTACAGGATGCCATTACTTAGGAGGAACTTAGCTGAGAATCTCCTTAGGAACTTTTTGTCATTGATTGAAGCTCCTTTTGTATATTCTTGAGCCTCGAGATACCTTTTGACTTCATGAAACCATGGCTGGTCCATTACTTCTTCGGTATTAATCTCGTGACAATGTGCTGGTTCGCCCATCCGTTCAATGGTGATTTGGGGAGCCTCATTATCCCAATTAAGTTTAAACATAGATGACATTGTATCTAGAGCATCTACTAGCTGATTTTCTTCTCACGGGAAGTGCTCGAAGGTAATCTGCTCGAAATGTGGTAACAATGTCAAAACATGTTCTTTGTAAAGGATGAGGTTTGGATGCTTAGTGTCCCACTCTCCTTTGATCTGACTGATGACCAAAGCTGAGTCCCCAAACACATCTAAGGATTTGATTCCCAAGTCTATGGCGGCCTTGAGTCCAAAGGTGCATGCTTCATATTCTGCCATGTTGTTCGTACAATTAAAGCAAAGTCTGGCTGTGAAAGGAGTATGGCATCCTTCCGGAGATATGAGCACAACATCGATACCGTTACCAAGTGCATTGGATGCCCCTTCAAAGTACAGGGTCCATCGGGATCCTTGTTCAGGTCCGTCATATGGTCTGATCTCTTCGCAGTTGTCTACTATCATGATGTCTTCGTCTGGGAAGTCGAACTTCATGGATTGATAATCTTCTACAGCTTGATGGGCCAGATGATCAGCTAGCACACTGCCCTTTATAGCTTTTTGGGTCGTGTACTGTATGTCATACTCTGTTAAGATCATCTGCCATCTAGCTATCCTCCCAGACAAGGCAGGCTTCTCAAAGATGTACTTTATCAGATCCATCTTAGATATCAGCAAAGTGGTATGAGTCAACATATACAGCCTTAGCCGGCGAGCAACCCATACCAAAGCGCAACAAGTTTTCTCGAGCAGTGAATATCTGGTTTCACAGTCGATAAACTTTTTGCTTAGGTAATAAATGGCATGCTCTTTTCAGCCAGACTCGTCATGCTGCCCCAGTACGCACCCCATTGAATTCTCTAAAACGGTCAGATACATGATTAGTGGTCTTCCTTCGACTGGCGGCATCAAGACAGGAGGCTCTAGTAAATACTCCTTGATTTTATCGAAAGCAATCTGACATTCATCTTTCCATCTGACTACTTGATCTTTCTTCAACAGCTTGAAGATTGGTTCACAAGTAGACGTTAGGTGAGAAATGAACCTGGCAATATAATTTAGGCGTCCCAAAAAACCTCTGACTTCCTTCTCAGTGGGAGGAACAGGCATTTCTTGTATCTCTTTGACTTTGGCAGGATCAACCTTGATGCCTTTGTTGCTGACAATGAAACCCAAGAGTTTACCGGACTGGACTCCGAATGTGCAGTTGTTTGGATTCAATCTTAACTTGTACTCCTTCAATCTGACAAACAGCTTTTGCAGGTGATCGAGGTGTTCTTCTTCAGTTTGTGATCGGGCTATCATGTCATCTACGTAGACCTCTATCTCATGATGTATCATATCATGAAACTAAGCTACCATGGCGCGTTGATAGGTTGCCCCAGCATTCTTCAGTCAGAATGGCATCACTTTGTAGCAGAACGTACCCCGCTGTGTGACAAATGTAGTTTTCTCCATGTCCTCAGGTGCCATTTTAATCTGGTTATAGCTTGAGAATCCGTCCATGAAAGAAAATACTTTGTGCTGGGCTGTATTATCGACCAGGATATCGATGTGTGGAAGTGGAAAATCATCTTTAGGGTTGGCCCTGTTTAAATCTCTATAATCCACGCACATACTCACTTTGCTGTCCTTTTTGGGCACGGGAACAATGTTGGCCACCCATTGAGGATAGGAAGTAACAGCCAGAAATCCAGCATTGAACTGCTTCATAACTTCTGCTTTGATCTTCTCAGACATGTCAGGTCTCATGCGACAGACCTTCTGTTTCACTGGTGGACATTCTTCTCTTTTGGGTAGACGATGTACCACTATGTCTGTATCGAGTCTCGGCATGTCTTCGTATGACCAGGCAAAGATCTCAACATAATCATGCAATAGCTGAATTAGGCGCTCCTTGACACTCGGCTCTAAATTGGCACCCACTTTGATTTCCTTTCTATTTTCCTTGGTTCCCAAGTTGATTGTATCTAACTGCTCCTCATGAGGCTGAATTGCTCTTTCCTCTTGTTGTAGTAGTCTGGCCAATTCCCCTGGCACCTCACAATCTTCCTCACCTTCGTATTCGGCTTGGTAGATCAAATCTTCAGAGTCACTGAAGGCTATAGCAGTATTGTTACCCATGGGATCCGGAATGGAAGAGTACCTGCAATTGTGAGTGTGGGTGTGTGTAAGGGTATAACCATCTTAAAACAAACAAAATGTAAAAGAAAGACAATGAGCATAAAAAGTTTATATGTGAAAAAGGGTCCATGATTCATTGAATGACATATGTAGATGAAATAAAAACCCTTACAAATGGACCATTGTGTCTCGGGTAAGACACAAGGTTTTTTAAAGTGCGAATTGTTCGTGAAATATTACAAGTCCAACAGAAATGTAAAAGATAAATTACTGAGATATGAAAGTTATCAGAACAAAGTCTTTGCCTTCCCAGTTGCAAAGTCCTCCGCTGACAGTAGGAAATATCCAATCTTCCAAGCTGCCATCCTCTTCATTATCTTCTACTGCATTGACCCCTTGGTTGGTAATCTTCACAGGTGGCCCCCCAGCACGGGCACGACGCACAGCCTTCTGACCAGTTGAAGTAAACCCCAAGCCAAACTTGTCTGATTTGTAGGGAATGTCTGGAAGCTGCCCCCAGATGGTGCATCCCCCTTCTTCCACTACTTCCTTTGCATCCTTTAGAGATGACATCTGAGGCAGAGGTCTTGTGATCTTAGGAGTCGAGGATACCGCCTTGGTTGCCGCTACTTTTGGAGAGACTTCTTCAAAATGTTGGAAAGGGGTCTCTATGAATTCGCCATCTAACTCCACATAACAGAAAGAATTCAGATGACTAATCATATACTCCTCCTCCCCATGGACAGTTATGATATTCCATTGGACGGGGTACTTTAGCATCTGATGCAAGGTGGAGGTGACAGGACCGGCATTGTGGATCCAGGGGTGTCCCAATAGACAAGAATAAGAAGGACGGATGTCCATCACATAGAAGGTTGAGTTGAAGACTTGAGTTACCACCTTGATTGGGATGTCCACCTCCCCGTGGACCATCCTCTTCGAACCATTAAAAGCTCTAACCACTATATTGCTGGGTTTTAAAATCAGCCCCTCGCAATCCAATCTATCAAGGGCTTTCTTCGACAAGACGTTTAAAGACGATCCAGTATCAACCAAGACATGAGCTAGGGTTGTTCCTCTGCATTCCATTGAGACATGTAATGCCTCATTGTGTTTTCTCCATCTGGGTGTCAAGTTAGAATCGGAGAAGCCCAGACCATTATCAGCTGTCAAACTGGCCACACAGTCCTAGAACTGGTCAGCAGACGTTTCTTGCGGCACATGAGTTATCTTCATAAATTTTACCAAAGCTTTGGCATGTGCTTCAGAGCATAGCAGCAGGGCTAGCATATATATCTTGGAAGGGGCCTGCCCCAACTGTTCGACCATATCATAATCACTCTTCTTAATAGTCCTCAGGATTTCTTCCATCTCCTTCTTGGATGTTTCAGGAATAGCTAGTGATTGAGCCTTCGTCTGGACAGGCTCCTCTTGAACGTTCTTTCCTTTATTCTCAGCAGTGGAAGTAGGGATAGGAATTGTATTGTCTTTGTCGGTGGGTACGCTTGCAGGTACAATCACTGGTACAAAGGTAATCTTCGGAACAACCACGGGTCCAAAGACTGCTGTTGGAGGAGCAATCTCTGGAGAGTTGATCCTACCACTGCGGGTGATCTTGCTTGTTCCGACAATGTTACTGATGTCAGAATTGTCCTCTTCAGATCTCTCTTCTTAGGCTATCAGTTCCTCTTGTTTAATACCATAGTAGTAGATTTCTCCACCATAATTCCATGGTACTGATTTATCTGATTTGTATGGGGCAGGCCCGGGCATTGTAATCTTAAGCGGAGCAGTCTTTGGAGCAGGTGTAATCCTAACGGGTATTTTAGGGGCCCTGGAAGGATTGGCGTAGATGGTTATTATTGAAACTTCTTTAACTGGAACGGGTGAAATAGGAGCTTTCTCAAACAAAATTTCTTGGTTATCAATCAGTTGTTGGATTCCTTTCTTCAACAGAGGGTAGTCAAATGATGAGGACAGGCAAACATGGCAGTCTTTGTCACAACCTGGGAAGATGCTAGCTTTTAACAAATTCAACTTGATGGTCAGGAGTGGAGTTAACAGTTCATCCATGGTAGCAACAAATAGATCTTCTACAATAGCGTTGGCATTGTGACCATGCCTCGGCATCGGAGCGGAAATAACATTCGGTTTCTCAGGCACTTCAAACTCAACTTCCTTCGCGTCTATCAGATCTTGAATCTTGTTCTTCAGAGCCCAACAGTTGTTAGTATCGTTCCCTGGTATTTCAGAATGGTACGCACATCTGGCGTTGGGATGGTAGTGTGGAGAAGCAGTATTAGGATTTTTTGGGGCCTCTTTTAGAGTGGCCAGATTCAACTTCAAGAGATGTGGTAGAACTTGGGTTGGAGTCATGTTAATCTTGGTAAATTGCCGAACTGGCCTTTTTACCCTTTGCTGGTTAGTTCTCGGTTGGTCTGATGCAGGCTTCGGAATCATTACGGCCCCTACTGTTGGTCGGCGATCGGTTCTTCCCTGATTTCTCTGTGAATAGACAACAGTTGCCTCCTTTCTTCCAGTGAAAAGCTTTTTTACAGTAGTTGAGGCTGATGTGTCCTTTTGAATCTTCCCATTTCTTATACCAGTCTCCACTCTTTTGCCGGTTAATATCAATTCAGTAAACCCTGCAGAGGAACTCCCAATCAGATGATTGAAGAAAGGACCTGATAGAGTTCCCAAGAACATGTCCACCAACTCCCTCTCAAATAGAGGGGGTTGCACCCTTCCGGCTAGGTCTCTCCACTTTTGCGCATAATCTTTAAAGCCCTCATTGGAAGCCATAGCCATACTTTGTAGTTGAGTACGGGTAGGCGCCAAGTCGGCGTTGTATTGATACTATTTATAGAAAGCTGCTGCTAGGTCTTCCCAATTGTGGACATCAGCCCTCTCCAACTGGTAGAACCAATCAAGTTGCGTTGCTGATAAACTGTCTTGGAAAAAGTGGACCCACAGGTCTTTGTCAGCAGAGTGCGGTTGAATCTTTCTGACATAGGATCTGAGGTGCATTTTAGGGTAAGACACCCCATCATACTTGGAAAATAGTGGCACTTTAAACTTTGGAGGGATTACAATTCCTGATACCAGCCCCAACTCTTCAAAATCTAGCCCCGGTACTCTCTGGATTTCCATAGCGCTTAGTCGCTCTTCAAGGTGTTTGTACTTGTCATCAGCTGGAGGGTATTGTTGTTCAGAGTAGTCCTCCTCTTCCTCTTCTTCTTCTTCGGAATCTGATGGTACTGCCGTTCCTTTTCCTTTTCTTTCCCCTTCTTCAGATGTTGTTGGAAATTCTAAAGTCCTTCTGGCTTGTCCCTGAAACCTTCTGCCCATGATAACCACACCAGCTGGCTTCTTCTTCTTTTTCTCTTTTTCTTTTTCTAGCAAAGTCTTCAGCTCCTCCTGCCCCTTGGATAAGGTCATGAGCAACTGTTGAAATTTTGAATTCTGAGCTTGCAAATCTTTGACCGTTTGTTTGAAATCCATCTTACTGAAATAAATAGTAGAGAGATGAGGAAACTTGGTGTGAAGACTTGTTTATGCTTATGATGAATGATATGTATTCATGCAATGCTTTCAAGGATTCAGAAATTCAAATTTGTTTTAAACAAAAAAGAAACACACGTCATATTAATAAGATAGAATTGTGAGTACATCAATTCCCCTTGGGCAAAATAATACAAAATTCTAAGGTAAATAGACGTTGCGCATCCTCTTTGGTGCAATGTAGGTGTTGAGAGTCTACTCTTCATGAAGTAGCTGAGTGAGTTCCAAAACCTTCTTCTCGCTTGCGCAGAATTGAGCTTCAAAAGTATCGCGCTCTCCTTTGAGCTATATCCAACTCCTTTGTAGGTCTTCGAGTTATATCGGCATGTCAGGATGTAGGGTGGTGTATGGAACCTCTCCTTCCTTAATAGGCTCTATAATCACTGGGAGAATGGAGGGATAAGGAATCATAAGACTTTGGGCGCGGGTTCGTACCCACTTGAGGTGAGGCTCAAGATGGATGGAATTCTTGTGTCCCAAAGTCTTGCTATCCACCTTGTTTAGCATCCTCCAAGATCGGATGAATCTCTGGCGGAGTCCTTGATCTTCGTTGTCGTAGTCGAAAACCAATCCTTGAATCAACATGTCATGTGGGCCATCCCTTCGGGCATAACCAAACTGTCTTAGAGCTAAGCACGGGTTGTAGGTGATGCCTCCCCTAATGCCAAGTAGAGGGACATTAGGGAATTCCCCACAACGGTTAACAATGATGACATTCTCTTTGGATCGAGAACACCAATGAATATCTGAATGTTTAAGGGTCATCAACCTTTGTGACCACCTCAAACCTTGCTCATTCTTCAAGACTGATTGGGGAAGATGAGAAATAAACCATCTTGCCAGTAGAGGAGTGCAACACATAAGAACACCTCTTTTCCTCATTGTACGAGTGTGAAAAGAGTGGAGGATATCCCCAAGCAATGTAGGCACCGGGTTGTGAGACATGAAGATTTTGACAGCACTTACATCTATGAGTTGGTCAGGATTATGGAATAAGACCATCCCATAGATGAGAAGAGCTATAATCTCCTCAAAAGCTTGCAAGTCTAGGGAATTCCAACAGCCTTGGGCCTTCTCAAACATAAACTTTGCTAAGAAGCCTTTAACACCACTTCTAGTTTCCCAATGTGTTGTGACATCAAATGAGTGCAAGTGTAGGGCTTGATCAATCTCTTCTGGCTTTGGATCTCTTTTCGTACCGTTGAAGGGTAGTTGATTGAAAATAGGAATCCTCAGAAGTTGAGATAATTCCTCCAAAGTGGGCACCAGTTGATAATCAGGAAATGTGAAACAATGATGAAAAGGGACAAAGAACTGGAAGAGAACCTTCATCATATCCTCCTATGTGTTGGAAGTGACCAAGTTAAGTAGACGACCATGTCTCTCGGTGAATGGAGAATTATTAGGGATCCTTGAAGCTAGCTCCTTGAGTTGTGGAGGAATTCTCACAAGGTTGATTTGGATAGTTTTCGTGCGAAGTGAATCCATAACCTACAAAACAAGAACAAAGATGAATCTCCAAAATGCTTGAAATGGTTAGTGAATGCATATGATGCTCATGATGTCCATGATGTTAAGCACAAGTATATATGTACAAGTAAATCACACAAGTTCCTAGTTTAGGCTTGCATGGGGTTTCATAGGTAAGTACCCTCTTGAAGTTTAGTTGGCTCAACCTGTCCTAAAAATAGTAATCGGGTTCTAAGGAGCTTAATATCACTGGATTGTTTCGTTGTTCATTGTTTCAATTCAAGCCTCTTTACTGGCGACCGAAATATCCCAAGAAACCAACCCTCAAAGAGTATAGTATCGAGTATCTACCAACTTCGTACTGCACCAAAGCCGGTCATCTCACTACATCCTAAAAGGCCAAGTTGGTCAAGTAAAGGTTCTAGAAGTTCATTAGTGCTTCATGACATCACTCAGCGGCCCAGTATTCTCTTTGATTAACTCAAAGGCTACCGGTACCCACAAATATGCCACACTAATATAGCTATTGCTTAGACCATGTCGGTATACCCCGCACAGTTTCCACAACATATTGGTATTTACCTATAATGTTTCCCAAATCCGGGTGGAGGATTCAAACCCAAACAAAGAACCATAATTGTAAAGGAAACAAGTAAAACAATTGTAAGCAAATAAAGGTGATCTAAAGCCTAAGGTAACCCTACTTTTAGGATAATTCCCCACTAGAGTCGCCAGTTCTGTGATGCAGTGGGAGAACTGACTTGAGGTTTTGCGTTTGTCTTTGCAAATGTTGCGGTTAGCAAGAGTCGCCACCGACTTTTCTTTTATCCAAAAGGAAAGGTAAAAAAGCACAGGAAAGACCTTTGAGATGTTTTCTTGAGTTCGGGGGGTAGATTATGAAAAGGGGAGGTGCTAGCACCCTTTTCATCCATGGTTTTCCATGGGCTCTTAGTTACTTGTTTAGATCACTTGCTTTGCTTTGTTTTGTTTGAAATGGTGCTTGGTGTGGTTTTTTGAAAGTATTTTGAAAAGAGGCCACTCGTTTAGGCAATCTTTGTAATGATTCTCGTTCGTAAGAATGTATATAAAGATGTTTGTCTTTTGAAAATGTTTTCAATGTTTTGAAAGATGTTTTGAAATGTGTGTGTGTTTGTTTGAAAATAGCAACGATTATTTTGAAATTGATCAAGTAACTAGAATCTATCTACCTACTCAAATGTCTTTCTTGTGCATTTTTATTCCTTTGACATTGTTGATTTACCATTGATTTGATAAACAACCCTATCTTTGGATGTAAACGGGACGGGCGTGGGTCATCGTATGACCATGATAGCAATGTTGCCAAGTATCTTAGCATTTTTGAGGGACCAAGATCATTTTTGTAAGGCAACTTTGAATAGCGTCATCAAGGGACTATGATCTTATATTTGTTTTGTTTTGCCAAGATACTTCGCATGCGTAACATGGCCATTTATTTTTAGGAAACCAAGTGGGAGAAACCCTAAGGGTGCTTGTGTGCAATGTGTGTCTTTTTTCATGCCTTTGTCTTGCATTATGTTTTCTATTTGTTTTGTTTTTGTTCTTGTCATGCAAACTCTAGTTTACTAAACATTGTATATGAAAGCAATAAATTGCGTAAAATAAACTAAGCTATTACAACAATTATTATGGGAGGGGGGATACAAGTTTTTGAATGGGGATATTGCACAAATATAAACCTAAAAATACTATTACAACCCAATCGAATATTGTGCGCATTAAATAAATATACAAATATTAAAATGCAATGCAAATGTATTTATGTAAAATGTTTTGTATTTGTTTAATGTATGAGAAAATAATTTATTTAAACCCTAGAAATAAGAGAAAAAATATTACTATTTTTGGAAAGGGATGAAACCCTAATTTTTTGATTAAAAGAAAATAAAGTTTTCCTAATATTATTTTGTCCATTTTTGTACAAGAAATAATAAATAATATTATGTTTAAACATTAAAAATTAAATATGTATAAAAATAATTATTTATGATTATAAATGGTATAATAAAAATGTTAAGTATTTTTTAAATGTATTTATAAATTATATAAGAAAATAAGTCCTATTTATTAAAATAAACTATTTTTTATGTAAAAAAAACAATAAAATATAAAATAAAATTGCAAAAAATTATTTAATTATTTTTTAGGATTTTTTTAATGTTCAGAAAAAATAATCAAAAGCAATAAATATGAAAATGTAAAAAAATATGAAAAAATATACAAAATTAGCTAGGGGGTGCAAAAGTAATTCAGAGGGTGTGCATAACAAAAGCAACAAGCCCAAGGCGCCAAAGGCCCATAACTTCATCCCTGTCCTCCAGCTTCTTCCTTACGCGCGCGTTTTCCCTTCAAATTGTATCTTTCACATGCTTGTATAAAAACAAAATCTCATAACATAAAACATGTAGCATTTAATCTCACGATTCCAACCATATAAAATTTGTAACCTAACTCTAAAAGATCAAGGAGAATTTTAATGGCCCTAATTTGTGACCTAACGTTTTCAGCATTTTCAAACTTCAAATTCTCACAACATAGTTAATATAAATGAAAAGTATGCATATGTACAGCTTCACCATGTTATGGACTACATCTTTTCTTCACAAATCGTGGCTTGAGGATGCCTAAATAGAGAGATAGAGTTTTGAAAAATACCTCCTTCAGTTGGATTTGGATAGAGCAATGTAGGGACTTTAATGGAGGCGTGAGGATTGTGTGAGCTTCCTTGAACTTCCTTCAAGCTATTCCAATGCCTAGCTTGCTTTGTGGATGGCCATAAGTCTCTGCACAAGTCAAGTTGCAAGCTCCAAGTTTGAAAATGGAAATGGCTGAAATAGGGCTTACAGATGCCGGATGAATGCTTTGACTGCTTTGGAATGATGTGTATGAAGTGTTTCAAATGTTAAAATGCAAAACGCACGAACCAAAAATGAAATGGCTATGATTTTGCAGAACTGCTATGTTTCGATAGAAAAATGGAGTTTTTGTGTTTTGGAGAGTTTCAGATGTAAAGCAATCGTGCTGAGCCTTGTGATAAGTTTGTGAATATGTACAGAAATGATCCAAGTCCACTCTTCACTAGTTGTGCAAGCTTTGCAACTTTTGGCAACTTTTCTTGTATTTGAAGAAAAGTGAAGTGACCAAACTAACAGGTTTGTCCTTGCTTGCTTGATAGCTTAAAAGAGTTGGTATACATTGCTTGTGAACTATAGAAATTGTTTTCACCAAAGGGACAGGTCCAAGGCTCAAGATGGACAAAATTGCAAAAGCTCACCTTTATGAAAATGGCAATGTGAACTTTTTGCCAAAAATGGAAATGTCTCTTGTACAATGCTTCAAAAGTGAAAATAAAGCCTTTAACTTTTGAGTTTGCATTTAATTATGGTGTGTAGAGTGAGTTTAGGACCTGTAAAGTAAGATTCAAACATCAAAGATCTGATTTGCAACTTGATACTTTGTGAAAATGGCATGAACAAAAGTGATAAAATGCCAACTTCTCTTCTTCGATTCTCCCTAACCAAAAATGATCTTGGAGAGTTCTTGGACATTTTGGAAATCTTGCAATATGCTCTATAATCCATATTTGAAATGAATTTTGAGATA
Source organism: Vicia faba (assembly GCA_948472305.1). NCBI lineage: Eukaryota > Viridiplantae > Streptophyta > Magnoliopsida > Fabales > Fabaceae > Vicia > Vicia faba. The sequence goes on along the minus strand of OX451737.1, from coordinate 1,595,036,015 downwards.
TCTCTTGGAACTAGGTGAAAAATGTCCATGAAGTTGGGTCAAAAAACTGCCTAAATTAGGGCAAATTTTCACTAAGTTATTTAGTTCATGGACCTATATTCACAAATTCATAACTTGAGATCCAAGCATCTTTTTGGAAAAGTTTGTGAAGAAAAGTTTTAAATTTCATGGAGGACTACAACTTTCATGTTGGAAGTTTTCTTTGAATTAAATTGCATCATGGTGAAAAAGTGGTGGAAAGTTGGGAAAAAATAAGAAAAGTTCCATACTTAGAAAAATTCTAAGTTATGAACATTTTCAAATTCAAAACCCTAATTTTCAAAATTGGTTATCTTGGTGAACAAGTTTCATATTTTGACACATCTTGATGAATTATGACCCTTGGCACTTGATTTTGACCAAAAAGTCAAAGTTTGGCTTTCCATTGTACAATTGACTTTCGATCAGGTGACTGCAAAATTTATCTGTCAATCTAATGAACTTGAGATCTTTTGAACCATGTAATTAGGTTAAGATGATGCCATTGGACCCTTGAAATCATGTTTGAACCCAATTGGTCATTGGCTACGTAAAAAATCAGAAATTGCCCTTTCTCAGTCAAAACCCTAATTTTGACCATTTTGTCCTTTTGATGATTTGATCAAATTTCTTGAGGAGTTGTGATCCAAACTTGATCAAATGGTAAATATGAGTCTAAAATGTTTATGTGGATAAAAAATCATGAAGTTTGACTGTAAATTGACCATAGTTTACTTTTTCCCCAGTACAGCTGATTTTTAGGTCAACTATCCAATTGACTGATCAAAAATATGGTTCAAGGCTTGAAACTTAACATGAGCAATATTAGGGGTCCAAAATGATGTATGAAAGTCACATGAAGCATTGGTGGTCCAAAAATCCTTGTGCAAACTCAAACCCTAATTTTGGATTATCAATGCAAGATGAGATGTCTTGAGCTGACCAAACCCTAGTCTTGTCTTGAGTCCAAGAAGTCTTGTGAGAAAAATCTTGATAAATGAGAGGGAAAATTTTGGGGTACAACAGCTGCCCCTGTTCAATCTTCTTGAACCTGAAGAGTTATATTGGCGAGTTTTGTCGTTCGTGACTCGAAGGTAAAAGATGATTGGACACTAGAGTGCCCATATTCCTGCTATATTAGTTTTACTAAATATAATGCCAACCATAAAAAATAGAGAATTAACAAAAACATTTGCAATAGGCAACTACGTGTGGAAAGTTATTCTTCCCATGGATCGAAAAGATAGAGCATTGGGGAAATGGTCACCTAATTGGGAGGGACCCTTCCAAGTGTTGCAAACTATCACCAATAATGTGTATGAGATTGAAAAGTTGGGCTTCGATTAAAGAATCTTAAGAGTAAATGGGAAATATTTGAAAAAACTATAATTATATGCTTCATGAGATTCAAATTATGACAAAATGATAATAAACACATGTTACAAATTGGTGGCCAAAATGAAAAATTCCAAGATGGCTACCATAAAGTTCCCAAAAAAGGGTTACATATCCTTAAAACAAAAGCACAATACACAACAATGTTAAGCAGGAAATCGAGACTTAAAGTCTTCAAATCAGAGTTTCTAAAAAATAATCCTGCTGTCAAGTTGATTTTTCTTCTTTGATAGCTCATTAATCTTGTCTTTTATGCATAAATATTTTTCACCATGGGCGATGCCTTTAAAGCTTTCTTGGTCGATTTCAGCTTGGCATGGGAGTTTTATGGTCGAATGTAGCAAAGCCTTTTGGCATTCCACCTCAGTTATATTTTCTTTAAGAGAAGTTATATGGGCTTGATAGTCGGATATTTGTCGATCCAAAGCCAGATGTTGGTCGACATGCTCTTGAGTCTTGGCCTCAAAACTAATTAGTTTTTCCTTACTAGATTTACTGAGGTCCCGTTCTGTTTGCATCTTGTCGGTATTGGCTTTAAGTTGGGCGTCAGTTTGTTTACTGACAGAAAGGACATTGATGAGTTGGCAAAATAATGCCTCAAATTCAATCAAATATCGAGATAGAGTATCAAGGATGTCCTTTTGGGCAATTTTGTCAAAAATTTTGAAAACACCAGGTGCCATATCACTCTCATCTACACCAACTGAAATAAAATCATCACCAAACAAGTAAGTTTTGAGTTGTTTCAATTTGAGGGTCACGGTGGCGTCGACCTCAATGATAGAAGGAGATGTCGACCCTAAGGAATGGAATTGACACGTTCTTGTCGAAGCCTTTGGAGTCTCCATAATGTTTCAAGTAGGTTCTTTTGCTTCATAGCCAGAATTTCACGTTGGCTAAGAGAGTTGTTTGAACTGGTGTCTTGCAAAATCTGGGGATTGAAGTTGATGGTGGCAGAGTGAGTAAAAAATCACCAATAAAAGCTTGTTGGTCAATATTTCCTTAAGAGGAGCATTAACAACAGGCAAAGGAATACCTTCAGTAAGAACATGTGTAGGGTTGTATTAGAGCTAAGTTAGAAGTAGTATCAACCAAGTTGTTTGTTTCAGTTTCGGGAGTATCAGCGCCTCCGACTGAATTCGTCTCGATAAACGAAGTTGTCTCTACTACTTCTTCATGAACTTGTTCCTAAAGATAGAACAATTGTTAAAAGGGACAGTTTGAGATGTAAGGTAGAGAGAAGAAAGATGAGTAACTTCTCAGGTGGTCGAATGTCTTGTGCTTTAGGGGAGAGAATCGACAGAGGTAATTGTCGAGGTGGAGAAGTTTCTTCTTGATCGTTGTTCGGAGGGATTGAAGAGTCAACACTAGTGGGTTTGCTTGTTGAATATCTGGTTCTGATGGTGATTTTCTTAACTTTTTTGGGCCCTTTAGTTTTAGCAGGAGTAGGAACTTTAAATGAGGAAAAAGATGAGAATCTTCACTTTTGTCAAAATGGCCTTTGTCAATAGATGATTGTGGTGTTTCTTCAGGAATCTGTAAGGACACGGGAAGTTCAGGTGCTAATTAGCACTAATTCATAAATGTACAAGGAAAAAATGATACATGGGGCTACGGAGCAGGGGAAGCCTTCGTTCTTTTCACAGATTTGTTGGAAACTTCCTTCGCATTCGAAAAGTGTTTTCTACCTTAAAAATGATGGAAATAGGTTATAGAAGACTCAAGGGAAAATCATGTCAAGAAGTTATTAGGGAAAGCGGTCACCTTGTTGAGTTTGTCGCCTTCAACGAGGGCATCAAAGGGATGTTGTAGGTTTTTGGGGGAGGAAGTGGTTTCCCATGCATCGAAGGCATCCATCAACCTTTTAACAAAACTGAGTGTGGAGAAACATCATGCTTGATAATAAGACCACCACTGGTCAAACTCGGTGGAGTGGAAAAAGGAATTTTTGAACTTGAAATATGAAGCTCAAGATTTTAGGTAGTTCGATGGAAGTGAAAACATTCCATGTGTTCTTTAGCATCCAATTGTCGACCAAACCAGACGACATCAATATCATAGAATATCAGGGATTTAGACAGCATCTGGCTAAGGTCAAACTATCGAGCCACCAAATTGGATTGATAATTCATGAAGTCATACCCTTTGGATCTAGTATCGATGTGAAAGGACAAAATGTAGGAGTTAGAAATGCCCTCCACATAACATTTGACCTAGAAGCTGATCGAGGGCTAACACCAGGAAATGGCTTTGACAAAGTTAGTAGTATAATGAACAAATTGAGGTATTTCATAAAAACGCACCTACTAGAAGTTTCTTGAGGAGTAATCAAAAGACAACCTCAAACCCTCGACAGACTTGTCATGCACTGGACGATTGGCCGCGTCTGACAAAAGGGAAGCCAATCGATGTTCAAAGGTAGCATTCAGCCAATGCTGCAATAGCCAAAAAGGGCCTAAAAGGGTTGGGCCTTTGGGGTTTTCATAGAGATTCTTTAGCCTTGAAGCAGCAACACCTAATGTATTATAAATGTAAGCTAGCAAAAGTTTGCCAAGAGAGATCTTTTGACCCTCGTGAATCTGAATGGCCAAATGAATAAAGCCTTTGGCTATCTACAATGATCCAGGGAGGAATAAGTAGTAAGAGAACCAAAGAGTGAGAAAAGCGACATGTTCCTCATCAGAAACATTTGGTTGGTCTGCAACATAATGATCCTCAATGTAGTTGTTGAAATTGGCCCGATTGAAGTAAAATTCGAGTTGTGGCGACAGGGTCAGATCGAAAGTTTCGCTCATAGGAGAGAAGCCAGTAATGGCCGCAACATCGAAAAGGGTTAGAGTTAACATCCCATAAGGGAGATGGAAAGTCTTGGTCGAAACTGCCCCGAAGAAAATCGACGCAGTAATCATACTAGGACTGATCTTGTGAGCATTCCTTGATAATTGGATCGCGTCAAATATGCCAGCTTCCTCCCATATTGCTTTCTTCTTACCTTGGACCTTATCGAGCCAACGATATAAGTTGGTTTACCCGGAGTGGGAATAGATCGAAAATCCCTAACATAGGGATCTACAAACTTCATGCCCAGAGAGAAGTCTTAATCAAAAGGAAGGGGTTTAGTGGAAGTAAAGCAAGGAAAAAACTTTTGAACTCGCTCAGGGGAAGTTTTCTTGGTTGAATAGGGACCATGGAAGGAAAAAAGCTCTCCAGAAATGGTGAATGGAATAAGCATTTGCCTCTGCCAAACCTCAACGGTGTCTGGGTTAAAAGATGGTGGTTGCAGAATGATTAGTAAGCTCGTTGTATCGGTAAAATCAAAAGCCAGAGAGTTGTTGCTAGTGTTGACCAGTGTAAGAGTAGAGGTTGCCAGTGTTTCAATTATAATGAATAGAGTCAACGAAAATAATGTTTTTTATTAAAAACTAGTTACAGGAAACAAAGGGTTTGTTGAATCGTAGAAAGCAAAGTGAGCAAAGGAAGAAGAAATAAAATAATGGTGGTGGTAAACAACTACTTAAAGGAAATCAAACATGTTGATTACTGACATGTGGCATTGGATCCTACGATGTAATACGAAGAAGTGGAAAAGTTAGTGGAAGTTGTTGAAAATCACACGCCCTGAAAACTAGGAATCATCATAAGATATGATTGATGGACATGGGGAACTATTGTGCAGAAAGTGGTCATAATTACTCGTGACGTCATTCTGAGAAAACATGTCGTAGAAAATACCACTAGAGGAAAATGCCAAAGTTTTTCATCGACATGGGTCTCCACCAAATTTGACATGTCAGGGGGCAATTTGTTGACAAAGCATTTTCGACAAGAGAATAAACCTGAAATGAGAAGGTATCTTCTAAATGGGAAGACCCATTAAAGACTTCAAAAGAGGTGCCATCATGGTCTAGTCAACGAAGTTGTCTCTTGGAAAATAATGGCTCGATGGGCCTATTGAACAGTGTGGCGAGGCTGTCGACAAGTATGCCAAATGGCGCCAAGAGAAGTTATGAACTTTCATGCAAGCAAGAACATGAGGGAAGTTATGGAGCTTTTTAACATGAATTCCCAATAAGGGATAGTGTAACCATCGACGATTATGTCTCTAGATTTTCTATTTAAGAAAATAATTGTATTTATTCTAAGGGTTGCATTTCTTAGCATTAAGAGCATTACACTCAAATTACCCGCATCTAAGAGAGATACGAGTTCAAGCTTGAAAATGTACGAGTGCCTCCATATTTCAATTCAAAGCAATTTCCAATTTTTACTTTAAAATTATTGTCTTGTTTTTTACTCTTTATTTCAGCAATTGCCTTGTGCTTTTTCCCCTTTTATGCTTGTCAAACTAATCAACCAGTTTCACACAAGACTTAAAACACTAAGTCTAGGATTCCTATAGTCGATCCTACAAGTAACCTTTAATAAAAGGTTAGAGATTGTTTGCGAGAAACAATAGGTGGTCAATAATTTCTCCTTAGAGGAATGGAGTGGTTGACACCACTATGGCTGACTCAAACCCTAGGTCTTAGAGACTTCTAAAAATATATCTCCCCTTAAGGGGAAAAGTGACATACCAAAGCCATACACATTCTCTACACCATAAAGAGAACAACATTCACGAAATTCTTAACACATCATTGACCATACCCATATGCTTACTCCTAAGCATCACCGGTCATTAATTGAGTCTTGAACCTCACATGAGCAAGACTCTTAAGCTACCACAAAATACCACTTTACAAGACTTCTTGTCATTGTGCGCAAGCCCTATCCACCATATTGTGTTATAAACCTACTAAGATCTTTGAGTCTCCTATTGGCCACACCCTTTTTCATTACCAACATCATTTCCACTGATTACCCTTCACTTCTATGTTTAGCCACAATAGGTTATGATTAATATAAGAGTTCTACCACTTACACCAGAAGGCACCAAAGGTTGCATTGATGCCGACGTCCTGACAAAGATGCGTGCACCATGGAATAATTAGGTAACCATAACCAGACATTGGAAGACAATGTTTACAACACCAGACATTGCCAACAAGATTCCAATCCCTATGAGGAGATGTATTTGTTGGACCCCTAACCACTCTCATATGAGATATGGAGAACGTCTGTTCTAAGTGGTTTCAAACCTCATTCCTTGGCCAAGTTTGTTAGATGTAGTGATGCTTACGGACATGTTGTCTCCATTAATACATATATGACAATCATATGAGCACCTGACTCCCTGAAATGCAAGCTACTATTAGGCACTTTCAAGGCTGCCACCCTCATATGGTATATGGGTTTACCTTGTGCTTCTATTAACAACTACCATAAACTGGTAAAGAAATTGGTACACCAGTTCTCCCTTACCTGCCACAGGTAGATGTCAATTATAATCCTGTTAAGTATACACTAGAATCCATCAGAGTCGTTGAGGGACTATCTCATCCTCTTCAACAAAGCTACCATTAAGGTCGTCTCACCAACAAAGAAATATTCGAAGAGGCATTCTAAAATTCACTTAAGGTGGGGACACTTCAACAATTCCCTGCCCAAAAGACATCTTTGTTGCTGGCAGAAGTGGTAACCAGAGCTGAGTGATACATAAAGGGTGAGGAAAGAAATGCTAAAAAGAAGGCACACGATGTTAAGAAGTGTATTACTAACGCTGAAATAACACATCAATAGAGGAAGAGCAACTATACCCCGTCCATTAAGGATAAGTCATTGTTCAAAAGGGTAGGTAAGGCGATTGAGAACTTCACACCTTTGAAGATTTTTTTTTTGAGAAATATGGTGTGAGGTACTCCACTTGCACAACATCCCTACGTTGCCTTCCCCTAGGGCATATTTGATGGGTTCTGAACTAGGAAGATGTTGCAAGTTCCACAGGGTAAATGGATATCACACAAAGGAAGGTTATCCACTCACTAAGGAAATTGAAAGACTAATACATGAGGGGAACCTCAAGAAATATGTGAAGAGATACTCCTCCCGTTTGTCAGAGAAATCTAGCTCGCTTGGGTGAGATAATGCTAGGAACCCCATGCCCAACAAAGCCAAAGAATGGAACCAAGGCGAGGACAATAAAGCCACTTGTCAGACGCTTAACACTATAACATAAGGGTTTATCGATGTGGGGAAACTAACTCTGTCAAAAAAAGATACACTTGCCAGATCATGAGCGTAGTAAACCTCTATGAGGTCAATATTGAAGGTGAGATCCAAGCACCAGAAGCCACAGTCGCCTTCTTGGATAAAGATATAGTTGGAACTCACCCTCATAATGTTGATCCCATGGTCATTGCTTCCAAATGCAAAGACTGTGAGATTAAAAGAGTTACTATTGGCCAAGGGAGCTCCGTAGACATATTATAATTGGAAGCATTTGAAAGACTTCACCTTGACCCATAAGACCAAAAGCCCTTCAAAGGATCACTGGTTGGATTCTCAGGAGAACACATACATGTAAAGGGATATATCACCTTGATAATCACCTTTGGAGAAGAAGATCAAGCTACAAAAATAAAGGTTAGGTATCTAGTTATCAATGCTCCCTCTTCATGTAATATGATTATAGGGCAACCATCATTTAAACAGTCCCGGGTGACACCTTCTTTACTTTGTATTCATGCATGAAGTACCCACTTCCCAATGGGCTTGTATGGCTTATCTAAGGAGATCAATAGATCACCGAGAAGTGCTATACATAAAGACTTATGATGAAGAGAATCTGCATTCAAGGCAAAAATTCTAGAAAGATAAGCTCAGGAATAAAGTTACTAAAGGAATTCCCCAAAGGCGAGGAAACCTCCTCCCTGACCTCTGAGGAGACTAAAGGATAAAGACTCAAGAGATATACCCCCTAAAGTCGTCACTATAAATGTTATTTGTTTTTCTTTAATATTGTTTGATTGTTTTAATGGGTGAGTATTGTATCTCTGCTAATTGTAAAGAACAAGTTGCTTTATGAGGTTCATTTTTTCCGCTTTTTGCACTCTTAGAATAGGCGAGGGTTTTTAATGAGGCATCTCTCTTTTCATTATGTTAAATTTCATATGTTTGGATAGCCATTTCTTTGTAGGAAACTTGAGAGTTCAAGAGAATATTGTATATAGAGGCAATAAATATACGTTCAATGAGGCATTCAATTGATGGATCCTTAAGGGGGATCCTTACCGCCACATGAGGCAATCAAAGATGGATCCTTAAGTGGGATATTTGCCATCCAATGAGGCGATAAATCGCAAGATCCTTAAGTGAGATCCTTGACGCCCAATGAGACAATCAAATCACTAGATTCTTAAGTGAGATCCTTGTCTCCCAATGAGGCGATAAATTTTTGGATCCTTAAGTAAGATCCTTGCGCCTAATGAGACGATCAAATTGTTGGATCCGTAAGTGGGATCCTTGTCGCCCAATGAGTCAATCATATCGGTAGATCCTTTAGTAGGATCCATACCACATAATTAGGAGATCAAATCGCTGGATACTTCAGTGAAAATTAGGTTCTTACATTGAGGGATTAATGAGTGCTAAATTATTGTGTTTTTGAGTGTGAATAATTAGCACTCATCGGCTTAATTCGTTTGATTTTTGTCAATAAATCTCAACTTTAGTATATATTCGATATAGTTTAGTTATAGTGTATATATTGCATTATTATGTAAATATCCTTGAGTTTAATTGATTTTATATCATTTTTGTAGGTATTCAAGCATTTATATTTATGCATTTTTAGATAGATTATTGAATAAGCTTTCCAACGCTTCCGACCGTGCGAAATCAGAGTTACGGTTCTCAAGTTATGGCTGAAATTGGGTTGGTTTTTCAACTTATTGTCAGTTGTCTCCCCTTAGTCACCGGTCTACACAGAGGCGACCAGAAGCGTGCGAAAACGCCTTTTTGAGTGCAATGCGATGATTTTGGTCGCTAGGCGAAAATGCCTGGGCAGAAACACATATTTAGGGGTAAAAACACATTTTTTTAGGTACAGTTTTGGGTATTTTTGATCCCAATTCCATCAACCTTCATTTTTGGGTAAGATTAGCCTAGAAAGAAACAATGGAACTTGCATATGGATGATCCAGATTTAGATTTCTCATTAATCGACACTGACAACCTGGGAGATTTGTAGTTTTCCTCTCTTTCTCTCTATGTATTTCTCTTTTGTTGTGTTTGTTTGTATATTTACTTTGAACATATATATATATATATTTGTTGGTAATGGTGTTGTATGAAGCTTTCTTTACAAATCAATCTTGATGTCTTCCTTGATATTTTTGATTTATGTTTGGGTTTGGTTTATTATAGACATATACCTCACAAATCTTGATTAGGGATGGATATGTATTAGTTTCTAGATTCTAGAGCTAAATTTAGAGCTAATAATCATTGTGGCTATCAGAGCTAAATGCCTCTATATTGTTTGTGTTGTGCTGAGAGATCACGGATGCATGAATACAGTTGTCTCCAACTTTGTGTTAGATATAACCTCTATTGTGGAACATTTTAATATATGCTTGATGATTTTGACGAGTATTGCATGTTGAGTATAACTGATCAATATGTTTAAGTTTGTGACGAGTAGTTTATATTCGTGCCTGATAAGTTTCTTCTATCCAAAGAATGTATTTATTTCATTTTAATAACTTTTAATTTTGCACCTTACACTTTAAACTCATTCAACCCCAAACTCATAAACACGAGAAGTTATCGAACGAAAATTCAGTAACCACTAATCCATGTGAAGACAATATGATATACCCTATAAAAATATTGTTGTACCCAAAAATTTTCCCTTCTATTTTCTTCAAAACATGCTCACAAAGTTCCAAATACTCAAATCTACTCAAGAGTTGACTGGTCAAGCCTCATCCTAAGCAAGGGTCTACATCTAGGGTTTTGTGCTTCTCAAAGAAGATGGGGTTGCAATGGTCTCAGATGAATTTCATGGTTCATCATGGGTCCTCAATAATGCTTATGTCAAGCTTCAAGTCTTGCATCACATGTTTGCTCAGTCAATAGCTCAAAAGATTGAAAGTCAACTGTATTAGGTAAAAAGTCAACTATGGTCAACATACGATCAAACTTCAATATTTTTTGTCAATTCAACATTTTGAGGTGATATTCATCATTTGATTAAGGGTTGATCATGATTCCTCAAGTAAAGCTTTCAAATCATCAAAGGTAAAAAATTGCAAAGTAGGGTTTTGATTGAAGATGACTTATCATTGACTTGTGGCCTAGTGCATGACCTAATGGCTTAAAGCATGATATCAAGGGTTCAAATACAAAATATTGACCTAATTACATGGCTCAAGGCATTTTCAAAGATATAAGTGATTGATAGTTGAAGAATTGAATCCATTAATAAAAAGTCAACAGTCATACAAAAGTCAAACTTTGACTTTTTGGCCAACATTGGAATTCAAAAATCAAGAATCATCAAAACATTCAAAATTATCAAGTTTGATCACCAAGAATATAAAAAAAGTCAACAAAAGCCAAAAGTTGGAAAATTTTCCAACACTTAGAAAAATTTCTAAATGTTTTGTTCTTAACAAAGTCACTACTTTATGGCCATTTTCATTAAGATCCCAACTGATTCAAGGAAAAATTTCAACATGAAAGTTGTAGAGATTAATGAATTTTACAATTTGTTATTCTGGGATGATCTTTAAAAAGTGCTTGGATTAAGAGATATGGGCCCATGAAGTTCTGATATTTTATCCAACACTTAGGAATATTTTTTATCAGTTTTATCAATTGATTTAGACAAAGTTTGGCATTTTTACTTGGATTATAAGTCATTTCTTTGATGAACATATAGCCAAATCTCATAACCTTGTGTTGTACCCCAAAATTTGCCCTCGCATTTTTTCTCAAGAAGTCTCAGCTTCAGGCATTTCCTGATTTTTTTTAACTGGCTCAAGAATCGGTCAAACAGACTTTTTCGTCAGTCAGGACACAATTAGGGTTTTACTAATTTTCAGGGCTCCGGAATGTCTCACACAGTTGGCTTAGGGTTTTGGTTGACTTTGACTCAATTTTGATCAGGTGGACGTTCTTTGGCATTTAATCAGGAATTAAGGTTTTATGGGCATATTCTCAGAAAGATTAAAATTCCACAGCACTTTGCAAGTTATTCCAAGATTCGGGTTGAATTCGCATTGTTTTGATTTAATCAGTAAAAGAGGCAGTTGGTTTGAATTCGTGTTGTTTTGTTTGAGCCAGTCAAAAGAAATACGCAGTTTGGATTTACAGTGTTTGTTGAAAATCGGTGAAAAGGGAATGCGCCTGATCAGTGTTTTGATTAACTGTTGCTTTGCTTTGGAGATACCAGGTTTAATTGATCAATGTGCTAAAGCATTGTTTATTTTAATTATTTATTATTCAAAATTAAATGATTGAAATTTATTTTTCAATTATTTTTATTCAAAGAGTTTTAAATAGTAAATAAACAATAAAGAGAAAACATAATTAAATTGGATAATGGAAACTTTTATTTATTCTTAAATTAACTGTACAATTATTGTTTATAATTTAATTACAAACAATGGTTTTACAATGATTTAAATTTAAATAAAAAGAAAAAAACTATCCTATTTTTTTTCTAATTCTTCATTCTTCACTTTGTTCCTCTCCACCCAAATATTCATCTGCAAAAGAAAAGGAGAAAAGTCAAATAGCAGTTAAATTGAAAAGACAGATAAAAGACAAGTCATCATTAAGGGCCACTGATTGGGATCAGGTAACCCTCTCTGCAAATCACGGGACTTCTCCCGGTTCACAAAGAGGAAAGAATTTTTATGCAAAGTTGAAAAAATGCAAAGTGTCAAAAATACAAAAGTTCAAAACGTCAAACTGCACAAACTCAATCTCAAACTCCAAGTTCAAACCAAACTGAAAAAATCCAGATTACAACTCTCTATCAAAATCCAAAAAGTACAGTTTACTGTCAAAATGCCAAAAAGTCCACCCAAGCTGTCAAAGAAAAGAGGATTGGGCAAAGATATCAAAAGGAGAAAAGTACAAAAGCTGTCAAAAGAAAAGATAAAATATGCAGAGGAAATTTGTTAAACAAGCAAGACACTTTCTTTTCATCATTTCCCAACAAATGGCCACTTTCAGAACTAGGTACAGCACAAAACATGTTAAATATTTAATTGTACTAGAAGAGAGAGAGAAAAAGAAGAATGCAGGTTTTTAGGCTTTAGGCAGGAAGCATAGAAACATATGCAAAAAGACTGAACACAGTAGGATAAGAAGGGGGTTCAAGAAAACCAACAAAAAGCAAAAAAATATACAAAACTGCTACTGCATAAACAAATACAGAAAACCATAAAACACCTCCAAACTCAGAACCTGCTACCTCAAGCAATAACCATAACCTGCATTAGCTTTATTTCCAAAAAGCCTCATCATACCTGTTAAGGCCATCAACCAGAAGCCAACCATTCTTACCTGCAAGCATAACCAGTTAAACCTGAAGCCAAACCATTAACCTACTGTCAAACTCAAACCTGCTACAAACTGATATACAAAAACCTGCTATTGCATCTACCAAGTCCTGACCTGAAGCAAGTCAAAACCAATAACCCGCAATAAACCATACCAGTATACCAACCCCTGTCTAAACCTGAAACCTGCTGAAGCAAAACCTGTCCTGAACCAATATGCAAACCAGCCAAAGAGTCAAAACCAAACCTGCAATGGCCTAAACCCAACCTTGCCTAAACAAAAAATGAACCTCAAACAAAAGAAAACTGCCTAAGCATCCAACCTGATATCCAAAAGCATCAAGCCTAAACACTTACCATTCAATGCCAAAGCCTCATACTACCAAAAAGCCTCACGAAAACTGAAAACCTGTGAACATCACAAGCTCAAGCTCACCTCAGCATCATATGGCCTAAATCAATTTCCAAACCCCAATACCAAACCCTCAGATTTACATCATCATAGGGTGTTTCAGAAGCACATTCTAAGCAAGCGTACACAAGAAGGCAAAGAATATACACAGGCAGGCCTCAGAAGGTATCATCACTGGCCATTAGAGAAGCAAGCATTCTAAGCTAACAACGAGGCAACAAATAGTCAAAAGCACACCAAACTCAAAGGCGACAGAAGTTAGTATCAAAGAAGCAACAAGCATACAGAGTCATAGCAAAAGAAGAAGAAGAAGAAGAAGAAAGAATACGCAAACAAGAAGCCTTCAGCCATCAACATCATAAAGCTTAAAGAAAATACACGAGATACCAGTTAAAGCCACTCATCACGCGTCACGTTCCATCCGCCCTTGGCCTCCTAGCTTTCCTCATCTCTCTCCTCCATCTCCAAAGGTAACCCTTTCCTTCTTTCTTTTTTTTTCAAAACCTCCAACAACCATTAACAAACGAGGGAATCAGAATCAAAAAGATGAATAAATCAATGCATGTAAAACCAAAACAAATAAGGAAATGAATGTACCGTATATCCGTTGCCCCTAGCGTCCGGTTGGAGGAAGGGGGAAGATGGAGAACCGGTGGCCTTGGGCTGACAAATTCACGCTGAAAACTCAGAAGCAAACGAGGAAGACGAAAACCTCCATGAACGCGCCGTTGTACACAAACCCTAGAATTCGTTCCCAAATGAAAACACAAATGAAACCCTAAAATGGCTTGAGCCTGAACGTGGGCCTTGCCCGTTCTGCATGCCCAAAGCCCATTAAAAGGCTTACTTTTTTTTTTTTACAAAACATTTTATTAACACTAACCTTTTTTATATAAACAATATAGTCTTTTTTTTAATTTATTCTTTACAAAAATCACATTAATACTAATACATAAAAACACATTTTATTTAAAATATCTAATTTAAAATTTCTTTGCTATATACTCATTTCAATTAATTTAAAACATTTCTTTTTGAATACATATTAAAATATTAAACACATAAATAAATTTTATTGCACCATATAATAAATATTGAAATTAATTGTCATTTAATTTGTTTATAATAAATATTGAAAATACTTTTCATTTAAAAAAAACATAATAAATAACAATACTTTTTTTACACGATTTAAATTCCCAACATTTAATGAGGATATTCTTTTGTATATATTAAACACAAACTACAAAGACACATTTTTATACAATATAATTAAATTGAAAACATTTTCTTTTCTTTAAAACATTCTTTTCATACATATCAAAATACGAGATTACAAGACCAATTAATTAAATAGACGTTTAATTGTTCTTTAGGTCAAAACAAATACCTAACAATACCTTCTTAAATTCATATTGTCGCACATGTAAATAATCACTTACACAATACATCTCATACTTACACAATACATACACATTGCCCCTATACACATTTGCTTATACATTGATATTCATTATTTACATTTGATCGCAAATTCGATTTGGTTGTAACTTATTGGATACTATAAGTCTCATCCCCATTTGTGAATATTGTACCCCCACTCCCGGATAATATTTTGTAATAGCGTAGACTTTACATTTCCGCAATTTACCGCTTTACAATTATACCATGGTTAGACCTAGGGTTTGCATGTACATAAAATCAAACGCTTGATAACCTGATACAAGACAAATACATGAAATCAATACACAATCACACTTGCACCCTCTAAGGTAATCCCACATGTTGCCTTCCAAAATGGGCCATGCTTGCACGTCGAGTATCTTTGGCGAAACGAATTCAAAATGATCATAGTCCCTCGATAATACTTTCAAAATGTTGCCTAAACGGAATGATCATAGTCCCTTCAAAGCAAATTGCCAAAGACACTTGGCACCATTGCATTCATGGTCCATACGATGACCCGCGCCCGTCCCGAATAAACTTCCTAAACGCAAGATTGTCCATCAAATTCAATGATGGAACAAAATTGTTAAAAAAGGGGTTAAAACATAACAAAAACCTTTGAGTATAATAGGGTAGACAAAACTCTTAGTTACTTGAGATCAACTTTCAAAAACACTTGCCTTCTTTTCAAAAACCACAAATCCACGACACTTTCAAACAAACTCTCAAAAACATTTGAAACATCTTTTTCGAAAAGATCCATACTTTTGCAAAACACTCAAACATGAGTCAAATACATTGGTTGCCTAAGACAAGGCATCTATTCAAAAACATTTTCAAACACACACACATACATACCATTTTCAAGCAATCAAAAATCAAGGCAAGTGATCTAAAAAACCAAGTAACTAAGAGCCCATGGATAACCATGGATGAAAAGGGTGCTAATACCTTCCCTTTTCATAATCTACCCCCTGAACCCACGAAATATCTCAAAAGGTTTTTGCTGTGCTTTTTAACCTTTCCTTAGGATAAAATAAAAAGTCGGTGGCGACTCTTGCTCAACCGAACAAGTGCGAATACAAACGCAAAACACTAGTCAGTTCTCCCACCGTATCACAGAACTGGCGACTCTGCTGGGGATTTATTTAAAAGTGGGGTTACCTTAGGGTTTAGATCACTTTTACCTTCAATTGATTGCTTTGTTTGCTTTTACATTTGTGGGCTTTTGTATCGGAGTTTCATAGATCCTAAACCGGATCTGGGGATACCTTCTTAGAAAGTAGCAACAAGGTTGTGAGGGAACTGTGCGGGGTATACCGACATGGTTGAAACAGTCTGCTACGTTGATGTGGCACTTTGGTGTGTACCGGTAACCCTTGAGTTCAGTCAAGGAGAGTACGGGGCCGCCGCGTGGTGTCGTGAAGCATCAACTGACCTTAGGAACCTTAATTGAACCATCTTGGCCTCTTTAGGGTAGTGAGATAACTAACTTTGGTGCAGTCCGAGGTTGGTTGATACTCGATACTACACCCAATTGAGGGTTGCTTTCCTGGAATATTTCGGTCGCCAGTTCAGTGGCTAAATCGAAACGATGAACAGTGAAAGCAATCTAGTGATATTGGGACCCTTAGAACCCGGTTACTTCTAATAGGACAGGTTGAGCCAACTAACTTCAAGAGGGTAATACCCAGACCCCGTGCAGGCCTAAATTCTAAGGGTTTGTCTTGTGTGACTTGTGTTCCTTACCATGTTTGCTTTTGTGAATATTTGTGGTGTGTGTTATCATAGCATCATAACATCATACAACATCATGCACATTGGCTAACCATTTCAAGGGTTCGAATCTTCATCTTTGTTCTTGTTTTGTAGGACATGGAAACTGTTCGCAGAAAGACAATTCAGATTAGCCTTGTAAGGATCCCTCCTCAGCTTAAGGAACTCATATCCAGGATTCCCGAGAGCTCTTCATTCAGTGAGAGACATGGAAGACTCATCGGCTTGGTCAACACCAACATTGAGGAAGATATGATAAAGGTCCTGTTCCAGTTCTTTGACCCTCTGCATCACTGTTTCACTTTCCCGGATTATCAATTGGTGCCTACATTGGAAGAGTTCTCCCGGCTTCTGAAGATCCCTATCCTTGATCGACTACCCTACAACGGTACGGAAGAGGAACCCAAGCTTGAAGAGATTGCTAAAGCCTTGCACTTACAACCATCTGACCTCAAGGGACGTTGGGAAGTTAGAAGTGGTATCAAAGGGTTCTTAGCCAGGTTTCTGTTCGAGAAGGCTCAAGAATGTTGGAACTCCCTTGACCTACAAGCTTTTGAAGAAGTTGTGGCCCTCCTTGTCTATGGTTTGGTGTTGTTCCCTAATCCAGATCAGCTTATTGATATCAGTGCTGTCCAGATCTTCATATCCAGGAATCCTATACCTACGTTGCTGGGGGACATCCTTCACTCATGTTACACTCGAACCATGAGAAAAAGAGGTGTTCTTATGTGTTGCACTCCTCTCCTGGGAAGGTGGTTTATTTCGCACCTTCCACAATCAGTTTTGAAGAACGAGCAGGGTTTGAGATGGTCGCAACGATTGATGACTCTTACACATGCTGATATACATTGGTGCTCTCGGTCCAGAGAGGAGGTCACTATCTTTGATCGTTGCGGGGAGTACCCTAATGTTCCTTTACTTGGAATCAGAGGAGGTATTACTTACAACCCGTGTCTGGCTTGGAGACAGTTTGGTTATGCCCGGAGGGATGGCCCTCATGACATGTTAATTCCTAACATAGTCTTTGACTTCGACAACGATGCACAAGGACTTCGCCAGAGATTTATCAGAGCTTGGAGGATGCCCAGTAAGATAAACAGCAAGACACTAGGGCACAAGAACTCCATCCCGTTGGAACCTTATCTCAAGTGGGTACGCGCCCGTTCCCAGAAGTTAGAGATGCCTTATCCTCATGTTCTCCCTTTGATCAAAGAGCCAGTATTGGAAGGAGAGGTGTCCTACACCATTCAGCATCCTGACATGCCCACATCCTGGGAAGAAATGCAGAAGAGCTAGGTCCAGCTTAAGGAAGAACGG
Organism: Vicia faba; assembly: GCA_948472305.1. Lineage (NCBI taxonomy): Eukaryota > Viridiplantae > Streptophyta > Magnoliopsida > Fabales > Fabaceae > Vicia > Vicia faba. The sequence goes on along the minus strand of OX451737.1, from coordinate 1,595,018,198 downwards.
GATTCTCTTGAGACCATTCTACATGCTAGTGAAAAGAAGGTCCTAGAGCTCACCCGCCTACTGCACGAGGAGAGGAATCTCAACACCTACATCACACCAAAGAGGATGCGCAATGTCTTTTTGTCTTGAGGAGTTATTTTGTAATATTTGGCCCATGGGGCATTTATGTACTAACGAATTTCTTCTTATTAATATGATGTGCGTTCCTTTTTGTCTACAACAAATTTTGAATGTTCTAAATCCTTGAATGCATTGCATACATAAGCATACCATTCATCATGTGCATAAGCAGGTCTCACACCAGGTTTCCTTATCTGTCTGCTGTTTATTTCAGTAGGATGGATCTCGAGCAAACAATCAAAGACCTACAAGCTCAGAATGCACAGTTCCAGCAACTCCTGACGACCTTGGCTAAGGGTCAGGAGGATATCAAGACCCAACTAGGGAACAAAGACCCAGTAAAGAGGAAGAAAAAGAGACTCGGGGTGGCTACTTTAGGGAGAAGATTTGACGGAGAAGCTCGGAGAGTGCTTGAATTTCCTCCTACTTCGGATGAAGGAACCAGTAAAAAGGGTGGGGCTGCGGTACCTTCCGAGTCCGATGCAGAAGAAGAGGAGGAGGTCGAAGAGGATGAAGACTATTCTGATCAACAATACCCTCCAGCTGATGATAAATACAAGGGTTTAGAAGACAGGTTGGCCGCCATGGAGCTACAAAGAGTACCGGGTTTGGATTTTGAAGACTTGGGTTTGGTTGCCGGGATTGTGATTCCCCCGAAGTTCAAAGCGCCAGTATTTGTGAGGTATGATGGGCTGTCCTGTCCAAAAATGCATCTCAGGTCATACGTAAGAAAGATTCAACCCTATACGGAAGATAAAAATCTTTGGATTCATTTCTTTCAAGACAGTCTTTCGGGAGCTCAATTGGAGTGGTTTTATCATCTAGAGGGAACCAGCATCCGCAATTGGGAAGACTTGGCCACCGCTTTTTACAAACAATATCAATACAATTCTGACCTTGCCCCTACTCGTACCAACTTCAGGGTATGTCGCTAGGAACAAGCGAGGGATTCAAAGAGTACGCACAAAAATGGAGGGATTTGGCTGGCAGGGTGCAGCCTCCATTGACTGATCGTGAGCTGGTTGATATGTTTCTAGGGACCCTATCTGGGCCATTTTTCAATCATCTGATTGGTAACTCTTCCGTGGGGTTTACCGACTTGATCTTAACAGGCGAAAGAATAGAAGCTGGCATCAAGTCAGGAAAAATTCAGAAAGCTATTTCCGCAAGTATCGAGAAGAGACCTTTCAAAAAAGAAGCAAGTGTCGTCTATGGTCCTAGAAGACAAGTCAGGCCAGAAAGTCGCCAAGCCGTCAATGCTTTGGTCATTTCAAAACCTGTTGCTGCTCCTCAGCAGTACAATCAACAAAGAGGTGAAAGGCCCAAGAGGCAGTATACTCGGCTAAGTATGACCTTATCTCAAATTTTACCCCAACTATTGTCAACCAACTTGGTGACCCTCAAAGAAGCTCCTAAGGTCGTCAACACTGCGTCTCCTAAGTATAACCCAAATGCCCGGTGTGCTTATCATTCTGATAGTCCCGGGCACACTACTGATGATTGCTGGGCCTTGAGAAACAAAGTGCAAGATCTTATCGATGCAAAGGAAATTCAGTTTGAAGCGCCTGAGAGACCAAATGTTGTAACTGCTCCTATGCCCCAGCATAGAGTAAATGCCATTGAGGAAGAGTTGTATGCTGTTTTGGTGAATGAAGTTGTTACCCCTCTTTTGACTGTTAAGAGGAACTTACTACTAGCCGGTTTATTTCCGGGTTGTAGCAAGGGCTGCCTCCTGTGTGCTGTTATCCCGACCGGTTGCCCACTGCTGAAATCAGGCATCCAAAGCCTGATGGATAGCAAGGAAATTCTGTTCAAGAAAACTGCTATTCCGTTTGTTTTCGTTGAAGAAATATCTGTTGTCACAATTTACAATCCTGCTAAAGCTCCCATAAAGAAACCAGTCCAAATTATGTCTGTTGCACCCATCACTATTACTGTCCCGCGGCCTCTCCCCTATGAGTCTGATAAAGCTGTTCCATGGCATTATGGGGCCGACGTGTATGTGCTTGGGGTGAAGCAGGAGTTCAACACCAATACCAGTATCAGTAACATCACTAGTCCCGCCAAGATTACCCGCAGTGGCAGGCTCTTCTCGCCTGACATTGCACCGCCAGTTATCCGAAAACCTCTCACCATCACACCCGCAAGTGTGCATGTTCCAATTCAAGTTCCTGTGTCTACTACTGCCGCCGATTCCTCTGATACTCGGGGCAAAGAAGTTGCTACCGATTTGCCTGCCAGGACGGAGGCACCAAAAAAGAAGACTGCTGTGGAAGCCTCCCAACAAGAAATGGAGGAAATCCTTAAAATTATCAAAAAGAGTGACTTTAATGTCGTTGAACAGTTGGGGCATACTCCCTCCAAAATCTCTATGCTATCATTGCTGCTATGCTCAGAGGCCCATGCAAAAGCCCTGATTTCATTTCTGAAAACGGCCCATGTGCCGCAAGAGACCTCCGCGGATCAATTCACCGACTGTGTGGCTAATTTGACGGCTGACAATGGCTTAGGGTTCTCGGATGCTGACCTTACCGCCAAAGGAAAAAATCACAATGATGCCCTGCATGTTTCCATAGAATGCAGGGGCACTACTCTCGCACACGTGTTAGTAGATACCGGCTCTTCCCTGAACGTTTTTCCCAAGAAAGCATTGGATCGCTTGGATTGTGAGGACCTGGAGTTGAAACCTAGTAACATCATTGTTAGAGCCTTCGACGGTTCTAAGAGGATGGTGCACGGTGAAGTGAACATCCCTATTCGTGTGGGTTCCCAAGTTTTCGACTCAACATTCAATGTAATGGATATTCGTCCATCTTATTCCTACTTGTTGGGTCGACCCTGGATTCACAAGGCTGGGGCAGTAACATCCACTCTACACCAAAAGCTCAAATACCCTATCAAAGGGAAGATTGTTACTGTGCAGGGTGAGGAGGAATACATGGTTAGTCACTTGAATTCATCCGGTATATCGAGATGGACGGGGAGTTTATTGAAACCCCCTTTCATCATTTTGAGGAAGTACCCCCAGTTTTGGCATCAGCTGAGGCAGTGGTCAAAGAAGATTTTCCGTTGAAGATGGCGTCCTTGAAGGATGCCCGGGCTGTAATCGAGAAAGGCAATTGTGCAAACTGGGGTCAGCTTCCTGACTTCACTCAAAAGAACGACAAGTTTGGGCTGGGCTTTACTGCAGAGGCTCAGAGGGCTGTGCGCAAGGAAAAGATCAGAAAGGCTCCGGTGTTTATCTCCAACCCAATGGTGAATGCTATTGAGGAGGATACAGAGGAAACAGAGTTTGACAGTTGGATCTACCCAACTACCAGCAACAGACCAAGCAACTGGACAGCAAAGGATTTTACACCTATCACATTTGTCACGCAGTAATTTTTTCTTTTGATTTTCAATTTGTCACAAACAATGTGTTAAAACTCTATTGGCTCGGTGTCCTACCCGGGGCATCATAGCTCCATTTGTGAGGGCTTTTTGTATGACATTTCCATATATCATCAATCAAAACATTGGACGTTTGTTGTATTTCAAATCTTGTGCTCTTTTCTTTTTGTGTTATATATTGCAAAACAGCTATATTTACACACACTCACTTATACAGGTTTCAATCCACTCTGGATCTCACTGGTAACAGCTCTGCTACCGCCAGTTATGACTTCGAGAATCCGATCAACTTGGCCGAAGACGAAGGTGAAGATGATTGTGAAGTGTCGGGTGAGCTCGCAAGACTGCTACTCCAGGAAGAAAGGGCTATTCAATCACATGAAGAGCCAGTAGAAACAGTTAACCTGGGTACTGAGACAGATAGGAAAGAGGTCAAGATTGGGGCTAATCTAGGGCTCAGCGTGAAACAACGATTGATCCAGATGCTACGTGATTACATGGAGATATTTGCTTGGTCCTATGAAGACATGCCTGGTTTGGATGCCGACATTGTAGTTCATCACCTGCCAACCAAAGAAGACTGCCCTCCGGTAAAGCAAAAGGTCCGCCGTATGCGCCCAGAAATGTCTGAAAAGATCAAGGCTGAGGTTATGAAGCAGTTCGATGCCGGGTTTCTAGCAGTAACTTCTTACCCTCAGTGGGTTGCCAATGTGGTGCCAGTGCCGAAGAAGGATGGTAAAGTCAGAATGTGTGTCGACTACAGGGACTTGAACAAGGCAAGCCCCAAGGATGACTTCCCCTTACCTCACATCGACGTTCTTGTCAACAATACCGCTCAACACAAGGTGTTCTCCTTCATGGATGGTTTTTCAGGGTATAATCAGATCAAGATGGCTCCGGAGGATATGGAAAAGACTACCTTTGTGACTCAGTGGGGCACCTTCTGCTACAAGGTCATGCCATTCGGGTTGAAAAATGATGGGGCAACCTATCAACGTGCCATGGTTGCTTTATTTCATGACATGATCCATCATGAGATTGAGGTGTACGTTGATGACATGATTGCAAGATCTCAAACTGAGGAGGAGCACCTTGATCATCTGAGGAAGTTATTCGACCGACTGAAGTTATATAAGCTAAGGTTGAATCCCAGCAAATGCACCTTTGGGGTGAGGTCCGGAAAATTGCTGGGTTTTATTGTAAGTGATAAAGGTATTCAGGTGGACCCTGCCAAGGTAAAAGCCATACAAGAGATGTCGACTCCAAAGACAGAGAAAGAAGTCAGAGGCTTCCTGGGACGACTGAATTACATTGCCCGATTCATCTCACATCTGACTGCTACTTGTGAGCCAATCTTCAAATTACTGAAGAAATATCAAGTAGTACGCTGGAACGATGAATGTCAGGTTGCTTTTGAAAAGATAAAGGAATACCTCCAAGAGCCACCCATTCTTATGCCACCAGTGGAAGGAAGACCTCTGATACTATACTTGACAGTACTTGATAATTCAATGGGGTGTGTGCTGGGGCAGCATGACGAGTCTGGCCGAAAAGAGCACGCTATTTATTACCTGAGCAAAAAGTTTACCGACTGTGAGTCTCGTTACTCACTGCTTGAGAAAACTTGCTGCGCTCTGGTATGGGCTGCTCGCCGGCTGAGACAGTATATGTTGACTCACACCACTTTGTTGATTTCAAAGATGGACCCCATCAAGTACATATTCGAAAAGCCCGCTCTATCTGGAAGAATAGCGAGATGGCAAATGATCTTGACAGAATATGACATCCAGTATACGACTCAGAAAGAAATTAAAGGAAGTGTACTGGCAGATCATTTGGCACACCAACCTGTGGACGATTACCAATCATTGAACTTTGATTTTCCAGACGAAGACATCATGGTGGTAACTGACTGTGAAGTACCTGGACCGGATGAAGGACCTGAGGAAGGATCCCGATGGTCTATGCATTTTGACGGAGCCTCCAATGCTTTGGGTAACGGCGTCGGCGCTGTAATCATATCTCCCAAAGGAACTCATACTCCACTCACCGCCCGATTATGTTTCAACTGCACCAACAACATGGCAGAATATGAGGCATGTATCATGGGTTTACAAGCTGCAGTCGATTTAAGGATCAAATTTCTGAGTGTCTTCGGAGATTCCGCGCTCGTGATCAATCAGATCAAAGGCGAATGGGATACGAAGCACCCAAATCTTATTCCTTACAAGGAGTATGTGTCAAACTTGCTGCCCCACTTTGAAGAAATAACTTTTGAGCACTTCCCAAGAGAGGAGAATCAGCTAGCGGACACACTAGCTACGATGGCCTCAATGTTCAAAGTTAAATGGGACAATGAGGCCCCCCGGATCATTATCTGGAAGTTGGATGAACCGGCATACTGCTGCGAGTTTGAGGCTGAAAAGGTGACTGAAAAACCCTGGTATCATGAGGTGAAGAGGTACTTGGAAGCTCAGGAATACCCTGAAGGTGCATCTGTCAATGACAAGAAATTCATGAGGAGGTTTGCGGCAAAATTCTTCCTCAGCAACGGCATCCTCTACAAACGGAATCATGATTCAACTCTACTACGTTGTGTGGATAAGGCTGAAGCAGAGAAGATCATGATAGAACTGCATGAAGGTACATTCGGGACACATTCCAGTGGACACACCATGGCAAAAAAGATCCTTCGGGCAGGATATTTCTGGTCCACAATGGAAGCCGATTGTTACCAACACTCTCGAACTTGTCATAAATGCCAGATCTATGCTGACAAGGTGCATATCCCTCCGGTTCCTCTGAACGTCCTGACGGCACCTTGGCCTTTTGCAATGTGGGGCATTGATATGATCGGTGAGATCCGACCGACGGCATCCAATGGGCACCGCTTCATCTTAGTGGCGATCGATTATTTCACAAAGTGGGTTGAGGCAGCTTCCTACGCAACAGTAACCAAGAGCGTCGTGGCACGTTTGATCCGGCATAATCTGATCTGTCGGTACGGCATCCCGGAAAGGATCATTACGGACAATGGTACCAATCTCAATAACAAGATGATTACTGAACTCTACGAACAATTCAAAATACAGCACCATAACTCTTCTCCTTACCGGCCGAAGATGAATGGGGTTGTAGAGGCAGCTAATAAGAATATCAAGAAAATTGTGCAGAAGATGACAGTGACCTATAAAGATTGGCACGAGATGTTACCGTTAGCTCTTCATGGGTATCGTACCTCAGCAAGGACGTCAATCGGGGCAACTCCTTTCTCCTTGGTCTATGGCATGGAGGCAGTCTTGCCAATTGAAATCCAGATACCCTCTCTCTGGATAATGAAGGATGCAGACTTAAGTGAAGATGACTGGATCCAGACTCGACTTGACCAATTAAATCTGATTGATGAAAAAAGACTCACCGCTATCTGTCATGGTCAGGCGTATCAAAAACGGATGATCAGGGCATTTAACAAGAAAGTCAGACCACAAGAGTATCAAGTTGGGGACCTAGTAATCAAACACATCATCCTTCCTCAAAGTGATCCCCGGGGAAAATGGACCCCTACATACGAAGGGCCATTTGTGGTTAAACATGTGTTCTCAGGAGGAGCCATGATCCTAACCACCATGGATGGTGACGACCTTCCTCACCCCGCCAATGCAGACATAGTGAAAAAATACTACGCATGAATAAAAGACCCGCTAGGTTGACATACCTAGGCAAAAATAAGGGCTTCCCGGCGAACCAAAAGGGTTCGGGCAAAAATAAGGGACGAAATAAAAAAAAAATTGTACACCCGGCAAGTCGAAAACCTGAAAAGGCGGTTGGGCAAAAATGGGTATCCCGGTGGACTGAAAACCCGAAAGGGCGGTCCAGGCAAAAGTTAGGGATAAGGCGTAACACTATGTCTCATTGGATCACTTCGCATCTAGAATTCGCCATCGACTATCTGGCTCAGACTTTGGCATCGACCAATCAGCTTCATCTTCAACTAGCCCGCAAAGTGTTGAGACGCTTGACGACATAAAGGCGATAGCAGAGTTGGAACCCAGTGGGATTGTTCACATAGCTGTTTTGTCTTCTTTTCAAAATTGTAAATTCTATGTTATTCGGTGGTGTCCTCTTACTAGGATGTCAGCCCCTTTGTACAAAAACGCCTATTCGCAGGCAAAATTCAAATCAATACAAATTCACTTGTCCATACGAATTGCCATTTGTTTTTTTCCTTCTTTCTGTTTTGTCTTGCGAAGAACGTCCAATGTTCATTTTTGATATATGCATTTGACATTAAATTGCTGATTCATAAATATTTGCATAAGAAACAAAAGATTAATTACAGGTGACATCAGAAACAGGGGCAATGTAAAGTTGTCTGATGCAGTCTGGTTGTTTTGTCCGCCAAGGTACCAAGGTAGATTCGACTGAAGAATGTGACCAAATCATCTCAACGCCCCGCAGAATAAGACAAGATTCAGCATTACTTTCCCCAAACAGAGTTGATTCCCCGTCAATCCTGAAAAGACATAACATTCCCCGGCAGGTCTTAAAGCTTATCCCCAGTAGATTCTGGAAGCTTGTTCCCTGCGGAATACAGACGTCTTTCTCGAGCTTTATTCAAAGTTATTTCTCACAAGGGCTTATAACTGGGTTATCCTCAGCAAATTGCCACGAAAAATCGCCCTCGGTGAAATTCTTTCAAATCCCCAGCGAAGTTTATCTTTGGTATCCCCAGCGGAGTTTACCATCATTATCCCCAGCGGAATCCATCATTAAAGTCCTCAGCAGGCCTCTCATCAAAACTTCGGCAAAATATCTCTTCCACAGAGCAATTCCCCGGCCGGTCGTCGAGAATTTATTTTTCTAAGGACGAAAATACATTCATAAACATTTCACATTTTCATACATCTTGCTTACATACATGATAAAGTGCATACAACACTATCTCATGTTGAACATCATGACATCATGCATATCATACATCATGACATTGCATACAACTTATGTTTTTTCCTTTTCAGGGAAAAAGACAATCCCAAAGACAACTACCTTCAACTGTCACAATTCCAGACTCGATTCCTGTATCTAGCCAGGGCACGTCTGAAGAGTTTGAAGATTCGACTCCTGTATCTAGCCAGGGCATATATGTTAACTATCACATTTCCGGATTCGACTCCTGTATCCAGCCAGGGCATATCTGTTGACCATATTTCCAGACTCGATTCCTGTATCTAGCCAGGGCATGTCTGAAGAGTTTGAAGATTCGACTCCTGTATCCAGCCAGGGCATATCTGTTAACTATCACATTTCCAGATTCGACTCCTGTATCCAGCCAGGGCATATCTGTTGACCATATTTCCAGACTCGATTCCTGTATCTAGCCAGGGCACGTCTGAAGAGTTGGAAGATTCGACTCTTGTATCCAGCCAGGGCATATCTGTTAACTATTACAATTCCAGACTCAATTCCTGTATCTAGCCAGGGCACGTCTGAAGAGTTTGAAGATTCGATTCCTGTATCCAGCCAGGGCACATCTATCAACTACAACATTTCCAGATTCGATTCCTGTATCCAGCCAGGGCACATCTATCAACTACAACATTTCCAGATTCGATTCTTGTATCCAGCCAGGGCATATCTGTTGACGACTGTTTTCCAGACTCGATTCCTGTATCCAGCCAGGGCACGTCTGAAGAATTCCAGATCAACACCTGCAACAAGCCAGGAAAACATCTGTGGACGACCGATTGTAGACCAACACCTGTAACAAGCCAGGAAATTATCTACATCACCACTTGGGGCATTCGAATGTCAAAAGTGTTCAAAAACCCGATGCAGTTTTACACGGACTCATCGTCAGTAAATCCTACACAGATCTCCTCAAAACAGGAAGACCCCAGTAGTTTAGCATACAACCCAAGCTTCTGATTCTCCCAACAGTGGTCCCAAGACCTCTCATTTGCAACAATTGAAGACTCTTGCCCTTCACAGCAGCAGCCAAGGATTTATTTTCCCCAGCAGCAATCAAGATTCTTTTATCTTTCAGCCGTCCAGGATTCATCTATCCTCAGCAAGATAACTCATCAGCTTACACGCGCATTCATCACATTCATGTCATAAACATTGATGTCACATACATTGCATCATGCATCATAACATTGCATACAACTAACCCTTTACCTTTTCAGGTAAGATCAGTCGGCAGACAAAGATCATCTTCCAAGTATACTCAGATGTGACTCGGACACGGCGACCTTCTGATACTTATTCCAGATTCATCCAAATGCAGCTTTACACAAGCTCATCATCAGGAAACCCTACACCGGTTCCTCTTCAAGACTTCTGAAGACAGTTTACGGATTCTTCCTAACAACGGATGTTAATCTACCAACTTGTTCAGACTCTTCTCAACTCCTGAAAACAGTTTACGGACGCGTCCCAACAACGGATGCCGCTCTATTGCTTATTCAATCTCAACTCCTGAAGATAGTTTATGGATTCTCCGAAACGTGGATGTCAATCTATTGCTTGCTCAGACCCCCGATTCAGAGATGTTCCAAAATATGGGTGGCTTTCTGATACTTGTCCACTCACCATTGACATACAGTTCAACACGTCCAGATGGCATCTATAAGCCCATCCTCCTACCAGCAGTCACCAAATGGCATCTTTAAGCCCATTATCAGATGGCATCTCTAAGCCCATCCCCCGACATGATTCTATCGCACCAGATGGCATTTTTAAGCCCATTCACCTCTACCATCACATCGTCGAGTGCAAATTTTCTGGGTACTTTAGTGTCCAATGAAGGGGTGAAAAACACAAGAAGGGGGGGTTGAATTGTAAAACTGGAAACTTTAAAGCAAATGACAAGGTATTTTTATCCTGGTTCGTTTGATCTCAAACTACTCCAGTCCACCCGTTCAAGGTGATTTCGCCTCTCTCCAACGAGGTCTTAATTCACTATATTCAACTGAATACAAATCTGCTTTAGCAACTGCTAAAACCTTCTTGATTCAAACCACAATCCGGTTTATCAAGGCAACACTTTCTTACAAATGAATGAACAAGTGTGTATGAATGTTTTCTACAAAAACTATATCACAACTGTGATGTTTACACAAAATGAAGCTTAGAATACTAAGATGCTAAACGCTAATAGAGTATCAGAGTTTGGTGGTTTAGCAAAACTTGTAGAGTGAAGATTACTGTTCAGCTTTGTGCGTGTAGAGAGTTTGGAAGCATTAGCCGTGATAATCTTCAAAGCTTGGTTTATATAGCACTTTGAGAAGATGAACGTTGAAGCAAATATTCTTGATTCAATGCTATTAACAAGCTTTCCTTTTTGAGCAGATCTTGTCTTAGAATGATGCCGTTGGTATTGATTAGCTTTCAATGCACAGTACCGTTGCTTCTTCAATGCACGATCTGGCTTGGCTCATTCTGATTCTGCTTCGCTGCTGATGAACTAATTTGTTTCTGTATCAGAGTGTTTTATGCGCAGTTCTGTTCATCAAGCTTCAGCATGTGCAAGCGTTGATCATCTGATCTTGACGTTCTGATTCAGCAACTTCTGATGCTGATGTGCAAACTCATATTCTGATGCTGAAAGCGTTATCTTGCTTATTTTAATCAGCATATCTGCAAGTCAGAGCATAGTAATTTTAGGCAGCATATAATTCAATCATAAAATATTTAACTACTATATCTTTTCACTTTGTTATCATCAAAACTTAAATATAGGGTACTAGATTCAAACATTGTTCTAACAATCTCCCCCTTTTTGATGATGACAAAAACTAGATATTTTAAATAAAAAATAACGTGAAAAGTTATCAGATCTATGTATCAGAATAAGAAGTACGGAGAAGTCAGAGTTAAGAGATACTCCCCCTGAGTTTGTTACTTCCCTTTGATATGTGTGTTCTTCAGAGTCAGATCTTTTTCTATCTTTGAGCATCAGATTATAAGTCTTTGACTTATCAGAGAGCAGAGCTTCAGAGCTTTTCCTGTCAGAGCTTTGCTTCGGATCAGAGTGTTAGGTCGATCAGAGCTTCATATATCAGAACTTCATATTTGATCAGAGCAACATGAGCTTCTACATTTTGATCAGCGCTTCTAGTCTTCATTGTGCCTGTAGACTTAAAGACAAAACAGAAAAACATTTCAAGTAATAGAGTTAGAATGTTTGAGAATTTCTGTCTAGTTAGCCGTTATTGATTTTAAATATCATTCTTGTTCTCCCCCTTTTTGTCAGCAATCAAAAAGTGCTGGTGATGTGCTAAAATGATTTAGATCAGAAAAACTAATAATATTAAAGATAGTTCAGAATCAGAGCAAAATAGCATTACAAACCATAGTCAAAACATAGTCAAAAGTACATCAGAAAATGAAGAAAATATAGAGAATGTCATGCATGAAAAAAAATTTCAAGGTTGTGGGGGCATGCGTGAGAACAGGCTTTCCAGCATTGCCTGAATCTTTTCAGAAGTTGCATTCTGCTTCTGAACCATGGTGACAACAGAATCAATCTTGCTGTCCTGGACATTCATTCTTGCTTCCATCTTCTGATTATTCTCATCCATCCGCTGCTGTAGACGCAAGTCATTCAGCCTTAATTCTTCCAGAGCCTGCCTGTCCAAGGCAGCTTGAGAACTTTCAGCAGGAGGAAGCTTCTCAGAACTTTCAGCTACATCTTCTGCTGGATTTTCTTCTTGAAGAGTCTTGTCTTCTTCTGCTGGTTCCACCTGTGCAGCTTGCTCTTTCTCAGACCACGATTCAGAGTCCAGAGGGAGCACAACTTCTTGAGGCAGCTGACTCTCAACTTCCTTCAGCAGCTTGCTAAAGTTCTGTTGAGCCTGCTCATAGTTGACGTCCTGCAGCTTGAGTGCTTCAGCACGAACCCATACTCTGAACTGTGACCAGAGCTGATCAGAAGCAGCTGGGTCGATCATCCCGGGACAGACTTGCTTCAACGAAGCAATCCACTGCAGCATACCTGTTTCAAAGTCCAAAATACCAGAGCCAACATCTAGTTGCTTTGGTTTGGGAATGGCCAATTTGTGTCTTAAATCAGCAAGACGTTCAAGACTTGTTAAGTCAATGAATGTTCTGCTGGGGTTTTCAGATGATTGGTTTTCAGAGGTGTGCTGAGGTGCTGTTTGTTTTGGTGGATGGTTATCAGAGTCAGATGATATGTCTATTGGAGTGGTTGGAGTTTTTGGAGGTGTTGATTCCTCTGATGATGGTAACTGGGGTGTGATAATGGTGGTTCCACATGGCAACTGGATTGCCAGCGGTGAAGGTTGAGGTGAGTGGGGATCAGAATGATGAGGAGATGGGGTTTCATAGCGATGAAACTCTGTTTGAGGTGAGGGAGGATTATTTTCTGGTTGAGGAGGTGGAACTTCTGATTGTTCAGGGATCAGAGGTTCTTCTGTGATAGGTTGTTGTTGTTCTGGTTCTGGTTGTGGTTCTGGTTGTGGTTCTGGTTGAATTTCTGGTTCAGGTTGTGGAGAAGGAATATTTGGTGGTTCAGAGTGAGGTTGAACAGAAGTATGTTCACGCTCAATGTCAGCTAGCACGCTATCAAGTGCTGATGTTGTTGAAACAGTTGGTTGTTGTTTGGTAATTTTGAGAGGAATTTTAATTCTGGTTCTTCTGAGTTGTAAGGCCTCAGAAGGGTCTTCTGGTATGTTTTCATCAATAGTGGGAATTGGAATGGAAATTCTGTGAGAGGTTTGGGGTGGAGCAACAGATGTTGGAATAGTAGAGGAAATTGAAATAGGAGCAGCAGATGAATTACCTCGTTTCTTTGGAGTCTGGTGAGATGATCCTTCTGCTTTCCTCTTCTTTGACTTCTTCTGAGTCACTTCAGGTTGAATTTGACTCAGGTCTTTGATCTTCAGCTTAGAACCTGCAACTTCTGCCTTGGGAGAATCTGGATACTTGGCAACCATATCAGGGTGGGATTCCATCTCAGAAAATCTTGGAAAATCACTCAGAGGCACTCTTCTTCTGGAGATGTCAGCAGTTGAAGAAGCTCTGGGTTCCTTCCTGATATTGTCTATCAGCTTCATCTTTTTCAGATTCTTGGCATTCAGCGGTTTTCCAACAGTTGGTTCAAAATTGCCCAGTACTTTAGCTTCGCTCAGATAATCTATCAGCTTATTCTCTGTCAGAATATCTGATATGAGCCTCCCAAATGGTATCCAGTCTCTTTTCGTCCTTTCTTCTTCTCTAGTCTCTTTCACACTAGTCTTCAGATGATTGAACAGGAAGTGTGCCAAATTGATCTTCACCCTCTGATTAATAAAGTAGATCAGAAATTGCTGATCCACGTTTATATAGTCAGGAGAGCTTGTGGGCTTCCTGTGATTGAAACAGCCTAGAACAATCTTGGCCCACACTCTGCAGTGATCCTTCAGATCCTTGATTTTGCTGCTGGGAAAACCAAGAGTGAAAATACAGTTGGCTACCACACCAATATCAGGGCACCTATCAGCCATGTCCACACAACGGACTCCACCACCACTTTGACCAATTAACCTAGCAATGAGGTCTTCAGAAATTATTATCTTCTTCCCCATGACAGAAGAGATGACTAGATGCTTATCAATCTTGGCATGAATCCAAAATTCTTTGACAAGCTCTGGGAAGGTTGGTCCAACCAATCTATCAAAGTACCTCTCCCACTTCTGAGCTTTGACTTCAGCAGTTAGGTCAAATCCATTATCCTTCAAACTTTCGAAATCGATGATTAATTCAGAGAGAACCTCAAGATTCTTAACCGGTGTGAGAAGAGTTCTGGTAGGCGCTTGATATTGCTCAGAGGTTTCCTTCTTCTGATTTCCTGCAGAAATGCTGGAGGATGCCATTGTTCTCACACAAAAAGCTTGAGAGTGATTTGAGAAAAGCTAGGGTTTTGAAGGAGATATGCAGAAAAAAAATTCTTAGGAGATTATGAATAAGCGTAAAGAATAAACATGAAGAGTAATGTGCTTAAATAGGATTTTCAAAAATTATTTTGAAAAATAAAACGTTTTTAAGAGAGAAAAAAAATAATGATTGCCATTAATAGGCGTGATTACTTTTGCATTTAATGCTTGCTGATTTTGGGGGATTTGAGAAAGATACTTAAAAACGGTTACCAGACATGTGTCTCAATGCACCCAATCAGCGCTTTGCCTTCTCAGAAACGTGCACGCGTTCTGCTTCAGGGATTTGCTGATGATTGGATGACACTTGTTTGATGTAGTGATCAGCACGTCTGTATTTGAGATTAGACTCTCAGATCTTTAGACTTGCCTCTGATACAATCTGCATGTTCTTACTTTCTGAAAGAAGATTGATCAGAAGTTCACAGTAATATAAATACATTCTGAAAGATAAAAATATGGAATTAAAGCATTTTCATTCTGGGCATACTTTCATGCTGAGATGTTTCAGAATGAAATTAAACCTATCTTCTGAAAGGGGTTTTGTAAAGATATCAGCCCATTGATGGTCTGTATCTATAAATTTCAAGTTTAAAATTCCTTTCTGAATATAGTCCCTAATGAAATGATGTTTTATTTCTATATGCTTAGCTCTAGAATGTAAAATAGGATTCTTACTTAAGCAAATAGCAGAAGTATTATCACAAAGAATAGGAATGTTACTCTCAAAAATCTGGAAGTCTTCAAGCTGACTTTTCATCCAGAGCATCTGTGTGCTACATCCAGCTGCTGCTATGTACTCAGCTTCTGCTGTTGACAGAGCAATAGTTGATTGCCTTTTGCTGGACCACGAGATCAGATTTTCTCCCAGAAACTGGCAGCTTCCAGAAGTACTTTTGCGTTCCACTCTGTCTCCAGCAAAATCAGCGTCGCAGTAGCCTACTAAACTGTAATCACTAGATTTTCTATAAAACAAACCCAGATTAGTAGTACCTTTCAGATACTTGAAAATTCGCTTAACAGCTGTTAAGTGAGATTCTCTAGGATCTGATTGGAATCTAGCACAAATACATACGCTGAATAGAATATCAGGTCTTGAAGCAGTCAGATAAAGGAGAGAACCAATCATACCTCTGTAGACCTTCTGTTCTACGCTTTTGCTTACCTCTTCTCTTTCCAGAATGCACGTGGGATGCATTGGAATCTTTGATGGCTTACATTCTGAGAGGTCAAATTTCTTCAGAAGATCTCTGATGTATTTGCTCTGATGAATGTAAGTTCCCTCTGGAGTTTGATTGATCTGAATTCCTAAAAAGAACTTCAGTTCCCCCATGAGGCTCATCTCAAATTCTGCCTGCATACACTTAGCAAATTTTCTTCCAAGAGAAGGATTAGTAGAACCAAAGATTATATCATCAACATAAATTTGACAGACTAAAATGTCACTCTTAACTGTTTTACAGAATAGAGTGGTGTCCACTTTCCCTCTGGTGAACTCATTTTCAAGCAGAAAGTTACTTAGCCTTTCATACCAAGCTCTGGGAGCTTGTTTCAGACCATACAGTGACTTTTTCAGTTTGAAAACATGTTCTGGATGTTTTGTATTTTCAAAACCTGGGGGTTGGTGAACATACACTTCTTCTTCTATATAACCATTTAAGAATGCACTTTTTACATCCATCTGATACAGAGTGATGCCTCTATTAACAACAAATGAGATTAAGAGTCTGATAGATTCTAACCTGGCGACTGGGGCAAAGGTTTCTGTATAGTCTATCCCCTCTTGCTGACTATAACCTTGTGCAACCAGTCGTGCCTTGTTTCTGACGACTTCACCTTGTTCATTGAGCTTGTTTCTGAACACCCATCTTGTTCCAATGACGTTGAATCCTTTTGGTCTTGGAACGAGATCCCAAACGTCGTTTCTGGTGAATTGATTCAGCTCTTCTTGCATTGCCAGAATCCAATCATTGTCCAGAAGTGCTTCATCAATAGAAGAAGGTTCAATCAGAGACACAAGTCCCATCAGAGTTTCTTCAGAGTTTCTGAAGCTTGCTCTTGTTCTGATTGGATCTTCCTTTCTTCCTAGGATAGTCTCTTCTGGGTGATCCAAACTGCTTCTGGGTAGTCTCTTCTGAGGTTGATCAGCAGCAGTTGTAGGATTTCTAGCATTGCTTCTTTCAGACGTTGAAGGAATGTCTGTGTTGAGAGCTTCTGATGACTTGTCTTCAGAACCTGCAAATTCAATTTCTATACCTGCAAGATTTTCATTCTGCTTTGACTTTTCAGAGTCAAGCTTGTCATCAAAACGAACACTGATTGATTCTTCCACAATCTGTGTTTCTGTATTGTATACTCTGTACCCTCTTGAGCGTTCAGAGTATCCTAACATAATACACTTCTGTGCCTTAGAATCAAACTTGTTCAAATAATTCTTAGTATTTAACATATAGCAAGTACATCCAAATGGATGAAAATACGAAATGTTGGGCTTTCTGTTCTTCCACAATTCATATGGAGTCTTTTCCAGAATAGGTCTTATTGAGATTCTATTCTGAATGTAGCACGCTGTGTTTATTGCCTCTGCCCAGAAAGTCTTAGCAACGTTTGTCTCGTTGATCATGGTTCTGGCCATTTCTTGCAATGTTCTGTTCTTTCGTTCTACAACTCCATTTTGTTGGGGAGTTCTAGGACAAGAGAAATCATGCAGAATGCCTTTGTCATTAAAGAATGACTCAAAATCTTTATTTTCAAATTCTCCACCATGATCACTTCTGACTTTAACGATTCTAAGATCTTTTTCATTCTGAACTTGGTTACAGAAGGTAACAAACACAGAGTGTGACTCGTCCTTGTGTCTTAAGAACTTTACCCATGTCCATCTGCTATAGTCATCTACGATTACTAACCCATACTTCTTGCCACTGACAGAAGCAGTTTTAACTGGTCCAAATAAGTCAATGTGCAGAAGTTCTAATGGCTTAGAGGTAGAAACAACATTTTTGGATTTAAAAGAGGGTTTTGCAAATTTGCCTTTCTGACATGCTTCACACAGAGCATCTGAATTGAACTTCAAATTTGGAAGTCCTCTGACCAGATTGAGTTTGTTAATCTGAGATATTCTTCTCATACTAACATGTCCCAATCTTCTGTGCCAGATCCATTGCTCGTTGTTAACAGACAGAAGACATTTTACGTTCTGACTCTTAAGTTCAGAAAGTTTGATTTTGTAAATGTTGTTTTTCCTCTTACCATTAAATAGGATAGTCCCATCTTTCTGACTAACAGCTTTACATGATTTTTGATTAAAGATTATATCATAACCGTTATCACTTAATTGACTTATGGATAACAGGTTATACATCAATCCATCAACAAGCAGAACATTATTAATAGAGGGAAGATTTCCGTTACCTACAGTTCCAGAGCCAATTATCTTTCCCCTCTGATTGCCTCCAAAGCCAACGTGGCCTCCAGGCTTAAGTTCCAGGCTTTGGAACATATGCCTTCTTCCCGTCATGTGACGTGAGCAGCCAGAGTCCAGGTACCATGACTGGTGTTTCTGACTTGCTGCTAAAGATATCTGCAACATGTATTATTTTATCCTTAGGTACCCAGATCTTCTTGGGTCCTGATTTGTTAGTTTTACCAAAACTCTGGTTGAATTTTGGTTTCACAAAGTGATTACTACTAGTATATTTGATGTCATGTGTGTGACCATACACAAAGTGTGAATTTAGAGGAGTGTGTTTAATAACTAAATCCATGACATTTTTAGGTGTAGGAACCTTACCTAGGTATCCTATTCCTTTCCTGCCGTTTCCGCTAACTCCATAGATCATTGAAGCCATTCTGCTTCTATCTATGCTTTTAGCAAGGAACTTCTGGAAACTATGATCATACTCCTTGATGATCTCATCAGCGTTGCTGGGAGTTTCAGAAATTGGTACCTTCTGAGAGTTTTGTAAAGAGTTTTCTAATTTTAAAATTTTATCTCTCAGCTCAGAGTTTTCCAATTTGAGACTCTCAGACTTATTAGAGTCAGATTCAAGAGTCCTTTTCAGGTCTCTGAATTTAGCTCTAATCTGCTGATAACGTTCCAGAATTTCATTTAGGCTTTCAGCAAGTTCAGCCTTTGTAAAATTAACAGCGAAGTTAGGGAATACCTCTTCTGTGTCTGATTCTGAGTCTGAGTCAGAAGCTTCACTGTCATCTGGAATGTTAGCCATAAGCGCTATGTTCGCCCTTTCATCATCTGATTCTGAGTCAGCTTCAGACGAGTCAGAGTCATCCCATGTGGCCATGAGACTTTTCTTCTTCTCTCTTCCAAACTTCCTTTTTGGCTTTTCCCTCTGAAGCTTTGGGCAGTCACTCTTGTAGTGACCTTGCTCATTGCACTCGTAGCAGATGATGTCTTTTGTATTTGGCTTCTTGCTACCTGAGGAGCCTTCAGATCTTCTGTATCCAGAGGAAGAATCTGTTCTTCTGTATCTGGAAGAAGACTCGTTCTGATCAGATCTTCTGGGATTCCTGAATTTCTTTTGTCTTTGCTTCCACAGTTGATTTACTCTTCTGGAGAGAAGAGAAAGCTCGTCTTCTTCTGATGAGGATCCATCAGATGTTTCTTCAACTGCCTGCAAAACTTTAGATTCAGATTTTCTGTTAGATTTTAAAGCTATAGGCTTACCTTGCTTCTGAGGCTCGTCAGCTTCCAGCTCTATCTCATGACTTCTGAGGGAGCTTATAAGTTCCTCCAGAGTGATTTTGTTGAGATCTTTCGCCAGCTTCAGAGCAGTAACCATAGGCCTCCACTGCTTGGGTAAACTTCTGATTATCTTCTTGACATGGTCAGCAGTAGAGTACCCCTTGTCCAGAACTTTGAGACCAGCTACCAGAATCTGGAATCTGGAGAACATAGTTTCAATGGATTCAGATTCTTCCATTTTAAACGCCTCATACTTCTGAATGAGCGCCAGAGCCTTTGTTTCCTTGACTTGGACGTTGCCCTCATGCGTCATTCTGAGAGAATCAAAGATGTTCTTAGCTGTGTCTCTGTTGGAGATCTTCTCATACTCAGTATAGGAGATAACACTGAGAAGGATGGTTCTGGCCTTATGGTGATTCTTGAAATCACGCTTTTGTTGATCAGTCATTGATTTTCTATCAATCTTCTGACCAGTTGCATTAACAGGGTGCGTGTATCCATCTGTCACCATATCCCACAGATCAGCATCATGTGCTAGAAAGAAGCTTTCAATTCTGTCTTTCCAGTAGTCAAAGTTTTCTCCATCAAAGACTGGAGGTTTGCCGCTGAATCTGTCTCTATCCTCATTGGTGTCATTGCTGAAATGAGAGTTGTTTCCTGCCATAGTGTTTTTCTGACGCTGGATCTTTTACTGACACGGTTAAGTGTTTTAGCTCAGAACCAGGCGCTCTGATGCCAATTGAAGGGGTGAAAAACACAAGAAGGGGGGGTTGAATTGTAAAACTGGAAACTTTAAAGCAAATGACAAGGTATTTTTATCCTGGTTCGTTTGATCTCAAACTACTCCAGTCCACCCGTTCAAGGTGATTTCGCCTCTCTCCAACGAGGTCTTAATTCACTATATTCAACTGAATACAAATCTGCTTTAGCAACTGCTAAAACCTTCTTGATTCAAACCACAATCCGGTTTATCAAGGCAACACTTTCTTACAAATGAATGAACAAGTGTGTATGAATGTTTTCTACAAAAACTATATCACAACTGTGATGTTTACACAAAATGAAGCTTAGAATACTAAGATGCTAAACGCTAATAGAGTATCAGAGTTTGGTGGTTTAGCAAAACTTGTAGAGTGAAGATTACTGTTCAGCTTTGTGCGTGTAGAGAGTTTGGAAGCATTAGCCGTGATAATCTTCAAAGCTTGGTTTATATAGCACTTTGAGAAGATGAACGTTGAAGCAAATATTCTTGATTCAATGCTATTAACAAGCTTTCCTTTTTGAGCAGATCTTGTCTTAGAATGATGCCGTTGGTATTGATTAGCTTTCAATGCACAGTACCGTTGCTTCTTCAATGCACGATCTGGCTTGGCTCATTCTGATTCTGCTTCGCTGCTGATGAACTAATTTGTTTCTGTATCAGAGTGTTTTATGCGCAGTTCTGTTCATCAAGCTTCAGCATGTGCAAGCGTTGATCATCTGATCTTGACGTTCTGATTCAGCAACTTCTGATGCTGATGTGCAAACTCATATTCTGATGCTGAAAGCGTTATCTTGCTTATTTTAATCAGCATATCTGCAAGTCAGAGCATAGTAATTTTAGGCAGCATATAATTCAATCATAAAATATTTAACTACTATATCTTTTCACTTTGTTATCATCAAAACTTAAATATAGGGTACTAGATTCAAACATTGTTCTAACATCCAATCTTCTTTTACCTCAAGTCGCGAAAGGCAAGCTTGCCAATCTAACTCTTCAGGTCCAAGAAGATTGAACAGGGGCAACTGTTGTACCCCAAAATTTGCCCTCGCATTTTTTCTCAAGAAGTCTCAGCTTCAGGCATTTCCTGATTTTTTTTATAACTGGCTCAAGAATCGGTCAAACAGACTTTTTCGTCAGTCAGGACACAATTAGGGTTTTACTAATTTTCAGGGCTCCGGAATGTCTCACACAGTTGGCTTAGGGTTTTGGTTGACTTTGAGTCAATTTTGATCAGGTGGACGTTCTTTGGCATTTAATCAGGAATTAAGGTTTTATGGGCATATTCTCAGAAAGATTAAAATTCCACAGCACTGTGCAAGTTATTCCAAGATTCGGGTTGAATTCGCATTGTTTTGATTTAATCAGTAAAAGAGGCAGTTGGTTTGAATTCGTGTTGTTTTGTTTGAGCCAGTCAAAAGAAATACGCAGTTTGGATTTACAGTGTTTGTTGAAAATCGGTGAAAAGGGAATGCGCCTGATCAGTGTTTTGATTAACTGTTGCTTTTCTTTGGAGATACCAGGTTTAATTGATCAATGTGCTAAAGCATTGTTTATTTTAATTATTTATTATTCAAAATTAAATGATTGAAATTTATTTTTCAATTATTTTTATTCAAAGAGTTTTAAATAGTAAATAAACAATAAAGAGAAAACAGAATTAAATTGGATAATGGAAACTTTTATTTATTCTTAAATTAACTGTACAATTATTGTTTATAATTTAATTACAAACAATGGTTTTACAATGATTTAAATTTAAATAAAAAGAAAAAAACTATCCTATTTTTTTTTTCTAATTCTTCATTCTTAACTTTGTTCCTCTCCACCCAAATATTCATCTGCAAAAGAAAAGGAGAAAAGTCAAATAGCAGTTAAATTGAAAAGACAGATAAAAGACAAGTCATCATTAAGGGCCACTGATTGGGATCAGTTAACCCTCTCTGCAAATCACGGGACTTCTCCCGGTTCACAAAGAGGGATGAATTTTTATGCAAAGTTGAAAAAATGCAAAGTGTCAAAAATACATAAGTTCAAAACGTCAAACTGCACAAACTCAATCTCAAACTCCAAGTTCAAACCAAACTGAAAAAATCCAGATTACAACTCTCTATCAAAATCCAAAAAGTACAGTTTACTGTCAAAATGCCAAAAAGTCCACCCAAGCTGTCAAAGAAAAGAGGATTGGGCAAAGATATCAAAAGGAGAAAAGTACAAAAGCTGTCAAAAGAAAAGATAAAATATGCAGAGGAAATTTGTTAAACAAGCAAGACACTTTCTTTTCATCATTTCCCAACAAATGGCCACTTTCAGAACTAGGTACAGCACAAAACTTGTTAAATATTTAACTGTACTAGAAGAGAGAGAGAGAAAAAGAAGAATGCAGGTTTTTAGGCTTTAGGCAGGAAGCATAGAAACATATGCAAAAAGACTGAACACAGTAGGATAAGAAGGGGGTTCAAGCAAACCAACAAAAAGCAAAAAAATATACAAAATTGCTACTGCATAAACAAATACAGAAAACCATAAAACACCTCCAAACTCAGAACCTGCTACCTCAAGCAATAACCATAACCTGCATTAGCTTTATTTCCAAAAAGCCTCATCATACCTGTTAAGGCCATCAACCAGAAGCCAACCATTCTTACCTGCAAGCATAACCAGTTAAACCTGAAGCCAAACCATTAACCTACTGTCAAACTCAATCCTGCTACAAACTGATATACAAAAACCTGCTATTGCATCTACCAAGTCCTGACCTGAAGCAAGTCAAAACCAATAACCCGCAATAAACCATACCAGCATACCAACCCCTGTCTAAACCTGAAACCTGCTGAAGCAAAACCTGTCCTGAACCAATATGCAAACCAGCCAAAGAGTCAAAACCAAACCTGCAATGGCCTAAACCCAACCTTGCCTAAACAAAAAATGAACCTCAAACAAAAGAAAACTGCCTAAGCATCCAACCTGATATCCAAAAGCATCAAGCCTAAACACTTACCATTCAATGCCAAAGCCTCATACTACCAAAAAGCCTCACAAAAACTGAAAACCTGTGAACATCACAAGCTCAAGCTCACCTCAGCATCATATGGCCTAAATCAATTTCCAAACCCCAATACCAAACCCTCAGATTTACATCATCATAGGGTGTTTCAGAAGCACATTCTAAGCAAGCGTACACAAGAAGGCAAAGAATATACACAGGCAGGCCTCAGAAGGTATCATCACTGGCCATTAGAGAATCAAGCATTCTAAGCTAACAACGAGGCAACAAATAGTCAAAAGCACACCAAACTCAAAGGCAACAGAAGTGAGTATCAAAGAAGCCACAAGCATACAGAGTCATAGCAAAAGAAGAAGAAGAAGAAGAAGAAAGAATACGCAAACAAGAAGCCTTCAGCCATCAACATCATAAAGCTTAAAGAAAATACATGAGATACCAGTTAAAGCCACTCATCGCGCGTCACGTTCCATCCGCCCTTGGCCTCCTAGCTTTCCTCATCTCTCTCCTCCATCTCCAAAGGTAACCCTTTCCTTCTTTCTTTTTTTTTCAAAACCTCCAACAACCATTAACAAACGAGGGAATCAAAATCAAAAAGATGAATAAATCAATGCATGTAAAACCAAAACAAATAAGGAAATGAATGTACCGTATATCCGTTGCCCCTAGCGTCCGGTTGGAGGGAGGAGGAAGATGGAGAACCGGTGGCCTTGGGCTGACAAATTCACGCTGAACACTCAGAAGCAAACGAGGAAGACGAAAACCTCCATGAACGCGCCGCTGTACACAAACCCTAGAATTCGTTCCCAAATGAAAACACAAATGAAACCCTAAAATGGCTTGAGCCTGAACGTGGGCCTTGCCCGTTCTGCATGCCCAAAGCCCATTAAAAGGCTTACTTTTTTTTTTTACAAAACATTTTATTAACACTAACCTTTTTTATATAAACAATATAGTCTTTTTTTTAATTTATTCTTTACAAAAATCACATTAATACTAATACATAAAAACACATTTTATTTAAAATATCTAATTTAAAATTTCTTTGCTATATACTCATTTCAATTAATTTAAAACATTTCTTTTTGAATACATATTAAAATATTAAACACATAAATAAATTTTATTGCACCATATAATAAATATTGAAATTAATTGTCATTTAATTTGTTTATAATGAATATTGAAAATACTTTTCATTTAAAAAAAACACATAATAAATAACAATACTTTTTTTACACGATTTAAATTCCCAACATTTAATGAGGATATTCTTTTGTATATATTAAACACAAACTACAAAGACACATTTTTATACAATATAATTAAATTGAAAACATTTTCTTTTCTTTAAAACATTCTTTTCATACATATCAAAATACGAGATTACAAGACCAATTAATTAAATAGACGTTTAATTGTTCTTTAGGTCAAAACAAATACCTAACAATACCTTCTTAAATTCATATTGTCGCACATGTAAATAATCACTTACACAATACATCTCATACTTACACAATACATACACATTGCCCCTATACACATTTGCTTATACATTGATATTCATTATTTACATTTGATCGCAAATTCGATTTGGTTGTAACTTATTGGATACTATAAGTCTCATCCCCATTTGTGAATATTGTACCCCCACTCCTGGATACTATTTTGTAATAGCGTAGACTTTACATTTCCGCAATTTACCGCTTTACAATTATACCATGGTTAGACCTAGGGTTTGCATGTACATAAAATCAAACGCTAGATAACCTGATACAAGACAAATACATGAAATCAATACA
The DNA here is from genome assembly GCA_948472305.1 of Vicia faba. NCBI lineage: Eukaryota > Viridiplantae > Streptophyta > Magnoliopsida > Fabales > Fabaceae > Vicia > Vicia faba. Next base: position 1,594,993,480 of record OX451737.1, on the reverse strand, counting down.
CAATCACACTTGCACCCTCTAAGGTAATCCCACATGTTGCCTTCCAAAATGGGCCATGCTTGCACGTCGAGTATCTTTGGCGAAACGAATTCAAAATGATCATAGTCCCTCGATAATACTTTAAAAATGTTGCCTAAACGGAATGATCATAGTCCCTTCAAAGCAAATTGCCAAAGACACTTGGCACCATTGCATTCATGGTCCATACGATGACCCGTGCCCGTCCCGAATAAACTTCCTAAATGCAAGATTGTCCATCAAATTCAATGATGGAACAAAATTGTTAAAAAAGGGGTTAAAACATAACAAAAACCTTTGAGTACAATAGGGTAGACAAAACTCTTAGTTACTTGAGATCAACTTGCAAAAACACTTGCCTTCTTTTCAAAAACCACAAATCCACGACACTTTCAAACAAACTCTCAAAAACATTTGAAACATCTTTTTCGAAAAGATCCACACTTTTGTAAAACACTCAAACATGAGTCAAATACATTGGTTGCCTAAGACAAGGCATCTCTTCAAAAACATTTTCAAACACACACACATACATACCATTTTCAAGCAATCAAAAATCAAGGCAAGTGATCTAAAAAACCAAGTAACTAAGAGCCCATGGATAACCATGGATGAAAAGGGTGCTAATACCTTCCCTTTTCATAATCTACCCCCCGAACCCACGAAATATCTCAAAAGGTTTTTGCTGTGCTTTTTAACCTTTCCTTAGGATAAAATAAAAAGTCGGTGGCGACTCTTGCTCAACCGAACAAGTGCGAATACAAACGCAAAACACTAGTCAGTTCTCCCATCGTATCACACCTTGTTACACAATTTTCCTTTCCAGGTTTATTAGCTTGCAAATCTCTCCATAATCTGAAGATTACACATTCTTTATGACTATTATCCAACTGGTTCAAGCTTTAACCAAAACATTTTGCTATTTTGAGAAGAAAGGCAAGACTTACATTTTGATAAAGCTTGATTTATGCATTTATCAACTCTCCTTAAGCCTCTCACTTGTTCCCTCTAGATACGCTCAACCTAAAAGCTCATAGAAGCATGCTTAAATGTGTAACAACTCCATGAAGCATGGTACTATGCATTGGAACTTTTATTTATCATAAAATCACAAGTTACATTCAACCAAGCCATAACTTGTTATCTTGCAAATCTGGTTACTTCCACTTCTCAAACCTTTTTCCTATAAATAGTGTGTTCATTAGCAAGCCAAGACACCAATTTACAAGCCCTCAAACCCTCCCAATCTCTCTCAAATCCGAATTTGCCACAAAACCTCCATTATTGAGCTTTAAAGTCCAAAACTCTGAAACTCATAACTCCGGTAAAATATTTGCAAACCAACCATTAAATCATCATCAATACACCATATAGAAGGGATCCAAACACTTGTTTCACTTCGGTAATCAATCCATCATCATCTTCCATTTTCAAAATCTAACCTTGTAACTTGACTTCGGTAGAACGTTTCAGCCATCCTCAAAGCAAATAGGGTTGGAATACACTCAGGGAGGTTCCAGCAAGCTAAAGAAATCATTATCTTGCGTCTAGAAGTTCTTGAAGAAGCGTTGGATTTTCTCCAACTTGGTACATTTTTCAAACTTTGAATTCTTTATTTAAGCATCATTTGCATATACATTCTAAAGGAAAAATGTAGATATCATGTCTATGAAGCTAACCATGTCCTTAAATCTCATTTTAATTGACTGTTTGATGAGAATTTTGGAAATGAGTATTCTGAAATGTTAGGGTTTCAGTTTGGTACCTCACAAAATTCGCCCTAACCGTTGATTTAAAGTGTTTACAATTTGTTGTGTTTGTTAGCGCACGATAGGAAGAAGAAGGGTGACCTAGCCATTTTCAAATTTTGACATCCATGTTCATATTATATTTATTGGGTGTTGTTTCATAAACTGATGAAACAGCCACCCTAGTGGTATACATAGCGCACCTATAACCTTTGGGACCTAGGTTTGAGCCTAAGTGGTACCCTTTTCCACATTTTCCTCATTTTTTAACTCCTTTTTCCACTTAATTTTCATCATATTCAATCATTTATTTTTGCAACCAAATTTAATTCTTTTAAGCTGATTTCTTGCACACTACTAGTTCACTACCTCTATTTTATGAATACTAAAAAAAATTACAAATATATTTTTTATTTCATTATTTTTTAATAAAATCAAAGTCATGACTTTTTAGGGTTTTTAAAGAGATTTTTGATGATCTTTTGATCAAATTTTCAACCTTGCTCTCAAAGTTTGATTTTTACCATGATAGGTCTTGATTCTCATGAGATATCTTGACACTTGAGTAAATATTTCATGATAGCTTGATCCTTATTAGGACTTTTCTCAACCAAATTCACATTAAAACATGAAACATGTAAAAAAATCAAAAGTTATGCTCCATGACTCTCAAATGTGATTGTGATGAATACACTTGTTTCAAACATCCAAACTCATCTATGTTTTCACAAGCTTGCTTGATTTTTTGTACATATTTTCTTCCTAAACTATTTTAAAGCATAAAACACAAAATAACAAAAACATGCTTTTAACTTCAATTCATTTGTCACAACTTTTACCGAATAAACTCATGGATTCTCATCTACTTGTATTTTTTTTTATATTTTCATCTTTCCTTTTTATTTTCCTAGATAAATTATATAGGATGTTTCTGCGAATGTAAATAGCTTAGGTTTATTTTTCTCGCGTTTATCTTATTATGTATCTACTTCAGGGATGTAATAGATAAAATAGGGTTTACTTTACTTTTATCCCCATTTATAAATTTGTACCCCCATTCCCAAAGCGTTGTAATAGCGTAGGACATTTAATTTCTGCAATTTACTGCTTTCCTTATTTTTGTTAGTTTTGATAGGATTGTATGGAAAGATCTAAAAACAAACGTTAGATAACCTAATCTCAAGACTAATAACTGAAACATAATGCACTTCGCATACGCGCACCTCTAGGGTGATCCTAACTTGTTGCCTCAGATTTAAACAGTCATGTCCATCGAATGTGGGATGCATTAGCAAAGACCCTCGGTTAAAATATCGTAGTCCCTCGATGACCCCTCGATGCTGCCTTTGGTAAACGATCTTAGTCCCTTATGATAATTGAAAAAGCGTCCTGCAAGTTGCCTTTTATGACTGTATGAAGACCTGCGCCTGTCCCGCACATCCAAAGATAGAGCTTCCCACTAACTAATGGTAGGGTAGCACTACCTAAAGGAGGAGGTAAAGAACAAATAGTTTTTTGAGTAGGTAGAACGCTCGTGGTCGCTTGCTCATAAACTTTTCAAAACAAAACACCTTTTCACAAAACAACACTTTCTTTCACAAATATTTTCAAAACAAGAATTTTGTATACATTCTCAATGATACGAGAATCATTACAAAATTGACGCACTTAGGCATTTTTCAAAATTTTTGCAAAACATACACAAACACAAAGCATTTATAAAACAGTGAGCTAGCGATTAAGAGCCTGTAGATAACTACGGATGAAAAGGGTGCTAACACCTCCCCTCTTCATAACCTACCCCTCTTACTCAGAAAATTCTCAAAAGGTCTTTCCTGTTATTTTCACCCTTTCCTTTATTAGATAAAAGAAGTTCGGTGGCGACTCTTGCTATCCACAACATTTGCGATAAAACGCAAACCCAAAAGTCAGTTCTTCCACCGTATTACAGAACTGGCGACTCTGCTGGAGAAAAGAAATTAAAAGTGGGGTTACCTTTAGATATAGTTCACCTTTATTACTTTACTTGTTTACCTTAAATGCTTTATATATAAGAGTATGCTTGGGGTTTATTTCTTTTATAGATCCTATACCCGGATCTTGGGTTATTTTAGGTAAGTAGTAATAGATCGTGAAACCTTGGCTACGTTAGTGAGATACATTGGTTGGTGTCGGTGTCCCTTGAGTTAGTCAGGGTGAATGTTGGGCTACCGCATGATGTCATAAGCACTAGCTGACCTTATAACCTTAGTTGACACAACTTGGCCATTAGAAAGTAGTGAGATGGCCGGATTTGGTGAAGACTGAAGTTATTTAATACTCGATTCTACAATCATTGAGATTGGATTCTCGGCATATTTCAGCCACAATTAAGATGCTTGAGCTGAAACAATGCCTGGGAGAAAGATCAGTGATTTGAGATTTCTAGAACCTGGTTACTTCTTTTAGGATAGGTTGAGCCAACTAAACTCTAGAGGGTACTTACCTATAAACTCCATACAAGCCTGAACCTAAGGATTTGTTTGTCTTGTTTGTGTTTGATTAAAAATTGTTCATGACATCATGACATCATTACACATATCATTTTCACTAACCATTTCAAGGACTTAGGGATTTATCTTCATTTCTTTGTTGTAGGTTATGGACTCTACTCGTAGAAATACTATTCGGATCAGTTTTGTGAGGATACCTCATCAACTTAAGGAGTTAGTCTCAAAAGTTCTTGAAAGCTCTCAATTCACCAAAAGGCATGGTCATCTACTCGGTTTGGTCACCTCGGGTTTTGAAGAAGACATGATGAGTGTTTTATTCCAGTTCTTTGATCCTGCATATCACTGTTTCACCTTTCCGGATTATCAGCTGGTACCCACAATAGAAGAGTTCTCTAAGCTACTGGGAGTACTTGTTCTTGATCATACACCTTTCAATAGTTTAGAAAAAGATCCACAAACTGAGAAATTACAGAAGTCTTACATCTGAAGCGGTCTGACATTATATTTAATTGGGAAACAACAAGTGGAGTAAAGGGTTTTCTTGCTAAATTTCTGTTAGAGAAGGCTCGGTTGTTTCTGGATGCTATGAATTTTCAGGCTTTCGAGGAAATCTTCGCTTTGTTGATCTATGGTTTGGTGCTATTCCCTAATCCATACCAACTCATAGATGTGAATGCTATCAAAATTTTCCTCACTCGTAACCCCGTGCCTACTTTGCTAGGAGATATTTCCCATTCTCTTCACACTCGTACTATGAGGAAGCGAGGGACCCTTATGTGTTGCATACCTTTGCTATCCATGTGGATTATTTCGCACCTTCCCTGATCATTATTGAAGAATGAACAAGGTTTGAGGTGGTCTCAAAGGATGATGTTCATTTCTCATTCAGATATCTATTAGTGTTCCCGATCTCTGGAAGATGTTACTATCATTGACCATTACAGGGAGTTCTCTAATGTTCCACTCCTTGGCATTAGGGGAAGTATTACCTACTACCCTTCTCTAGCTTTATGCCAATTTTGTTATGCTCGTAGAGATGGTCCTCATTAGATGCTTATCCAAGTTATTGTATTCGATTATGAGAACGATTTTCAAAGTTATCGTCAAAGGTTTATCCGTGCTTGGGGTATGGTAAACAAGATTGATAGCAAGACTTTAGGACAAAAGAATTCCATCCCTTTGGAGCCCTACCTCAAATGGGTACGAGCTCGCGCTCAAAACCTCACGATGCCATATCCAGCTGTTCTACCAGTGATCATAGAGCCTGTTGTCGAAGGAGACGTTTCTCACACCATCCTCCATCCAGACATGCCCAATAACCTCGAAGAATTGCAGAAGTCCTGGGTTCAACTCAAAGAAGAATGGGACACCTTTGAAACTCAATTCTATGCAAGTGAAAAGAAAATGTTGGAGCTCACAAAGCAACTTCACAAGGAGCAAAGCCTTAATGCATACATCGACACGAAGAGGAAGCATCCTTGGGAGACTTAAGTCTTAGGTTTTAGAAGTTCATATTGTTGTCTCCTTGAGACCCTTTTGTTTCATTGTAAGCCTAAGAGGCAATTGTGATCTTGAACTTACTAATAAAAATCTTTGTTTTTGTTTCCTCTTGGTTAGCAAATTTAAAATATCCTAAGGTCCTTGAAAACATTGCATCCACATATCATGCATCATTTCATAAACAAGTTTTCTAATACGGGTCTTCTCATCTACTTACTGTTTATTTTAGTATAAGATGGCCCTCGAACAAACTGTCAAGGATCTGCAGGCTCAGCATGCATAATTTTAAGAGACTCTTCTGAATCTGGCCAAAGTGGCGCTCCTCACCAAGAAAAAGAAGACTAAGAAGCCGACTATTATCCTCAATATGTGAAGAAGATTCAAAGGTCATGCTCAACCAAATCGAGTAGAGGATGTTTCCTCTGAGGAAGACGACGACCAAGAGGAGGATGGCAGAAGTGTCAGGGGTGAAGGTAGAAATAACAAGGGTTCTGAGAATATTCTTGAAGATGAAGACTATTCCAATGAACAGTACCCTCCTGCAGATGACAAGTACAAACAGTTAGAAGACCGTCTCAAAGCTATGGAAACCTAGAAAGTGCATGTATTAGATTTTGGAGAGCTAGGTCTGATCCTAGGGGTGGTCATCCCTCCCAAATTCAAGGTCCCAGACTTTGCTAAATATGACGTGGTCTCTTGTCCCAAAGTTCATCTGAGGTCGTATGTTCAAAAAATCCAACCTCATACTGTTGACAGGAAATTATGAGTCCATTTCTTTCAAGAAATTTTGTCCAGTACTCAACTTGAATGGTTCTATCAGCTTGAAGGAACCAACATTCACACGTGGGAGGACTTATATGCTGCTTTTTACAAGCAGTATCAATATAATGTTGAACTTGCACCGACTCATGTACAATTTCAAAACATGTCCATGGACTCGAATGAAGGGTTCAAGGAGTATGCCCATAAGTGGAGAGACTTAGCTGGAAGGGTCCAACCTTCCATATCTGATCAGGAATTAGTTGATATGTTCATGGGTACTCTGACATGCCCATTCTTTAATCATCTGATTGGGTGTTCTTCATCTGGCTTTACTGAGCTAATTCTGACAGGAGAAAGAGTTGAAAGTGGTATTAAGAGTGGGAAGATTCCAATGGTTGCAACTTCTAATGTTGTGACGAATTCATTTGGTGGTAATAAAGAAACCAATTCTATCTATAGCCAGAAGGGCCCTATTAAAAATAACCGCCATCAGTCTGTGGGAGCGGTATTGATCTCTAATCTAGCTCCTGTTCAACAATCACAACAACGTAACGGTCGAAGGCCAGACGCTCCGTCAAGGAAGTTTACCAAGATCGACATGCCTTTATCTCAGGAATTACAACATTTGTTAAAGGCTGAACTCATTTCACTGCGGGATCCTCCTCAGAATCCAAACACATCCTCTCCAAAGTACAACCCAAATGTGAGGTATGCCTATCATTCGAACAATCCTGGGTAAGACACCAATAACTGTTGGGCCCTAAAAAGCAATATTCAAGATATGATCGATAATAAGGAAATTGAGTTTGATCCTCCAGAGACTTCGAACGTGATTACCGCACCTATGCCTAAGCATGACAAAGGCATAAGTGCTATTGGAGATGTTTTCTATGTTGGCTTTGTAAATGATGTGGTTACTGCTCTCTCAATAGTCAAGGAGAATTTGATAAGAGCCGTTTTATTTCCAGGTTGTGTTAAATAATGTTATTTTTCTGCAGTTTAACCCAATGGCTGCGGGTTATTGAAGGAAGGCGTTGAGCGCCTGATGGATGAACATGTAATTTTGATTGAAAAAGTTCCGTATGCTGAGAATTTGTGTCGAGATTTGTCTGTCATATCTGGTACTCCTTTCAGGATCACTTCCAAGGGTTCTGTAAGGATTACTACCAATTGTGATACGGTGGCATAACTGACTGTTATACTGGTTTGCGTTTTTTGTTCTCAAATGTTGCGGTAAGCAAGAGTCGCCACCGACTTTTATTTCATCCAACAAAGGAAAAGGAAAAAGAACAGAAAAAACCTTTTTCAAGATGTTTCTGAGTATGGGGGTAGATTATAGAAAGGGAAGTTGTTAGCACCCTTTCTATCCGTGGTTTTCCATGGGCTCTTAGGTACTTGCTCATTTTAAAATTGCTTGTGTGTTTTGAAAAGTTTTTGTTTGACTTCGTGGTAACCCTTGTATCTGTCCTCAAGAGTGTGACGAAGTTGTTTTTGAAAACTATTTTTGAAAGTGTTTGTGTGAAATTTATTTGTTTGAGCAAGTACCTAGGAACTATCCAACTACTCAAAAAAAATTTGTTCGTTTTCCTTTAGGCAGCGCTATCCTACTATTAAGGAGTAGGTAGCTCCATCGTTGGAGTTTAAGGGACATTTGAAAGGGACTAAATGGTCACTGAAGGCAACAAGTAAGGATACCTTAGCATTCTGAAGGGACTATCTTCATAAAATAAATTCTCGTACGCAACTCGAGGGACAAGGAGGGACTATGATCTTTATGACGACTTCGAATTACGGGTCATTGCTAAGATATCTTTACGTTCGAGGGACACGACCATTATTTCCGAGGCAACCAAGTGAGGCAAGACCCTAGGAGTGAGCATGTGCAAGTGTTTGATTTCAGTTTCATTTATCTTGCGCATTTAGGGTTTTCTACTATTTTAAATTGATTTATCTTGCCATTCAATCCTATTATCCATACATCTAGGCAGTTTATAATTGTGGAAAGAAAAGTGCGAGAAATTAAAACCCTAGCTATTACAAGACTTTGGGGAGGGGGATTACATAAACAAAAACCGGGAAAAATAATAAATGCAAAATAGTAAACATAATTAACTATTACAAACTCGGAGCAGTTACAATAATTAATAAAATAAGGGAAAAAGAATGCGCGCGACAAAATTAAATACGGGGAATTAATGTCAAGTTTAGAAACAATTAATTGATGAATAAAGAAAATATTTGTGTGGATTTTTTTGAGAAAGGTAATTAATCTTGCAAATTAACCTAATTTCTATTTAATTTTAATTATGGGAAAAAAAAAGAATTTAAGTTAACCAAATTAAATTAATTAATTACTGCAATTAAATATTTTATGAAAAAAAATTAAACCTAATTTTTTAGTGATTTTCTGATTTTCTGATTTAATTAAAAAAACCCTTTTTTAAAACAATCAAAAATAAATAAAACAATAAAGAATATAAAAGAAAAATAATAATAAAAAAAAAAGAATAAGAGTGGGCCTGTTGTAGTTAAGCAAATTGGGGGGGGGGGGTGCAGCGCTGAAATTGGTGTTAGGCCCAAAGCTGGTGGCCCAGAGAATCGTGCCTGATTCAGTGAGACCATCTTCTGAGGGTCCATCATGAGCTTGCGTATGCTGGGCGTTGGATCTGGCTGGAGATGGATCCAAAAGATGGATGATGGGTTGCACTAGGTGGACCCTCAATAGAGTGATATGCTGGATCTGCAAGGAATATTCAAGAAAAATACAAAAGCAACACGCCTGGGATCGAACCCAGGACGTTTGCTTCAAACCCTCAGTCCTTAAGCATCTGCGTTGGCTGTTCATTTGTTAATATAATAACAAAATGACATTATATACAAAGTAACGTTAACATCATCAAAAACGCGTGCGTAATTCAAATCTCCCAATGGGATTTTTCCACCTAGCCTTCTTCTTCTTCAGCACTGTCGTTTTATGCTTAGACTTTTACCTACGGACAAAGTCTGTAAGTACAACTCTGCATCATTCAAAAATCCAGCACAAGCAATATAAATTATAATAGAGACCATGAATCAACTGGGCTTGAAGCCCTGAACAACACAGTATCCACGCCTAGCCCTAATTTTTCCTGTATAAGGAAACCCTAAAACGAGCTTGGAAACCCTAAGAATGGAAAACCATGATTCCTGCATTTAAAACTCAATCAAACGATTTAGAAAGCATCGTAACCTTATGATAAACAACAATACATGATTAAATTTCATCGAAAACACATGTATGCATGTAATCAAAAATCAAAAAGAGTTGGATAACAGAATTGCGGATTTTACGATTCTGAGTCTTTTGGTGCGTGCAAATGCTGCAGTTAGCTTCAGGAGATTTCCAGGAATGGATTGTTGGCCTTGAAACGCTTTGAATCGCCCTGTATAATGAAATATGATGCTCACTTTTTTGTCCAAAAATTGAGTTCTTGCTCTTGCAGTTTACACGTCCAACCCTTGTTCTTGTGCATTGGAATTGTTATGTATATGTAGTGGACTGAATTAGGTCAACAAAAAGCATTCATATCTTTGCAAATTATCAATATTTAATTTGATTTCCTCTTTGCATTATTTCTTTCTAAATCAAACCAAATCATTCCATTCTCATCCCAATCACCCTTTGCACGATTTGATTTTGTTTGATAGCATATTTGGATTGTAATTCCATTCAAAATCAGATCAAAAACAAATCTTCATTATTTTATATCATTTATTTGATTTAATTTGATTTTTTAAATGATTAAAATCAAAATAAATTAAATAAATAAAGCCAATAATATGTGGGAGAGTGTTTGGGTCATGGACCATGTTAGAAGTAAGATGCAAGCATAAAAAGTTAGGCCCATTTAACAAAAAATGCAATTTTAGGTATTGTTGACTTTTGACAATTTTCCAAAAATAGCCAACTTTGACAATGCATATCTCCTTCAATTTTGACCCTAAGAGGGTGTTCTTAGACTTTTCAGAAAGCTTAGGATGTCCCCTAAACAACCCTTTTGGTTTCGTCTCAATTGGATCCTCCATGTTCATGTAATAAGCTTTGACCCAAAAGGTGTTTTTGTTGACTTTTGAAAAGGACTTATAATGTATGAATTTATATCTTTTAATGAGTGCATTTTTTGAACTTGAGGGATGAATTTGAGTTGTAGGGAATTGAATTCTCTTCAAAATTAGCCTTGGATGAGAAATTTCTGATAAAGTATGAGAAAGTTATGCCTGCTCAAAGTTTGGTTGACTTTTCCTATAGAAACCCTAATTTAGCAACTTTTGAGTTTTGATGAATTTGGGGTATTCCTTGAGGAATCATGATCAAAACTTTATAAAATGATGGAAATTACTTCAAAATGTTTATGTTGAACAAAAATCTTGAAGTTTGACTGTAGGTGGGTCACAGTTGACTTTTGACCTAGCACAGTTGATTTTTTGGCATTTGAGCAGTTGACTTAGCAAACTTCTTGTGCAAGGCATGAGACTTGGCATGGATGATATTGAGAACATATTAGGGAAATGGAGACCAATTGGGACCCTTGGAACTAAACCATGTTGCTTGAAATTGAAACCTTAGTTTGAGGCTTATTATCTTAGGAGGAGCACTTGTGTGATCAATCCTTGGGCATCCTTGGGTAAGTTGAGGATTTCAATGAACATATGTTGAGTAAAATGAGAGAGAAAATTTTGGGGTACAACACCAATCCAAAAGCTGCTCCTTTAATCATTACAAAACTCGGGCCCATCCCATATTCCTCGGAGAAGGCTATTCCATTGAATTATGGGTCTGAAGTATATTACCTTGGCATTAAACAAGAGTTGTCTGATGAAGATGATGAAGAGGTTGATCCCAATATTGACAATATTGAGGGGAACAACAAAATTACTATAAGCGGGAGGATTTTCTCCCCAAAAATCTCTCCACATGTTCGAGTCACAGTTACCAAGAGAATTTCCGAGGCTCGGGGTAAAGAGCCAATGATAGAGCCTTCCCAGATATAGGCGCCAAAAGAAGCTATAACAAGGACACCTCTGGGAAAGAGTTGGAAGAGGTTTGGGAAATCATCCGCAAGAGCGACTATAAAATTGTTGAACAACTGGGGCAGACTCCGTCCAAAATCTCCATGATATCTTTACTACTGTGTTCTAAAGCCCATGCGCAGGCTTTAGTAAAATTCTTGAAGACTGCTCATGTCTCGTAAGAAATTTCGGCTGATCAATTTGGAAGTTATGTAGCAACTTTAAAAACTGATAATGGATTAGGCTTCTCTGATGCTGACCTGACTCTAGAGGGGAGAAATCATAATAGGGTCCTGTATGTCTCCATTGAATGCAGGGGCACTATGTTGGCTCATGTGTTAATTGATATTGGCTCTTCTTTGAATGTTCTGCCAAAGGGCACCCTCGATAGACTGGATTGCAAAGGGGTTGTGCTGAAACCCAATGACATTATAGTTTGAGCCTTTGACGGTTCCAAAAGAATAGACCATGGAGAAGTGGACCTCCTAATCAAAGTGGGTTCACAGATATTTGTGTCCACTTTCTATGTGATGGATATTCGGCCAGCTTATTCTTGTCTATTGGGACGACCCTGGATCCATGGGGCAGGTGCCGTCACCTTCATTTTGCACCAGAAATTAAAGTATCTTGTGAAAGGGAAGATTGTTAGTGTCTGCAGAGAAGAGGAGTACATGGTCAGCCATCTGAATTCATTCTGGCATGTAGAAATGGACGGTGAATTCATCGAGACTCCCTTCTAATCTTTTGAAGTAATTTCCCCTGCTTCTAGTAAAGACGTTTCTGCCATTCAAAAGGCTACCAGGGTTCCGCACAATATGGCTTCCTTGAAAGATGCCAAAGCTACCATAGAAGAAGGTGGTTGTACTATTTGAGGTCAGCTTCCTAATATCCCTTACAAATCTGACAAGTTTGGTTAGGGATTTACTGCAGAAGGTCAAAAGGTTGTACGTTACGCTCGTGCTGGAAGACCTCTATTCCATGTCAGCAACAATGGAGTCAACACAATAGAAGATGGCGATAGTGATTGTGATTTCAGTAACTGGATCTTTCCTACCATTGGCAACGGGCTTAGCAACTGGAAGGCGGAAGACATCATCTCTATCTCCTTCAGTCATGAGTAATAGATATTTCTGTTTTATTGCTTTAAGAAGTTTGGTTATGTAATTTCTTTTAAAACAATGACTTCAAACCTTGTGTCTTTCCCGGGGCACGGTGGTTCATTTGTTAAGGGTTGTCATTTCATAAGTCATATTTTCATTTAAGGAAAAACATTGGATGTTTTGCATTCAAACTTTTGCGCTCTCTGTCTTTCTTTACTTTACTGCACTTTCAAATAGTTATGCGTTCTTACGCACACCCACATACTACGTTGAAGATTCACATCCACTCTAGATCTCGTTGATAACAATTATTCTATTTCTGCTTATTACTTTGAAAATCCGATCTACCAAGCCGAGGACAAAGGTGAGGAAGATTGTGAAATACCTGGAGAACTTGCCATAGTCTTATTATAAGAAGAAAAGGCTATCCAACCACACAAAGAGCTGATCGAAGTTGTAAATTTGGGAACCTAGGTAGACTAGAAAGAGGTCAAGATATGCGCTAACTTCGAGGTAAGTGTTAAGAGAAGATTGATTCAGATGTTACATGACTATGTTGAGATCTTTGCTTGGTCGTACGAAGATATGCCAGGGCTCAATACTGTTATCGTGGTTCACCGCCTGCCAATGAAAGAGGGTTGTTCTCCGATTAAGCATAAGGTTCGTCGCATGCATCCTGAAATGCTTGAAAAGATAAAAGCCTAGGTTATGAAACAATTCAATGCAGGGTTCTTAGCAGTTTGTATATTACAGAGATCTGAACAGGGCGATCCCCAAAGATGACTTCCTGCTGCCACATATTGATGTTTTGGTCGACAACACCGCTCAACATAAGGTATTCTCTTCCATGGATGGTTTCTTGGGTTATAATCAAATCAAGATGGCTCCTGGAGACATGGAGAAAACTACCTTCGTCACACAGTTGGGCACTTTCTGTTACAAGGTCATGCCTTTTAGGTTGAAGAACGTCGAGGTAACTTATCAGCGGGCCATGGCAGCCTTATTTAAAGACACGATTCATCATGAGATAGAAGTCTACGTCGATGAAATGATACCAAGGTCACAAAGTGAAAAAGAACATCTTGATCATCTGCATAAGTTATATGAAAGGCTGAAGAAATACAAACTAAGGCTAAATCCAAACAAATGCATTTTTGGGGAGAGATCCAATAAACTCCTAGGTTTCGTAATCAGTGGTAAAGGTATTGAAGTTGATCCCATAAAAGTTAAATCTATTCAAGAAATGCCAGCTCCCCGTACTGAGAAAAAGGTAAGAGGTTTCTTAGGGTGACTGAATTACATTGCCCGACTCATTTCTCATTTGACTTCTGCCTATGAGCCAATCTCCAAGCTGCTGAAGAAAGATCAAGTAGTAAAGTGGAACGACGACTGTCAAATAGCCTTTAATCATATACCTACAAGAACCTCTAATTATGATGCCACCAGTTGAAGAAAGACCTTTAATCATATACCTAACAGTGCTAGAGAATTCAATGGGGTGTGTACTCGGGCAACATGACGAGTCTGGTCGAAAAGAGCATGAAATATACTACCTTAGCAAAAAGTTTACCAACTGTGAAACAAGATATTCGCTGCTCGAGAAAACTTGTTGTGCTTTGGCATGGGATGCTCGCCGACTAAGACAATATATGTTGACCCGTACTACTTTATTGATCTCTAAAATGGATCCCATCAAGTACATATTCAAGAAGTTGGCTCTCCCCGGAATAATAGCCCGATGGAAAATGGTCTTAACCGAATACGATATTCAATACACCACTCAAAAATAAATCAAAGGAAGTGTACTAGAAGATCATTTGGCATATCAAGCTGTAGATGACTATCAGTGTATGAATTTCGATTTCCTGGATGAGAATATTATGCTAGTTACGGATTGTGAAGAGCTTGGACCGTATGGAGGACCTGAGCTAGGATCCTGATGGACAATAGTTTTGATGGAGCTTCTAACGCACTTGGAAATGGTATCGGTGCTGTAATTATCTCTCCCCAGGGTTGCCATATGCCCTTCACCGCCAGACTTTGCTTTGACTACACCAATAATATGGCTGAATATGAAGCGTGCATCATGGTTATTAAATCTACTATTGACCTGAGAATAAAATTCCTGAGCGTATATGGGGATTCAGCCTCTGTAATCAGTCAGGTCAAGGGAGAATGGGATACAAAGCACCTGAATCTTATCCCTTACCAAGAACATGTGCTAACCTTGATTCTATACTTCAAAGAGATTACTTCTGAGCATATCCCAAGAGAAGAGAATCAGTTGGCGGACGCATTAGCTACCATGTCATCCATCTTTAAGGTCATATGCGACAATGAGGTTCCCAGAATTACCATTGAAAGATTCTACGATCCGACACATTGCTACGAAATTGATACTCATGAAGTAGAATAAAAACCTTGGTTTCATGAAGTGAAAAGGTACCTTGAAGCTCAAGAATACCCTGAAGGGGTATCGATCAATGACAAGAAATGCCTACGGAGGTTCTCGGCTAAGTTCTTCTTGAGCAATGGAATTTTATACAAGCATAATCATAATTCAACTCTGCTTCGTTGTATAGACAAGAAGGAAGCAGAGAAAATTATGGAGGATATGAATGAAGGCATCTTAAGTATTCACTCTAGCGGGCATTCTATGGCTAAAAAGATTATGAGAACTTGTCACCATTGGTCGACTATGGACACTGATTGTCACCATCACTCGAGAACTTGTCATAAGTGCCAGATTTATGCTATTAAAGTTCATGTGCCTCCAATACCTTTGAACATCATGACTTCTCCTTGGCTATTCGTAATATGGGTTATTGATATGATTGGAGAGATTAAACCTACTTCCTCTAACAAATATCGCTTCATTCTCGTCGCTGTTGACTACTTCACAAAATGGGTTGAAGCATCCTCGTTCGCCTCTGTTACCAAGAATTTAGTTGCCCGGTTCATAAAACATAATCGCATCTGCCGGTATGGCATCCCCGAGAGAATCATCACAGACAATGGTACCAACCTCAACAACACTATAATCACTGAACTCTGCATGCAATTCAAGATCAAGCACCACAACTCTTCTCAATATCGACCAAAGATGAATGGCACAGTGGAAGCCGACAACAAGAATATTAAGAAGATCATACAAAAGATAATTGTGACTTACAAAGACTAGCACAAGAAGTTACTATTTTCTATTCATGGCTATCGCACTTCAGCATGAACATCAACTGGGGAAGTTCATATTCCTTCTCTGAGAATTATGAAAGATGCGGACTTAGACGAAGACGAGTGGATTCAGACTAGGTTCAATCAGTTGAATTTGTTTGACGAGAAAAGGCTTGCGGCTGCCTATCACAATTAGATGTATCAGAAGCGTATGATCAAGGTATTTAACAAAAAGATCAAGCATCACGTATATAAGGGTGGTGATTTGGTAATAAAGTGCATCATTCTACCGCAAGGTGATCCCAGCGGCAAATGTACTCCCACCTATAAAGGGCCATTTGTTATCAAGAAAATATTTTCGGGCGGTGCTATGATACTAACAACCATGGACGGTGAAGATTTCCCACACCATATGAACGTGGAAATAGTTAAAAGATACTACGCATGAAAATGACCCACTAGGATGACTGGCCTAGGCAAAAATAAGGGCATCCCAACGAACCAAAAAGGTTTGGGAAAAAATAGGGATATATATAAAATATTGTACACTCGGCAAGTCGAAAACCTGAAAAGGAGGCTTAGCCAAGAAATGGTATCCCGGTGGACTGAAAATCTGAAAGGGCGGTCCAGGAAAAATTTAGGGATTAAAAGCGTACGACTATATACCTTTGGATCACTTACTGCAAGTTTTATTACCAAAGTCAAAAGTACAAATGGTACAGATCAGTTCAATCAACTTCTTTCGACAACAAGGGATGAGATGTTCGAAGACATAGGGGCAATAGCAGAGTTGGAACCCAACGAGATCATTTCCATATAGCTATATG
This sequence comes from Vicia faba, assembly GCA_948472305.1. Classification (NCBI taxonomy): domain Eukaryota; kingdom Viridiplantae; phylum Streptophyta; class Magnoliopsida; order Fabales; family Fabaceae; genus Vicia; species Vicia faba. The sequence goes on along the minus strand of OX451737.1, from coordinate 1,594,976,810 downwards.
TTTTGTTGTCACTTTGTACTCTTTTCATTTCATGACAATATCCTGTTACTATGTTTTATGTCTCTTTGTACAAAATCGCTTGTTTATAGGTAAACTGTCAATACAAATACACCCTAAAATTCAAACTTTTTGTTTTTTAATTTTTGTTTTGTTTGCAAAAACGTCCAATGACTAAAATTAAATGAACATATGCATATGAACATGATTAATTGTTAACAAATATATGCTTAAGAACAGGAATAAGCATTAGGATGACATTCAAGCTATCTACAAATCCCCACAGAGCAATATCCACAGGATTATCCCCAAAGATTTATCTTCACAAGTTCATCTTCAATGAAGATACATCCCGTGCAATTTCCCGAGCAGATCGCTCTAGCGGATAAAAGGAGTATGATCTTCTTCCTGGAAATACTACCAACCTACGAAGTTCCAATCAGTACAGTTCATGGAAGTTCTCTTCCCCAGTTGAGTTTATTCCTCCAAGATTGTAAAACCCGTACAGATTTCTGCTCTCCAGCAGAGCTTATTTCCTCAACAAGGGTGTTTCCTCAGCAGAGTATTTCTCCATCAGCAGGGTTTATTTCCCCAACAGGGTTTATTTCTCAAACAAATTACAGTCTTCCCAGCTCGAGTATAATCCTCAGATTGCTACGAATCACCGACAAAATTCCTCTCCCCAGTGAAGTCGCCAATATCCCCAGGGAGTTGCTAGGGAACCTGGAATCGGACCATATATCAGTAAACTTTATCCTCCCCAGATGAGTCGGAAGGTTATCCATCTCTTTTTCGCTAGTTATGGTATATAAGAATTAAACTCCCCAGTAGAGCGATGAACGACTAATGTTCCTAAACTCTTCTCCCCAAATAGAAATCAACATTCCCCAGCGGAATTTCCTCAAACACCAAGAAGGAATCCCTAGCGAAAGCATTTTAGACAAGGTTGAAGATTACACACGTTCTTCATCCCCACCACCAGTCAGGGATTCATTTTCCTCAGCAACATGTCATACGGAACTATTGATACACTTCCAACAACATTTCACATTCATACATAATTTACCAATATCATAGCATATGCATACAGAAAAAATATAGCACAATATCATTTATTTTGAGAACATCATTACGCAATTCATTTCATACATCATGACATCGCATACAACTAACTCTTTATCTTTTCAGAAAAGATCAATCAACAGAAAAATATCATCAACTACTTTCATGACCCGACAGTCTTCTCCAAGGCTACATCTGACAAAGGGCTATTTCAGCCATTTCCTTAGAGGATCATTCTCAAAAAAATACAACTTCTGGCTCAGATTAAATCGACCATAGATTTATTCTGATACTCCTTCCGATATAGACCTCTTCTGGCTCAGATTAAATCAACCATAGATTTATTATGATACTTCTCCCAGTTAAAGATGGACGCAGACATCTTCTGGTTCAGATTAAATCAAGCATATATTTATTCTGATACTTCTTCTAGTAGACATTTTCTGGCTCAGATTAAATCAACCATATATTTTTCTAATACTTCTCCCAATTAAAGACAGGCGCAAACATCTTCTGGCTCAGATTAAATCAAGCGTAGATTTATTCTTATACTTCTTCCAGGAGACTTTTTTGGCTCAGATTAAATCAGGCTTAGATTTATTCTTATACTTCTTCCAATAGACATTTTCTGGCTCATATTAAATTGAGCGTAGATTTATTCTGATACTTCTTCTAGTTGAAGTCAAGCGTAGACTTAATCTAATTTCTATCAACGGTTACTTCGGATGGCATCTATAAGCCCATCTCTGATGACTCACCATTAGCTCTCAAAATGGAATATTTAAGCCCATTCCCGGTATAATCAACCAACAGAGTTACTTCGTGCACCGGCGAGTGCAAATTTCTAGGAACTTAAGTGTTCAATCATCTTCTACCTTCAAGTCACGAATGGAGGATATGCCAATCTTACTCTTCAGTTTTAATAAGATTGAACAGGGGCGGTTGTTGTACCTCAAAATTTTCCCTCCCATTTTCTTCAAAACATGCCCACAAAGTTTCAAATACTCATAGCTACTCAAGAGTTGACTCGTCAAGCCTCCTCCTAAGCAAAGGTCTACATCTAGGGTTTTGTGCTTCTCAAGGAAGATAGGGTTGCAAGGGTCTCAAATGACCTTCATGGTTCATCATGGGTCCTCAATAATTCTTATGTCAAGCTTCAAGTCTTGAATCACATGTTTGCTCATTCAATGGCTCAAAAGATTGAAAGTGAACTGTATTAGGTAAAAAGTCAACTATGGTCAACATACGGTCAAACTTCAAGATTTTTTGTCAACATCAATATTTTGAGGTGGTATTCATCATTTTATCAAGGATTGATCATGATTCCTCAAGGAAAGCCCTCAAATCATTAAAGGTTAAAAATTGCCAAATTAGGGTTTTGATTGAAGATGACTGATCAATGACTTGTGGCCTAGTGTATGACCTAATGGCTTAAAGCATGATCTCAAGGGTTCAAATAAAAAATCTTTACCTAATTACATGGCTCAAGATATTTCCAATGATAAAAGTGATTGATAGTTGAAGAATTGAATCCATTGATAAAAAGTCAACAGTCATATAAAAGTCAAACTTTGACTTTTTGGTCAACATTGGAATTCAAAAATAAAGAATCATCAAAACATTAAAAATTATCAAGTTTGAACATAAAGAATAAAAATAATTCAACAAAATCCAAAAGTTTGAAAATTTTCCAACACAGAAAAATTTCTAAGTGTTTTGTTCTTAACAAAGTCACTACTTTATGGCCATTTTCACTAAGATCCAAACTGATTCAAGGAAAACTTTCAACATGAAAGTTTTAGAGATTAATGAATTCTACAACTTAGTTAATCTGGGATGATCATAAAAAAAGTGCTTGGATTAAGAGATATGGGCCCATGAAGTTCTGATATTTTTATCCAACACTTAGGAATATTTTTGATCAGTTTTTGATCTCAACTTCTTGGCCAATTTTCAACAATTTCCCTGTTGATTTAGCCAAAGTGCTCAACATAAAAGTTGAAGATCATGTTCTAAGCTTTCCAAAATTTCCAAGAGCATAAAATATCATGTTTGAGCTGAGAGTTTCGAAGAGACAAAGTTGGGCATAAACAGATGAAACAGCCGCCCCAGTGGTATACATAACGCGCCTGTAACCTTTGGGACCTGGGTTCTGTAGCGATAAAAAATGTAGCGGGGTAAATCAGAGGTCGAGCTATTAATTAAATCGTCTCACAAAAGCAAGAGTCGCCACCGCGCTTTATTATTTCCAAGGGAAAAGGGAAAAGAGCAAAATAAAACCCTAAAATATGCAATGTAAAATAATACTTTAAAAGTAATGAAAATACAAGGCGTTTTGAAAAGAGGTCTAGAGTTCGGGGGTTGGTTATACAATGGGAAGGTGTTAGCACCCAATGTATCTATAGTATTCTATAGGAACCTTTTGAAATATTTGTTTATTAAAAATGTTTGTTTGATTAAAAATGAATTGTTTGGCCAAAAATGGGTATTGGACGAGTTTTCGAAAATACGACGACCTAACGTCGAAGTTTTGACTTAAAAGTGTGAGTTTTGAAAAATTGAATATTTGGGAAAATTATCTTAAGTTTTTTTAAACAAAATAATAAACGAAAGATGAATGAGGGTATTCGCACTATGTGTTTGATGACATTAAGTCGACACAAATTTAATTGATTCCCTTGGATTGAAACGGACGAAAGATATGCAGATTAATGATTAATTAATTAAAATTACACTTGAAAAATTAACTAATGAAATTTAAATCATACTAGCATGCATTTTAAGGATTAAATAAATAATCAAAAGTATACGAAGATTAAATTACGAAATCATAGATTTTAAACACATAACAAAAATTAAATCATGAAACATGTATTTTCGAATAATTAAATAAACAACAACACAAAAAAATAAGAATTAAATAGTATTTGACAAAAATTAAATAAAAGATGAATTTTAATTAAGCATTTTTATGTGTTTTTTATAATAATTAATAATTATACAACAAACTAAATTAATAATTAATTAAGTATGTTAAATAAATAAAAGAGAAATATGACCAAAAGAATAAAAGACATGGCCAAAAGGAACAAAAAAAGACAGAAAAGTGACCCAACAGGGACTTGAACCCAGGACCCTTTAGATTGTTGTTAACAGCTTTTACCAATTGAGCCAATGTTGTTTATTCATTAACTGAAATTAGAAATTGGACTAAACTGGGCCCAATGGGCCACCGGGTCAAAGGGAAAAGGAAAAGAAAAGAAACCCTAGGGGGGCAAGGGGCGCCGCGCAGCTGTTGTTGTTAGCATGGGGAAAAACAAAACAATTATTATATTTTATTATAGCTTGGGAAGAGAGAGAAAGTATTATCATTATTATTATTTCAAAGAAAGCAAAAAACAGTAAAGGTATATTGTAAAAGAAAATAACGTTACAGCCAAGTTCTCCCAATCAGAAAAAAAATGCTTCCTCTCTCATCTCTCACGCCATCAACTTCTTCTCTCTCACGCTTTATATCCATCATCTTTCTCTCTCACAGATCTGAACTTTCTCTCACGCACAGAACCTTTTCTTCTCTCTTCTACAGATCCAAATCTTTCTTCCTCTCTTATCACGCAGCAAACTCCTTCCTCTCTTTGCTTTCTTGCGTCATCTCGCAGCAAACCTCTCCCTCTCTCTTCATGCAGATCCATCCTCCTCGGCCTCTTACGTTGTGGACAAACAGGTAATCATTCCCGACCAACTCGCCTCGCTGCCGCTACTACATCTTGCAGTTCTCGCTTACAGACTCGTGAGACGCAGTTTCCGCTCCGTGGACATGTGTGACAGAACATCGGACGGTGAATCTAAAGGAAATGGTGAAAGTGAGAGCGAGTTGGAGAAATATGACCAAAAGAATAAAAGACATGGCCAAAAGGAAAAAAAAAGACAGAAAAGTGACCCAACAAGGACTTGAACCCAGGACCCTTTAGATTGTTGTTAACACCTTTTACCAATTGAGCCAATGCTGTTTATTCATTAATAGCACGAGTTAAATAAAACATAAGGAAAAACTGAAATTAGAAATTGGACTAAACTGGGCCCAATGGGCCACCGGGTCAAAGGGAAATGGAAAAGAAAAGAAACCCTAGGGGGGCAGAGGGCGCCGCGCGGCTGCTGTTGTTAGCATGGGGAAAAAACAATTATTATATTTTATTATAGCTTGGGAAGAGAGAGAAAGTATTATCATTATTATTATTTCAAAGAAAGCAAAAAACAGTAAAGGTATATTGTAAAATAAAATAACGTTACAGCCAAGTTCTCCCAATCAGAAAAAAAAACGCTTCCTCTCTCATCTCTCACGCCATCAACTTCTTCTCTCTCACGCTTTAGATCCATCATCTTTCTCTCTCACAGATCTGAACTTTCTCTCACACACAGAACCTTTTCTTCTCTCTTCTATAGATCTGAATCTTTCTTCCTCTCTTATCACGCAGCAAACTCCTTCCTCTCTTTGCTTTCTTGCGTCATCTCGCAGCAAACCTCTCCCTCTCTCTTCATGCAGATCCATCCTCCTCGGCCTCTTAAGTTGTGGGAAAACAGGTAATCATTCCCGACCAACTCGCCTCGCCGCCGCTACTACATGTTGCAGTTCTCGCTTACAGACTCGTGAGACGCAGTTTCAGCTCCGTGGACATGTGTGACAGAACATCGGACGGTGAATCTAAAGGAAATGGTGAAAGTGAGAGCGAGTTGGAGAGTTAACAGTTAGTAGATTATTGTGGTTGTGGACGAGGGTATAAGTGATTCGTGGGAAAAAAAGTTGTACCGTTGAAGACCGACCATGAAAGAGTGAAACTGATGATGTTTGGTTTATTGCAAAACAGAGAGAAATAAAGGGAAATGTTTTCGGAGTATACTGTTGGTTTTTATTGATATAATAAAATATTTTTGGCCATTTGTAACAACAAATATTTTTGGCTTTGTAATAACAAAATGTTTTTTGGCTTTGTAATAACAAAATGATTTTTGGCTTTGTAATAACAAAATGTTTTTTGTCTTTGTAATAACAAAATGTTTTTTTGTTTTGTAATAACAAAATGTTTTTTGTCTTTGTAATAACAAAATGTTTTTTTGTTTTGTAATAACAAATGAGTTTTTTTGGCTATCTGGAACAGCAAATATATTTTTAAAATATTGTAACAAAAACATATTTTTTTTAAATATTGGAACAACAATATATTTTTTTAAAATATTTGTAACAGCAACATATTTTTTTTAAATATTTGTAACAACAATATATTTTGTGGACTTTGAGATTTTGTAAAAGCAAAAAGGATGACCAAGCTTTTTTTTGACAGCAAAAGGTGTTTTTGGGACAGCAAAAATATTTTGGACAGCAAAAGTTATTTTTGGGCAGCAAAGATGTTTTTGGGACAGCAAAAATATTTTGGGCAGCAAAGATGTTTTTGGGACAGCAAAAATATTTTGGACAACAAAGGTATTTTTGGGACAGCAAGCGATAAATCGGTATTACGCGACGGAAGAAGTAAGCTTTTTATTACACTTGTTATTATTATCAATATTATGAATACTAACATGTTTAAATATTAACAATTATGCAGCAACTCAACTCACATACAGTACAACAAAAAAAGAATGATAAAGCAAATATTACATGGCAAAGAAAAATGGTACAGCAAGTGATTCAAGCATGAACATATGCAATAGTAGATAGAGAGGAGAAAAAGAATATACCTATCAGAGCCTCTCTGATGGGGCTTTTAACAAAATGGTAAGCTTCCTTGAATTTTCTATCTTTTCTCCTTGCTGGATTTTTTAGAACAACCCTCTATTTTCTGTTTTCACTCTTGCTGAAAATTTCAGAACAGCACTCTATTTTTTCTGGTTTTTCTTACTTGCTGAAATTTTTCTCTCCTTCTTTGTGTTGACAAAGACTCTTATTTATAGTGGAGTATGTAGGATTTGAGGGGGAAAAAACAGTAGAAATTTGAACTGTTTTGGCAAGCTGTTTCTATACTTTGTTCTCACAAATTACCTTAGCCATTTTGATACAAATTGCTGCCACTTTGATGCAAGTTGGAGCAGGTTTTTGGCAGCACTTGGAGCTGTTGTATGTTACTGTTTTTTTTAACTATTTTGTAGCATTTTACAACATTTCTCTTTGCTGTTTTTTTCTAGGTTATTTGGGGCATTATTTGACCAATAAAAATGCAGCAAAAGTGGGCTTGAAGAAAGGTTGCAAACATGGGCTGCACTAGCACTTTGCTGAATTTTTTATGTTGAAAATAAATCTTGTATAAACTTGTAGCTTCTTGCAACTTTGTAATAAACTCCAATAAATTGTAACATTGAATAAATATGCATTCTTCAATATATTTCCACTCTTTGATAGTTATGAATGATCTTGAATCTTCACATAAACAGGAATCTTGATATATCTTGATAAAATTCAAGATCTTCCAATTAAATTTGAGAAATAATTGAATAATACTTGGTTGAATTGTTGAGTGAAGAATAAATAATAATGCAAGTCTTAGACTTTAATCTTGCATTCTTGTAATAGAAATCCAAATAAATCACATGGATTAATTTTGTAACCAAATAAAATTCCCCATGTAATTAAATAGAATTCCTCACTAACTTCTTGAAATAATGCTTCAATGTATTTAAATAACCATGATGTAGATCTTCCAAAATAATCACAAAAATAATCTTGAATAAATATTCCATGTGATAAATGAATATTCTTGGATGAAATCTCTTGAGTAGCTCCTCTTTAATTATCACTTGGATTCAAAATAAAGAAAATTCCAAATATTCCGAAAATTCAGAATAAATTCTTCTAGAACAGTTTTGAATTTAATTATCCCATTTCGGCGAAATTCAATCCGCGTCGTGAGAAAATTTGCAGATGACTTTTGGTCCAAGAAATCGAAAATGACGGTATAACCTGTTTTTCTTGTATTTTAGAATAATGTGAAACACACATGAACTAAAGTCGGTAGAATTTTACTGTTCTTCCTGAACGAATATTCGGAGAAAATGGAGACCATTTGCTGGACAGAATGTGGAAATAAACGCACAATTCTCTGAAATTCTTTGATGAACCAGTCTTTTGGAAAATAACGAACAACAACATTTTTGTCCTGAGACCCGAAATCCTGATTGACGTACAACGTCTGATGCTCTTCTTTCAGACCTATTTTCTGCACATGAAAATAAAACAGCAAAACATACACTTCGTGCGTGATTAGTGGTTAGTCATTCATAAGATAAAATGCTCACAACACTCGGTAATCTCTACACAGTCAAAGCTCGAAATCGAAACGCTCGAAACCTACCGTATTCTGTGACCTTGGTGCGTATGAAAAATAATGCAAATGAAGCAGGGATCTTAGGTCAAAAATTGGGGTATGACAGCTGCCCCTATTTAAGTTTCTTCTATTCGGAGATATGAAGATTAAAATCTTCGTCTCGACGAGATTGAAGGTACTTAAATAAATAATACGCAATTGTTGCCCTAAGATATCGCCATTATGTTTATGATATGAATGTAGTATTTAAATTCATAGATAATGATACTGTATGAGACAAAATAATGCTGGAGAAACCGAGCACCAACAAACCACAGGAACATAGATTATACACTACTGGGGAAATGAGTCATCGACTTCGAATGATAGACTCTTAACGGCGAATAAAATTTGAGAGAATACGACCTCTAACCCTAACAAATAAGGAGCCTTGCATAGGCCACGAAACAAACAGATTATTGACCCAAGATAAAGGTGAGTTCAAAACTCAAGGTCAAAGATAGACAAAAGATGTATCAAATTTTTGCTGATGACGAACTACCGACTTCTGAAAGGTAGAGATTTCATGACAAACTTTTCTACGAGATTTTCCAGAGGGATACCAATTAATGCCGAAATAATAATATGGTTGTAGATACACAAGTTGCTCAAATAAAGAAGCCGCCACTTGGTGTCTTCAAAGGATGTCTATAACATACAAGTTGCTCAAATAAAGAAGCTGCCACTTGCTGTCTTCCAAAAAATGCTATGACATACAAGCTATTCAAATAAAGAAGCTGCCACTTGCTGTCTTCCAAAAAATACTATGACATACAAGCTGCTCAAATAAAGAAGCTGCCACTTGCTGTCTTCCAAAAATGCTATGACTTACAAGTTGTTCAAATAAAGAAGTTTCCACTTGCTGTCTTCCAAAAATAATAACGCACAAGTTGCTCATGAAGAGACCGCCGTTTACCGTTTTCCAAAAAATTAATAACACACAAGTTGCTCATGAAGGGACTGCCGCTTGCCGTTTCCCAAAAATAATAACACACAAGTTTCTCATGAAGAGACCGCCGCTTTCCGTTTCCCAAAAATAATAACTCACAAGTTGCTCATGAAGAGACCGCCGCTTGCCGTTTTCCGAAGAATATTTCAGAAGAAAGTTGCGATAACATTGCCAGAGAATAAAATCTTCTTCAAAGGGAACCATGAATAGATCCTTCCTGAGGAGATCAGATACTTAAATGCGCAAAATAAATGCACCATTCATCCAGGTTTTTTAGCTTGGAGAAAACCACGAGATAGCCTATGCAAGAGACAAAAACTCCCTCCGGGAATAAACCAGAGAGAAGACAGTCAAACAAGACTCCACCCAATGAGAAAATAACTCGATTGGGGATTCATCCTATCCAGAAATGGACAAGGAAGGCTAAATCAAAAATTCATCCACTAGGATTAGCTCAGTTGTGGAATTTAGAAAGGAAGCACATTTTCTGCCTAAGTTAACATTCTACTTGGAAAGAAACATGTACGCTGTCTGAATAAACATAAACAAGGTATACAACCAAAAATAAATGACCAACGTGAATGTGTATGCATGATATAAATGAGTAAATGCATGTTATGCTGACAAAACAGACAGAAGGAATATCTTGAAGATGATGAGATATCACGAAATAATAAATACTCGGCCAATCTTAAAGAGACAAAATAACTGAAATCGGAACCAACAAGCAACGTCAGAGCGTATCATGCTACAAGGCTCAAGTCTTCTGGGGAGAAAAGTATTCAAATCTAATCTTCTAATACCAATAGACCACTGACATGACACAAAATGTACCACACTTCAGAAATTTGATCAAATAAAGATAACTGAAACAAAGCTTAACCGGAATGCTGGGGAGTCACCAAGCTTAGTACCACTAGAAACGCAAGTTTACACAACCAACATCTCATGACGATTTTGACAGAAAACATGTTCATCATGCAAGGATAAATTACTGTATTGTTTTGCATTTCATGGCTTAACCATTATCGGAACAACTGTTAATATTCCTTTCAATATTCAACAACATATTTAAAAATAAGAATACTTTAAATAACTTTGTTTCAAATATTTCCAAAAATTAAAATTTTGCTCACAAAAAGATAAATACTCAAATTTCATTAATAAGATGGTAGTTTGCTAACAACGCGACTCCAATGGTTTACAAAAATTTTGGGAAATAATACATGAAAGAGAAAAAGGTTACTCAAAAATAGTGATCACTATTCTCCCTAACAACTTCGAATTCCGAGATGTGTTCAAATGCCAAGACTGGTCTGACCAAAAACTTGCCTAAGACGCCCCTTCGGGTTTTCAACTTAGCAAACCGTCAACTCAAACCTAAGCGAAATACTTCTTGACTGCATCGGCATTCACGGAGCGCGGGAGCTCTTCACCGTCCATATTTGTGAGAATCATGGTACCTCCAGAGAAAACCTTCTTAACGACATACGGTCCTTCATAATTCGGAGCCCACTTGCCCCTAGAATTAGGTTGGAAAGATAATATCTTCTTGAGCACGAGGTCGCCTTCCCTGAACTCGCGTGGTCGAACCTTCTTATCAAAAGCATTCTTCATTCTTTGTTGATATAATTGACTGTGACACAGCGCTGTCAATCTCTTTTCTTCAATTAAATTCAACTAATCATATCTACTTTGACACCATTCAGCCTCAGAAAGTTTAGCTTCCATCAAAACTCTCATAGACGGGATCTCAACCTCCACGGGGAGTACTGCCTCCATGCCATAAACTAGGGAAAATGGGGTTGCGCCTGTAGAAGTTCGAACTGAAGTACGATATCCATGCAGAGCAAACGGAAGAATTTCATGCCAATCTTTATAAGTTACCACCATCTTCTGGACAATCTTTTTGATGTTCTTGTTAGCAGCTTCAACAACCCCATTCATCTTCGGCCTGTAGGGAGAAGAGTTATGATGTTCGATCTTGAACTCTTCACAAAGCTCTTTCATAATCTTGTTATTCAAATTCAAACCATTATCAGTGATGATCTTGCTCAGGATGCCGTATCGACAAATGATCTGATTCTTGATAAATCTGACTACCACTTGTCTGGTTACGTTAGCATAAGATGCTGCTTCCACCCATTTAGTAAAATAATCGATCGCTACCAAGATGAAATGATGACCATTTGAAGCTTTGGGTTCAATCATTCCAATCATATCAATGCCCCACATAGAGAAAGGCCAAGGTGAAGAGATAACATTGAGGAGGGTCGGCGGCACATGTATCTTGTCCGCATAAATTTGGCATTTATGACATTTCTTCATATATTTGCAGCAATCAGATTCCATCGTCATCCAATAGTAACCAGCTCTCAACATCTTTTTAGCCATTGCATGTCTGTTGGCGTGAGTGCCAAAGGATCATTCATGTACTTCCTGCATCAGCATGTCTGCTTCATGTCTATCTACACATCTGAGTAGGACCATGTCGTAATTCCTCTTATATAACACTTCTTCATTGAGGAAGAAACTGCTTGCCAACCTCCTCAACGTCTTCCTATCTTTATTGGATGCCTCAGGCGGGTACTCTTCGGTTTGAAGAACACATTTAATGTCATGGAACCATGGTTTATCGTTGGTGACCTCTTCTACTAAGAACACATGAGCAGGTCTGTCGAGGCGCATAACTCTGATTGTAGGCACATCGTTCCAATCATTCACTTGAAACATTGAAGACAAAGTAGCTAAAGCATCAGCCATTTGGTTTTCATCTATAGGGATATGATGTAATTCCACTTTGTTGAAGAAGGTTAACAATCTTCTAGCATAATCTCTGTAAGGGATCAAACCAAGATGACGAGTCTCCCATTCTCCTTTGAATTGATTAATTACCAATGCCGAGTCTCCGTAAATATCAAGAATCTTAATTCGTAGATCCACTGCTTCTTCGAGACCCATAATGCATGCCTCATATTCAGCCATGTTGTTCGTGCAGTCAAACTTCAATCTCGCCGTGAATTCACAGCTCCGTCAAATATCAAACCCCAATGGGATTCGGGATCAGGTCCTTCCTCAGGTAACGGCTCTTCACAATCTTTAGCTTTCAAGTACATAACATCTTTATCTAGGAAGTCAAACTTGATGGATTGATAATCGTCAATTGGTTGGTGGGCCAAATGATCAGCTAAAATACTCCCTTTGATTGCTTTTTGAGTGTGATACTCAATGTCATATTCAGATAACAACATCTGCCAACAGTCTATTCTTCCAGATAAGGCGGGCTTCTCAAAGATATACTTGATTGGATCCATTTTGGAGATCAACCAAGTGGTGTGGTTAATCATATACTGGCGCAGACGGCGAGCAGCCCAAGCTAACGCACAACAGGTCTTCTCAAGCATTGAGTATCGAGACTCACAGTCTGTGAATTTCTTACTCAGGTAATATATGGCATGTTCCTTTCTTCCAGTCTCATCTTGTTGACCAAGCACACATCCTATGGAATCTTCCAATATAGTCAGGTACATAATCAAAGGTCTTCCTTCCACCGGAGGAATCAAAATGGGAGGTTCAAGTAAATATTATTTGATGCTATCAAAAGCTTTCTGACAATCTTTTGTCCACACACATCCTTGGTTCTTTCGGAGAAGCTTGAAAATCGGCCCACAGGTAGCAGTCATATGAGATATAGATCTAGAAATATAGTTCAGTCTCCCAAGGAATCCTCTTACTTGTTTTTCCGTCTTGGGTGCGATCATTTCCCGAATAGCTTTGACTTTATCATGATCTACCTCAATACCTCTTTGACTGACAATGAAACCCAGAAGTCTCCCAGAACGAACACCAAAAGTGCACTTGTTGGGATTCAGACGGAGTTTATACTTTCTCAAACGCTGGAATAATTTCAATAAATGTTCCAAATGATCTTCTTCAGTTTGTGATTTGGCAATCATGTCATCTACATACACTTCTATCTCTTTATGCATCATATCATGGAACAAGGCAGTCATGGCCCTTTGGTATATTGCACCAGCATTCCTCAAACCAAACGGCATTACCCGATAACAAAATGTTCCCCAAGGTGTAATGAAAGTTGTCTTCTCCATATCTTCTGGTGCCATCTTGATTTGTTTATAACCAGAGAAACCATCCATGAAAGAAAAGACTTTGAACTTTGCAGTACTGTCGACCAATACGTCAATGTGTGGTAAGGGAAAATCATCCTTTGGGCTAGCTCTATTCAGATCTCTATAATCTACACACATCCGAACTTTGCCATCCTTCTTAGCAACAGGCACTATATTGGCTAACCATTGAGGATAGACTGATGTAACAAGGAAACCTGCATTAATTTTCTTTTGAACTTCTTCTTTGATCTTGTCAGCCATATCAGGACGAGTCCTTCTCAATTTCTGTTTAATCGGCAGACATTCAGGTCTCAACGGTAAACGATGCTCCACAATATTGTTATCCAAACCTGGCATGTCTTGGTAGGACCAAGCAAACACATCCACATAATCTCTGAGAAGCTCCAACGTTTTCTCTTTGACCTCTGGGATAAGCAATGCTTCGACCTTAACTTCCTTTTTATCTTCTTCATTACCCAAATTGATCATCTTTATAGGCTCTTCAAACTGATGAATAGTCTTTTCATCGTGCTCAAGTAAACGGGAAATTTCATCAGGAATCTCTTCACTATCTTCTTCCTCGGCTCTGAACACATGGAATTCAAAGTTGGGAGGGCGCATAGGATCATTTTTTTCAATGGTTAAGTCATGGATTAATCTGCACATATGATTATGCTTTATTTTAGAAATCGATTAACATGAATGTTGTACAGATAAAATAAAAGATTGTGATATTTTCCTATTACTAACAATTAATTTTCATTACTATTTCCCAGAAAAGTAAAAAATAAAACAGTAGTGGACAAAATAACATTTTTATTCATGATTGGCAATACTTGAAACAAAGAGCCCAAACATTTTCTCTTTTTCCTTGGGCAGAGCAAAAGGATTAATTTTCAACATAGCCCGACACAAATACTTTTTCGCCTTGGGCAGAGCGAAATTTTTTTTTCAAAAATAAAACAAAACATTACTCAGAAATGTGCATCACAACAGGAACATCAACAGTAATCCAGTTCTGGAAAACAACTCCATGTGTTACAAAGTCGGGTAAATCCTCTTCAGAATCGTCTCCTATTATAGCATCAACTTCAGGAGGAGTCGGATGGATAAAACCTGCGCTTCGGAAAACTTCTTGTATCGGACGGGTAACTGTACCTTGCTTAACTCTTGTAGACACGGGATAAAAACCAAGACCTTCTCCAGACTTGTTCTCAGGCAAAGTTAACACCTGGCCCCAACCTTCATCCGAACCACTCTCAACCACTCGTCGCGCATCCTCAAAAGAAGAAATAGATGTTCCTTGCTTCTTCACTTCATTATTAGCAACAGATAGAGCTTGGAATTGGGTTCCAACATCCTTATCAGCATCAATAAAAGAGAAAAATGACAAATGGCTTACCACCATAGCTTGCTCTCCTCCAATCATTACCAGCTTTCCATTCCTTACAAACTTCAATCTCTGATGGAGCGTGGAAGTGACTGCCCCTGCATCATAGATCCATGGACGACCCAATAGGCAACTGTAGGCGGCACGGATATCCATTACTTGAAAAGTGATCTGAAAGGTATGAGGACAAATTATTATAGGAAGATCCACTTCACCAAGACAGTCTTCCTAGAACCATCAAACGCTTTGACAATTACCCCACTAGGTCTCATGGGAGCACCTTGGTATGAAAGTCGAGATAATGTAGTTTTGGGCATTACATTTAATGAAGAACCTGTGTCTACTGGCACACTTGATAAAGTATCATTTCCACAACTTATTGAGATATGTAATGCCATATTATGGTTCCTTCCCTCCTCCGGAAGCTCTTCATCACTAAAACCAAGATTATTACACGAAGTAATATTTCCCACAATTCCATCAAATTGGTCAACCGTCACATCATGGTCCACGAATGCCTGGTCCAAGACCTTCATCAAAGCTTCTCTATGGGCACCAGAATCTCTTAGTAAAGCAAGCAAAGAAATCTTGGAAGGAGTTTGCAATAGTTGGTCCACAATCTTATATTCACTTCTCTTGATGAGTTTCAGAATCTCATCATCATCAGGGTGTGGGATAGGTTCATTGGATCGACCTACCTCAACCATGGGTTCAGCATTTCTCGCTGGAATTTCTGCCGGTATGGGCCTCCTGACTTGAACTTCTGGTCTCTTCAAAGGTACTGCTGCAAAGATACGCCTGCTTCTCGTAACTCTTCACACATCAGCGTTGTTAACAAAATATGGCATTATCGGTATAGGGACTTCTACCTCGTTCTCAATCATTATGGCATTATACTTGTACGATATAGCTTGGTCTAAGTTGTAAGGCACAGGACCAAGTGGATAAATGATCAAAGGAGCAACAGGTGCAGTCTGACTGTCATAAACAATTTCTACTGGTTCAGGAAAGTTGAATTATGGTATTATAACATTCACTTCATCCACCAGATCCCTGTCATACGTAATAGTGATAACCCTCTGGTCTAACAATTTTTGAATATCCTCCTTCACAATAGGGCAATCAACTTCTCTTGAACAAAATTCACAAACATCATAATCATGCTGATGCCTAAAAAAAGCAAGTCTTCTTAAGCTCTGATGTAACCTGATCAACGAATCTCTTATGTTTTCAACTTGAAAAACTCGAAACTTTCCCGGACAACCTTCCACCATATTCACTGATGCTGCCCCATGTCGAGGCAAAGGATTATCTCTAACATTCGGGTTAACATCCTTGAAAGACAAGATACCATTCTTAATCAACCTCTTCACATCCGCCTTTAGAGAAAAGTGATTTTCAATGTTGTGCCCAGGCAACCCTTGATGATACTCACTGAACTGATCTGCCTTGTACCACGGAATAGTACTATTCGGTGCGACAGGAGGAGGCTTCGTCGTTATGAGGTTTTTCCTGATCAGAGCGGGGAACAACTCAATGTAAGTCATGGGAATGGCATCAAATTGCGGTTTCCTTGGTGAACGATTCTGGTTATTAAATTGATAAGCTTGTTGTCGAGGTTGCTGCTGAAATGGTCGTTGCTGAGTTGGTGGGGTTTGATGAGTTCGGGTAACCATTGTTGGGCGGACAATCGAAGTGACTATCGCAACATGTGAATAGCCTCTCCTTGGTCTCCCAGGGAAAATTACACTGACATCTTGTTCTTTCCTTTTAGGGAAAACACTTCCAAACTTCTTGATACTGCTAGATGGACTTCCTTCCTTAACCAAACGCCCCTCACGAATCCCTTATTCCAACCGGATGCCCATACTTACCATCTCGGTGAAGTCACTGGTGTGCTGGCAATCATTCTTTCATAATAAAAAGAACTTAAAGTCTTCAGGAATATCTTTGTCATTTCCTTCTCCTCAAGAGGGGGATAAATCTGAGCAGCAATCTCGCGCCACCTCTGGGCATATTCTCTAAAGGACTCTCTGTCTTTCTGGGAAATCGCCCGGAGTTGATCTCTGTCTGGCGCCATGTCGACGTTGTACTTATACTGGCGAACAAAAGCTTCACTAAGATCGTTGAAATTACGGATCCGAGTGCTGTCCAAACCCATATACCACTTTAGAGCGGCACCAGTCAAACTGTCTTGAAAGTAGTGAATTAACAAATTATGATCATCAGAATAAGTGGACATCTTTCTTACATACATGGTTAAATGACTCTGTGGACACGAGTCACCTTTATACCTTTCAAAGTCCGACACTTTGAATTTGGCTGGAATTTTTACATTTGGAACTAAACACAGGTCATGAGCATTCTTTCCAAACAAATCTTTTCCTTTCAGCGCTCTGATCTCCCTCTGCATCTCTTGAAACTGGTCCTGAAACTCCTCCATTCTATCGAAAAGACCCAGACTTTCAGCAGGCTCATTATGATAAGTAGGTTCATTCATGTATGGCATAGAATGAACCACAGGAGTGACAGTTGTCATCACTGGTTGAGGTAAAGGTGCCACAGATGGAATTACAGGAGGCACAGTAGTTGTCTCCAGTTGAGGAAAAGACACAGTAGGTTGAACCTAAAGTGGTACGGCAGGCTGATACCCTTCTGGCGTGAAGTTATAAGGCATTCCCCACGGAAAACCTTTTGGCATCTGATGTTGAAGCGGAGAGTTGATTTGAGTCACAGACGTTGGGACGGTGACAATCTCAAAAACCATAGTAGTTGAAGTCTGAATCTCAGCAGCTGCAGTCGATGGCTGATTCTGAGCAGACATCAAAATTTCCACTAGCGTTGTTAGTTTCTCCATACCGACACGAAGTGTAGCGACCTCCTCACGAAGCTTGTGGTTTTCCTGTTCTAGATCTTCCATCTTCCACTGACGATTGGCTCGGGTATCGTACCGATGAGACAGCTTGACAATCTATCAGAGTGGAAAAAGAAACAAGGATAAGACTCTAGAAAACATGTGAAGTGGAATGTTGGATGATGCATCATATGCGATGCAAATGATCATTTGTTTTGATAGTTTTTCAAGGAACTTCGATAATTTTGCACACATCAATGGTAAAGGAATTTGGAACAACAAAAACTCATTTCATTAATCAAAAGCGGTAAATTACAACTTACAACTTTGGAACAACAAAACAATAAACTACAACTTTGGGACAACAACCCAATAAAAAGCAGTAAATTACAACTTTGGAACATGAAGCCCTTTTACAGAGTTTTACAAAATGACAACAGTAAAAATAAAACTAAGAACTAAAGATCACTCAAAATCATCAGATGAAGGACCGAATTCCAACTGTAACTGGAGCTTCCTGATCTTCTCTTCATAAAAGTCTTCCATTTCCTTCTTCTCAGCTACTAGTCGATCAATGATTTCCTTTTACGGATTAGGAACAAGAGCAACGCTTACCGAATCTTCCTTCTTTCTCTTTCTTTCACTTGCATACTTCTTGAGTAAAGCATCCTTTTGACGAAGCTTCTCATCATGATCAATGAACCAGCCGTCTTGAATAAATAGAAAATCCTCCTTTTCCTTTAGCTATCGAGTCAGGACCCTATTCTCATATTCTGACATATTATACTTTTCTTTCCAAGCGTCTCTCTCGGACTTCATCCTAGCCAGATTTCCTTGGTATTCTCCCATATTCTCGATAGGGATATCAACAGATGATGATGATGCAACAGTAGGGAATAAAGGTTTCTCGGGTTTATAAGGCATCTTGAAAGCACAAGCCCTAGCATGAACCCATTGCAGGTAAGGCTCCAAAGAAACAACACCTCTCTGTCCTAACATGTCTCTCCCTTTCCTATGGATGTGACGCCAAGCTCCTTCAATCTCCTTCTTAGCTGCTTGATGATCTTGTCCTTCTTGTAGGAAGAAACTGCTCACATGGATGTTGTTTGGATTGTCCCTCATCGGGTATCCAAATTGACGGTGTGCGAGAACAGGATTATAGTTAATTCCTCCTTTCGTACCAAGAAGAGGCACGTTAGGAAAAGCACCACAGCTATCGATTATCTTCACGTCATAGTAAGCTCGATTATACCAATCAACGTCGAAATGAGTGAGAGCCATAATTTTTGGCGCCCATCGCGGCTCCTTCTCGAGATCCCAGAAAACATCAGACCTAGGTAGATGAGAAACATACCACTGATATAACAACGGTGCACAAAAAATAATCATCCCTCCTTGATAAGAGTTTCGAAGATGGATGGAATAGTAGGTATCTCCTAGCAGCGTAGGGACCGGATTTCCAATCAAGAAAATTCTGATGGCGTTGATATCCACAAACTTATCAACATTAGGGAACAAGAATAGGCCATAAGCGAGTAAAGCAAAGACATATTCAAAGGCAATAGTATCTTTTATCTCAGCGAAATGATGAGCTTTCTTCAACAAAAACTGCGCAGATAAGCCTTGGGTTCCCCCTTTTGTAGTCATGTTCTCCTCTTTCTTCGAATTCCTCAAGTGGGTGATGGTCTCTATCTCGTGAGATTTGGGTTCCTCTTCTAAGCCACAAAAAGGAACACAGTCGATGATCGGCAAACCAAGTATGTAGGAGTACTCTTCTAAGGTGGGCATTAGCTGGTAATCCGGAAAAGTGAAGCATCGATACAAGGGATCATATAATTGGACCAACGTACTAAGGATGCCTTCCTTCATCTTGCGCTTCATGAGAGGTATAAGGGACCCATATTTCTTCTGAAACTCCGTCGGGTTCTTGATCTTAGGAATCAAACTCTTCAGTTCTTCAATCTCGGGCTCCTTAAAACTATAACTTCGAGTGTTTCTTCTTCCAAACTCCATAATAACAGTACCTGAGATGTCTGCAAAAATCATTCTTAAGTTCCTTGACAAACAAGTTTTTACAAAAAAAATGTTGATGGATGCATGGATGAATGATAATGAAACAGTTACACACAAGTTCACAAATATGGGGTTCAAAGGTTCAACACTTCGAGCATGGAGTCAAAGGTAAAGCCCACCCCAAGGCATGTACTAACAGTTTAATCACACCTGGAAGACAAGGTTCTAAGAGTTCCCGGAGTCTACATTCCTCCTTCGGATATTACCAACGTCTTGATTACTCAATAATTAGCAATATTCTCAAGAGAAACTCATCCGAGCGTAGCATCGCGTGACAACTACTTCTGGATTACTCCGTTATAGTCTCCGCGCTACACCTAAAAGGCCAAGATGGGTTAGGGTTCTATGGTTCTCAGCTTCTCTGGCTCCCAGGTCGTAAATAATATTGTCTTCTCGATTACTCGGTAAACAAATATTACGTTAAAAAGGGCCTTCCACTGAGTGTGGGATTTCATGCCTCCTTCTTCGGGATTACTCCCTCAAAGTTAACATGACTATACCGCCCGTCCTATTCTTAAGTGTAACTTAATCCGGGTATAGGATTCGTCCTTTGAAAAAAAAACCAAACAACCCCAATATAAACACATAATCAAACAAATCAAATAATAATAAAACAGATAAAACAAACTAGGCTTAACCCACTTAGGGATGGACCAGCATGAGGTCAATCTTTCCCCAGTAGAGTCGCCATTTCTGTAGCGATAAAAATGTAGCGGGGTAAATCGGAGGTCGAGCTATTAATTAACTCGTCTCACAAAAGCAAGATTCGCCACCGCGCTTTATTATTTCAAAGGGAAAAGAGCGAAATAAAACCCTAAAATATGCAATGTAAAATAATACTTTAAAAGTAATGAAAATACAAGGCGTTTTGAAAAGAGGTCTAGAGTTCGGGGGTTGGTTATACAATGGGAAGGTGTTAGCACCCAATGTATCTATAGTATTCTATAGGAACCTTTTGAAATATCTGTTTATTAAAAATGTTTGTTTGATTAAAAATGAATTGTTTGGCCAAAAATGGGTATTGGACGAGTTTTCGAAAATACGACGACCTAACGTCGAAGTTTTGACTTAAAAGTGTGAGTTTTGAAAAATTGAATATTTGGGGAAATTATCTTAAGTTTTTTTTAACAAAATAATAAACGAAAGATGAATGAGGGTATTCGCACTATGTGTTTGATGACATATAGTCGACAAAAATTTAATTGATTCCCTTGGATTGAAACGGACGAAAGATGTGCGGATTAATGATTAATTAATTAAAATTACACATGAACAATTAACTAATGAAATTTAAATCATACTAGCATGCATTTTAACGATTAAATAAATAATCAAAAGTATACGAAGATTAAATTACGAAATCATAGATTTTAAACACATAACAAAAATTAAATCATGAAACATGTATTTTCGAATAATTAAATAAACAAGAACACAAAAAAAAATAAGAATTAAATAGTATGTTGACAAAAATTAAATAAAAGATGAATTTTAATTAAGCATTTTTATGTGTTTTTTATAATAATTAATAATTATACAGCAAACTAAATTGATAATTAATTAAGTATGTTAAATAAATAAAAGAGAAATATGACCAAAAGAATAAAAGACATGGCCAAAAGGAAAAAAAAAGACAGAAAAGTGACCCAACAGGGACTTGAACCCAGGACCCTTTAGATTATTGTTAACACCTTTTACCAATTGAGCCAATGTTGTTTATTCATTAATAGCACGAGTTAAATAAAACATAAGGGAAAACTGAAATTAGAAATTGGACTAAACTGGGCACAATGGGCCACCGGGTCAAAGGGAAAAGGAAAAGAAACCCTAGGGGGCAAGGGGCGTCGCGCGGCTGCTGTTGTTAGCATGGGGAAAAACAAAACAATTATTATATTTTATTATAGCTTGGGAAGAGAGAGAAAGTATTATCATTATTATTATTTCAAAGAAAGCAAAGAACAGTAAAGGTATATTGTAAAAGAAAATAACATTACAGCCAAGTTATCCCAATCAGAAAAAAACGCTTCCTCTCTCATCTCTCATGCCATCAACTTCTTCTCTCTCACTCTTTAGATCCATCATCTTTCTCTCTCACAGATTTGAACTTTCTCTCACGCACAGAACCTTTTCTTCTCTCTTCTACAGATCTGAATCTTTCTTCCTCTCTTATCACGCAGCAAACTCCTTCCTCTCTTTGCTTTCTTGCGTCATCTCGCAGCAAACCTCTCCCTCTCTCTTCATGCAGATCCATCCTCCTCGGCCTCTTACGTTGTGGGAAAATAAGTAATCATTCCCGACCAACTCGCCTCGCTGCCGCTACTACATCTTGCAGTTCTCGCTTACAGACTCGTGAGACGCGGTTTCCGCTCCGTGGACATGTGTGACAGAACATCAGACGTTGAATCTAAAGGAAATGGTGAAAGTGAGAGCGAGTTGGAGAGTTAACAGTTAGTAGATTGTTGTGGCTGTGGACAAGGGTATAAGTGATCCGTGGGAAAAAAAGTTGTACCGTTGAAGACCGGCCATGAAAGAGTGAAACTGATGATGTTTGGTTTATTTCAAAACAGAGAGAAATAAAGGGAAAGGTTTTCGGAGTATACTGTTGGTTTTTATTGATATAATAAAATATTTTTGGGCATTTGTAACAACAAATATTTTTGGCTTTGTAATAACAAAATGTTTTTTGGCTTTGTAATAATAAAATGTTTTTTGGCTTTGTAATAACAAAATGTTTTTTGTCTTTGTAATAACAAAATGTTTTTTTGTTTTGTAATAACAAAACGTTTTTTGTCTTTGTAATAACAAAATGTTTTTTTGTTTTGTAATAACAAATGAGTTTTTTTGGCTATCTGGAGTAGCAAATATATTTTTAAAATATTGTAACAAAAACATATTTTTTAAAAATATTGGAACAACAATATATTTTTTTAAAATATTTGTAACATCAACATATTTTTTTTAAATATTTGTAACAACAACATATTTTGTGGACTTTGAGATTTTGTAACAGCAAAAAGGATGACCAAGTTTTTTTTTTACAGCAAAAGGTGTTTTTGGGACAGCAAAAATATTTTGGACAACAAAAGTTATTTTTGGGCAGCAAAGATGTTTTTGGGATAGCAAAAATATTTTGGGCAGCAAAGATGTTTTTGGGACAGGAAAAATATTTTGGACAGCAAAGGTATTTTTGGGACAGCAAGCGATAAATCGGTATTACGCGACGGAAGAAGTAAGCTTTTTATTACACTTGTTATGATTATCAATATTATGAATACTAACATGTTTAAATATTAACAATTATGCAGCAACTCAACTCAAATACAGTACAACAAAAAAAGAATGATAAAGCAAATATTACATGGCAAAGAAAAATGGTACAACAAGTGATTCAAGCATGAACATATGAAACAGTAGATAGAGAGGAGAAAAAGAATATACCTATCGGAGCCTCTCTGATGGGGCTTCTAACAAAATGGTAAGCTTCCTTGAATTTGCTATCTTTTCTCCTTGCTGGATTTTTTAGAACAACCCTCTATTTTCTGTTTTCACTCTTGCTGAAAATTTCAGAACAACACTCTATTTTTTCTGGTTTTTCTTACTTGTTGAAATTTTTCTCTCCTTCTTTGTGTTGACAAAGACTCTTATTTATAGTGGAGTATGTGGGATTTGAGGGGGAAAAACAGTAGAAATTTGAACTGTTTTGCCAAGTTGTTTCTATACTTTGTTCTCACAAATTACCTTAGCCATTTTGATACAAATTGCTGCCACTTTGATGCAGATTGGAGCAGGTTTTTGGCAGCACTTGGAGCTGCTGTATGTTGCTGTTTTTTTTACTGTTTTGTAGCATTTTACAACATTTCTCTTTGCTGTTTTTTTCCAGGTTATTTGGGGCATTATTTGACCAATAAAAATGCAGCAAAAGTGGGCTTGAAGAAAGGTTGCAAACATGGGCTGCACTAGCACTTTGCTGAATTTTTTATGTTGAAAATAAATCTTGTATAAACTTGTAGCTTCTTGCAACTTTGTAATAAACTCCAATAAATTGTAACATTGAATAAATATGCATTCTTCAATATATTTCCACTCTTTGATAGTTATGAATGATCTTGAATCTTCACATAAACAGGAATCTTGATATATCTTGATAAAATTCAAGATCTTCCAATTAAATTTGAGAAATAATTGAATAATACTTGGCTGAATTGTTGAGTGAAGAATAAATAATAATGCAAGTCTTAGACTTTAATCTTGCATTCTTGTAATAGAAATCCAAATAAATCACATGGATTAATTTTGTAACCAAATAAAATTCCCCATGTAATTAAATAGAATTCCTCACTAACTTCTTGAAATAATGCTTCAATGTATTTAAATAACCATGATGTAGATCTTCCAAAATAATCACAAAAATAATCTTGAATAAATATTCCATGTGATAAATGAATATTCTTGGATGAAATCTCTTGAATAGCTCCTCTTTAATTATCACTTGGATTCAAAATAAAGAAAATTCCAAATATTCCGAATATTCTGAATAAATTCTTCTAGAACAGTTTTGAATTTAATTATCCCATTTCGGCGAAATTCAATCCGCGTCGTGAGAAAATTTGCAGATGACTTTTGGTCCAAGAAATCGAAAATGACGGTATAACCTGTTTTTCTTGTATTTTAGAATAATGTGAAACACACATGAACTAAAGTCGGTAGAATTTGACTGTTCTTCCTGAACAAATATTCGGAGAAAACGGAGACCATTTGCTGGACAGAATATGGAAATAAACGCACAATTCTCTGAAATTCTTTGATGAACCAGTCTTTTGGAAAATAACGAACGACATCATTTTTATCCTGAGACCCGAAATCCTGATCGACGTACAACGTCTGATGCTCTTCTTTCAGACCTATTTTCTGCACATGAAAATAAAACAGCAAAACATACGCTTCGTGCGTGATTAGTGGTTAGTCATTCATAATATAAAATGCTCACAACACTCGGTAATCTCTACACAGTCAAAGCTCGAAAGCGAAACGTTCGAAACCTACCGTATTCTGTGACCTTGATGCATATGAAAAATAATGCAAATGAAGCAGGGATCTTAGGTCAAAAATTGGGGTATGACAGGTTCAAGACCCAGTGGTACCCTTTTCCACATTTTCCTCATTTTTTAACTCTTTTGTCCTCTTAATTTTCATCATATTCAATCATTTCTTTTTGCAACCAAATTTAACTCTTTTGAGCTGATTTTTTGCACACTACTAGTTCACTACCTCTATTTTATGAATACTAAAAAAAATCACAAGAATATTTTTTATTTCATTATTTTTTTAACAAAATCAAATTCATCACTTTTTAAGGTTTTTAAAGAGATTTTTGATGATCTTTTGATCAAATTTTCAACCTTGCTCACAAAGTTTGACTTTTACCATGATAGGTATTTATTCTCATAAGATATCTTGACACTTTAGTAAACATTTAATGATAGCTTGATTCTTCTTAGGACTTTTATCAACCAAATTCACATTAAAACATGAAACATGTACAAAAATCAAAAGTTATGCTCCATGACTTTCAAATATAATTATGATGCATATTGTTGTTTCAAACATCCAAACTTATCTATGTTTTCACAAGCTTGCTTGATTTTTGGTACATATTTCTTTCATAAACTATTTTAAAGCATAAACCACAAAATAAAAAAAACATGCTTTCAACTTCAATTCATTTGTCACAACTTTTACCAAATAAACTCATGGATTCTCATCTACTTGTATTTTCTTTTCTTTTTTCACCTTTCCTTTTTTATTTTCCTAGATAAATTATATAGGATGTTTCTGCGAATGTAAATAGCTTAGGTTTATTTTTCTCGCGTTTATCTTATCATGTATCTTTTTCAGGGATGTAATAGATAAAATATGGTTTACTTTACTTTTATCCCCATTCATAAATTGTACCCCATTTCCCGAAGCGTTGTAATAGCGTAGGACACTTAATTTCCGTAATTTACTGCTTTCCTCATTTCTGTTAGTTTTAATAGGATTGTATGGAAAGATTGAAAGACCAACATTAGATAACCTAATCTCAAGACTAATAACTGAAACATAATGCACTTTGCACACGCGCACCTCTAGGGTGACTCTCACTTGTTGCCTCTGATTTAAACAGTCATGTCCCTCAAATGTGGGATTCTTTAGCAAAGAATCTTGGTTAAAAGATCATAGTCCCTCGATGTCCCTTCGATACTACCTTCGGTAAACGATCTTAGTCCCTTATGATAATTGATAAATTGTCCTACAAGTTACCTTTTATGAGTGTACATGACCCGCGCCTGTCCAACACATCCAATGATAGGGCTTCCTACTAGCTAATGGTAGGGTAGCACTACCTATAGGAGGAGGAAAAGAACAAAGACTTTTTTGAGTAGGTAGAACGCTCGTGGTCGCTTACTCACAAACTTTTCAAAGCAAAACATCTTTTCACAAAACATTCCTTTCTTTCACAAATATTTTCAAAACAAACATTTTGTATACATTCTCAACGACATGAGAATCATTACAAGATTGTCGCACTTAGGCATTTTTCAAAATACTTGCAAAACATACACAAACACAAAGCATTTCTAAAAAAGTGAGCTAGCGATTAAGAGCTCGTACATAACTATGGATGAAAAGGGTGCTAACACCTTCCCTCTTCATAACCTGCCCCTCTTACTCAGAAAATTCTCAAAAGGTATTTCCTGTTCATTTCACATTTTCCTTTATTGGATAAAAGAAAATTCGGTGGCGACTCTTGCTATCTGCAACATTTGCGATAAAAAACAAACCCAAAAGTTAGTTCTCCAACCGTATTACAGAACTGGCGACTCTGCTGGGGAAAAGAAATCAGAAGTGGGGTTACCTTTAGAGCTACTTCACCTTTATTTCTTTACTCGTTTACCTTGTATGCTTTATATTTCGGGATATGCTTGGGTTTATTTAATGTATAGATCCTATACCCAGATCTGGAGGAATTTTAGGTAAGTAACAATAGATCATGAAAATTGTACGGTATAAACCGATATGGTTGAAACGATGGCTACGTAAGTGCGATACATTGGTTGGTGTCAGTGTCCCTTGAGTCAGTCAAGGAGAATGCAGGGCTGCTGCGTGGTGTCATAAGCACTAATTGGCCTTAGAACCTTACTTGACACAACTTAGCCATTAGAAAGTAGTGAGATGGCCGACTTTGGTGCAGACTGAAGTTGGTTGATACTCGATGCTACACTCATTGAGATTGGACTCTCGGGATATTTTGGTCGCAATTCAGATGCTTGAGGCGAAACAATGCCTGAGAGAAAGATCAGTGATTTGAGATTCATAGAACCCGATTACTTCTTTTAGGACAGGTTGAGCCAACTAAACTCAAGAGGGTACTTACCTATAAACTCCATACAAGCCTGAACCTAAGGCTTTGTGTGTCTTATTTTTGTTTGATTAAAAAGTGTTCATGACATCATGACATCAAGACATCATGGCATCATTAAACATATGATTTTCACTAACCATTTCAAGGACCTAGGGATTTATCTTCGTTTCTTTGTTGTAGGTTATAGCCTCTACTCGTAGAAATACTATCCAGATCAGTTTTATGAGGATACCTCCTCTACTTAAGGAGTTAGTCTCAAAAGTTCCCGAAGCTCTCAATTCACCAAAGGGCATGGTCATCTACTCAGTTTGGTCACCTCGGGTTTTGAAGAAGACATGATGAGTGTTTTACTCCAGTTCTTTGATCCTGCACATCACTGTTTCACCTTTCCGAATTATCAGCAAGTACCCACAATGGAAGAGTTATCTAAGCTACTGGGAGACCTATTCTTGATTAGACACCTTTCAGCGGTTTAGAAAAAGATCCACAAACTGAAGATATTGCAGCAGCCTTACATTTGAAGCGGTCCAACATTGTATCTAATTGGGAAACAAGAAGTGGAGTCAAGGGTTTTTTTGCTAAATTTTTGTTAGAGAAGCTCGGCTGTTTCTGGATGCTATCAGTTTTCAGGATTTCGAGGAAATCTTGGCTTTGTTAATCTATGGTTTGGTGATATTCACTAATCCAGACCAACTCATAGATGTGAATGTTGTTAAAATTTTCCTAACTCGTAACCATGTGCCTACTTTGCTTGGAGATATTTTGCATTCTCTTCACACTCGTACTATGAGAAAGATAGGGACCCTTATGTGTTGCATACCTTTGTTATCCAGGTGGTATATTTTGCACCTTCCCTGATCAGCATTGAAGAATGAACAAGGTTTAAGGTGGTCTCAAAGGATGATGTCGCTCTCTCATTCAAATATCTATTGGTGTTCTTGATCTCTGGAAGATGTTACTATCATTGACCGCTGTGGGGAATTCCCTAATGTTCCACTCCTTGTCATTAGCGGAGGTATTACCTACAACCCTTCTCTAGCTTTACGCTAATTTGGTTATGCTCGAAGAGATGATCCTTATGACATGCTTATCCAAGGTATTGTATTCGATTACGAGAATGATTTTCATAGTTATCGTTAAAGTTTTATATGTGCTTGGGGCATGGTAAACAAGATTGATAGTAAGACTTTAGGATAAAAGAATTCCATCCCGTTTGAGCCTTACCTCAAATGGGTATGAGCTCTCGCTCAAAACCTAATGATGTCATATCCAGCTGTTCTACCTATGATCATAGAGCCTGTTGTCGAAGGATACATTTATCGCATAATCCTTCATCCAGACATGCCCATTGACTTCGAAGAATTGCATAAGTCATGGATTCAACTCAAGGAAAAATATGACACCTTTGTAACTCAATTCTATGCAACTGAAAAGGAAATGTTGGAGCTCATAAAGTAACTTCACGAGGAGCAAAGCCTTAATACATACATCGACATAAAGAGGAAGCATCAGTGGGAGACTTGAGTCTTAGGTTTTAGAAGTTCATATTGTTGTCTCCTTTAGACCCTTTTGTTTCATTGTAAGCCTAAGAGGAAATTGTAATCTTGAACTTACTAATAAAAATCTTTGTTTTTATTTCCTATTGGTTACCAAATTTAAAATCTCCTAAGGTCCTTGAAAACATTGCATCCACATATCAGGCATCATTTCATAAACATGTTTTCCAATACGGGTCTTCTCATCTACTTATTATTTATTTCAGTATAAGATGGCCCTCGAACAAACTGTAAAGGATCTGCAGGCTCAACATGCACAATTTCAAGAGACTCTTCTGAATCTGGCCAAAGGGAAACAAGAGATGATGACGCTCCTCACCAAGAAAAACAAGACTAAGAAGCCGACTATTATACTTAATATGGGGAGAAGATTCAAAGGCCTTGCTTAACTAGTTCGAGTAGATGATGTTTACTCTAAGGAAGACGACAACCAAGAGGAGGATGGCAGAATTGTCAGGGGTGAAGGTAGAAATAACCAGGGTTCTTAGAATATTCCTGAAGATGAAGACTATTCTGATGAACAGTACCCTTCTGCAGATGACAAGTATAAGCAGTTAGAAGACCGTCTCAAAGCTATGGAAACTAAGAAAGTGTCTGGATTGGATTTTGGAGAGCTAGGCCTGATCTCGGGGGTGGTCATCCCTCACAAATTTGAGGTCCCTATATTTGCTAAATATGATGGGGTCTCTTGTCCCAAACTTCATTTGAGGTTGTATGTTCGAAAAATCCAACCTCATACTGCTGACAGGAAATTATGGGTCCATTTATTTCAAGAAATTTTGTCTAGTACTCAACTTGAATAGTTCTATCAGCTTGAAGGAATCAACGCTCACACATGGGAGGACTTGGATGCTGCTTTTTACAAGCAGTATCAATATAATGCTGACCTTGCACCGACTCGTGTACAATTGCAAAACATGTCCATGGGCTCGAATGAAGGGTTCAAGGAGCTTGCCCAAAAGTGGAGAGACTTAGCTGGAAGGGTCCAACCTCCCTTTTCTAATCGGGAATTAGTTGATATGTTCATGGGTACTCTGGAAGGCCCATTCTTTAATCATCTGATTGGGAGTTCTTCATCTGGCTTTACTGAGCTAATTGTGACAGGAGAAAGAGTTGAAAGTGGTATTAAGAGTGGGAAGATTTCAATGGCTGCAACTTCTAATGTTGTGAATAAGTCATTCGTTTGTAAAAAAGAAACCAATGCTATCTATGGCTAGGAGGGCCGTAATAAAAATGACTGCCATCAGTCTGTGGGAGCAGTATTGATCTCTAATTTTGCGCCTGTTTAACAATCATACAAAGGCAACCATCGAAGCCCAAATACTCCGTCAAGGCAGTTTACCTAGACCGGCAAGCCTTTATCTCAGGAATTATAACATTTGTTAAAGGCTGAACTCATTTCCATGCGGGATCCTCCTCAGAATCCTAACACATCCTCTCAAAAGTACAACCCAAATGCAATGTGTGCCTATTAGCCGAACAGTCATGGGCACGACACTAACAACTGTTGGGCACTAAAAAGCAAGATTCAGGATATGATCGATAATAAGGAAATTGAGTTCGATCCTTTGGAAACTCTGAACGTGATTACTTCACCTATGCCTAAGCATGACAAAGGCATAAGTGCTATTGAAGATGTTTTGTATGTTGCCTCCATAAATGATGTGGTTACTCCTCTCTCAATAGTCAAGGAGAATTTGCTACGAGCCGGTTTATTTCTGGGTTGTATTATAAATTGTTATTGTTGTGCAATTCAACCCAATGACTTCGGGTTACTGAAGGAAGGCGTTCAATGCCTGATGGATGAACATGTAATTTTGATTGAGAAAGTTCCGTATGCTGAGAATTTATGCTGAGATTTGTCTGTCATATCTGGTACTCCTTTCAGGAATACTTCCAAGGGTCCTGTAAGGATTACTGCCAATCCAAAAGCTGCTCCTTTAATCATTACAAAACCTGGGCCCATCCCATATTCCTCGGAGAAGGCTATTCCATGGAATTATGGGTCTGACGTCTATTACCATAACATTAAACAAGAGTTGTATGACGAAGATGATGAAGATGTTGATCCCAATATTGACAATATTGCGGGGAACAACAAAATTACTAGAAGCCGAAGGATTTTCTCCCCGGAAATCTCTTCATCAGTTCAAGTCACAGTTACTAAGACAACTGCAGAGGCTCGGGGTAAAGAGCCAATGAAAAAGACTGCCCAGATAGAGGCACCAAAAGAAGATACAGTCAAGGACACCTATGGGCAAGAGTTCGAAGAGGTTTTGAAAATCATCCGTATGAGCGACTGTAAAATTGTTGAATAGCTGAGGCAGAATTCGTCCAAAATCTCCATGTTATCTTTACTACTTTGTTCTGAAACCCATGTGCAGGCTTTAGTAAAATTTTTGATAACTACTCATGTGCCGTAAGAAAGTTCAGCTGATCAATTTGGAAGTTACGCAGCAAGTTTAATAACTGATAATGGATTAAGCTTCTATGATGCTGACCTGACTCCAGAGGGGAGAAATCATAATAGGGAACTGTATGTCTCCATTGAATGTTGGGGCACTATGTTGACTCATGTGTTAATTGATATTGGTTGTTCTCTGAATGTTCTGCCGAAGGGCGCCATTGACATACTGGATTGCGAAGGGGTTGTGCTGAAACCCATTGACATTATAGTTCGATACTTTGACGGGTCCAAAATAATGGTGCACGGAGAAGTGGACCTCCCAATCAAAGTGAGTTCACAAATATTTGAGTCCAGTTTCTATGGGATGGACATCCGACCAGCTTATTCTTGTCTATTGGGACGCCCCTTGATCCATGGGGCAGGTGTCGTCACCTCCTCTTTGCACCAGAAATTAAAGTATCTTGTGAAAGGGGATATTTTTAATGTCTGCAAAGAAGAGGAGTACATGGTCAGCCATTTGAATTCATTCTGGTATGTAGAAATGGAAAGTGAATTCATCGAGTCTCCCTGCCAAGATTTTGAAGTAATTTCCCCTGCTGCTATTAAAGATGTTTCTGCCATTCCAAAGACTACCAAGTTTCCGCAGAAGATGGCCTCCTTGAAATATACCAAAGCTATTATAAAAGAAAGTGGTTGTACTATTTGAGGTCAGCTTCCTAATATCCCTTACAAATCTGACAAGTTTGGTTTGGGCTTTACTACAGAAGTTCAAAAGGTTGTACGTCGCGCTCGTGCTGGAAGACCTTCATCCGTGTCAACAACAATGGGTTCTATGCAATAGAAGATGCCGGCATTGACTGTGATCTCAGTAACTGGACCTTTCCTACCATTGGTAATGGGCTTAGCAAATGGAAGGCGGAAGACATCATCTCTATCTCCTTTAGTCAGGAGTAATAGCTATTTTTGTTTTATTTCTTTAAGAAGTTTGGTTATGTAATTTCTTTTAAAACAATGACTTTAAACCTTGTGTCTTGCCCGGGGCACGATGGTTCATTTGTAAAGGGTTATCATTTCATAAGTCATATTTTCATTTAATGAAAAACATTGGACGTTTTGCATTCAAATTTTTGCGCTCTATGTCTTTCTTTACATTACTGCACTTTCAAATAGCTATGCATTCTTATACACACCCACACACTACATTGAAGATCCATATCCACTCTGAATCTCGTTGATAACGATTCTACTATTACCGCTTATGATTTTGAAAATATTATCTACCAAGTCGAGGACAAAGGTGAGGAAGATTGTGAAATACCTGGAGAACTTTCCAGACTCTTAATACAAGAATAAAAGGCTATCCAACTGCACGAAGAGCCAGTCAAAGTTGTAAATTTGGGTACCGAGGTAGACAAGAAAGAGGTCAAGATAGGCGCCAACTTAGAGGGTAGTGTCAAGAGCAGATTGATTCAGATGTTACATAAATATGTTGAGATCTTCGCTTGGTCATACGAAGATATGCCAGGGCTTGATACTAATATTGTGGTTCACTGTCTACCAATGAAAGAGGGTTATTCTATGATTAAGCAGAAGGTTCATCGTATGCATCCTGAAATGTAGGAAAAGATCAAAGCCAAGGTTATAAAACAATTAAATGCAGGGTTCTTAGTAGTGACTTCATATCCTCAATTGGTTGCTAATGTTGTTCTGGTACCAAAGAAAGATGGTAAGGTACGTATGTGTGTAGATTACAGGGATCTGAATAGGGCGAGCCCCAAAGATGACTTCCCGATGCCACATATTGATGTTTTGGTCGACAACACCGCTCAGCATAAGGTATTTTATTTCATGGATGGTTTCTTGGGTTATAATCAGATATATATGGAACCTGAAGACATGGAAAAAACTACCTTCGTCACACAGTAGGGCACTTTCTGTTACAAGGTCATGGCTTTTGGGTTGAAGAACGTCGGGGCAACTTATCAGCGGGCCATGGTAGCCTTATTTCACGACATGATTCATCATGAGATAGAAGTCTACATCGATGACATGACAGCAAGGTCACAGACTAAAGAAGAACATCTTGATCATCTTCATAAGTTATTTGAAAGGCTGAAGAAATACAAACTAAGGCTAAATCTGAACAAGTGAATTTTTGGGGTGAGATCCGGTAAACTCCTAGGTTTCGTTGTCAGTGGTAAAGGTATTGAAGTTGATCTTGCAAAAGTTAAATTTTTTCAAGAAATGTCAGCTCCCCGTACTGAAAAAGAGGTCAGAGGTTTCTTAGGGCGACTGAATAAAATTTCCCGATTCATTTCTCATTTGACTGCTACCTGTGAGCCAATCTTCAAGATGTTGAAGAAAGATCAAGTAGTAAAGTGGAACGAAGACTGTCAAATAGCCTTTGATAAAACCAAGAAGTACTTATAAGAACCTCTGATTCTGATGCCACCAGTTGAAGAAGGCCTTTAATCATGTACTTAACAGTGCTAGAGAATTCAATGGGGTGTGTACTCGGGCAACATGACGAGTCTGATCGAAAAGGGCATACAATATACTATCTTAGCAAAATGTTTACCGACTGTGAAATAAGATATTCACTGCTCGAGAAAACTTGTTGTGCTTTGGCATGGGCTGCTCGCCGACTAAGACAATATATGTTGACCCATACTACTTTATTGATCTCTAAAATTGATCCCATCAAGCACATATTCAAGAAGTCAGCTCTCGCCGGAAGATTAGCCAGAAGGAAAATGGTCTTAATCGAATACAATATTTAGTACACCGCTCAAAAATAAGTCAAAGGAAATATACTGGAATATCGTTTGGCACATCAAGCTATAGACGAATATCAGTCTATGAATTTCAATTTCCCAGATGAGAACATTATGCTAGCTACAGATTGTGAATAGCCTGGACCGTATGAAGGACCTGAGCTAGGATCCCGATGGACTATGGTTTTCGATGGAGCTTCTAACACACTCGGAAACGGGATCGGTGTTGTATTTATCTCTCCCCAAGGTTTTCATACGCCCTTCACTGCCAGACTTTGCTTTGACTGCACCAAGAATATGGCTGAATAAGAAGCGTGCATCATGGGTATTAAAGCTGTTATTGACCTGGGAATCAAATTCCTGAGCGTATATGGGGATTCAGCCTTGGTAATCAGTTAGGTCAAGGGAGAATGGGATACAAAGCATCTGAATCTTATCCCTTACCAAGAACATGTGCTAACCATGATTATGTACTTCGAAGAGATTAATTTTGAGCATGTCCCAAGAGAAGAGAATCAGTTGGCGGACGCATTAGCTACCATGTCATCCATGTTCAAGGTCAGATGGGACAATGATGCTCACAGAATTACCATTGAAAGATTCGACGAACCGACACATTGCTACGAAATTGATATTGATGGAGTAGAAGAAAAACCTTGGTTTCATAAAGTGAAAAGGTACCTTAAATCTCAAGAGTACCCTGAAGGGGAATCGATCAATGACAACAAATTCCTACGAAGGTTCTCGGCTAAGTTCTTCTTGAGCAATGAAATTTTATACAAGCGTAATCATGATTAAACTCTGCTTCGTTGTGTGGACAAGAAGGAAGCAGAGAAAATTATGGAGGATATGAATGAAGGCATCTTTGGTACTCACTCTAGCAGGCATTCTATGGCTAAAAAGATTTTGAGAGCGGGTTACTATTGGTCAACTATGGAAACTGATTGTCACCGCCACTCGAGGACTTGACATAAGTTCCAGATTTATGCTGATAAAGTTCATGTGCCACCAGTACCTTTGAACATCATGATTACTTGTTGCGTATTCACAATTTGGGGTATTGATATGATTGGAGAGATTAAACCTACTGCCTCTAACGGATATCGCTTCATTCTCATCGCCATTGACTACTTCACAAAATGGGTTGAAGCAGCTTCGTTCGCCTCTATTACCAAGAATATGGTCGCCCGATTCATAAAACATAGTCTTATCTGCCGGTATGGCATCCTCAAGAGAATCATAACAAACAATGGTACCGACCTCAATGTGATACGGTGGGAGAACTGACTTGAGGTTTTGTGTTTGTTTTTGCAAATGTTTCGGTTGAGCAAGAGTTGCCACCAAATTTTTATTTTATCCTAAGGAAAGGTTAAAAAGCACAGGAAAAACCTTTGAGATGTTTTCTTGGGTTCGGGGAGTAGATTATAGAAAGGGAAGGTATTAGCACCCTTTCTATCCATAGTTATCCATGGGATCTTAGTTACTTGCTTAGATCACTTGCCTTGCATTTTCAATTGTTTGAAATGGTGCTTTGTGTGTGGTTTTTTGAAAATGTTTTGAAAAAGATGACTTGTCTAGGCAACCATTGTAACAATTCTTGTTTGAATGTTTTACAAAGGTGTGTGTCTTTTTGAAAAGATGTTTCAATGTTTTTTTTGAAAGTTTGTTTGGAAGTTGTGTTGTGATGTGTGTTTTGAAAAATGGCAAGGATTGTTTTGCAAGATTGATCAAGTAACCAAGAGCTATCTACCCTAAATTTCTCAAAGATCTTTCTCATGTTTTAACCCTTTTAACAATGTTGTTTCACCATTGTATTTGGTGAACAACCTTGTGTTAGGATGTTAACGGGACGGGCGCGGGTCATCGTTTAGACCATGAATGCAATAGTGCCAAGTATCTTTGGCAATTTTTCTCAAGGGACTTGATCATTTTTGTTTAGGCAACTTGATAGCGTCATCGAGGGACTATGATCATTTGATTTTGTTTTTGTTTTGCCAAAGAGACTTAACATGCAACCATGGCCCATTTTTTAAGGAAACAAGTGGAGTAACCCTAAGGGTGTAAGTGTGCATTGTGTTTGTTTTTCATGTATGTTTATCTTGAATTAGGTCAAACTATTCGTTGATTTTATTTGCATACAAACCCTAAGTCTATCATGGCATAATTTGAAAGCTTTTAAATGTGGAAATTTAAATGCTAAGCTATTACAACATGATATAGGGAGGGGGATACAAATTTGGATTTGGGGGATATTTGACAAGGAAATAAAAGTTAAATTATTACAACCATATCGAATATACAAATATTTAATTGTACAATATTAAAATAAATACAATAAATATGCAAAATGTATTATGCACAAAATGATTTTTTGTGTATGTAAAAGTTTTTCATGTTTGAAGTATAAATAAAAATAAGAAAAAGTCATTTTTTTTATATTATTTTTATGGTTTAGGGCAAAACCCTAGTTTTTTGAATAAATAGTAATATTTATTAATTATATACAATATATGTTAATTATATACAAAAATAAAAAGTATATTGTAAAAAAAGTATTTTTAGTGTCATATATTAATAAAAATAAAAATGTATTATTTTCATATTTTTATCCTAAATATTTAATAAAACATACAAGTATTTATATATTATATATTAAATATACTAAATATGTACAAAAATAAAATATTAATTATTTACAAAAAATGTATATTTTAGAAAATGTTTTCAAAATGTAAACAAAAAATAATAACTGAAAAATAAATATTTTTGTATTATTTTCTAGGGTTTTAAATAAAAAGGAAATATATTTATTTACATGTATATGTTAAATAAAACAAATAAATGCCAAATAAATGCAAAAATGTGTGGAAAAATATTTTTGATATTTTGTATGTTGGAACAAAAAATAATAAGTCAGAATCAAAAAGAAAAATGCAAAAATAATAAATATTTCACACAATGGGCCAGGGGGGTGCAAATGGAAAACAAGGGTGCAAAGAGCAAAACAGACTCAGGCCCAGCCCAAGTCAACCTTCTTCAACCTCCAGCTTCTGTTTCAAAAAACGCGCGCCTTCTTGTTCATCATACTAACTTCGGATTCCTTGATCCTTTGACAAATCTTAAAACATGAAACTTGTAGAGCTTGAAGCCACGATTTCAACCATATAAAGCATTAAATCTAACTCTAAGAAACCAGGGAGAATTTCATCACCCCCAATTTCTGATCTAGCTTTTTTCAAATGTTCATGGTTAAAATTCTCACAGCATGCTTAATATAAATGAAAAGTGGACACATGTATGGCTTCAGGGCTATGAGTAGAGCATGTTTCATTCACAAACCTAAGCCTAACTCTTCCTAGATTGAGAGATAGAAGTTCATAGATTACCTGTTTCAGCTTGAATCGTGTACAGCAACGTGGCCACCTTCAATGGAGTTTGAGCTTTTGTATAGCTTGTCTGAAGTCCAAGGAAGCTTCTCCAACACCTAGCTTGCTTTGAATCACTCTAAATCGTGCTATGGAAGTTCACCTGCAAAACTGAAAAATGAAAATGGCAGATGAGGTTAAGGGTGTTACAGCTGGTGTTTAGGGCTTGGAATAGTTTCAATGTATGGTATGGAATGTGTTTGCAAGGTTTTTAGTCAAAGTGCACGAGTGGATTGAGTTGTGGACCTCAATCTGCAGCAGGTACCCTGTTTTGGCAACAAGATGGTGTTTTTGTGTATGAGGAGGTATGAGGGGTAGTTCAGTCGTGCCTTAGGTTAGTTGGGATGTATGGAAGATGAGAACAAAGTTTGTGTTTGGCTGTGTTGACATGAAATGGATGTTGGCTTTAGTTTGCAAGGTTTCTTCAAATGTAAGCAAGAAAGTGTAAGTTGTCAATGCAGGCCTGTACCACCCTCTATGTATGCTGCATATCTTGCTCTTGGTAACACAAATTTGTGGACTCTATCTGGCCTCAAAGATCTGGCCCCATGCCTCAAGGATTCACTTTTGACATAAAGTGACATTAAGCCAAAAATGGGAACTTTGCTTTTTCTAGTTAGGGATTAGTTTTATGTGCAATGCCCAAAGGGATGAAATAAAACCTTAACACAATGGTTAGGCATTTAATTGTTGAGTGTAAATAGGTTTAGAGGCCTGCAAGATAGCATAATCCATGCTGATTTGAAAAATGCCAATGTTATGAACATGCTTTGGCCATGAACAAAAGTGAGTTTTGGCCAACTTTGCAAATTCGATTCTCTCTAACAACAAGGGTGTTTGAGAAGTTCTTGGACAATTTGGAAAGCTTGGAATGTGTACTACAATCCATATTTGTAATGAAAATTGAAATTCCAAGTGGAACCATGTGAAAAATGGCCAAGAAGTTGGACAAAAATCCTGCCTAGAATAGGGCAAAATTTCTCTAAGTTAAAAATATTTTGCATCCTTGTTCCAAAAATCATAACTTGAGATACAAGCTTCCTTTGAGAAAACTTTGTGAATCAACGTTGTAGATTTTGCAATGTACTACAACTTTCATGTTTCAAGTTTTGTTTGAATCCATTTGCATCTTGGTGAAAAAATGGGACAAAGTTAGGAAAAAATAAAGAAGTTTCATAACTTAGAAAAATTCTAAGTTATGAAATTTTCTCATTTTAAACCCTAATTTGCAAATTTGGATTTCTTGATGAACAAGTTTCATAATTTGACATGTTTTGATGAAAAATGAATCTTGGCACTTGATTTTGACCAAAAAGTCAAAGTTTGACTTTTCAGTATACAGTCAAATTTTGATCAGTTGACTGAAAAATTCATCTGTCAATCCTATGCATTTGAGATCTTTTGAACTTGTTGAATGGGTCAAGACAATGCCATTGAGTCCTTGAGTCCATATGTGAGCTTGGTTTGCCATTGGTTAGGTCAAACAGTCAAAAATTGCCTTTGTGCACTCAACACCCTAAAATGACCATTTTGCCCTTTTGGTGATCTGATCAAATTTCTTAAGGAATTGTGATCCAAACTTGACAAAATGGTTCATATGAGTTCATAATGTTGATGTGGGTCTAATTTCATGAAGTTTGACTGTCAATTGGCCACATTTGACTTTTTCCCCAATACAGCTGATTTCTAGGTCAACTGTCCAATTGACTGGGCAAAGATTGGAATCAAGGCTTGAAACTTGGTATGGATAAACTTGTGAGTCCAACATGAAGCATGAAAGTAACTTTGGGCATTTTAGGTCAAAACATCCCTGTGCAAACTCAAACCCTAATTTGGGTCAACAGTGCAAGGAGGGGCCTTGAGCAGAGCAAACCCTAACTTGATCTTGAGCTCCAAGAGTCTTGTGATGAGAAAATGTTGATGAAAAGGGAGGGAAAATTTTGGGGTACAACAGTTGTCCCTGTTCAATCTTCTTGAACCTGAGGAGTTAGATTGGCAAGTTTGCCTTTCGCGTCTCGAAGGTAAAAGGAGATTGGACACTAGAGTGCCCTTAAATTTGCACTTGTCAAAGTGTAGTTTGAGGAAATGGTCTTAAAGATGCCATTTGGAGATGTGACAGAATCTTGCTGGAGATGGGCTTAGAGATGCCATCTGGAGAGCGACAGAATCTTATCGGGGATGGGCTTAAAGATGCCATCTGGAATGTATGTTGTAGGTGAAAGAAATGAGTATCAGAAAGGTGTCCATGTTTTGGGACATCTCTGAACTGGGGGTCTGAATAAGCAATAGATTGACATCCGTGTTTGGAGAATCCGTAAACTGTTTTCAGAAGTTGAAGTTGAATAAGCAAAAGATCAGCATCCATGCTGGGAAGCGTCCGTAAACTGTTTTCAAAAGTTGAGTCTGAACAAGCGATAGATTAACATCCATGTTTGGAGAATCCGTAAACTGTTTTCAGAAGTGTTGAATCTGAACAAGTGATAGGTTAACATCCATATCTGGAGAACCCGTGAACTGTTTTCAGAAGTCTTGAAATTGAATAAGCAATAGATCAGCATCCATGTTGGGAAGCGTCCGTAAACTGTTTTCAAAAGTTGAGTCTGAACAAGCGATAGATTAACATCCGTGTTTGGAGAATCCGTAAACTGTTTTCAGAAGTGTTGAATCTGAACAAGTGATAGGTTAACATCCGTATCTGGAGAACCCGTGAACTGTTTTCAGAAGTCTTGAAATTGAATAAGCAATAGATCAGCATCCATGTTGGGAAGCGTCCGTAAACTGTTTTCAAAAGTTGAGTCTGAACAAGCGATAGATTAACATCCGTGTTTGGAGAATCCGTAAACTGTTTTCAGAAGTGTTGAATCTGAACAAGTGATAGGTTAACATCCGTATCTGGAGAACCCGTGAACTGTTTTCAGAAGTCTTGAAATTGAATAAGCAATAGATCAGCATCCATGTTGGGAAGCGTCCGTAAACTGTTTTCAATAGTTGAGTCTGAAGCTTATTAATCTTATCCTGAAAAGGGTAAAATATTAGCTGAAACACAAAATTATGTTGCATGAAATGTATGATGCAATATATGTTATATCAATGTTTATGATATGAATGTAATGAATGCGCATGTAAGCTGATGAGCTATCTTGCTGAGGATAGATGAATCCTGGATAGCCGGAGATAATAGAATCTTGACTACTGCCGGGGATAGTGAATCCTTGACTGCTGCAGGGGATTGCAAGAATCTTTGATTGTTGAAGCTGAGATATCCTTGGTGGCTGCTGACTGTTTGGGGAACAAGATCTTTAGTTGTTGAGGGATCTTAGGACCACTTCTGGGGATTGAAAATCCTTGGTGACTTGTGGGAAATGAGAATTCTGATGATCTCTACTGGGGAGTCTAGAACCTGGTAGACTTCTACTGGAGAAGTAAGACTGAGAATCTTCAATCTGATAGGAAGTATCTCTGTGGGGAGAATGTTCACTAATCTGGTTCCGCTGGGGGTTGGTAGTTGGAAGTTTTAGCTCCGCTGGGGTTTAACAGCTTTGACTTCGCTGGGGATAGGATTTTCAGATTTTAGGGCTCCACTGGGGATACTGAAACTTAACTCTGAGGGGAATTAAGTTCTGGAAGGCTCTCTTAGCTGGGGAAATTAGTTTTGAGAAAGCTTTTGCTCTGCTGAGGATCCTGAAGTTTAACTCTGTTTGGGGAATTAAGTTCTGGATTTTAACTTTGTTGAGGAATTTGGAGTTTAATTCAGATGGGGATTTCTTCTGAAAGGGCACCAAGATATATATCTGTACCTTCAACCTATCAGCAATCATCTTTCTAGATTTGTAAGAAAATGATTATGTTCAAATGCATATGCCTATTTAATAAAACATTGGACGTTTCTCAAATAAAACATAAGTGTAAAAAGCAAAAGGAAGACAAAGCAAATTTCTGTACTTGGAAAAGTATTTGTATTAACTTTTTATGAGTATCTTTGTACAAAGGAGACAGGCATCCTAGTAAGAGGATGTTGTCGTAAAAGAAATGAAAATTTCATACAAAAGAAAGATGGCTATGTGTAACAATTCCATGGGATTCCCATTCTTCTATAGCCTTCACAACTCTGAATATCTTGTCCATTCAATGCTTCGTCCGCCGATGATTGGATTGATCAGAAGCTCGGAGCTTGTTTGATGAAGAGATTGTTCTTTAAAGTGATTCGATGAGACATAGTCATACGCTTTAATTCCCTAACTTTTGCCTGGATCGCCCTTTCGGGTTTTCAATCCACCGGGAAACCCTTTTTTGCCCAAGCCGCCCTTTCGGGTTTTCAACTTGCCGGGTGTACAGATTTTTTGTTTTATCCCTAATTTTTGCCTGAACTGCCCTTTCGGGTTTTCGGTTCACCGGGATGCCCATTTTTGCCCAAGCCGCCCTTTCGGGTTTTCGACTTGTCGGGTGATTTTATGCGTAGTATCTTTTGACTATGTCTGCGTTCGCAGGGTGTGGCAAATCGTCGCCATCCATGGTGGTCAGAATCATTGCACCACCAGAAAAGATGCTCTTGATTACAAATGGTCCTTCGTAGGTAGGAGTCCATTTGCCCCTGGGATCACTTTGCGGCAAGATGATCCGCTTGATTACAAGATCTCCGACTTGATATACTTGACGTCTGACTTTCTTGTTGAAAGCCTTGATCATCCGTTTCTGGTACGTCTGACCATGGCAAACAGCAGTGAGTCGTT
This sequence comes from Vicia faba, assembly GCA_948472305.1. NCBI lineage: Eukaryota > Viridiplantae > Streptophyta > Magnoliopsida > Fabales > Fabaceae > Vicia > Vicia faba. The sequence goes on along the minus strand of OX451737.1, from coordinate 1,594,934,706 downwards.
TCTCGTCGATCAAATTCAGTTGATCAAGTCAGGTCTGAATCCAATCGTCTTCACTCAAACCAGCGTCCTTCATAATCCTTAAAGAAGGAATATGAACTTCCATGGGTAGGACGGCTTCCATGCCATATACCAAATAAAATGGGGTTGCCCCTGTTGAAGTACGTGTCGTGGTACGGTATCCATGCAGAGCAAACTGTAACATCTCATGCCAGTCCTTGTAGGTAATTGTCATTTCCTGAATGATCTTCTTGATGTTTTTGTTCGCGGCTTCAACAGCACCGTTCATCTTCGGCCGATAGGGAGATGAATTGTGATGATAAATCTTGAATTGTTCGCATAGAGCGGTGATCATAGTATTGTTCAGATTTGTACCGTTGTCCGTGATGCTCCTGTCGGGGACACCATACCGGCATATGAGATTCTGCTTGATGAAGCGGGCAACCACATTTTTTGTAACGGAGGCAAAGGAAGCTGCTTCGACCCACTTGGTGAAATAGTCAATAGCGACCAGGATGAAGCGATGTCCATTGGATGTCGTGGGCTTGATATCTCCAATCATGTCAATGCCCCACATTGCGAATGGCCAAGGATATGTCAGAACGTTGAGAGGAACAAGAGGAATATGAATCTTGTCGGCATAGACTTGACATTTGTGGCAGGTACGGGAATGTTGATGGCAATCAGCTTCCATGGTAGACCAGTAATAGTCTGCCCTTAGAATCTTCTTAGCCATCGTATGTCCGCTCAAGTGGGTGCCAAATGTGCCGCTGTGTATCTCCGTCATGATCAACTCTGCTTCAGCTTTGTTTACACATCGGAGTAAAACAAAATCATGGTTACGCTTGTAAAGGATGCCATTGCTCAGGAACAACTTGGCAGCAAATCTCCTTAAGAACTTTTTGTCATTGACGGAAGCTCCTTCGGGATATTCTCTAGTCTTGAGATACCTTTTGATTTCGTGAAACCATGGTTGTTCCACTACTTCTTCGGTATTAATCTCATGACAATGCGCAGGTTCATCCATTCGCTCGATGGTGATTTGGGGAGCCTCGTTATCTCAGTTGAGATTAAACATGGAAGACATTGTAGCCAGAGCATCTGCTAGCTGATTTTCTTCTCGCGGGAAGTGCTCGAAGGTGATCTGCTCGAAATGAGGCAACAATGTCAGGACATGTTCTTTGTAAGGGATAAGATTAGGATGTTTGGTATCCCACTCTCCTTTGATTTGACTGATAACCAAAGCCGAGTCCCCAAATACGATCAAAGATTTGATCCCCAAGTCTATAGCAGCCTTGAGACCAAAAATGCAAGCTTCATATTCGGCCATGTTGTTGGTACAGCTGAAACAAAGTCGGGCCGTGAAAGGTGTGTGGCAACCTTCCGGGGAAATGAGTACCGCACTGATACCGTTTCCAAGTGCATTTGAAGCACCATCAAAGTACAGGGTCCATCAGGATCCATTTTCAGGTCCGTCATACGGTCTGTTACCTTCAATGTTGTCCAAAGTCATGATGTCCTCGTCCGGGAAGTCGAATCTCATGGATTGATAATCTTCAATAGCTTGATGAGCTAGATGGTCAGCTAGTACACTCCCTTTTATAGCTTTTTGGGTAGTATACTGGATGTCATACTCAGTCAGGATCATCTGCCATCTAGCGATTCTTCCAGATAACGCAGGCTTCTCGAAGATATACTTGATAGGATCCATTTTGGAAATCAGCAAAGTGGTATGAGTCAACATGTACTGCCTTAGTCGGCGAGCAGCCCATACCAAAGCGCAGCAAGTTTTCTCGAGCAGTGAGTAGCGAGTCTCACAGTCGGTAAACTTTTTGCTAAGGTAATAAATGGCATGCTCTTTTCGACCAGACTCGTCATGTTGGCCTAACACACACCCCATTGAGTTGTCCAAAACAGTCAGATACATGATCAGCGGCCTTCCTTCGACGGGTGGCATCAGAATATGAGGTTCTAGCAAATACTCCTTGATCTTATCAAAAGCAATTTGACAATCATCGTTCCATTCGACTACCTGATCTTTCTTTAATAGTTTGAAAATTGGCTCACAGGTAGACGTTAGATGAGAGATGAATCTGGCAATATAGTTCAAGCGTCCTAAGAATCCTCTAACCTCCTTTTCAGTACGGGGGGCAGGCATTTCTTGTATAGCCTTTACTTTTGCTGGATCGACCTCAATGCCTTTGTTGCTGACAATAAATCCCAGAAGTTTACCAGACCTAACTCCAAAAGTGCACTTACTTGGATTCAGCCTGAGTTTGTACTCCTTCAACCTGGAAAACAGCTTCTGCAAATGTTCAAGGTGTTCCTCCTCTGTTTGTGATCGAGTTATCATATCGTCTACGTAAACTTCGATCTCATGATGTATCATATCATGAAACAAAGCTACCATGGCGCGTTGATAAGTTGCCCCTGCGTTCTTCAGTCCGAACGGCATCACCTTGTAGCAGAAGGTACCCCATTGTATAACAAAGGTTGTTTTCTCCATGTCCTCGGGGGCCATTTTAATCTGGTTGTAGCCCGAGAATCCGTCCATGAAGGAAAATACCTTGTGTTGAGCTGTGTTGTCAATCAAAATGTCGATATGTGGTAGCAGAAAATCATCTTTAGGGCTGTACCTGTTCAAATCCCGGTAGTCCACACACATTCTGACCTTGCCGTCTTTTTTAGGTACTGGCACGATGTTAGCAACCCATTGTGGATAGGATGTAACAGCCAGAAAGCCAGCATTGAATTGCTTCATTACTTCAGCTTTAATCTTCTCAGACATGTCGGGCCTCATTCGGCGGACTTTTTGCTTGATCGGTGGGCAGTCCTCTCTTGTAGGGAGACGGTGAACCACGATGTCTGTGTCTAACCCTGGCATGTCTTCATAAGACCAGGCAAAGATTTCAACGTACTCATTTAACAGCTGTATTAAGCGCTCCTTGACACCTGGTTCCAGATTGGCACCCACTTGTACTTCTTTCCTGCCTTCCTCTGTTCCTAAGTTGACTGTTTCCAACAACTCTTCATGAGGTAAGATGGCCCTCTCTTCTTGTTGTAGAAGTCTGGCTAGCTCTCCCGGTACTTCACAATCTTCGTCATCTTCGTACTCAGCCTGATTGACCAAATCTTCAGAGTTATTGAAGGATACAACAGAATAGTCACCCATGGAATCCGGAGTAGATGGGTACCTGCATTTGTGAGTGTGGGTGTGTGTAAGGGATAGCCATCCTTAAACAAACAAAAATGCAAAAGGAAAGAAAATGAACACATCAGTTTATAAATGAAAAACGTCCAATGATTCATTAAACATGGCATATGATTATGAAGAGAATCAAAACCCTTACAAATGGACCTACATGCCCTGGGCAAGGCATGAGGTGAAAAATAGTGTGCAGATTGTTTTAGTAATTATTACAGACCAACAGGAAATGTTCGAAAGATAAATTACTGATTGATGAAAGTAATGGGAACGAAGTATTTCGCCTCCCAGTTGTGCAGTCCCCCTTTAATGGTTGGGAAGATCCAATCTTCAATGTTACCCTCTTCGTCTTCGTCTTCCAAAGCATTGATTCCATGAGGAGAAATCTTGATGGGTGTCCTTTCAATTTTTGAGCGACACATAGCCTTTTGCCCCGCAGCAGTAAACCCCAACCCAAACTTGTCTGTCTTGTGAGGAAAGTCAGGAAATTGTCCCCATGTTGAGCTCTTCCCCTCCTTCATTGTAGCCTTCGTGTCTTTAAGAGATTCCATCCTGGCCACCTGCTTGGGTACCTCAGCTACTGTCTTTGCTACTGCCACCTCGGGAGAGACTTCCTCAAAGTGTTGAAAGGGTGTTTCGATGAATTCGCCATCCATTTCCACATACCTAAAGGAGTTCAGGTGACTGATCATGTACTCCTCCTCACCGTGTACAATTATGATTTTTCCCTTAACAGGGTATTTCAGCATCTGATGTAGGGAGGAAGTGACTGCCCCAGCATTGTGAATCCACGGCCTTCCTAGCAAGCAAGAGTATGATGGGCGGATGTCCATCACATAGTATGTTGAGTGGAACACTTCAGTGCCTACCTTGATGGGAATGTCGACTTCCCCATGCACCATTCTTTTAGACCCGTCAAAGGCCCTGACAATGATATTACTTGGTTTCAGCTCCAAGCCTTCACAATCTAATCAGTCCAAAGCTTTCTTAGGCAACACATTTAGAGAAGAACCAGTATCGACCAAGACATGGGCGAGAGTAGTTCCTCAGCATTCACCTGACACATGCAGTGCGTCATTGTGCTTTCTTCCCTTTGGAGTCAGGTCAGCATCAGAGAAACCCAGGCCGTTGTCGGCGGTAAGGCTGGCTACACAATCTTGGAATTGGTCGGCTGAGGTTTCTTGGGGCACATGGGCTGTCTTCAAAAACCTTATCAAAAATTTGGCATGAGCCTCCGAGCAAAGCAGCAAAGCTAACATGGAGATCTTCGAGGGGGTTTGCCCCAGTTGCTCCACCACATCGTAATCACTCTTCTCAATTATTTTCATAATCTCCTCCATTTCTTTCTTAGAGGTTTCGGGGATGATCAACGGCTGAGCCCTCGTCTTGACGAGCTCTTCTTGGATCTATTTCCCCTTATCAGCAGCAGCAGGAGGGACAACCACAGGAGTAACAGCTTCTTCAATCATTGGCGTTCTTGCAGATAGTTTTATCGGTGCAGGGGTAACCTTGGGAACAGCTGAGGGTCCAAAGGTTGCCTTTGGAGGGGCAATCTCTGGAGAGAAAATTCTTCCACTTCGGGTAATTTTACTCGTACCGGCAATGTTTCCAATGTCGGCAGTTTCTTCGTCAGAGCTCTCTTCAGTTATCTCAATTTGTTTAACACCATGGTAGTAGATTTCTCCACCATAATTCCACGGTATTGATTTGTCAGATTTATAGGGGACGGGCCCAGGCATGGTTATCTTCAACGGTACATTCTTCGGAGCGGATGTAATCTTAACAGGCCTTTTGGGGACCTTGGAAAGATTGGCGGAAATGGTTATTATTGAAACTTCATTGATAGGAGTTGGAGTAACATGAGTCTTTTCGAAAAGAATTTGTTGGTTGTCCATTAGGCGTTGGATGCCTATCTTCGGCAATGGACAGTCGATTGGTAGGGAGGAACAAATGTAACAATCTTCTTTACAACCTGGGAAAATACCAGCCTTCAACAGATTCAACTTGATTGTCAGTAATGGAGTTATTAGATCATCAACAGCAGAAGCAAACAGATCCTCTTCAACAGCATGGACATTACGACCATGCTTTGGCATTGGAGTGGAGATTACATTTGGTTTCTCAGGGGCGTCGAACTCAACCTCTTTTGCATCTATCAAATCTTGAATTTTATTCTTAAGCGCCCAGCAATCATTGGTGTCATGCCCGGTGCTGTCAGAATGATAGGCGCATTTAGCATTGGGATGATAATGTGGGGAAGTGGTGTTCACATTCTTTGGCGCTTCCTTAATATTGGTGAGATTCAGCTTCAACAAATGGGGAAGAACTTGTGCAGGCGTCATGTTGATGCGGGTGAACTGCCATTGTGGTCGTTCTCCCCATTGCTGTTTAGGTCTGAAATGATTGTTACGAGGCTGATCATTTGACGAATTTTGAATCATCACGGCCCCTACAATCGGCCGGCGCTCAGTTCTTCTCAATCCTTTCTGAGAGTATATAGCAGCTGCTTCCTTCTTAGCCGGGAATGGTTTTTTAATAGTTGTGGAGGCAGAAAGGGCCAGATCAACTCAATAAACCCTGCGGAAGAGCTCCCGATCAAATGGTTGAAGAAAGGGCCAGATAGGGTCCCCAAGAACATATCAACTAGTTCCCTATCTGAAAGAGGTGGCTGCACTCTTCCGGCCAAGTCGCGCCATTTTTGGGCGTACTCTTTGAATCCCTCATTTGAGGCCATCCCCATACTTTGTAACTGAGTACGGGTCGGCACCAAGTCGGCGTTGTATTGATACTGGCGATAAAAGGCAGCTGCCAAATCCTCCCAACTATGCACGTCTGACCTCTCAAGCTGGTAAAACCAATCAAGCTGTGTACCAGACAGGCTGTCCTGGAAGAAGTGTACCCAAAGATTTCTATCGGATGAGTGAGGTTGAATTCTTCTGACATACGACCTCAGGTGCATCTTCGGGCAAGACAGACCGTCGTATTTTGCAAAAGTTGGCACCTTAAACTTTGGAGGGATCACAATCCCAGCAATCAATCCCAATTCTTCAAAATCTAACCCGGGAACCCTTTGCAGCTCCATAGCTGCCATTCTATCCTCCAAGTTTTTGTATTTGTCGTCCGCTGGCGGGTATTGCTGTTCTGAATAGTATTCATCTTCCTCAACCTCTTCCTCTTCAGCCTCGGACTCAGAAGGTAATGCAGCCCCTTTTCCCTTACAGGTCCCCTCATCAGATGTGGAGGGGAATTCAAGAACTCTCCTAGCTTCATTCTCAAATCTTCTCCCCAGTGTAGCTACCCCAACTCTTTTCTTCTTCTTTTTTCCTTTTTCTTGCTATTTATTCCCTAACAGTGCTTTAAGATCCTCCTGACCCTTTGCCAAGGTCATAAGGAGCTGTTGAAACTGCGAGTTTTGTGACTGCAGATCTCTGACTGTCTGCTCAATATCCATCTTACTGAAATAAACAGCAGAAAGATAAGGAAACCTGGTGTGAAGACCTGTTTATGCATATGATGAATGATATGTTTATTCATGCAATGCATTCAAGGATTTAGAAATTCAAAATTGTTGCAGACAAAAAGAACACACGTCATATTAATAAGAAGAAATTTTGTCAGTACATAAATGCCCCATGGGCCAAATATTACAAAAAACTTCTTAAGGTAAAAAGACGTTGCACATCCTCTTTGGTGAGATGTAAGTGTTGAGGGTCTCCTCCTCGTGAAGTCGGCGGGTAAGCTCCAAAACCTTCTTCTCACTGGCGTAGAAGCTGGCTTCAAAAGTATCCCTTTCTTCCTTGAGTTGGATCCAACTCTTCTGCATCTCCTCCCATGATGTTGGCATGTCAGGATGTAGGATGGTGTATGGAACCATCCCTTCCTTAATAGGCTCTTTAATCAAAGGGAGAATATGAGGGTAAGGCATCATAAGACGCTGGGCTCGGGTTCGTACCCACTTGAGGTAAGGCTCAAGAGGGATGGAGTTTTTGTGCCCCAGTGTCTTGCTATCTACCTTGTTAGGCATCCTCCAAGCTCTGATGAATCTTTGGCGAAGTCCTTACGCATCGTTGTCGAAGTTAAAAACTAGGTCAGGAATCAGCATGTCATGAGGGCCATCCCTCCGTGCGTATCCAAATTGTCTCAAATCTAGACAGGGGTTGTAGGTAATGCCTCCCCTAATGCCAAGTAATGGAACATTAGGGAACTCACCACAACGATCGATGATGATGACATTTTCTCTGGACCGAGAACACCAATGTACATCAGAATGTGTGAGGGTCATCAATCGTTGTGACCACCTTAAACCTTGCTCATTCTTCAAAACAGATTGTGGAAGGTGAGAAATAAACCACCTTGCAAGGAGAGGAGTACAACACATGAGAACACCTCTCTTCCTCATTGTTCGTGTGTAAAATAAGTGGAGGATGTCCCCAAGCAATGTAGGTATGGGATTCCTGGATAGGAAAATCTTGACAGCATTCACGTCTAAAAGTTGGTCAGGATTTGGGAACAAGACCAACCCATAAATGAGGAGTGCCACAATCTCTTCAAAGGCTTGTCGATCCAAAGAATTCCAACACTCTTGTGCCTTCTCAAACAAGAATTTTTCCAAGAATCCTTTGACACCACTTCTAGTTTCCCAATGCCCCTTGATGTCAGATGGTTGCAAGTGTAGTGCTTGAGCAACATCTTCAGGATTTGGCTCTTTTTCCGTACCGTTGTAGGGTAGTTGATTAAGAATAGGAATTCTCAGGAGTTGAGAAAATTCCTCCAAAGTAGACACCAATTGGTAGTCGGGGAATGTGAAATAGTGGTGAAGTGGGTCAAAGAATTGGAACAACACTTTCACCATGTCTTCTTCAATGTTGGTGTTGACTAGGCTGAGCAGTCTACCATGTCTTTCACTAAAGAGAGAGCTTTTTGGAATTCCGGATGTAAGCTCCTTGAGTTGAGGAGGGATTCTCACAAGGTTGACTTGGATAGTTTTCCTGCGAAGAATTTCCATGACCTACAAAATAAGAACAAAGATGAAGATCCAAACCCTTGAAATGGTTAGTGGATGCATATGATGCTTTATGATGTTCATGATGTATGCACAAACACATGTACAAGCAAGTCACACAAAACCCTAGTTTCAGGCTTGCATGGGGTTTCATAGGTAAGTACCCTCTTGAGTTTAGTTGGCTTAAAACCTGTCCTAAAAATAGTAACCGGGTTCTAAGGAGCTCAATATCATTGGATTGTTTTTCATGTTCATTGTTTTCGTTTAGCCACTTAACTAGCAACCAAAATATTCCAAGAAAACAACCCTCAATGAGTGTAGTATCGAGTATCTACCAACTTCGGACTGCACCAAAGCCGGTCATCTCACTACCCCTAATAAAAGGCCAAGATGGTTAAGTAAGGTTCTAGGTCATTAGTGCTTAGTGACATCACTCAGCGGCCCCATACTCTCCTTGATTGAACTCAAGGGTTACCGGTACTCACAAATATGTCGCACTAATATAGCTATTGCTTCAACCGTGTCGGTATACCCCGCACAATTTCCACAACGTATTGCTATCTATGAATGTTTCCCAAATCCGGGTGTAGGATTTCAAGCCCAAACAAGAGAGCCAAAAATGTAAAGCAATCAAAGCAAACAATTAGTCATGCAAAAGGGTGATCTAAGCCCTAAGGTTACTCCACTTTTAGAATTTTCTCCCTAGCAGAGTCGCCAGTTCTGTGATACGGTGGGAGAACTTACTTGAGGTTTTGCATTTGTTTTCGCAAATGTTTCGGTTGAGCAAGAGTCGCCACCGACTTTTTATTTTATCCTAAGGAAAGGTTAAAAAGCACAGGAAAAACCTTTGAGATGTTTTCTTGGGTTCGGGGAGTAGATTATAGAAAGGGAAGGTATTAGCACCCTTTCTATCCATGGTTATCCATGGGCTCTTAGTTAATTGCTTAGATCACTTGCCTTGCATTTTCAATTGTTTGAAATGGTGCTTTGTGTGTGGTTTTTTGAAAATGTTTTGAAAAAGATGCCTTGTCTAGGCAACCATTGTAACAATTCTTGTTTGAATGTTTTACAAAGGTATGTGTCTTTTTGAAAAGATGTTTCAATGTTTTTTTGAAAGTTTGTTTGGAAGTTGTGTTGTGATGTGTGTTTTGAAAAATGGCAAGGATTATTTTGCAAGATTGATCAAGTAACCAAGAGCTATCTACCCTAAATTTCTCAAAGATCTTTCTCATGTTTTAACCCTTTTAACAGTGTTGTTTCACCATTGTATTTGGTGAACAACCTTGTGTTAGGACGTTAACGGGATGAGCGCGGGTCATCGTTTAGACCATGAATGCAATAGTGCCAAGTATCTTTGGCAATTTTTCTCAAGGGACTTGATCATTTTTGTTTAGGCAACTTGATAGCGTCATCGATGGACTATGATCATTTGATTTTGTTTTTGTTTTGCCAAAGAGACTTAACATGCAACCATGGCCCATTTTTGAAGGCAACAAGTGGAGTAACCCTAAGGGTGTAAGTGTGCATTGTGTTTGTTTTTCATGCATGTTTATCTTGAATTAGGTCAAACTATTCGTTGATTTTATTTGCATACAAACCATAAGTCTATCATGGCATAATTTGAAAGCTTTTAAATGCGGAAATTTAAATGCTAAGCTATTACAACATGATATAGGGAGGGGGATACAAATTTGGATTTGGGGGATATTTGACAAGGAAATAAAAGTTAAATTATTACAACCATATCGAATATACAAATATTTAATTGTACAATATTAAAATAAATACAATAAATATGCAAAATGTATTATACACAAAATGATTTTTTGTGTATGTAAAAGTTTTTCATGTTTGAAGTATAAATAAAAATAAGAAAAAGTCATTTTTTTTATATTATTTTTATGGTTTAGGGCAAAACCCTAGTTTTTTTGAATAAATAGTAATATTTATTAATTATATACAATATATGTTAATTATATACAAAAATAAAAAGTATATTGTAAAAAAAGTATTTTTAGTGTCATATATTAATAAAAATAAAAATGTATTATTTTCATATTTTTATCCTAAATATTTAATAAAACATAATAGTATTTATATATTATATATTAAATATACTAAATATGTACAAAAATAAAATATTAATTATTTACAAAAAATGTATATTTTAGAAAATGTTTTCAAAATGTAAACAAAAAATAATAACTGAAAAATAAATATTTTTGTATTATTTTCTAGGGTTTTAAATAAAAAGGAAATATATTTATTTACATGTATATGTTAAATAAAACAAATAAATGCCAAATAAATGCAAAAATGTGTGGAAAAATATTTTTGATATTTTTTATGTTTGAACAAAAAATAATAAGTGAGAATCAAAAATAAAAATGCAAAAATAATAAATATTTCACACAATGGGCCAGGGGGGTGCAAATGGAAAACAAGGGTGCAAAGAGCAAAACAGACTCAGGCCCAACCCAAGTCAACCTTCTTTAACCTCCAGCTTCTGTTTCAAAAAACGCGCACCTTCTTGTTCATCATACTAACTTCTGATTCGTTGATCCTTTGACAAATCTTAAAACATGAAACTTGTAGAGCTTGAAGCCACGATTTCAACCATATAAAGCATTAAATCTAACTCTAAGAAACCAGGGAGAATTTCATCACCCCCAATTTCTGACCTAGCTTTTTTCAAATGTTCATGGTTAAAATTCTCACAGCATGCTTAATATAAATGAAAAGTGGACACATATATGGCTTCAGGGCTATGAGTAGAGCATGTTTCATTCACAAACCTAAGCCTAACTCTTCCTAGATTGAGAGATAGAAGTTCATAGATTACCTGTTTCAGCTTGAATCGTGTACAGCAATGTGGCCACCTTCAATGGAGTTTGAGCTTTTGTATAGCTTGCCTGAAGTCCAAGGAAGCTTCTCCAACACCTAGCTTGCTTTGAATCACTCTAAATCGTGCTATGGAAGTTCACCTGCAAAACTGAAAAATGAAAATGGAAGATGAGGTTAAGGGTGTTACAGCTGGTGTTTAGGGCTTGGAATAGTTTCAATGGATGGTATGGAATGTGTTTGCAAGGTTTTTAGTCAAAGTGCACGAGTGGATTGAGTTGTGGACCTCAATCTGCAGTAGGTACCCTGTTTTGGCAACAAGATGGTGTTTTTGTGTATGAGGAGGTATGAGGGGTAGTTCAGTCGTGCCTTAGGTTAGTTGGGATGTATGGAAGATGAGAACAAAGTTTGTGTTTGGCTGTGTTGACAGGAAATGGAAGTTGGCTTTAGTTTGCAAGGTTTCTTCAAATGTAAGCAAGAAAGTGTAAGTTGTCAATGCAGGCCTGTACCACCCTCTATGTATGCTGCATATCTTGCTCTTGGTAACACAAATTTGTGGACTCTATCTGGCCTCAAAGATCTGGCCCCATGCCTCAAGGATTCACTTTTGACATAAAGTGACATTAAGCCAAAAATGGGAACTTTGCTTTTTCTAGTTAGGGATTAGTTTTATGTGCAATGCCCAAAGGGATGAAATAAAACCTTAACACAATGGTTAGGAATTTAATTGTTGAGTGTAAAGAGGTTTAGAGGCCTGCAAGATAGCATAATCCATGCTGATTTGAAAAATGCCAATGTTATGAACATGCTTTGGCCATGAACAAAAGTGAGTTTTGGCCAACTTTGCAAATTCGATTCTCTCTAACAACAAGGGTGTTTGAGAAGTTCTTGGACAATTTGGAAAGCTTGGAATGTGTACTACAATCCATATTTGTAATGCAAATTGAAATTCCAATTGGAACCATGTGAAAAATGGCCAAGAAGTTGGACAAAAATCCTGCCTAGAATAGGGCAAAATTTCTCTAAGTTAAAAATATTTTGCATCCTTGTTCCAAAAATCATAACTTGAGATAAAAGCTTCCTTTGAGAAAACTTTGTTAATCAAAGTTGTAGATTTTGCAATGGACTACAACTTTCATGTTTCAAGTTTTGTTTGAATCCATTTGCATCTTGGTGAAAAAATGGGACAAAGTTAGGAAAAAATAAAGAAGTTTCATAACTTAGAAAAATTCTAAGTTATGAAATTTTCTCATTTTAAACCCTAATTTGCAAATTTGGATTTCTTGATGAACAAGTTTCATAATTTGACATGTTTTGATGAAAAATGAATCTTGGCACTTGATTTTGACCAAAAAGTCAAAGTTTGACTTTTCAGTATACAGTCAAATTTTGATCAGTTGACTGAAAAATTCATCTGTCAATCCTATGCATTTGAGATATTTTGAACTTGTTGAATGGGTCAAGACATTGCCATTGAGTCCTTGAGTCCATATGTGAGCTTGGTTTGCCATTGGTTAGGTCAAACAGTCAAAAATTGCCTTTGTGCAGTCAACACCCTAAAAATGACCATTTTGCCCTTTTGGTGATCTGATCAAATTTCTTAAGGAATTGTGATCCAAACTTGACCAAATGGTTCATATGAGTTCATAATGTTGATGTGGGTCAAATTTCATGAAGTTTGACTGTAAATTGGCCACAGTTGACTTTTTCCCCAATACAGCTTATTTCTAGGTCAACTGTCCAATTGACTGGGCAAAGATTGGAATCAAGGCTTGAAACTTGGTATGGATAAACTTGTGAGTCCAACATGAAGCATGAAAGTCACTTTGGGAATTTTAGGTCAAAACATCCCTGTGCAAACTCAAACCCTAATTTGGGTCAACAGTGCAAGGAGGGGCCTTGAGCAGAGCAAACCCTAACTTGATCTTGAGCTCCAAGAGTCTTGTGATGAGAAAATGTTGATGAAAAGGGAGGGCAAATTTTGGGGGTACAACACTCAACAACACTATGATCACTGAACTCTACATGTAGTTCAAGATCAAGCACCATAACTCTTCTCCATATCGACCAAAGATGAATGGCGCAGTGAAAGTCACCAATAAGAATATTAAGAAGATCATACAGAAGATGTTTGTGACTTACAAAGACTGGCACAATATGTTACCATTTTCTCTTCATGGCTATCTCACTTTAGCGCGAACATCAACTGGGGCAACCCTATTCTCTCTGGTCTATGGTATGGAAGTTGTCCTACCTGCCGAAGTTCAAATTCCTTCTCTGAGAATTATGAAGGATGTAGACTTAGACGAAGACGAGTGGATTCATACTAGGTTGGACCAGTTGAATTTGAATGACAAGAAAGGGCTTGTGGCTATCTGTCACGGTCAGATGTATCAGAAGCGTATGATCTAGGCATTTAACAAAAAGATCAAGCATCGGGTATGTCAGGCTGGTGACTTGGTAATAAAGTGCATCATTCTACCGCAAGGTGATCCCATGGGCAAATGGACTCCCACATACGAAAGGCCATTTGTTATCAAGAAAATATTTTCGGGTGGTGCTATGATACTAACCATCATGGGCGGTGAAGATTTCTCGCACCTTGTGAACATGGACATAGTTAAAAGATACTATGCATGAAAATGACCCGCTAGGTTGACTGGCCTAGACAAAAATAAGGGCATCCCGGAGAACCAAAAGGGTTCGGGAAAAAATTAGGGATATATATAAAAGATTGTACACCCGACAAGTTGAACACCTGAAAAGGTGGCTTGGGAAAGAAAGGGTATCCCAGTGGACTAAAAACTCGAAAGGGCGGTCTAGGTAAAAGTTAGGGATTAAAAGTGTACCACTATGTCCCATTAGAACACTTACTGCAACCTTTATTACCAAAGTCAAAAGTTTAAATGGTACAGATCAGTTCAATCAACTTCTTTCGACAGCAAGGGATGAGATGTTCGATGACATAGGGGCAATAGCGAAGTTGGAAACCAACGAAATCATTTCCACATAGCTATATGTTTTTTTGTCACTTTGTACTCTTTTAATTTCATGACAATATCCTCTTACTAGGATTTATGTCTCTTTGTACAAAATCTTCTGTTTATAGGAAAATTATTAATATAAATACACCATAAAATTCAAAGTTTTTGTTTTTTAATTTTTCTGTTTTGTTTGCAAAAACGTCCAATGACTAAAATTGAATGAACATATGCATATGAACACGATTAACTTTTAACAAATATATGCATAAGAACAGGAATAAGCATTGGGATGACGTTCAAGGTGTCCACAAATCCCCACAGAGCAATCTCCACAGGATTATCCCCATATATTTATCTTCATAAGTTCATCTTCAATGAAGATACATCCCCCGACATTTCCCTGGAAGATCGCTCTAGCGGATAAAGGAGTATGATCTTCTTCTTGGTAATACCACTAACCTACAAAGTTCCAATCAGTACAATTCATGGAAGTTCTCTTCCCCTACTAAGTTTATTCCTCCAAGATTTTAAAACCCCCTACAGATTTATGCTCTCTAGCAGAGCTCATTTCCTCAACAATGGTGTTTCCTTAGCAGAGTATTTCTCTGTCAACAGGGTTTATTTCCCTAACAACATTTATTTGTCCAACAGCTTATACTCTCCCCAGCTTGAGTCTATTCCTCAGATTGCTACGAATCACCTGAAAAATTCCTCTCCCCAGTGAAGTCGCCACTATCCCTAGAGAGTTGCTACGAAACCTGGAATCGGACCAGATATCAGTCAACTTTATCCTCCCCAGATGAGTCAGAAGGTTATCCATCTCTTTTATCCCCAGTCAGGTATATACGAATTAAACTCCCCAGTAGAGCAATGAACGACTAATGTTCCTAAACTTTTCTCCCCAAAGAAACATGTCATACGAAACTATTGATACACTTCCAATTACATTTCATATTCATACATCATTTACCAATATCATAGCATATGCATACGAAACGCATATAGCACAGTCTCATTTATTTTGAGAACATCATTACGCAATGCATCCATACATCATGACATCGCATATAGCTAACTCTTTCCCTTTTCAGGAAAGATCAATCAATAGACAAACATCATCAACTACTTTCATGACCCGACAGTCTTCTCCAAGGCTACATCTGACAAAGGGATATTTCATCCATTTCCTCAAAGGATCATTCTAAAAAAAAAATACATCTTCTGGCTCAGATTAAATCGACCATAGATTTATTCTAACACTTCTTTCGGCATAGACCTCTTCTAGCTCGGATTAAATCAACCATAGTTATATTCTGATACTTCTCCCAGTTAAAGACGGACGCAGACATCTTCTGGCTCAGATTAAATCAAGCATAGATTTATTCTGATACTTCTTCCAGCAGACATTTTCTGGTTCAGATTAAATCGACCATAGATTTATTCTGATACTTCTCCCAGTTAAAGACGGACGCAAACATCTTATGGCTCAGATTAAATCAAGCGTAGATTTATTCTGATACTTCTTCCTGTAGACAAATTCTGGCTCAGATTAAATCAAGCTTAGATTTATTCTGATACTTCTTCTAGTAGACATCTTCTGGATCATATTAAATCGAGCATAGATTTATTCTGATACTTATTCCAATTAAAGTCAAGCGTAGACTTAATCTAATTTCTATCAACAGTTACTTCGTATGGTATCTATAAGCCCATCTCCGATGACTCACCGTTACCTCTCCAAATGACATCTTTAAGCCCATTCCCGGTATCATCAACCAACTGAGTTACTTCGTGCACCGGCGAGGGAAAATTTCTGGGCACTTAAGTGTTCAATCATCTTCTACCTTCAAGAATCATCAAAACATTCAAAATTATCAAGGTTGATCATCAAGAATAAAAAAAAGTCAACAAAAGCCAAAAGTTTGAAAGTTTTCCAACACTTCAAAAAATTTCTAAGTGTTTTGTTCTTAACAAAGTCACTACTTTATGGCCATTTTTCACTAAGATCCAAACTGATTCAAGGAAAAATTTCAACATGAAAGTTTTAGAGATTAATGAATTCTACAACTTGGTTAATCTGGGATGATCCTCAAAAAGTGCTTGGATTAAGAGATACGGGCCCATGAAATTCTGATATTTTTATCCAACACTTAGGAATATTTTTTATCAGTTTTTCATCTCAACTTCTTGGCCAATTTTCACCAATTTCCCTGTTGATTTAGCCAAAGTGCTCAACATGAAAGTTGAATATCATGTTCTAAGATTTCCAAAATTTCCAAGAGCATAAAAAGATCATGTTTGAGCTGAGAGTTTCGAAGAGACAAAGTTGGGCATTTTTACTTGGATTATAAGTCATTTCTTTGATGAACATATAACCAAATATCATAACATTGCTACACAATCTCCCTTTTCCGGTCTATTAGATTGCAAATCTCTCCATAATCAGAATATTACACATTCTTTATGACTATTATCCAATTGGTTCAATCTTTAACCAAAACATTTTTCTATTTTGAGAAGAAAGGCAAGACTTCCATTTTGATAAAGTTTGCTTTTTGCATTTGTCAACTCTCATTGAGCCTCTCATTTGTTACCTCTGCATACGCTCAACCTAAAAGCTGATAGAAGCATGCTTAAATGTCTAACAACTCCATGAAGCATGGTACTATGCATTGGAACTTTTATTTATCATAAAATCACAAGTTACATCCAACCAAGCCATAACTTGTTATCTTGCAAATCTGGTTACTTCCACTTCTCAAACCTTTTGCCTATAAATAGTGTGTTCATTAGCAAGCCAAGACACCAATTTACAAGCCCTCAAACCCTCCCAATCTCTCTCAAATCCGAATTTGCCACAAAACCTCCATTATTGAGCTTTAAAGTCCAAAACTCTGAAACTCATAACTCCGGTAAAATATTTGCCAACCAACCATTAAATCATAATCAATACACCATATAGAAGGGATCTAAATACCAGTTTCACTTCTGTAATCACTCCATCATCATCCACCATTTTCAAAATCTAACCTTGCAACTTGACTTGGGTAGAACGTTTCACCCATCCTCAAAGAAAAGTAGGGGCTG
Source organism: Vicia faba (assembly GCA_948472305.1). Taxonomy (NCBI): domain Eukaryota; kingdom Viridiplantae; phylum Streptophyta; class Magnoliopsida; order Fabales; family Fabaceae; genus Vicia; species Vicia faba. The sequence continues at coordinate 1,594,917,590 of OX451737.1, read as the reverse complement.
GAATACACTCAGGGAGTTCCCAACAAGCTAAAGATATCATCATCTTGCTTCTGGAAGTGCTTGAAGAAGCGTTGGACTTTCTCCAAATTGGTATATTTTTCAAACTTTGAATTATTTATTTAAGCATTATTTGCATATACATTCTAAAGGAAAAATGTAGATATCATGTCTATGAAGCTAACCATGTCCTTAAATCTCATTTTAATTGATTGTGTGATGAGAATTTTGGAACTGAGTTTTATGAAATGTTAGGGTTTCAATTTGGTACCAAAAAAAATTCGCCCTAACCGTTGATTTATAGCGTTTAAGATTTATATGGTTGCATTCCTTGTAAAAAATCAAGCAAGTTTGGTTTTGGAAGTTTTTAATTTCGTTGAGAAATGAGCATTTTCTACAAAATCAAATAATGGAAATGGTGTTGTTGTTGTCCGTTAGTGCGCGAGAGGAAGAAGAAGGGTGACCTGGCTGTGATGCGTTGGGAGAACTGACTTGAGGTTTTACGTTTGTGTTTGCAAATGTTTCGATTTAGCAAGAGTCGCCACCGACTTTTTATTTATCCAAAGGAAAGGTCAAAAAGCACAGGAAAGACTTTGAGATGTCTTCTTGGGTTCGGGGGGTAGATTATGAAAAGGGAAGGTGTTAGCACCCTTTTCATCCATGGTTTTCCATGGGCTCTTAGTTACTTGTTTTAGATCACTTGCTTTTTCTTTTCAATTGTTTGAAATGGTGCTTTTGTGTGTGGTTTTGAAAATATTTTGAAAAGAGGCCTTTGTCTAGGCAACCTTTGTAATAATTCTTGTTTGAATGTATACAACGATGTTTGTCTTTTGAAAAATGTTTCATTGTTTGAAAGTTTGTTTTGGGAAATGTTTGAAATTGTGTTGTGGTGTATTTTTGAAAATAGCAAGGATGTTTGCAAGTTTGATCAAGTAACTAGGAGCATCTACCTACCTACTCAAAGATCTTTCCTAAACATTTTTAACCCTTTGACATTGTTGTTTTACCATTGCATTTGGTAAATAACCTTGTGTTTGGATGTTAAATGGGACAGGCGCGGGTCATCGTATTGACCATGATAATAATTGTGCTAAGTATCTTAGCAAATTTTTGAGGGACTAGATCGTTTTTGTATAGGCAACCAAGATAGCGTCATCGAGGGACTATGATCTTTTTGTTTTTGTTTTGCCAAGATACCTAGCATGCATACCATGGCCATTTTAAAGGAAACAAGTGGATGAAACCCTAGGGGTGCTTGTGTGCATTGCGTTGTCAATTTTTATGCATTTTTGTCTTGTATTAGGTCTAGCTATTTGTTTGATTTTGGATTTTGCATACAAACCCTAATCTTTCTATCATGGCATATTTGAAAGCTATAAAGTGCGTAAAAATAAATCTACAACTATTACAACATGATTATAGGGAGGGGGATACAAATTTGAATAGGGGGTATTTGCAAGAAAATAAAGCCCTAAATCATCTATTACAACCCAATTGAATTCTTTGTTCAAATAAATAAATATACAATATTTAAATATGCAAATAAATATGAATATACAAAAGTGATTTTTTTGTATTATTTTTATGTATGTAAAAATAAAATATTTTATGTACATATAAAAAAATAGAAGATTATTTTTATTAAGGGTGGAAACCCTAATTTATTTTAAGAAAATATATATGTATTAATTATATTATTTATTCACTTATGTACAAAAAATAAATAAAAATAATATATACAAATGTTAAAAAAATATAAATATGTGAGAAAAAATATTATTTAAGTATATAAATAATAAAAATAAAATATAATATTTTTATAATATTTATAAGTTTTCTATTTAAGAAAATAAAAGTATATTATTTAACAATTATTTCTATGTCTAAAAATAATAATAAAAATAATAAAATAAAATGTGAAGATTTATGAAAATATTTTTTGGAATTTTTAATGTTTAGAAAAATAAAATAAAGTCAGAAACTAAAAAGGAAATGAAAAAAATATGGAAAATAAGCAAATGGGCCAGGGGGTGCAAAAAGCACAAAGGAGGGTGCCAAAAGCAGGGACAAACAGGCCCAGCCCAAAGTCCAGCTTTGTCTTCAAACTTTGAACAAGAAAACGCGCGATATGTACAAATTCGTATCTCCTGTTTCAATGCTTAAAAACAAAAACTTGTAACATGAAAGTCATAGAGCATGATCATACGATTCTAACCATATAAAAAACTTAATCTAACTCTCAAAGACCAGAGAGAATTTCTCTAGCCCTAATTTCTAACCTAGATTTTTCAGAAAGTTCATCATTCAAATTCTCCCAACTCAGTTAACTTAAATGAAATCTATGCATATGTACAGCTTAAAGGCAATGAGTACTACATTTTTTATTCACAAACCTAAGCTTAATGATTCCTAAATAGAGATATAGAAGCTTGAACTTTACCTGTTTCAGTTGAACTCGAGTATGGCAATGTAGGAGTTTTCAGTGAGGCCTGAGATGCTGGTGAGCTTGCTTGAAGTTCCTTTGAGCTTTCCCAATGCCTAGCTAGCTTTGAACTTGCCTGAATAAGGTTGTAGAAGTCAACCTGCACAGCCAGAATTCAAAAATGGTGAAGCTTGAAAACAATGTTACAGTTACTGGCCAATGGTTGGGATAGCTTAGGTGTGTTGTTTAGAATGTGTTGAAGAGGTTTGGGACAAAACGCACGAGTGGTTTGTGAGATGGAGGTGAAACTGCAGAAGCTGCCCTGTTTTGCAAGAAAATGGGGTTTTGGTGTTTTGGAAGGCTTGAGAAGTGGTTAGCTCGTGCTTCTGACTTTAGGCAATATGCAAAACTTGTTTGTAATGGTTACAATACTTGGTTATAATAGATGCAAGAGTTCTGTGGTTTTTGCAAGGTTTCTTGGTTTTAAAGCAAAAATGAGAAGTGACCATGCAAAGGCTTGTACCATCTAGCTTAGGGTCTGCACAAAGTTGGTATACTTTTCCCTATCTTTGTGGACTTTGTTTGCTGTGAAAGAATGGTCCAATTCTCAAGAGAAACAAAAATGTATAAAGTTGTGCTTTATGAAAATAACATTGTTGCCTTTTTGCCAAAAATGGATTAAACCCTTATGTAATCCTCTAAAGCTCAGAACAATGCCTCCAACCAATGTGTTTGCATTCAATTTTTGAGTGTGGAAGGGTTTAAGGATATGTAAGCAAGTACAAGCATGGCTGGACAGAAATTGCAACTTGTGTCAACATGAAAAATGCGATGGATCAAAGTGACATTTTGCCAAATTCAACCCTTCGATTCTCCATAACCATAAATGATTTTGGAGAGTTCTTGGACATTTTGGAAAGCATGTAACATTCTATACAATCCATATTTCAAATTCATTTTAAGATTCCAATGGGAAACATGTGAAAAATTGCCATGAAGATAGGTCAAAATCCTGCCTAAACTAGGGCAAAATTTCACTAAGTTAAAAGTTTCATGGACCCTTGTTCACAAAATCATAACTTGGGATCCAAGCATCTTTTGGGAAAACTTTGTGAATAAAAGTTGTAGATTTTGTGGAGGACTACAACTTTAATGGAAGTTTTGTTTGAATCCAATTGCATCATGGTGAAAAAGTTGGGCAAAGTTTGGAAAAAATAAGAAAATTTCATAACTTAGAAAAATTCTAAGTTATGAAATTTTTCAATCTTAAACCCTAATTTGCAAAATTAGGTTTCTTGATGAACAAGTTTCATGTTTTTACACATCTTGATGAAAAATGACCCTTGGCACTTGATTTTGACCAAAAAGTCAAAGTTTGACTTTTCAGTGTACAGTTGATTTTTGATCAGTTGACTGGAAAATTCATCTGTCAATCCAATGCTTTTGAGATCTTTTGAACCTTGTGATTAGGTCAAGATTATTCCATTGAGTCCTTGAATCCATGCTTGAACCAAATTTGTCATTGGCTAGGTGAAAAATCATAAATTTCCCTTCTGCAGTCAAAACCCTAAAAATGACCATTTTTCCCTTTTGATGATCTGATCAAATTTCTTGAGGAGTTATGGTCCAAACTTGATCAAATGGTTCATATGAGTCTATAATGTTGATGTGGATAAAAAATTATGAGGTTTGACTGTAAATTGGCCACATTTGACTTTTTCCCCAATACAGTTGATTTCTAGGTCAACTGTCCAATTGACTGGGCAAAAATTTGATTCAAGGCTTGAAACTTGGTATGGGCAATCTTATAAGTCCAACATGAAGTATGAAAGTCACATTAAGCATTGAGAGTCCAAAAATCCCTGTGCAAACTCAAACCCTAATTTCAGGTCAACAGTGCAAGGAGATGTCTTGAGCTGAGCAAACCCTAATCTTGTATGGAATCCAAAGAGTCTTGTGAGGGGAAATCTTTGATAAAATGAGAGGGAAAATTTTGGGGTACAACATCTGCCCCTGTTCAATCTTCTTGAACCTGAAGAGTTAGATTGGTTTGTTTGCCTTTCGTGACTCGAAAGTAAAAGAGGATTGGACACTATAGTGCCCGTAAATTTGCACTCGTCAAAATGTTGAGGGAATGGGCTTAAAGATGCCATTTGGAGATGACAGAATATTGCTGGAGATGGTCTTAAAGATGCCATCCAAGAAGTGTTAATCGTATAAGAGATTCCTTTGCGAGAGCCCGTATACCTATTGTTGAGGAGGACTACGTCGGAGAATACTGGTCTCTGTCGTGGTAGAAATAGAATTTTAGGAGCTTCAGTCGTCCATTATTCTACTGGGGAATCATCTCTTGGTTTGAAGAGGTGTAAATGAACTGCTATCTGGTCGTGCTCCAGGCTTCATAGTGATAAGATCTGCTGCTATCTGGTCGTGCTCCAAGCTTTACAGCGACTTAACGGGAAGATGAGATTAAACTTGATATCCGGTCGTTCTCCAGGCTTCGCAATTTCTCAATTCTTATCTAGTCGTACTCCAGGCTTTAGAAGGAATTAAGTTGTTATCCGGTCGCCTCCGGGCTTCAACTTGAATTTAAGGCATACTAATGTCTGGTCGATTCTAAACTTCTTAGTAATTAGCCAAGTAAACTGCTATTTGGTCAAAATCCAAGCTTCACAGTGTACCTCTCTATTATCTGGTAAAAATCCAGGCTTTACAGTCTTGTATTGGTATATAGTCGAAATCCAGGCTTCACGATATCTTACTTCCTATCTGGTCAAAATCCAGGCTTCAGAAGAAAATCAAATGGTTATCTGGTCAAAATCCAGGCTTCCTTTTGATTTTGAGGCCTACTAATATCCGGTTGAATCCGGGCTTCAAAGTAATTAGCCAAGTAAACTGCTATTTGGTCAAAATCCAAGCTTCACAGTGTACCTCACTGTTATCTGGTCAAAATCCAGGCTTCACAGTCTTTTGTAGAGATCAAGATAATATTTGGTCAAACCCGAGCTTCATAGCTCGAATTTAAGGTGTACCACAATCTGGTCGATTCCAGGCTTCATGGTGCTTTTATACTACTATCTGATCGATTCCAGGCTTCTCAGTAATTTGTTGGGGATTCAACTATTTTCCGGTCGATCTCTGGGCTTCAGTATGATCAAGATATTATCCGGTCGAATCCGGGCTTCATAATTTGAACTGGAACAAGAATCTGAGCATTGATTTGAATAAGAAATAGAATAGCATCCGTATCTGGAGCATCTCTAAGTTATATTTAAACTTTGAATATTTTGTTAAAGATAGCTGTTAATTTTATCCTGAAAAGGGTAAAATGTTAGCTGAAACACAATATTATGTTGCATGAAATGTATGATGCAATATATGTGTTTTATCAATGTTTATGATTTATGAATGTAATGTATGTGCATGTAAGCTGATTAGCTGTCTTGATGGGGGAAACAAATCCTTGATAACTAGACATAATAAAATCTTTGACTGTCGCCGGGGAAAATGAATCCTTGACTGCTGCAGGAGATTCAAAACCTTTGACAACTCGCGGGGATTATCAAAAACTTTGGCAACTTCTGTGGGGGATGCGAGAATCCTTCACGACTTTCCTGGGGGTACAGGGATCCTTTAAGTCCTTTGAAGTTGGAAGATAATAGACATTCCGTTGTAAGAATAATGCCAAGTGTTGCTTGATAAACCTACTTGGGGAGTCCCGAGAACCTTGATGAATGTGGCCGGGGATTGAGAATCTTCAATCTGCTGAGAAATAAAAATAATTTTGCAGGGAGAAAGTTTATTCTGTTGGAGAGTAGCTATACTATTGGGGAGTTATCCAAAACTGTCGTCTGGTTAGCTGTCAGACTTTAAAACAACTTATTGGGAAATTATCAAGTTCCAAGATAACTTGCAGGGGAATTATTTGTTTTTAAGACCACTCTCTAGGGAATTGGAGGAAACTGGATGGTTTTCCACCGGGGTTTGAAGCTTTGGTCTCCGTTGGGGAAGAAAGTTTCATCTTCGTTGAGGATCTGTAGTTCAAAGTTTTTGGCTCCGCTGGGGATTGGGAGTTTGAAAACTTAACTCTGGTGGGGATTCTGAAATTTAACTCCGTTGGGGATATAAGGTTTCATCCTTGCTGGGGATTTGTGACCTAAAGTTTTTGTTCCGCTGAGGATTGGGAGTTTGAAGTTTCGACTCTGGCGAGGATTCTGAAATTTAACTCCACTGGGGATATGTATTTCAAGGTTGTAGCTCCACTGGGGACCTAAATGATGTGTTGTAGGGATTTTTCTTGGAATAGCCAAAAGACGTTTTCCTATCCTTTCAACCTGTCAGTAATTATTCTTTCACATTTTGTTCATTTGTAAACAGTGATTATATTCAAATGCATATGCTCATTTAATAAACCATCGGACGTTTTCAAATAAAACACAAGTGTAAGGAAAAAAAGAGGCAAATAGTTTTCTGCACTTTGAAGTATCTTTGTGTAAGTATTTTGTACAAAGGAAACAGACATTCTAGTAAGAGAATGTTGTCATAAAAATTGAGAAAATTTTATACAAAGAAAGATGGCTATGTGTAAAAATTCCACGGGGTTCCCATTCTGCTGTAGCCTTCGTAACTCTGAATATCTTGTCCATTCGTTGCTTCGTCCGAAGATGATTGGATTGATCAGAAGCCTGGAGCTTGACTATGAAGAGGTTGTCCTTAAAGTGATCCGACGAGACATAGTCATACACTTTAATTCCCTAACTTTTGCCTGGACCTCCCTTTCGGGTTTTCAGTCCACCGGGAAACCCCTTTTTGCCCAAGTCTCCCTTTCGGGTTTTCAACTTGCTGGGTGTACAATTTTTTTTGTTTATCCCTAATTTTTTCCTGAACCGCCCTTTCGGGTTTTCGATTCACCGGGATGCCCATTTTTGCCCAAGTCGCCCTTTCGGGTTTTCAACTTGTCGGGTCGTTTATGCGTAGTATTTTTTTGACTATGTCTGCGTTTGCAGGGTGTGGCAGGTCGTCGTCGTCCATGGTGGTTAAGATCATTGCCCCACCAGAAAAGATGTTTTTGATCACAAATGGTCCTTCGTAGGTAGGACTCCATTTTCCCCTGGGATCACTTTGCGGCAAGATGATCCGCTTGATTACAAGATCCCCGACTTGATATGTCTGGCGCCTGACTTTCTTGTTGAAAGCCTTGATCATTCGTTTTTGATACGCCTGACCATGGCAAACAGCAGTAAGTCGCTTTTCGTTAATCAAGTTCAGTTGATCAAGCCGGGTCTGAATCTAATCGTCTTCACTCAAACCAGCATCTTTCATCATCTTTCATGATTCTCAAGGAGGGAATCTGAACCTCGATAGGTAAAACAGCTTCCATGCCGTATACCAAAGAAAAGGGTGTTTCCCCAGTTGATGTTTGTGCCGTGGTACGGTACCCGTGCAGAGCAAACGGTAACATCTCATGCCAGTCCTTGTAGGTGATTGTCATCTTTTGAATGATCTTCTTGATATTTTTGTTAGCAGCTTCGACAGCACCGTTCATCTTTGGCCGATAGGGAGATGAATTGTGATGTTGAATCTGGAATTGCTCGCACAGAGAAGTGATCATAGTGTTGTTCAGGTTTGTACTGTTGTCAGTGATAATCCTGTCGGGGATACCATACCGGAAAATAAGATTATGTTTGATGAAGCGGGCAACCACATTGTTTGTAACGGAGGCAAAAGAAGATGCTTCAACCCACTTGGTAAAGTAATCAATGGACACCAGGATGAAGCGGTGTCCATTGGATGCTATAGGCTTGATCTCTCCTATCATGTCAAATCAACACATAGCGAATGGCCAAGGAGCTGTTAAGACATTGAGAGGAACTGGAGGTATGTGTACCTTGTCCGCATAGATTTGGCATTTGTGACAAGTACGGGAATGTTGATGGCAGTCAGCTTCCATGGTAGACCAGTAATAGCCTGCCCGTAGAATCTTCTTAGCCATCATATGTCCGCTTGAGTGAGTGCCAAAGGTACCATTGTGCAGTTCAGCCATGATATGCTCAGCTTCAACCTTGTCCATACAACGGAGTAGAATGCAATCATGATTGCGCTTGTATAGGATACCATTGCTCAGGAAGAACTTAGCTGAGAACCTCCTCAGGAACTTTTTGTCGTTGACTGAAGCTCCTTCAAGGTATTCTTGTGCTTCGAGATACCTTTTGACGTCATGAAACCATGGTCGGTCCACTACTTCTTCGGTATTAATCTCGTGACAATGTGCAGGTCTGTCCATCCGTTCAATGGTGATTTTAGGAGCCTCATTATCCCAGTTAAGTTTAAACATGGAGGACATTGTAGCTAGAGCATCTGCTAGCTGATTTTCTTCTCGTGGAAAATGCTCGAAGGTAATCTGCTCAAAATGAGGTAGCAATGTCAGGACATGTTCTTTATAAGGGATGAGGTTAGGATGTTTAGTTTCCCACTCTCCTTTGATCTGACTGATGACCAAATCTGAGTCCCCAAACACAATTAAGGATTTGACTCCCAAGTCAATGGCAGCCTTGAGACCAAAGATACAAGCTTCATACTCGGCCATGTTGTTGGTACAGCTGAAGTAGAGTCTGGCAGTGAAGGGTGTATGGCAACCTTCTGGAGAGATAAGTACAACACCAATACCGTTTCCAAGTGCGTTGGAGGCACCATCAAAGTACAGAGTCCATCGGGATCCTTGTTCAGGTCCGTCATACGGTTTGTTTTCTTCAATGTTGCTCAAAGTCATGATATCCTCGTCGGGGAAGTTGAACCTCATAGATTGGTAATCTTCGACAGCTTGATGGGCCAGATGATCGGCTAGTACACTCCCCTTTATAGCTTTTTGGGTCGTGTACTGTATATCATACTCGGTGAGGATCATTTGCCATCTAGCGATTCTTCCGGATAAAGCAGGCTTCTCGAAGATGTATTTGATCGGATCCATTTTAGAGATCAGCAAAGTGGTATGTGTCAACATATACTGCCTTAGCCGACGAGCAGCCCATACCAAAGCGTAGCAAGTTTTCTCGAGCAATGAGTAGCGAGTCTCACAGTCGGTAAACTTTTTGCTAAGGTAATAAATGGCATGCTCTTTTCGTCCATACTCGTCATGTTGGCCCAATACGCACCCCATTGAATTCTCCAAGATAGTCAGATACATGATAAGCGGTCTTCCTTCGACGGGAGGCATCAAGATAGGAGGTTCTAGCAAATACTCCTTGATTTTATCGAAAGCAACTTGAGAGTCATCATTCCATTTAACCACCTGATCTTTCTTCAACAGCTTGAAGATTGGTTCACAGGTAGATGTTAGGTGAGAAATGAACCTTGAAATGTAGTTTAGGCGTCCCAAGAAACCTCTAACCTCCTTCTCAGAGCGAGGGGCAGGCATTTCTTGTATAGCTTTGACTTTGGCAGGATTAATCTCGATGCCTTTGTTACTGACAATGAAACCCAAAAGTTTACCGGACCTGACTCCGAAAGTGCACTTGTTAGGGTTCAGTCTGAGCTTGTACTCCTTCAACCTGACAAACAGCTTTTGCAGATGGTCGAGGTGTTCTTCTTCTGTCTGTGAACGGGCTATCATGTCGTCTACGTAAACCTCTATCTCATGATGTATCATATCATGAAACAAATTCACCATGGCGCGTTGACAGGTTTCCCCGGCATTCTTCAGTCCGAATGGCATCACTTTATAGTAGAACGTACCCCACTGTGTAACAAAAGTAGTTTTCTCCAAGTCTTCAGGGGCCATTTTAATCTGGTTGTACCCTGAAAATCCATCCATGAAAGAAAATACCTTGTGTTGAGCCGTATTGTCGACCAAGATGTCAATATGCGGTAGTGGAAAATCATCTTTAGGGCTAGCCCTGTTTAAGTCTCTATAATCCACGCACATTCTGACGTTTCCGTCCTTCTTAGGCACAGGCACAATGTTAGCAACCCATTGTGGATAGGAAGTAACTGCAAGAAAGCCAACATTGAATTGCTTCATCTCTTCAGCTTTGATCTTTTCAGACATATCGGGCCTCATTCGGCGGACTTTCTGTTTAATTGGTGGACAGTCTTCTCTTGTGGGGAGACGGTGAACCACAATATATGTGTCAAGTCCCGACATGTCTTCGTAGGACCAGGCGAAGATCTCAACATATTCATTCAACAACTGAACTAAACGCTCTTTGACACTTGGCTCTAGGTTGGCACCCATTTTAACTTCTTTTCTGTCTTCATCAGTTCCCAAATTGATTGTCTCTAACAACTCCTCATGCGGTAGAATAGCCATTTCTTCCTGTTGTAGCAGTCTAGCCAATTCTCCAGGCACTTCACAGTCTTTATCACCTTCGTACTCGGCATGGTAGACCAGATCTTCAGAGTCACTGAAGGTCATAGCAGAATTGTTACCCATGGAATCCGGAATGGATGGGTACCTGGATTTGTAAGTGTGGGTATGTGTAAGGGATAGCCACCTTTAAACAAATAAAATGTAAAAAGAAAGAAAATGAACACAAAAGTTTATATGTGAAAACGTCCATGATTCATTAAAATGGCATATGAAGATGAAAAATCAAACCCTTACAAATGGACCTATGTACCTCGGGTAAGGCACAAGGTTAAAAGTGTACGAATTGTTTAAGAATTATTACAAACCAACAGAAATGTTCGAAAGATAAATTACTGATTCATGAAAGTAATGGGAACAAAATCCTTTCCCTCCCAATTGCATAGTCCTCCTTCAACGGTAGGGAAAATCCAATCTTCAAGGTTGCTCTCCTTTTCACCATCCTCCAAAGCACTGACTCCATGATGAGTGATCTTCACTGGTGGTCCTCCAGCCCGGGAGCGACGCACAGCCTTCTGACTAGCAACAGTGAAACCCAAGCCGGATTTATCAGATTTGAAAGGAAAATCAGGAAGCTTCCCCCAGATCGTGCTTCCTCCTTATTCAATCACAACCTTTGCATCCTTCAAAGAAGACATCCGAGGCGGAGGTCTGGTAATTATGGGTACAGAAGGCACTGTCTTGGTTGCTGCAATCTCCTCAAAAACTTGCTCGAAGTGTTGAAAGGGGGTCTCGATGAACTCACCGTCTAATTCAACATAGCGGAAAGAATTAAGATGGATTATCATGTATTCCTCCTCACCGAGAACCGTCACAATTTCCCCTTGAACGGGGTACTTGAGCTTTTGATGCAGAGTTGAAGTAACAACTCCGACATGATGAATCCAGGGTCTTCCCAACAAGCAAGAATAGGAGGGACGGATGTCCATGACATAGAATGTGGAATTGAAAGTTTCAGTACCCACTTTAATCGGGATGTCCACCTCCCCGTGGACCATCCGCTTAGAACCATCAAAGGCTCTAACAATGATGTTGCTGGGCTTCAAGGTTAAACCTTCATAATCTAGCCTATCCAATGCCTTCTTTGGTAGGACATTCAGCGATGAACCAGTATCCACCAGAACGTGTGTAAAGAGTAGTTCCTCTGCATTCCACCGAGACATGCAGGGCGTCATTATGCTCTCTCCCTTTGATTGTTAAATCAGCGTCGGAGAACCCTAGACCATTGTCTACTGTTAGGCTAGCTACACATTCTTGAAACTGATCCGCAGAGGTTTCCTGGGGCACATGGGCCGTCTTCAAGAATTTGATCAAAGCTTTGGCATGAGCTTCTGAACAAAGCAGCAGTGCCAACATAGAGATTTTTGAGGGGGTTTGCCCCAATTGCTCCACAACATTATAATCGCTCTTCTTGATTATTTTCAAAATCTCTTCCATTTCTTTTTGAGTGGTTTCAGGGATGACCATCGGTTGAGCCCTCTTCCTTACAGGCTCTTCTTGGATCCCTTTCCCTCTATCATCAACAACAGCAGAGGGGACAACTTCAGGAGTTACAACTTCTTCAAAAATTGGAGTTCTCGCAGATATGTTGATCGGTGCAGGAGTAACCTTAGGAGCGGCTGAGGGTCCGGAGATTTCCTTTGGTGGCGCAATCTCCGGAGAGAAAATTCTTCCACTGCGGGTGATTTTACTCGTTCCGGCAATGTTTCCAATGTCGGAAGTCTCTTCATCAGAACTGTCTTTAGTCGATTCAATATGCTTAACACCGTGGTGGAAGATCTCTCCCCCATAGTTCCACGGTATTGATTTGTTGGACTTGTACGGGATAGGCCCCGACATAGTTATCTTCAGCGGTACAATCTTTGGATCAGATGTAATCTTAACAGGTCTTTTGGAGACCTTGGAAAGATTGGCGGATATGGTAATTATCAAAACATCATTGACAGGAGTCGGTGAACAGGAGTCTTCTCAAAAAGGATCTCTTGATTATCCATTAGGCGTTGGATGCCTAACTTCGATAATGGACAGTCGGTTGGTAAGGATGAACAAAGATAGCAATCTTTTCCACAGCCTGGGAAAATCCCAGCCTTCAACAGATTCAACTTGATTATCGGTAGCGGAGTCATTAAATCATCAACGGTAGCAACAAAAAGATCCTCTTCAACAGCATGGGCATGGTGGCCATGCTTCAACATTGGAGCAGAGATCACATTAGGTTTTTTAGGGGCGTCGAATTCAACTTCTTTAGCGTCTATTAAATCCTGAATCTTGTTTTTGAGGGCCCAACAATTGTTGGTGTCGTGCCCTATGTTGTCTGAATGATAAGCACACTTGGCATTTGCATGCTAGAAAGGAGAAGTTGTATTCGGATTTTGCGGGGCCTCTCTCAAACTAGTAAGGTTTAACTTCAGGAGGTGAGGGAGAACCTGAGCAGGTGTCATGTTGATCCGAGTGAATTGCTGTGCAGGCCTTTCCACCCTTGCTTGGTTGGTTTTGGGTTGATTGTTTCTAGGCTGATCAACTGCAGACTTCTGAACCATTACAGCCCCCACCACTGGCTGGCGCTCAACTCTTCCTTGACTTCTCTGAGAGTAGACAGCTGATACCTCTTTCTTTGCTGGAAAGGTCTTCTTGATGGCAGCGGAAGCAGATGCATCCTTTTGAATTTTTCCGCTCTTGATTCCGGCTTCGACTCTCTCACCAGTCAGAATCAGCTTGGTAAACCCCGCAAACGAACTTCCAATCAGGTGATTGAAAAAGGGGCCTGACAGTGTACCCAAGAACATATCAACAAGCTCCCTCTCAGACAATGGTGGTTGCACCCTTCCATCCAAGTCTCTCCATTTCTGCGCATACTCCTTAAAGCCTTCATTTGATACCATGCCCGTACTCTATAATTGAGTACGGGTTGGTGCTAAGTCCGCATTATATTGATATTGTCTGTAGAAGGCAGCAGCCAAATCCTCCCAGTTGTGCACATTAGATCTCTCTAGCTGGTAGAACCAATTTAATTGCGTCCTTGAAAGACTGTCTTGGAAGAAATGGACCCATAGATCCTTATCAGAAGAATGAGGTTGGATTTTTATGACGTAAGACCGTAGGTGCATCTTTGGACAAGACAAACCATCGTATTTAGAAAATGTGGGCACCTTAAACATGGGGGGAATCACAATCCCAGAGACCAACCCTAGATCTTCAAAGTCCAGCCCAGGCACCCTCTGCACCTCCATAGCTTCCAGACGCTCTTCCAAATTCTTGTACTTGTCATCTGCAGGTGGGTACTGCTGCTCAGAATAATCTTCATCCTCTTCTTCTTCTTCTTCTTCCTCAGACTCAGGTTGCATTGCAGCTCCCTTTCCTGCCCCTTCATCAGATGTTGAGGGGAAATCCAGGACCCTTCTAGCTTGACCTTCAAATCATCTACCCAGAGTAGCCACACCAACTCTTTTCTTTTTCTTTTTCTTTTTCTCCTTTTCCTTTTCCAGCAAGGTTTTGAGATCCTCCTGACCCTTAGCCAAGGTCATGAGTAGTTGCTGGAACTGTGAATTCTGCGCTTGTAAGTCTTTGACCGTCTGCTCTATATCCATCTTGCTGAAATAAATAGCAGAGAGATAAGGAAACCTGGTGTGAAGACCTTCTTATGCATATGATGAATGATGTGTATTCATGTAATGCATTCAAGGATTCAGAAATTCAAAGTTGTTTTAAACAAAAAAGAACACACGTCATATTAATAAGAAGAATTTGTTAGTACATAAATTCCCCATGGGGAAAATAATACAAAATTCTAATGTAAAAAGACGTTGCGCATCCTCTTTGGTGCTATGTAGGTGTTGAGAGTCTGCTCTTCGTGAAGTTGGCGAGTAAGTTCCAAAACCTTCTTCTCACTGGCGTAGAATTGGGCTTCAAAAGTATCGCGTTCCACCTTGAGCTGTATCCAACTCCTTTGCAATTCTTCGAGTGATGTTGGCATGTCAGGATGTAGGAGGGTGTATGGAACATCTCCTTCCATAACAGGCTCTTTGATCACAGGCAGAATGTAGGGGTAAGGAATCATAAGACTTTGGGCGCGGGTTCGTACCCACTTAAGGTAAGGCTCAAGGGGGATGGAATTCTTGTGTCCCAAGGTCTTACTGTCCACTTTGTTGGGCATCCTCCAAGATCGGATAAACCTTTGTCGGAGTCCTTGATCATCGTTGTCAAAGTCAAAAACCAAGTCTGGAATCAGCATGTCATGAGGGCAATCCCTTCGGGCATACCCAAACTGTCTCAGAGCCAAACAAGGGTTGTAGGTAATGCCTCCCCTAATGCCAAGTAAAGGGACATTAGGGAATTCCCCATAATGATCAATGATGATAACACTTTCTCTGGATCGAGAACACCAATAGATATCTGAATGTGTAAGATTCATTAATCGTTGTGACCACCTCAAACCCTGCTCATTCTTCAAAACTGATTGGGGAAGGTGAGAAATAAACCACCTTGCTAGTAGAGGAGTACAACACATAAGAACACCTCTTTTCCTCATTGTTCGTGTGTGAAATGAGTGGAGGATATCCCCAAGCAATGTAGGCACCGGATTCCGGGACATGAAAATCTTGACAGCATTCATATCTATAAGTTGGTCAGGGTTTGGGAACAAGACCAATCCATAGATGAGAAGAGCCACAATCTCATCAAAAGCTTGTAAGTCCAATGAATTCCAGCATTCTTGAGCTTTCTCAAATAGGAACTTTGACAAGAAACCCTTGACGCCACTTCTGGTTTCCCAATGACCTTTGACATCAGATGGTTACAAGTGTAGGGCTTGAGCAACATCTTCAGGCTTTGGATCTCTTTCCGTACCGTTGTAGGGTAGTTGATGGAGAATAGGAATCCTCAGGAGTTAATAAAATTCCTCCAAAGTAGGCACAAGCTGGTAATCAGGAAAGGTGAAGCAGTGGTGTAGGGGGTCAAAGAACTGGAAGAGAACTTTCACCATATCTTCCTCAGTGTTGGTGTTGACTAAGTTGAGAAGACGACCATGCCTCTCGGTGAATGGAGAATATTCTGGAATATTGGAAGCAAGATCCTTGAGTTGAGGAGGAATTCTCACAAGGTTGACTTGAATTATTTTCCTACGAAGTGAATCCATTACCTACAAAACAGGAACAAAGATGAAGATCCAAATCCTTGAAATGGTTAGTGGATGCATATGATGCTTCATGATGTTATGATGTTATGCACAAGTATATATGTACAAACAAATCACACAAGATCCTAGTTCCAGGCTTGTATGGGGTTTCATAGGTAAGTACCCTCTTGAAATTTAGTTGGCTCAACCTGTCCTATAAATATTAACCGGGTTCTAAGAAGCGCAATATCACTGGATTATTTTCTGTGTTCATTGTTTCAGTTTAGCCACTTAACTGGCGACCGAAATACTCCAAGAAAACAACCCTCAATGAGTGTAGTATCGAGTATCTACCAACTTCGGACTGCACCAAAGTCGGTCATCTCACTACCCCTAAAAAAGGCCAAGTTGGTCAAGTAAAGGTTCTAAAAGTCCATTAGTGCTTCATGACATCACTCAGCGGCCCCGTATTCTCTTTGATTAACTCAAAGGCTACCGGTACCCACAAATATGTCGCACTAATATAGCTATTACTTCAACCATGTTGGTATACCCCGCACAGTTTCCACAACGTATTGCTATTTACCTATGAATGTTTCTCAAATCCGGGTAGAGGATTCAAACCCCAAACCATAGAACCAAAATGTAAAGCAATCAAGTCAAGCAAGGTAAGCATGTAAAGGTGATCTAAAACCCTAAGGTAACCCCACTTTTATAATATTCCCCAGTAGAGTCGTCAGTTCTGTAATGCGGTGGGAGAACTGACTTGAGGTTTTGCGTTTGTGTTCGCAAATGTTTCGGTTTAGCAAGAGTCGCCGCCGACTTTTTATTTATCCAAAGGAAAGGTCAAAAAGCACAGAAAAGACCTTTGAGATGTTTTCTTGGGTTCGGGAGGTAGATTATGAAAAGGGAAGGTGTTAGCACCCTTTTCATCCATGGTTTTCCATGGGCTCTTAGTTACTTGTTTTAGATCACTTGCTTTTGCTTTTCAATTGTTTGAAATTATGCTTTTGTGTGTGGTTTTGAAAATATTTTGAAAAGAGGCCTTTGTCTAGGCAACCTTTGTAATAATTCTTGTTTGAATGTATACAAGGTGTTTGTATTTTGAAAAATGTTTCATTGTTTGAAAGTTTGTTTTGGGAAATGTTTGAAATTATGTTGTGATGTATTTTTGAAAATAGCAAGGATGTTTGTAAGTTTGATCAAGTAACTAGGAGCATCTACCTACCTACTCAAAGATCTTTCCTAAACATTTTTAACCCTTTGACATTTTTGTTTTACCATTGCATTTGGTAAACAACCTTGTGTTTGGATGTTAAACGGGACAGGCGCGGGTCATCGTATTGACCATGATAGCAATTGTGCTGAGTATCTTAGCAAATTTTTGAGGGACTAGATCGTTTTTGTATAGGCAACCAAGATAGCGTCATCGAGGGACTATGATCTTTTTGTTTTTGTTTTGCCAAGATACCTAGCATGCATACCATGTCCATTTTAAAGGCAACAAGTGGATGAAACCCTAGGGGTGCTTGTGTGCATTGCGTTGTCAATTTTCATGTATTTTTGTCTTGTATTAGGTCTAGCTATTTGTTTGATTTTGGATTTTGCATACAAACCCTAATCTTTCTATCATGGCATATTTGAAAGCTATAAAGTGCTTAAAAATAAATCTACAACTATTACAACATGATTATGGGGAGGGGATACAAATTTGAATAGGGGGGTATTTGCAAGAAAATAAAGCCCTAAATCATCTATTACAACCCAATTGAATTCTTTGTCCAAATAAATAAATATACAATATTTAAATATGCAAATAAATATGAATATGCAAAAGTGATTTTTTTTGTATTATTTTTATGTATGTAAAAATAAAATATTTTATGTACATATAAAAAAATAGAAGATTATTTTTATTAAGGGTGGAAACCCTAATTTATTTTAAGAAAATATATATGTATTAATTATATTATTTATTCACTTATGTACAAAAAATAAATAAAAATAATATATACAGATGTTAAAAAAAATAGAAATATGTGAGAAAAAATATTATTTTAGTATATAAATAATAAAAATATAATATAATTTTTTTATAATATTTATAAGTTTTCTATTTAAGAAAATAAAAGTATATTATTTAACAATTATTTCTATGTCTAAAAAAAATAATAAAATTAATAAAATAAAATGTGAAGATTTATGAAAATATTTTTGGGAATTTTTAATGTTTAGAAAAATAAAATAAAGTCAGAAACTAAAAAGGAAATGAAAAAAATGGAAAATAAGCAAATGGGCCAGGGGGTGCAAAAAGCACAAAGGAGGGTGCCAAAAGCAGGGACAAATAGGCCCATCCCAAAGTTCAGCTTCGTCTTCAACCTTTGAACAAGAAAACGCGCGCTATGTACAAATTTGTATCTCCTGTTTCAATGCTTAAAAACAAAAACTTGTAACATGAAAGTCATAGAGCATGATCATACGATTCTAACCATATAAAAAACTTAATCTAACTCTCAAAGACCAGAGAGAATTTCTCTGGCCCTAATTTCTAACCTAGATTTTTCAGAAAGTTCATCATTCAAATTCTCCCAACTCAGTTAACTTAAATGAAATCTATGCATATGTACAACTTAAGGGCAATGAGTACTACATTTTTTATTCACAAACCTAAGCTTAATGATTCCTAAATAGAGAGATAGAAGCTTGAACTTTACCTGTTTCAGTTGAACTCGAGTATGGCAATGTAGGGGTTTTCAGTGAGGCCTGAGATGCTGGTGAGCTTGCTTGAAGTTCCTTTGAGCTTTCCCAATGCCTAGCTAGCTTTGAACTTGCCTGAATAAGCTTGTAGAAGTCAACCTGCATAGTCAGAATTCAAAAATGGTGAAGCTTGAAAACAAGGTTACAGTTGCTGGCCAATGGTTTGGATAGCTTAGGTGTGTTGTTTAGAATGTGTTGGAAGAGGTTTCGGACAAAACGCACGAGTGGTTTGTGAGATGGAGGTGAAACTGCAGAAGTTGCCCTGTTTTGCAAGAAAATGGGGTTTTGTTGTTTTGGAAGGCTTGAGAAGTGGTTAGCTCGTGCTTCTGACTTTAGGCAATATGCAAAACTTGTTTGTAATGGTTACAACACTTGGTTATAACAGATGCAAGAGTTCTATGGTTTTTGCAAGGTTTCTTGGTTTTGAAGCAAAAATGAGAAGTGACCATGCAAAGGCTTGTACCATCTAGCTTAGGGTCTGCACAAAGTTGGTATACTTTTCCCTATCTTTGTGGACTTTGTTTGCTGTGAAAGAATGGTCCAATGCTCAAGAGAAACAAAAATGCATAAAGTTGTGCTTTATGAAAATAGCATTGTTTCCTTTTTGCCAAAAATGGATTAAACCCTTGTGTAATCCTCTAAAGCTCAGAACAATGCCTCTAACCAATGTGTTTGCATTCAATTTTTGAGTGTGGAAGGGTTTAAGGACCTGTAAGCAAGTACAAGCATGGCTGGACAGAAATTGCAACTTGTGTCAACATGAAAAATGCCATGGATCAAAGTGATATTTTGCCAAATTCAACCCTTCGATTCTCCCTAACCATAAATGATTTTGGAGAGTTCTTGGAAATTTTGGGAAGCTTGTAAAATTCTATAAAATCCATATTTGAAATGCATTTTGAGATTCCAATGGGAACTATGTGAAAAATTTCCATGAAGATAGGTCAAAATCCTGCCTAAACTAGGGCAAAATTTCACTAAGTTAAAAGTTTTATGGACCCTTGTTCACAAAATCATAACTTGATATCCAAGCATATTTTGGGAAAACTTTATGAATAAAAGTTGTAGATTTTATGGAGGACTACAAACTTCATGTTGGAAGTTTTGTTTGATTCCAATTTCATCATGGTGAAAAAGTTGGGCAAAGTTTGGAAAAAATAAGAAAATTTCATAACTTAGAAAAATTCGAAGTTATGAAATTTTTCAATCTTAAAATCTAATTTGCAAAATTAGGTTTCTTGATGAACAAGTTTCATGTTTTGATACATCTTGATGAAAAATGACCCTTGGCACTTGATTTTGACCAAAAAGTCAAAGTTTGACTTTTCAGTGTACAGTTGATTTTTGATCAGTTGACTGGAAAATTCATCTGTCAATCCAATGATTTTGAGATATTTTGAACCTTGTGATTAGCTCAATATGATGCCATTGAGTCCTTGAATCCATGCTTGAACCCAATTTTCCATTGGCTAGGTGAAAAATCAGATATTGCCCTTTTGTAGTCAAAACCCTAAAAATGATCATTTTGCCCTTTTAATGATCTGATCAAATTTCTTGAGGAGTTGTGGTCCAAACTTGATCAAATGGTTCATATGAGTCTATAATGTTGATGTGGATAAAAAATTATGAGGTTTGACTGTAAATTGGCCACAGTTGACTTTTTCCCCAATACAACTGATTTCTAGGTCAACTGTCCAATTGACTGGGAAAAAATTTGATTCAAGGATTGAAACTTGGTATGGGAAATCTTATAAGTCCAACATGAAGTATGAAAGTCACATTAAGCATTGAGAGTCCAAAAATATCTGTGCAAACTCAAACCCTAATTTCAGGTAAACAGTGCAAGGAGATGTCTTGAGCTGAGCAAACCCTAATCTGGTCTGGAATCCAAAGAGTCTTGTGAGGGGAAATCTTTGATAAAATGAGACGGAAAATTTTGGGGTACAACACTGGCCATTTTCAAGTTTTGACATCCAAGTTCATATTATATTTATTGGGTGCTATTTCATAAACGGATGAAACAGTCACCCCAGTGGTATACATAGCACGCCTGTAACCTTTGGGACTTGGGTTTGAGCCCCAGTGGTACCCTTTTCCACATTTTCCTCATTTTTAACTCCTTTTTCCACTTAATTTTCATCATATTCAATCATTTCATTTTGCAACCAAATTTAACTCTTTTGAGCTGATTTTTTGCACACTACTAGTTCACTACCTCTATTTTATGAATACTAAAAAAATCACAAAAATGTTTTTTATTTCATTATTTTTTAATAAAATCAAAGTCATCACTTTTTAGGGTTTTTAAAGATATTTTTAATGATCTTTTGATAAAATTTTCATCCTTGCTTACAAAGTTTGATTTTTACCATGATAAGTCTTGATTCTTATGAGATATCTTGACACTTGAGTAAACATTTCATGATATCTTGATCCTTCTTAGGACTTTTATCAACCAAATTCACATTTAAACATGAAACATGTACAAAAATCAAAAGTTATACTCCATGACTTTCAAATGTGACTGTGATGCATACACTTGTTTCAAACATCCAAACTCACCTATGTTTTCACAAGCTTGCTTGATTTTTTGTACATATTTCCTTCATAAACTATTTTAAAGCATAAACCACAAAATAACAAAAACATGCTATCAACTTCAATTCATTTGTCACACAACTTTTACCGAATAAACTCATGGATTCTCATCTACATATATTTTCTTTTCTATTTTCATCTTTCCTTTTTATTTTCCTAGATAAATTATATAGGATGTTTTTGCGAATGTAAATAGCTTAGGTTTATTTTTCTCGTGTTTATCTTATTATGTATCTACTTCAGGGATGTAATAGATAAAATAGGGTTTACTTTACTTTTCTCCCCATTTAATTTCCGCAATTTACTGTTTTCTTTATTTCTGTTAATTTTAATAGGATTGTATGGCAATACCTAAAAACCAATGTTAGATAACCTAATCTCAAGACTAATAACTGAAACATAATGAACTTCACACACGCGCACCTCTAGGGTGACCCTCACTTGTTGCCTTGGATTTAAACAATCATGTCCCTCGAATGTGGGATGCTTTAGCAAAGACCCTCGGTTAAAAGATCATAGTCCCTCAATGACCCTTTGATGCTGCCTTCGGTAAACGATCTCCGTCCCTTATGATAATTGCTAAAGCGTCCTACAAGTTGCCTTCTATGACTGTATGATGACCCGCACCTGTTTCACACATCCAATGATAGGGCATCCTACTAACTAATGGTAGGGTATCACTATCTTAAGGAGGAGGAAAAGAACAAAGACTTTTTTGAGTTATTAGAATGCTTGTGGTTGCTTGCTCACAAAATTTTCAAAACAAAACGTCTTTTCACAAAACAAAACTTTCCTTCACAAATATTTTTTTTTAAAAATATTTTGTATACATTCTCAACGATACGATAATCATTACAAAATTTCCGCACTTAGGCATTTTTCAAAATATTTGCAAAACATACACAAATACAAAGCATTTCTAAAAAAGTGAGCTAGCGATTAAGAGCCCATAGATAACTACGAATGAAAAGGGTTCTAACACCTTCCCTTTTCATAACCTACCCCCCTTACTCAGAAAACTCTCAAAAGGTTTTTCCTGTTCTTTTCACCCTTTCCTTTATTAGATAAAAGAAAAGTCGGTGGTGACTCTTGCTATCCGCAACATTTGCAATAAAACGCAAATCCCAAAAGTCAGTTCTCCCACCGTATTACAAATACTTACTTTTGCTTGCCGCTTTAACGCTTCAGAAAAATGGCGACGTTGCCGGGGATTAGTGTTTTTATTATTTCGCATTGCGATAGTTTCTTTGTTTTTGAGCTTTGCACATAATGTTTGTATTGTCTATAATGTGTAAATAGAAACTTATTTATAGTGATACTTGTGTATGTTTACCATACTTGTGAATTTTACATGTTTTCAATACTTGTGAATTTAGTGTATATGTTTGTTTCTCTTCACGTTTTCTAAGTGTTTGGTTAGATTTAGCCTTCGGTGAGCGCTAACCATGTATAGAGGAAACTTAGATAAGTGTGTATAAATAACAGGCGTCGAGCTTACGACATAAAACAAATATGCTTTATTGTTTTTCAGTGTTTTAATTTTGGTAGTGTGGTGAATTAGTTAAACAAGTTGAAATTAGACCAGTTCTAAAAATTCTCAAATCTTCACTTTTCAAATTATTTAATTCACTTTCACCCATTTGTTTTTGTTAGTTGTTTGGACTCAAATATTTTTCTTTTGGTTTGAATTCACAAGTTGTGATTTTCCAAGTTAACTGTTTTAACTTGCGGATGTATGGTAATTATATTGTTTTGAAGTTGGTACATGCCAGGTACTCGTTTATCACTTTATATAGCATAACATGTTTAGGTAACTTTCCATTTGTACCAATTTCATGCCATTCACTCTTTTACATTACTTGTTTTTTATTGGATCACTTTAGTTCCCTTTTTACCCTCAATTGTAAGGAAGCTTTCCATTGTTCATATATGTTGGAGGCTACAGTTCGTGTTTTAACTTGATTTCATTATATTTAATCTTTTGTTTGTGTTGATTGTAGGAAAGCATGAAAGTGATCAAGGTATTTTGTTTTATTTTAAGCACAACTACCTAGCCAAATAGTCAATTAACCTTGTGAGTATGTGAACTTTTGTTAACCCCTTTTGAGCTCTTTTTGTCAATGTCCATGTTGTTTTTAAACCTAATGCTTGTCTATGAGTATTTGGTTTTCCTTTTTGAATGGATTTTGGTTCTTTATTTTCTTGAACCCTTAACTATGATTTTTAGTTGAATTTTTACCT
Organism: Vicia faba; assembly: GCA_948472305.1. Classification (NCBI taxonomy): domain Eukaryota; kingdom Viridiplantae; phylum Streptophyta; class Magnoliopsida; order Fabales; family Fabaceae; genus Vicia; species Vicia faba. The sequence continues at coordinate 1,594,894,100 of OX451737.1, read as the reverse complement.
TGCCTTAGAAAGTAGGGAGTATTAACTTTAATGTTGGTGGAATTCAAGTTGGGGAGAGAATTGTTTGCTAGCTCTTGTGTGTATTACTATGAGGTTATGGAAAAGAAAAGAAAAAGAAATAAAAAAAGTGAAAAATAAAGATTAGAAAAAGAAAGAAAAAAATTGAATAAGCTTAGAAAAATAAAAACAAAAAGATTATCGAATAATGTTGTGTTAATAAGTATTGTGATTGGTGTGAAAAATTGGGGATAAAAGAAGAAGTTTGATTGAAATTTTGTGTTTGAAGTTTTGTGAGTTCCTCACTCCCTTAGGTTTAGGCAAGTTTTTATTTCGATTAGCTTTAGGAATTATCTCTTGTTTGTTAACGACGCCACATTACAACCTTGAAAATCCCTTGTGATTCTTATCTTTGTATCTTCAATAAGAATTTTTGGATGAATTCATAATTTAGTCTTTTGTATGCAAGATTGTTGGATGAGTGTCAAATCCTCACTTTTGTGTGTTCTTCATTTACCGATGAATTTTTACTAGGTGTGATTCCTGATTAAGCTTGTTTTATTTTAGAATGTTTAGTATGATTTTTGTACTTAAGATTTGTTTCATTTACATGTTGTCGTTGTAGGATTATAGTTAGTATTTACTTTGCTTGTGCATTTTTAATTTGAACCATACATTTGTTTTCCATTTTCAAAACATGTTGATTTGTGATTCTTGGATTATTGTATTTTATTTTTTTAAGCTGTTTGACTTTGTTTGAGGATAAACAATGTTTTAAGTTTGGGAGAGTTTTATGAGTTCTAAATTGTTGTGTTTGTGAGTGTGAATAATTAGCACTCATCAACTTAATTTGTTTGTTTTTTATCAATAAACCTTAACTTTAGTATATATTCGGTATAGTTTACGTTATAGTGTATATATTGCGTTATCGTGTAAATATCATTGAGTTTAATTGATTTTATCTCATTTTTGTAGGTATTCAAGCATTGATTTTATGAATTGTTAGATAGAACATTGAATAAGCTTTCCAACGTTTATGACTGTGTACAAATCGGAGTTACGGTTCTCAAGTTATGGCTGAAATTGTGCTGGTTTTTCAACTTACTGTCAATTTTCTCCCCTTGGTAGTCGGGCGATGTAGAGGCAACCAGAAGCGTGAAAAAATGCATTTTTGAGCGACAGGCGATGCTTTTTGATCGTCGGGGGGAAATGCATGGGCAGAAACACACATTTAGGGGTAAAAACACATTTTTTAGGTATGGTTTTGGGTATTTTTTATCCCAACTCCATCAACCTTCATTTTTTTGGTAAGGTTAGCCTAGAAAACAATAATGGAACTTTCATATGGATGATCTGGAGTTAGATTTATCATTAATCGACGCTGACAACCCGAGAGATTTGTGGTTTTCCTATCTTTCTCTCTATGTATTTCTCTTTTGTTGAGTTTGTTTATATATTTACTTTGAAAATATGTATATTTGTTGATCATGGTGTTGTATAAAGCTTACTTTACAAATCAATCTTGACGCCTTCCTTGATCTTTTTGCTTTATGTTTGGGTTTGGGTTGTTATAGACATATACCTCACAAAACTTGATTAGGGATGTATATCTATTAGTTTCTAGATTCTAGAGATAAATTTAGAGCTAATAATTTATGTGGGTATCAGAGCTTAATGCCTTTGTGTTGTTTATGTTGTGTTGAGAGACCAGCGATGCAAGAATATGGTTGTCTCCAACTTTGCGTTATACATAACTCTGTTGTGGAACATTTCAAGAGATACTTGATGATTTTGACGAGCATTGCATGTTGAGTATAACTGATCGATATGTTTAAGTTTATGACTAGTAGTTTATATCCGTTCCTGATAAGTTTCTCCTCTCCAAAGAATGTATTTATTTCTTGTTAATAACTTTTAATTCTCGCACCTTACAATTTAAACCCATTCAACCCCAAAATCATAAACATGAGAAATTGTCGAACGATAACTCAATAACCACTAATCCATGTGGAGACGATATGATATACCCTATAAAAATACTTACTTTTTCTTTTCGCTTTACTTCTTCAGTAGGGATACCCCTCGCAACATACCTTTCACAATATTGTCAAAGTTTTTATCCCTCACATATAATTTGCAATGACCATTGTCATGGATTTTAACCCATCACATGTCCCTCGAAATAAGGTATTGCCAAGACTTTTAGCTATGCTGTATCAAGGGTTTTACTCTTGGAAAATTACTCATTTTCGTGTAGTGTTGATTGACTTAATTTTGAATGTATCTTAATTTGATTGGCCAAATTAATGAGCTGAGATGAATTGTCATTGGTGTAAATCTATTTTTTCACAAACAGAGCAAGTATCACATGAGTAAGTATCATCAAAGTTAGACAATGATGGAAAATCACTTGAAAATAAATCATAATAAGTATCATCATCCAACTCAGAAAGTACTTTAATGTGAAAAACAAAATGTTCTTCCACGGGATGTTTCATAACATCAAAAAGGTTAAATTTTGCAATGGTATCACCAAACTCCATGGACATTGTTCAATCATCAACGTTGATTTTTGTTTTTACCGTTTACATGAATGGTAAAATGATTGGTGATTTTCTTGAATTTTTTTCTTCCGCCATGTCTAGAATGTAAAAATATGCAGAAAAAAGCAAGCCATTAACTTGGACAAGCACATCTTCCTCTACTCCATTAAGGCGAATATTGCTTTTGTTCATTCGCTAAATAACTAAACCTATAATCTGCAAAGGTCCAAGATCAAGATTATTATAAACAGAAGTAGGCATAACATTAATGTAAGGTCGTAAGTCTAGCGTGCAATTTTTGAATTTACTATCCCAATGGTATACAGAATAGAAAAAGTTCCTGGATCATTGCACTTTTGGGGCAACATGGCCTGATTGAGGGCTGAAATAGTATCCTTTTCAAGTTCAGGTTTAGATTGAATTAGGGATGAAACATTTCTTACCATATTCACTCTCTCATTTCCCTTCATCATTCTCATGTGTGTGCATAAATCTTTCAGAAGTTTTGCATATTTTGGAACCTGCTAAATCACATCAAGGAGTGGAATGCTTGATGAATGCTTGATTCATAGTAAGTTATCACATTATTAGATAGAATTTATCTTACTTAATTGACAATATTATAAAATAAAAACCTCAACTATTGAATAAAAGTGTTATTGTGCAAGTTTACTTGGTTTGATTTACATTTGTGTAGGTTTTAGCCATGAAAACAAAAACCAGCTATCGGACACTTCACTAAGCGAGCAGTAGCGAATAGACCAAATCTCTTAGCAAGGAATAGTTCGCTTAGAGAACACAATACATAAGAAAATCAGCAAATTTCGCTAGCAGCGAGGAGAAGTGAAGTAGTTCGCTTAGTGAATCGGGCCTTCGTTTAGCGAAACAGGGCAGTCAAAGGAAGATATTTTGAAAAGAATTCAAGCTGAAGAAAGAAATTTCGCTAAGCGAACCTCACCTCTCTTAGCAAACTTTTGCGTTTTATTAAAGAGAAGTTGATTTGAAATCATAATATAGAAGTAAAGACTTCGCTTAGCGAAGTATATTTTGCTTAGCAAACTCAGGCGGCTAGAACTGCATTAAATAGAGCAGAACTCAACACAATCAAGGCATATCAGTTTTTATCATCATAGTATCATATATTATCATCTGTAATAGTAATAGAAGTAGTAATATATTAGGTTTTAGGTAGAATGGCTGGATTCACATCAAAAGTCGGGAAATCATCATCGATGTCATTTTAACTCAATTCTCCATTTGTGCTTCAAGCTAGAATGAGTAGCTAAATCCCTCTCTTGTTGGGATTGGTCGAAGTTCGTCGAAACAATATATATTTTCTTTGATCACAGTGTTATATTCAATTTATGTTTGAATCATTATTGTTGTTATCTTTGTTTTACCATTTATTTCATGGATTGAATTAATATTGAGAAATACGGTTCTAATCTCGATCCATGATGACAACTATTAAAACCTAAATGCTAGACATAGATTTAAGTTTAATATTCACTAAAAGTATTGAATCTTAATGCTACCATATTGTTTAATAGACTGAGAAATCTTCGATTAAACCATAAGGTAGAAATCACATCAAAGTTTAGACATGAGCTTTGTTTGTGTGTGATACGTGATGATAATGAAACATTCTTAAATTGTGTATAACTGATTTTTGATATGCATATTGAATTGGTGAATGAAAACCAATTCCCAATAAGTCTATTCCTCTGAATCTTATCTTTCGTTATTTTACGTATTTTACTTTTCGTAACTTATCAAACAAATCTTGAAACTTATGCTTAGAAATATAGAAATCGTTAAATGGTTTTGATATCGCTCCAATCCATGCGGATACAATAACACAATACTTTCATTTGATTTTACTCAACATTAATGCTCATTGCGAATTTCTTGAATACATCCAAAATATCCTTCTCCTTGTCTCCCTCCTCCATCTTCTTAGTTTTAGATACTCTATATGAGAAAGGAATTGGTGGCACATATTCTTTTTCAGCCTCAATAGCAACAGAAGGTTCATGTGTTACCTAAAGAATTTTATTTTATTTTTTTCTGGGGCTGGTTCGGCAACTTTTATGGATCCCAGGGAGATTACACTCACATTAGTATTAGGGACATTAGGATTTACTACTATTTAGGCAGGTAGATGGTTCGATCCTGAAGCTTTCTATATGGTATTCATTGAAGTGGAAAGCTGTCCAATCTATGTCTGCAAGGTCTGAATGCTAGAATCAATTCTTTGTTAGAACTGGAGTTTTTGTACAACCATTTGTTTGACAAGGTCCTTTAGTGAAGGTCTGGAGGGTGCATAGGTGGTTACTCAGGAAGGGTTCTCTTGTTGGGGATTCCCATATCGAAGATTTGGATGGTTCATCCAATTGGGGTGGTAATTGTTATTTGACAAGTTAGGAATGTTGCCTTGATTGTAAATGTCTGCTGCATATGCTTGAGGAAATTTAGAAACCGAATCATCTTACAAGACGGGTTACAAGTTTTTTAGATGTTCAGGGGAAGTGCATATTCCACATAACTCTGTTGGTTGAGTTTTTTCTACCACCAATCGTTTGAATAATATGGTAAGTTCATCAAGTCTGGTTTCTAAGGCCTTATTGGAAGAAGAAGTTTGGGTTTCACTTACTCCTTTCTAAATTGTAGAATTTTTTCTAGTTGTGAATTGTTGAGAGTTAAGTGACATGTTTTAAATCAAAGCTTTGGCAGCATCTGGAGTCTTATCAACAAGTGCTCCACCACTAGCAGCATCTAAAATGTTTTTATCCATTGGTAGCAATTCCTCATAGAAGTACTAGATAAGTAACTGCTCGATAATCTGGTGTTGAGGGCAACTAGATACTAACTGTTCGAATCTCTCCCAATACCTAGCCAATGATTCATTTTCAAGTCTAATACCACATATTTCTTTTCTGATTGATGCAACTCTAGAGGCGGAAAAATATTTTTCAAGAAATAACTTTTTCAGGTTATTTCAGCTTCTGATGGCGCTAGGTTGAAGGTAATACAACCAATATTTATCAGCTCCTTGAAGTGAAAACAGAAAGGCTCTCAGCTTGATATGGTATTATGTTATTCCTTCAGGTCTCAAAGGTGTAGAACAAATAACCTGGAATTCTTTCAGATTCTTATGCGGATCCTCACCTGCAAGACCACTAAACCTTGACAACAAGTGTATTAAATCAGATTTCAATTCAAAAGGAACAACAACATCAGCATATTCGATACATAAACCATTATAATTAACATCAAGGGGAGCAAACTCTCTTAATATTCTTTGATCAACCATGTAATAACAAACACAAAAATATCAACAATGTCCCAATTAAACAGAAACAAATGTAAGACACAAAAAATGATTAAAATAAAATATATTAAAAAATACAAAAACACGAAATTTAATCTAATGAAGCTAAATAAAAATTTCCCTAATTTTTTCGAATATTTCTGAAACTATGAAAATAGTAAAAAAATTCATAAAAAATAGAAAAAACAAGAATTTGTGATATGTTAGAATAGTTACGACTATACTACAACCCGTATTGCAACCCTTAAAATCAACAAACACGCAAAAAAAGCAAGAAAAATGCTAACAAGACTCAAAACTAGGATTATATAATTGGCTAAAATCAACAGAGAGTCCCCGGAAGCGGCGGCAATTTGATCCGTTGTCGCATATGGGTCAAAAACGAGTTTATAAAACATAGGAAAAGGGAAGCGACGCTTGAGTATCGTATCGCAAGGACTCTTGGATGTAATTAACCAATTGATTGTAACAAGGGGGTTTAGGTTTTGATTCAAAAGTGATTAAAAATAAGTGATTATGAAATAACCTAAAATGAATCAACCTGATGTTCGAGTTCCTAAATTATCATTGGTAATTATAAATCCAAACTCCTAGAGAATTCCAATCCCTATTCAATTGTAGCACCAATTAAAAAGAGAAATTGACATTATGTAGTTTATATTCCTATTATCCAAATTAAGCATACAGATTCAACACTCACGAATTAAGTAAATGTGAATCAACCTATGTAATTTAACGGTAAAGCAACGCTAAAATGCGAAACAGATCAAGGAAACATAAACCAATCGAATTAAATCAACCACATTCTATATAACTCGAATTAAGCATACAAGACATATATAAGAATATTGAAAGGGAAAATAAATTGGATTGAAATTATAAAACCTCAAAGTTTTGGCGGAAACATAAACAGTAGATCGATCCTTGGCAATTAGTTCCTCATGAATTCGTTAAGCTATAATATATCGTGAAAAATTCATAATGACTATTGTAGCTAAATTTTTAGATTTAAGTAATACAAGGAAATTTGGGCCCTAATGGCAACCAACCCGGAAATTACAAAAAAAACAGGTCTAAAACCGTGTATTTTATTAAGTCTAGAAATTAAACGAATCATTTGACCCTTATTCACTTCGAATCAACGTTTTCCTTCAACGTGAAACCTGTAACTCTTTCTCTTAGCTTTCTAACGCATATTAGAACGCGTAAAACAGAATCATGTAGCTCTAGTTATGGTCTGAATAGTGAACATGTATCAAATAACTGCTAAAGGTGAAAATAAAATACAAAAATAGATTAAGGCAAAAATAAACTTAAATCTAAATAACACAATAAAATAGTAAAATTAATTTAAAAAATTAGAGAAATTTCTAAGTACAAACGTAGAAGAATGTCCATCAAAATGTACTGATCAGGGCTACCCCTTACAACATACCTTTCACAATATTGTCAAAGGTTATATCCCTCGCATATAATTTGCAATGACCATTGTCAAGGATTTTAATCCATCACATATCCCTCGAAATAAGGCATTGCCAAGACTTTTAGCTATGTTGCCGGGGGTTTTACCCTTGGAAAATTATTCTTTTTCTTGTAGTGTTGATTGACTTAATTTTGAATTTATCTTAATTTGATTGGCCGAATCAATGAATTGAGATGAATTGTTGTTGGTGTAAAGCTATGTTTGGATTAACTGATGAAATAAAATAAAATACAATGATAAATAATTAGATTTTATTGTTTAATTTTCAATAAACTATATTAAAATCCTTTTCATGAAATCTTTGGCCTTTTTTCATCTAATTTGAGGTGTATGTAGTGGAATCAAATTTTATAACTAAAATACTTAATTAATATAATGGAATCAGTTTAATTTTATTATGTTTCATTTCTCCTTATTCCATTATGATCCTTCAATCCAAACATGTATAACACTTATTTTTTAGATTTTATATTTACTCTTAATTATTTTTATTTATTAATTTATTTGTTGGTTAGTTTTGTTGGTCAAAATAGAAAATGAAAGGAAGGAAACACAAAAAGAAATAGAAATAAGAAAGATAAGAAGAAATTTACATACAAACACATGGAGAGAGAAAGAGAAAAACTCTCCATTTTTGTTTTATTTTTGTTATCTATAAAAGAAGTGCTTGTTTGATTTGTAATAAAAGAGTAAGTGTAAATCTATAGTCAATAAGTTTCATCCAACAACCGAAGAGAAGAAAAATTCAAGTGAGGGAATTTTGCGAGAAATTTTTTTTTTTGGGTGTAATTGGATTGTGGTTTTTGAGAGAGAGTGATCGTTATTAATTACTTTATATATTTTAGTTCATATTAATTTAGTATACTTCCATATTATTTTGCTCTTCCATAAATTTGCTTATTTGAGAAATTTTGTGTAGTTTCCTAACAACTTATATCAGATCCAATTGATTATTTTTGCTAATTTTTCTAGCTAATATATTATTCACATAAATAGTAACTTTTGTGAATAGTGAAAATTTTGGTAGGTGTTTCAATCTTTTCACAAAGGTGTTTAAAACATAGTGATTCACAAAAATATTCGAATACGATCTTGAGAAGGTTCGATTTGAGTGAGAGTAATATATGGTAGTAGATGAAGGAAAAGTTAAAATAGATGTAGATTGAAAATCATTTGTATCAGAAAAAACTACACCAATCTCTCATAAAAATAAGCCACATTCGATGGAGGAAGATGAGTGGAACCTTCTCGATAGGAAAGTAATTAGAGTTATCTGATTGTCACTATCTTAGAATGTTGGTTTCAACTTTGCAAAGGAGAAGGCAAATGTTGTTCTTATGAAGGTTCTTTCTAGCATGTATGAAAAGCCTCGTGCATTAATTTTATTTCTAGCATTTTATGAGGGGTTTCTTATACCCCAGATGATAGAAGACACGTCAATTGTGAAACATGTCAATGAACTCAATGTTTTCACTGGTTAATTGAGTTCAATTGGAATAGAACTATACAATGAGATATGAGCATTGATACTTTAGTCTTCCCTTCTAGATAGTTGGAGTTATACTTGGTAGACGATGTGACGGATCTAGAAGGGGGGGGGGGGGGGGGGGGTGAATAGACCTCTTTAAAAATTTTGCGCTTTTTGTAAAATTGTTTTTATCAGAGAGCGACAGCCCTGAATCTGATCGTCTAAACTTTACGTATTGGAAAGATCGGATATGCGAACCAATTTGATGAAAATGATGAGAATATAATCACAACTAAAGTTGAATATGATGAACCGCTTTAGTAAGTTTAACAAGGTGTAAGTTATTACCAATTAGTTGCGGAGAAGATAAAGCAAATTTATGAGTTGTAAATTCACCAAACACTTGGTGTACGTACTACACAAGGTTTGGTTATACTCAAATTGTAGTGATTATAGCGATTCAAATCAATGTTATATGAGTTGTAAATTTTAGTTTGTCACTACAATTATTTTGTATGAATGAGAAAAATTGATAACTCACAAATTCAAGCAAATAGAAATAAAATGCAGAAAACTAAAATGGACACGGTATTTGTTAAGGCAGTTCACTCTGTCGTCCTTGCGTGGGATACTATGCCCCCAATTCTAGAATATAGAATTAGGATTATGAAATTAATTTTTCAAAGTTTGTAAGAGAAGATACAATCACCACAATTCAAAGTCACCTAATGAATCTTATATGTTGCACTCCTCTTCCCTTGATTCAGATGAATCAAGTATGCCAAATCTTGAACAAAATCTCCTTCTACCTTGAATGATTTTGAACCCTAGAAATTGGCCCCAAATCCTTCTTCATAATCCTCCGGTTACCGCTACCCGATTGAACACCCCACGGTCTTCCAATCCCTTAGCTCGGCTGAATTCAATGAAGCAAAGACTTGTGATAAAAACCCCCAATTTTGAAAGATAAAACCCCTATGGTTTTATTCAAGAAAAAACCCACAAAGATCTCTACCCAAATCTGAAATTGCACTTTCAATTCGGACGTTATCAACACAATCCCAAAAACTTAATCAACAAAAATGATTGTGTGTAGTTGTTGATGGTTGATGAGAGGTTGAAGATGAAGAGAGCTCTTATGTCTATCTTTCACTTTTTCTTATTATTTTTGGAAATAGAGGTCAAACAATATATATAAGTGATTCCCATGATGTAACAATGTAGCAGAAAAAATGAGACAATTTAGTGATGCATCGGCTCATGCAGGGTGTACAGAAGGCGTGCGCCTTCCCAAGCGAGAGAGGTTGAAATTCCTCCAGTCATGCGCCGACTCATTTCCTGATGCGTCGACTCATGTTTTCCCAGAACTATACGTCGATGCATAGAGAAGGTGTGCGCCTTCCCGGATGTTGGCAAGCCAAAATCTTCTTCTCATGAGCCGACCTAAGGTTCCATGAGCCGGCTCATACAGTCTGTTTTGAGAAAAATTCTTGTTTTTTATGTTTCTCACTTGCACCTGTTTGAAGCATGACATATTTGCACATATAGGTTTTTAACAAGCATTAAAACTCAGTTCTTCCACCTTTGCCCTCACATACTCCCCCTTTTTTATGATGGCAAAAACCGCAAATCACAAATATGAATCGTCTCAATGATTGAGAATCATCTAATCATCCTCCCCCTGAGATATTGCATATTTCTGTTGTGTATTCCTTCTCCCCCTTTGATAACATCAAAAAGAAACAAGGACATGGATCAAGAGAATCAAAAAAATAGAATGACCAATATTTTGCAACTTTGCAAAAAGAACACAAACTAACATACACATAATATGAAGCAAGTGCAAACGAAAATAGATGCAATAACCAATAAAGTAATACAATACGATGTTCATTGTTACAAACCCAAAATAAAACACAAAGTAGTATGGGAAGTAAAACAGTTTAATACAAAACCATAGTAATACAAGCATAACAAGCAAGAAATAAAGTGCCAAGCATTAACTAATGTTGTAGTTCCTCATTGTCTTGTGGTGGTTCAACAGGTTGGTTTGGTGGAAAGCGAGCCATGAAAGCCGACTGAAAGTTTGCCAAGTTTATGTTTTGCGTTTCCATTATTCCATGAAGAGTGTTATATCGGCTGTCTTGGAGGCTAGCATAATCCTTAAACTGAATGTTTTGAAGGTTGACTATTCCAGCAAGATTGTTAATTCGTTCATTTGCTAATACCATGTCTTCATGATGGTGGACGTGCATTTCCTCAAGTTTTCGCATCACCGCGTCATAGGATCTATGAGGCTCATGGTCATCATTGCCTTTGTCATCTTCTTCATCCTCTTCTGCACTTTCTTGATTCTGAGTACCAACTTCACCGCCCCCAACATCTTCCATTTCATCATCCTGTTCAACATCTTCATTTTGAAGCATTACTGAGTTTGATTTCACAAAGTACTTGTACTTACCAAGCCGGTGATTCCATTGATGACCCATAAGTGCGAGAGTTTTGGAGGTAAAATCTGAATCCGGCAGGATAGGTGTAGGTGAAATACCAGTAAGATCAAGGTTTGCTTGACTTAGAATTCCATGAATGAATGATGGATACCCCAAAGCAGATCCTCTAGGGGAATCCCTCAATGCAAATATCCGGCTAGTGATGTAATACGACCAATGAATCTTAATTTTGTTTAGAATAGACCAAATTAACATAACCTCGGGTTGATCAATACGGGACAACCCACCCTTTTTGGGGCGAATTATCCTTGACACAATCCATTGCATAATTCGAGCTAGAGGAACCAATTGACCTGTTGTGACAGTTTTTGGAAAAGCACTACTTTGCACAAAACTCTTGGGATATGGTCGTTTTAACATGGAGTTCAAGGCTTGTTTGAAGTCATAGTATGAAGGAAGCTTAGTGTCGGTGATTTTAACAGCATCAGTGTCAACAGGGAACAACCCAAAAGCTTTCCAAATTTCATCATCTACCTTGACAACCTTATTTGCAATTCTGTATGAAAATTGGTGATTAGAGAATTTACCTTGTATACCCGCATAGAATACCTTGACGAGTACCTCGTTGTAGTCTCCATCCAACTCAAGGAATAGAAACATCTTTTGATGGTCCAACAATTCCACCACATCTGAGATATGCAGGCGTTTTTCAATCAGGCGTGCGCCGATCGCTCAGAGTTATAGGTCGGCTCATGTATGTAAAATTTTGAAATTTCTTGTATTTCAGGGCATGTAGGTTTTGTAGAAATTAATTGAACACAATAAACAAGTACGCATGCACATAAGCAATAACACACAAAACATTTGATCATTTCATAGTACCAACATTTAAGCAAAATGATCACTAATGAGAAAGAGTAGGAAGGATATTACCGAATGTATTTGAATGACATGATGCCCTCACATGTCGCCAGCCCAAGATGATATTCACGAATCATAGAGACACAAAGATAAGTAAAGGGAATGAAACTCATTTGAGTTGCGGCCTATCCGAAATATCAAGGACACCGAGTTCCCTACGAATATGAAAGAATGGTTCGGTCGCAAGTGTTTTTGTAAAAATATCGGCAAGTTGATTTTTGCTATCAACGTGCTCAAACACGACTTCACCTTTCTCTACATGATCCCTAAGGAAGTGGTGCCTAATTTCAATATGTTTAGTGCGCGAGTGTAGAACTGGATTTTTGGTTAGATTGATGGCACTTGTGTTATCACAAAATATTAGAATATGATTAAGTTTTAAATCATAGTCGAGTAATTGTTGTTTGAGCCATAAAATTTGAGCACAACAATTACCGGCTGCAACATATTCTGCCTCGGCCGTTGACAAAGCAACTGAAACTTGTTTTTTGCTATGACAACTAACTAAGGAGTTTGAAAAGAACTGACAAGTTCCACTTGTGATTTTCCTATCCAATTTGCAACCCACAAAGTTGGAATCGGAATAGCCAACCAAAGAACAATCACTACTCTTAGAGAACCAAAGTCCATACTTAGGAGTACCACAAAGATACCTAAGTATACGTTTTACAGCTTTTAGATGACTCTCCTTAGGACAAGATTGATATTTAGCACACATGAAAACACTAAACATAATGTCGGGACGAGAAGAGGTAAGATAAAGAAGAGATCCGATCATACCTCTATACCTTTTTTCATCAACCGACTTACCATGTTCATCCCGATCTAGGCTAATCGCGGTAGGCATTGGAGTGTCAATAACTTTTGATTTTTTCATATCGAAGCGCTTGAGCAACTCATACCAATACTTCATTTGGCTAACAAAAGTTACTTGCTCGAGTTGTTTGATTTGAAGACCTAGGAAGTAGTTTAACTCCCCCATCATGCTCATCTCAAATTCACCCTGTATCACTTTAGAAAATTCCTTGACCAAGGTGATGTTAGTAGACCAAAAAATAATATCATCTACATAAATTTGCACCAAGATGGATTGATTTCCTTGGCGCTTAATAAAGAGGTTGTATTAACCTTCCCTCTAGAGAATCCCTTTTCTAGTAAGAACTTGCTAAGCCGATCATACCAAGCCCTAGGGGCTTACTTAAGACTGTATGAAGCACGTTTAAGTTTATAAACATGTTTAGGAAACTCATGATTTTCAAATCTAGGAGGTTGACATACATAGACTTCTTCATTAATATAACCATTTAAGAATGCACTCTTAACATCCATTTGAAATAGCTTAAAGTTTTGTGAGCATGCATAAGCTAATAACAAGCGTATAGCCTCGAGTTGGGCAACCGGAGCATAAGTTTCCTCATAGTCGATGCCTTCCTCTTGGTTATACCCTTGAGCAACAAGACGCGCCTTGTTGCGAGTTATGATTCCGTTTTCGTCAAGTTTGTTCCTAAATACCCACTTAGTACCAATTATTCAATGGTCTCGCGGAGGGGGGACAAGGTCCCAAACCTCATTTCTCTTGAATTGGTTTAATTCTTCTTGCATTGCCAAAAACCAATGCTCATCGAATAAAGCTTCTTTAGGGTTTTTAGGCTCAATTTGAGAGACGAATGTGAAATGATAACAAAAGTTACTTATCTTAGACCGTGTAGTTACTCCCTTTGATATGTCTCCAAGAATGTTGTCAATGGGATGATCCTTGGTTTCTTTCCACTCCAAAGGAGGATTTATTTCATTTCTTGGTTGAGTGTCTTCTTCTTCTTTGCTAGACACATGATCCATCTCCCCTTTTTCTTTCTCAAGTAAGGGCTCATTACTCTTTTCATCTTGATCATTGAGTATCCTTTCTAAAGAAGCACCTGCACCATTAAAAGAAATATCCTTTCCGACCATTTTTGGACAGGATTCATCAAAGGAAACATGCACGGATTCTTCCACAATTTGTAACCTTTTATTAAATACCCTATATGCTTTACTAGATTGAGAGTATCCGAGAAATATACCTTCATCGGCTTTTGAGTCAAATTTGCCAAGATTTTCTTTGCCATTATTTAATACAAAACATTTACAACCAAAGACATGGAGATGAGAAATATTTGATTTTCTACCTTTCAAAAGTTCATACGGTGTTTTGTTGAGCATAGGACGTATCAAGATCTTATTTAGCACATAACAAGCCGTATTAATGGCACCAGCCAAAAAGTATTTTGGAAGACCATATTCATTGATCATAGTTCTCCCAAGTTCTTATAGAACACGATTTTTACGCTCAACAACTCCATTTTGTTGAGGTGTTCTAGGAGTAGAAAAATTATGATCAATGCCGTTTCTTTCACAAAATTCATCAAAAAGATGATTTTCGAATTCACCTCCATGGTCACTTCGTATGGTAACAATCTTTGTATTCAACTTATTTTGAGATAATTTGGCAAATTTTTTCAAAAGCATAAAAAGTATCACTTTTGTTTGCTAAGAATATCGTCCAAAAAAATCTAGAGTAGTCATCAACTATAAAGAAGCCATAATAATTTCCACCTAGACTTTTAATTCTAGATGGTCCAAATAAGTCCATATGGGGGAGTTCAAGTGGTTTCGTTGTAGAGATGACATTTTTAGATTTAAAAGAGACTCGTGTTTGTTTACCCATTTGAAAAGCATCACATAGATGATCTTTTGAAAATTTGATTTTGGGTAAGCCAAGCACAAGGTCTTTAGATATGATTTTATTTAGCAAATCAAAGTTAATGTGTGCTAATCGCCTATCCCAAAGCCATGAGTCTTCACTCATGGAGACTAAGCATTTAGAACCTGTTAGGGACACATCATTCAAGTCAAGTGAGATGCGGTTGGAGAACTGAATTGAAGGTTTGTGTTTTATCGTAAATGTTGCGGTTTAGCAAGAGTCGCCACCGACTTTTATTTTATCCAAAAGGAAAGGTGAAAAAGCATAGGAAAGACCTTTGAGATTGTTTCTTGAGTTCGAGGGGTAGATTATGAAAAGGGAAGGTATTAGCACCCTTTTCATCCATGGTTTTCCATGGGCTCTTAGTTACTTGCTAGATCACTTGCTTTTGTTTGAAATTGTGCTTTGTGTGGTTTTGAAAGTATTTTGTAAAAGAGGCCATTGCTTAGGCAATCTTTGTAATGATTCTTGTTCGTAAGAATGTATACAAAGATGTTTAATCTTTTTTTGAAAATGTTTTCAATTTTGTAAGATGTTTGGAAATGTGTGTGTTTGTTTTGAAAATTGCAAGGATGTTTTGTTTTGAAATGGAGCAAGTAACTAAAAGTAATCTACCTACTCAAATGTCTTTCTTGTTCATTTTCTTTTCCTTTGATATTGTTTGTCTTACCATTGATTTGGTAAGCAACCATATCTTTGTATGTAAACGGGACGAGTGTGGGTCATCGTATAGCCATGATTAGCAATGTTGCAAAGTATCTTAGTATTTTTTGAGGGACTAAGATCATTTTATAAGGCAACTTTGAATAGCGTCATCGAGGGACTATGATCTTGTATTTGTTTGTTTTTGTTAAGATACTTTACATGCGTAATATGGCCATTTTGTATAAGGCAACCAAGTGGGATAACCCTAGGGGTATTTTGTGTGAAAGTGTGTCATTTTCATGCTTGATTTTGTCTTGGATTAGAGTTTTCTATTTGATTGATTTCATCTTGCCATACAAACCCTAATTACTAGTATATTGTATAAAAACAATAAATTGCGAAATTTAAAGATTACTACGCTATTACAACGCTTTGTGGGAGGGGGTGTACAATTTATAAATGGGGATTTGCAATAATATAAATCCAATTAAGTTATTACAACCAAATTAAATATGTACAAATATTGGAATAAACAATATACAAGATAAGTTAAATATGCAAAGATGTATGAATGCAAAGAAGATTTTGTTTGGTTTTTTATGTAGAAAAAGTTTTAACCTAAACCTAATAAATAAATCAAGATTATCTCAAATTAATTAGGAAAGGAAATTATTTTTTAGAAAGGATTTTTTTATAAACCCTAATTCTATTTGATTAAAAGAAAATAAATTTCTTTAAGAAAAAGGTAAGTATTTTGGCATTTTTTGTCTTGAAAAATAATATATGGTATTTATGAGGTATCTTTGGTCTTTTTGTATTAAAATAATATGTTTAATAAATATAAAATATATATATATATATATATATATATATATATATATATATATATATATATATATATATATATATATATATATATATATATATATATATATATATATATATATATATATATATATATATATATATATATATATATATATATATATATATATATATATATATATATATATATATATATATATATATATATATATATATATATATATATATATATATATATATATATATATATATATCAAACTAGTTATAATTTAATTTACAAGTTTATTAAAAAAGATAGTATATAACTTAAATAATAAAAAAATATTTTTTATGAGAAAATAATAAAAATATATATATATAGTTTTTATCATTTTTATATTTTTTATGATTTTTTATTATTAAGAAAATATTATTAGGAAAATAAAATGAAAACAAAATAAATAAATAAAAGATAATGGGACAGGGGTGCTGCAAGCAAATGGGGGGCAGGAGGTTAGAAAAAAAACATAAGGCCCAAAGTCTGAAGCCCACGCTGCAAAACCAACAAAAAAAGGTGGAAAAAATATGGAAAATTGCAAAAGGCAACGCCAAGGCTCGAACCCATGACATATGGCATTTTTGCGCGCTGCCTTACCACTGGGGTGGCTGTACATCTGTTCATATAAGCAAAGGCATAAATATATATTATAAAATGCCTCCTGAAGGAAACTTCATCTTCAACCTTGACCCATGGCCGGACCACCTGTAACTCTCTCATTTCTCCATGCAAAATGGAAAGTACCAACATGAAAATTACAATGTTTCTTCTCACGAGTTCAACCATATATCTTATGTAAACTAAAAGTCAATGATCAAAGTTAATTTTGCTTGCCCTAATTTAAAACCTAATTTTTACAGAAAATTCAAATCCAAAATTCTCTATACACAATGAATATAAATGAAATCTATGAACATGGTTGGCATTAGTGCAAAGATATCTACATTTTGTTTTCACATATCAAGACCAAAGGATGCTTGTATGAAGAGATAGAAGTTTAAGTTTTTACCTCTTTCAGTTGAGATCGTGAATGGAGTTTGAGCAAGTTTTGAGAAGGCCTGAGGATCTATTTAGCTTGCCTGGACCTCCCTGAGTCTGTTTCAATCCTTACTTTGCCTTGAAAGTTCCTGAATCTCCCTAGTTAAGTCAACCTGCAAGCTTGAAACTTGAAAATGGTGGATGGAGGAGGAAGAGTTACAGTGAGGGAACAGGGGTCTGGAATACTTAGATATGATGTATATTAAGTGTTTAGGTGGTTAAAATTAAAAATGCACGAGTGGTTCTTGAGATTGCTATGTAAGGTGAAAAACTGCAAGTTATTCCAGATTTTCAATGTCAAAGTGTTTGGGAGAGTTTCTGAGTCCTAGCCATCGTGTTCTAGGTTGTAATACACTTGTGTATTAGTATGGAAAAGGTTTGACACCAAGATTCCTTAAGATTTCCGAGTTATAGTCTTTTGGCTCTATTACTTGCTTTTGAAGAAAAGTGAGGAGACAAGTCCCTAAGTTTTTACAAGCATGGTCTGGTTTGGTAAGGTTTCAGGAAATTTGTTTTTGGTTTATAGGGTTTGTGTGTGCAGAAAGAACAAGTGCAAAGCTCAAGGAGTTGACAATTTGCAAAAGTTGTGCTTTATCAAAATGGAAATGGCAACTTTGTGCCATAAATGGAAATGTAGCTTGGACAAAGGCTTTAATGCTTGGATTAAAGCTCTATCAGCTGTGTAAACATTTAATTATGGAGTGAGAAACAAGTTTGAGGCCTACAAAGCAAAGATTATGCAGCCTAGGCTTGAATTTAAATTTTGGTTCATCATGAAATGGCTTGAATGATCTCAAGGAGTTCTTGGACATTTTGGAAATCTTGAAATATGCTCTATCACTCATATTTGAATTGCTTTCAAATATTCCCCTTGGAACTATGTGAAAAATTGGCATGAAGTTAGGTCAAAAACCTGCCTAACTAGGGCAAAATTTCACTAAGTTATTTTAGTTCATGAGCATGTATTCACAAAATTATATCTTGAGATCCAAGCATCTTTAGGAGAAATTGTGTGAAGTAAAGTTGTAGATTTCATGAAGATCTACAACTTTCATGTTGGGAACTTCCTTTGAATCATCTTGTATCATGGTGATAATTTGGCTCAAAGTTGAGAAAAAATAAGAAATTTTCTATACTTGGAAAATTTTCTAAGTTAGAATTTTTCAACTTTTCAGTTCCAAATCTTAAATCTTTGGTTTCTTGATGAACAAATTTCACATTTTGACATGATTTTATGAATTATTATCTTTGGCACTTGATTTTGACCAAAAAGTCAAAGTTTGACTTTTCAGTATACAGTTGACTTTTGATCAGTTGACTGGAAAATTCATTTGTCAATCCAATGGATTTGCAATGTTTTGAACCATTTCATTAGGTCAAGATGATGCAATTGAACTCTTTAAATCATGATTCAAACCATTTGATCATTTTCTAGGTCAAAAATCAGAAATTGCCCTTTCTCAGTCAAAACCCTAATTTTGACCATTTTGCCCTTTTGATGATTTGATCAAATTTCTTGATGAATTGTGGTCCAAACTTGATAAAATGATACATATGGGTTTAAAATGTTGATATGGATAAAAAATTATGATGTTTGACTGTAAATTGGCCATGGTTGACTTTTTCTCCAATACAGCTGATTTTTAGGTCAATTATCCAATTGACTGATCAAAAGTGTGATTCAAAGCTTGAAACTTGACATGAGTAATATTGGGGGGTCCATAATGATCCTTGAAATTCATATGAAGCATTGATAGTCCAAAAATTCTTGTTCAAACTCAAACTCTAATTTTGGTCATCAGTGCAAGAGGAGGTGTCTTGAGCTGGTTAAACCCTAGCCCAGTCTTGAGTCAAAGGAGGTCTTGTGAAAATCCTTGATAAGTGAGGGGGGAAATTTTGGGGTACAACAGCTGCCCCTGTTCAATCTTCTTAAACCTGAAGAGTTAGACTGGCGAGTCTTGCCATTTGTGACTCGAAGGTGGAAGATGATTGGACACTAGAGTGCCCATAAATTTGCACTCGATGATGTGATGACTGAAGGAATGGGCTTACAGATGCCATTTGGAGAGGTGATAGAAAGCTGTAGGAGATGGGCTTAAAGATGCCATCCGAGAGTGATTGTTGAATCGTAATTTATAAGCTGAAAGAATGAGTATCAGAATGGCGTCCGTGTCTAAAGCGTATCTAAACTGTAACAAAGAGTTGATTTTGAATGAGTATCAAGATGGCATTCGTGTCTAGAGCATATCTGAACTGTATCAAGAAGTTGAATCTTAATGAGTATCAGGATGGCATCCGTGTCTGGAGCTTATCTGAACTGTATCAAGAGGTTGAATCTGAATGAGTATTAGGATGGCATCCGTGTCTGAAGCGTATCTGAACTGTATCAAAAGTTGAAATTTGTATGAGTATCAGAATGGCATCCGTGTTTGGAGCGTAACCGAACTGTATCTAGAAGGGGCTTTAATTAAGTATTAGAATGGCATTTGTGTCTGGAGCGTATCCGTACTGCGTCCGAAGCTTGAATCCGAATGAGTATCAGGATGACATCCGTGTCTGGAGCGTATCTGAATTGTATCAAGAAGTTGAATCTGAATGAGTATCAGGATGGCATCCGTATCTGGAGCATATCTGAACTGTATCAAGATTGAATATTGTTAACGGTAGCTGTTAATCTTATCCTAAAAAGGGTAAAATGTTAGCTAAAATACAAAGTCATGTTGCATGAAATGTATGATGTAATGTATTTTATTTTATCAATGTCTATGATATATGAATGCGATGTATGCGTATGTGAGCTAATTTGCTGCACTGCTGTTGGGTTGAGGAAGATAAATCCCTGACCGATGCTGATGATATGTAAGTAAAAGTCTTCATGTTGTGAAGTCTAAGTGTTGATGAATTTCCGTTTTGAGAAATAAACTTTGTTGTAAGGGCAATGTTATGTACTGCTTGTAGAATCTTGTTGGGGAATCCTGAGAAATTTGACGACTTCTACTGGGGAATAACAATTTGAAGCTTTATTCCGCTGGGGATTTAAACGACGTACTGCAAGGGATTACTTATGGAATAGTCTAGATACATTTATCTATCCTTTTAACCTATCAGTAATTTTCTTTCCTATTTTGTTTTATTTGTACACAATAATTATGTTCAAATGCATATGCTCAACAATGAATCATTGGACGTTTTTGTAAATAAAACAAGCGTCAAGAAAAGACAAATAGTTTTTTCACTTTCAAAGGAATATTTTGTATTACCATTGAATAAGTATTTTTTGTACAAGGAGATAAACATTCTAGTAAGAGAATGTTGTCGTAAAAAATGAAAATTTTGATCACAGAAAAGATAGCTATGTGTGCAAAATCCCATGGGCTTTCCATTCTGCTATAGCCTTCATTTCTCCGAGCGTCTTATCTATTTGTTGCCTCGTACGAAGATGATTGAATTGATCAGAACCTCTGAGTTTGTCAGTGGAAGCCAAAGTTTGTCCAGAAAGTGATCCAACGGGGCCTAGTCATACACTTTAATTCCCTAACTTTTGCCTGGACCGCCCTTTTGGGTTTTCAGTCCACCGGGAAACCCTTTTTTGCCCAAGTTGCCCTTTCAGGTTTTCAACTTGCCGGGTGTACAAATTTTTTTGTTTTATCCCTAATTTTTGCCCGAACCTTTTTGGTTCGCCGGGATGCCCTTGTTTTTCCTAGGTATGTCAACCTAGCGGGTCTCTTATGCGTAGTATCTTTTGACTATATCTGCGTTTACAGGGTGTGGCAGTTTGTCGCCATCCATGGTTGTCAAGATCATTGCACCACCAGAGAAAATGTTTTTGATTACAAATGGTCCTTCATAGGTAGGAGTCCATTTTCCCCTGGGATCACTTTGTGGCAAAATGATGCGTTTGATCACTAGATCCCCAACTTGATACACTTGGCGTCTGAATTTCTTGTTGAAAGCCTTGATCATCTTCTTTTGATACATTTGACCATGGAAAATAGCAGTAAGTCTCTTTTCATCAATCAAATTCAACTGATCAAGTCGAGTCTGGATCCAATCGTCTTCGTTCAACCCTCCATCCTTCATAATCCTCAGAGAGGGGATCTGAACCTCAATAGGCAAGAAAGCATCCATGCCGTAAACCAAAGAATAGGGTGTTGCCCCGGTTGATGTGTGAGTCGTGGTACGATATCCGTGGAGAGCGAATGGTAACATCTCATGCTAGTCTTTGTATGTGATTGTGTGATCGGTGGAAATATAACTGACTGTTTTTTAAGCCGGTTCGCGAAATGTCGCGGTAAGCAAGAGTCACCACCGTATTTTATGTTCTCCAGCATGGAAAGGACAAAAGCACAGCAAAATTCCTTATTCGAGATGTCTCTCGGTTCGGGAGGTAGATTTATAGAAAGGGAAGGTGTTAGCACCCTTTCTATCCGTGGTTATCCACGGGCTCTTAGGTACTTGCTCTTATGTTTTCAAAAATTGTTTGCTTTTCAAGTGTGTGTGGGTTTTGAAAAAAGTTCGTTTGAAAAATTTCTAAGTAACTCTTGTATCTGTCCTCAAGAGTGTATGAAAAATTTGTTTGAAAACTTTTTGAAAGTGTAGGTGCGAAAAGATGTTTTTTTGTTTTTGAGAGAGCAAGTACCCAGAAGAAATCTACCTACTCTAAGGAATTAGGTTGTGTAAGATTCCTTTAGACAGTACTATCCCACTATTGAGAAGTAGGTAGCACCGTCGTTGGAGTTATTCGGGTCAATTCGATTAAGGGACATGTGTGGTCACCAAAGCAATGGTAGGACGCCTTAGCGGTAACCCTAGTGTCCTAGATCCTTTTTATCTGAGGCAACCGTTTCGAGGCGACTGGATCTTAGACAGGAGGGCGACCTCTAAAACACCCTATACTTGACGACCACGTTCGAGGCAACCAGTGAGGCGTACCCTAGGAGTGGCATGTGCATGTGTGTTGTTTTTCATGTTATATTATCTTGTACATGCATTTGTGAGCTACGAGTTGTTTTTAATTTTCATCCAAGTCTTGCATGCATATTAACAGTTAAGAGTGCGGAAAATAAATTGCGGAAATATGAATCTACGCTATTACAAGGCGCGGGTCTATACATCGCCAAAAACAAAAACCCGTTTGGAAATAAATGCGGAAAGTAAAAGAAAGCGGTAAAATCCTAATTAACTATTACATCCTTGGAAACAGTTACATCAATATAATCAAAATAAATGATATTGCGCGAAAAGAAATTTAATCGGGACGTCCTTAGGGTTTTGACCCTTTTTGAGAAAAGAATTGAATTTGGCCTTTTTTGTAATTAATTAAAATATTAAACCTAATTTACTAGTTAATTAATTAATTAAAAGAAAAATGTTTTTTTGTGTTTTTTAGTTTTTTAATGAAAATAAAATAACAAGAAAATATGATTGAAAATTGTCAAACCCTAATTCTACATGATTTTTATTTATTGAGAAAAAGATTAAAATTAAACCTAAATTAAACTAAGTTGATTAATTAGAATTTATTTACAAAAAATAATTAAATGAAATTAATAAATAATAATAATAATTTTAAGAAAATATTGTTTTCTGAATTAACTATAAAAATAATTATTTGTTAGATAATGATAATAGGAATTAATAATACTAATTAGTAAAGATAATAAAAAAAGAATGAACAAAAAAGAATAAACCAGGGGTGTTGGGCCAACTTGGAGGTGAGTTTGGCAATTCAGGCCCATCAAATTGTAAGCCACGTTTGACTTTGGTAATCGCCTGCATGTTGGTTGACCAGGAAACATGATGTTCAGCATCTTTGGACCACTGGATTTGCCTTGCCAGCCACATGGCGCTTGGATGGATGGAGTGTATGATGGAACACGTTCAGTAGCCTGCATGTGAATATATTGGAAAAAATAAGAAATAATTATTTGGGAGGACCTGGGAATCGAACCCAGGTCCCAGTAGTTACCAGACACAT
Organism: Vicia faba; assembly: GCA_948472305.1. Taxonomy (NCBI): domain Eukaryota; kingdom Viridiplantae; phylum Streptophyta; class Magnoliopsida; order Fabales; family Fabaceae; genus Vicia; species Vicia faba. The sequence goes on along the minus strand of OX451737.1, from coordinate 1,594,870,645 downwards.
CATCAACCACCACACCACGCTGCATGCTTTGTTATAATAATAAACAATGAAACTAATATTAAAAGGAACAACGCATGTATTGTAACCAATAAAGCGCGCCTTTTATTCAAACCAGCCAACCATATGTAAACACATAATCGTCTTCTTCTTCGTGCCTGCAAAAGAACAAATGGTTAGCGGGGGTTTTTAACCCCGACAAAATAAGACGAGGGAAAATAGCGAATAGGTCCCTGGGTTATATAAATAGGGCGCGATAGTCTTGTTCAATTCGTATGACTCTCACGAATTCAGTCATGCGCATCATGAAGCTCAATTTTTCCTGGTTACTAAATCCCCAAATTTCAAGCTTGGAAAACCTAAAATTCAATAATGGCGTTTTCTGTTTCAGGACACCATAATGCAACTATCTTATACCAAAAGCTTCGTACAGTCCTTATGAACACAAAACAAACAACAAGTGATGTTAAATATGCATGAATCAAAGTATATGATTTTGGAAAAATTAATCAAACCGTGGGTCTGTGTAGAACGTGTTCTTGAGCTTTGGCACGCGAATTTGATTGCAATAGGTTCCTTACACCTTCAGCAATGTATTGGAATCACTCTAAGGTTTTGAATTGGTCTGCAATATGAAAAACAGTTTTTGAGTTTTCTTTCATTTTTCCAATATGGTAATGGTGTTTTTGCAGCAGCTTCCACGTGAATGGTATTAGGTTTAGGTTCAGCATATGTATGGGAATAGAATTAGGTCAAAGTTTGGGCCAAGGATCCATTGTATTGATGTCTTGAGATTTTTGTTGATCACCATTAAAGACCTTTCCATACTTGAAGCAAAACCATGATTTTATGCACAAAATAGCCTTAGCACGAATTTGTTAGCTGGCACATGGTATATGAAAGTTGTTCAAATCCAAAAGATGCCATTCCATTAATTTTTAGATTTTATTTGAATTATTATGGATTTAAAATGAATTAAATCAATAAAAATTAAATAAAATGGAAAAATAAATGTTTGATCTTGAAATTAATCATGGGACACGTGGATGGCATGACAAGGCTGAATTAAGTGGAAGAAAGTGGGCCCTTTTGTCAAAAATTGACGTTTTAAGGATAGTTGACTTTTGCAAATTCATGAAAATTTCCCAACTTCTCCAATGCATATCTTGCTCAATTTTGATCATATGAACATGTTCGTGGACATTTTGGAAAGGTATTGAAGTCCTCTAACCAATTCTTTTGGTCCCATGTCATTTTGATTTACCAATCTCAAGTTATGGTCTTTGACTTAAAATTCCTTTTTGTTGACTTTTGAAAATGACCTATAATGTAGAAATTGATAACTTTTTGTGAGAGCATTTATTGGACTTGGAATGTGAAGATGAGTTGTAGGGAATGTCATCCCCTTCAAAATGAGCATTGGATGGGATTTTTCTGATGAACCATGAAAAAGTTATGCCTTGGTCAAGTTACAGTTGACTTTTCAACTATCCCAAAAAATAGCAACTTTTGCATCCTTGATGATTTTTGAGCCATTCTTGTGGAATCATGATCAAGAATTGATCAAATGATGATTGTGAGCTCAAAATGAGATGTTGACCAAAAATTTTGACTTTTGACTTCCAAATGACCATTTTGCCCCTGCAGTTGACTGTGAAGCAAATGGGTTATTTGACTGTGCAATTTGATGCTGTGAGTATTGCAACTTGTCATGTAGATGCTTGAGAACATGTATAGGCCTATGGGACTTGTTTGGACCACTTAAAACCTCAAGTTCATTGAAGGAACCAAAACCCTAATTTTGACTGGTTTAGAAGATGGTTTGACTGTGCAACCCCTTGAGAAATCTTGAATCATTTGAATATGATTCTTGTTAAATCTTGGAAAATATGGGAGGGAAAATTTTGGGGTACAACAGACTGTCATTTTCTGTATGATCTTTTTAATGTTTTTATTTGCAGTTTCTACAGCACCATTCATCTTCGGCCGATAAGTAGAATAATTGTGATGTTGAATCTTGAATTGCTCACACAATGCGGTGATCATAGTGTTGTTGATATTTGTACCATTGTCAGTGATGATCCTTTCGAGGACACCGTACCAGCAAATGAGATTTTTCTTGATGAAACGGGCAACAACATTCTTGGTGACGGGAGCGAAGGAAGCTGCCTCCATACACTTTGTAAAATAGTCAATGGCCACTAGGATGAAGCGGTGTCCATTGGAGGTTGTCGGCTTGATTTCCCCAATCATATCTATTCCCCACATAGCAAAGGGCCAAGGAGCCGTCAAGACATTCATAGGAACCAGAGGTACATGCACCTTATCTTCATAAATCTGACATTTATGGTAGGTTCGAGAGTGTTGATAGCAATCTACTTCCATGGTAGACCAGTAATAGCCTGCCCATAGGATTTTCTTTGCCATCGTATGCCCGCTGGAATGGGTACCAAAAGTGCTTTCATGTAATTCAGCCATGATCCTTTCAGCCTCGACCTTATCTATGCATCGAAGTAACACAGATTCATGATTGCATTTGTATAGGATGCCATTACTAAAGAAGAACTTAGCAGAAAATATCCTTAAGAAATTCTTATCATTGATTGAAGCTCCTTCTGGATATTCTTGAGCCTCGAGATATCTCTTGACTTCGTGAAACCAAGGCTGGTCCACTACTTCTTCAGTATTAATCTTGTGACAGTGTGCTGGTTCATCTGTTCGTTCAATGGTGATCTGGGGAGCCTCGTTATCCAAATTAAGTTTAAACATGGATGACATTATGGCTAGAGAGTCTGCTAGCTGATTTTCTTCTCGCGGGAAATGCTCGAAGGTAATCTTCTCAAAGTGTGGTAGCAATGTCAAAACATGTTCTTTGTAAGGGATAAGGTTAGGGTGTTTGGTGTCCCATTCCCCTTTGATATGACTGATGACCAAAGCTGAGTCCCCAAATACATCCAAGGATTTGATCCCCAGGTCTATGGCAGCTCTGAGACCAAAGATGCACGCTTCGTATTCGGCCATGTTGTTTGTACAATTGAAGCAAAGTCTGGCAGTAAAGGGAGTATGACAACCTTCCGGAGATATGAGTACAACACCAATACCATTGTTGAGTGCAATGGAGGCTCCATCAAAGAACAGGGTCCATCGGGATCCTTGTTCAGGTCCGTCATATGGCCTGAATTCTTCACAGTTGTCTAATGTCATGATGTCTTCATCCGGAAAATCAAACTTCATGGACTGGTAGTCTTCCACAGCTTGGTGAGCGAGGTGATCAGCTAATAAACTACCCATTATAGCTTTCTGGGTAGTATACTATATGTCATATTTTGTCAGGATCATCTGCCATCTCGCTATTCTCCCAGAAAGAGTAGGCTTCTCGAAGATGTATTTTATCGGATCCATCTTAGATATCAACAAGGTAGTATGAGTCAGCATATACTGTCTTAGCCAGCGAACAGCCCATGCCAGAGCGCAGCAAGTTTTCTCGAGCAGTGAATATCTGGTTTCACAGTCGTTAAACTTTTTCTATGGTAATAAATAGCGTGCTCTTTTCGGCCAGACTCGTCATGCTGCCCCAATACACACCCCATTGAGTTTTCTAAAACAGTCAGATACATGATCAACGGTCTTCCCTCGACTGTTGGAATTAACACAGGAGGCTCTTGTAAGTGTTCTTTGATTTTGTCAAAAGCAACTTGGCATTCATCATTCCATTTGACTACTTGATCTTTCTTCAACAGTTTGAATATTGGCTCACAAGTAGTTGTCAGGTGAGAAATGAATCTGGCAATATAATTCAAACGTCCCAAGAATCATGTCTTCCTTCTCAGTACAAGGAGCAGGCATCTCTTGTATTGCTTTTACCTTGGCAGGATCTACTTCAATACCTTTGTTGTTGACGATAAAGCCCAGGAGTTTAACAGACCGTACCCCAAATATGCATTTGTTTGGATTCAACCTCAGCTTGTACTTCTTCAGTCTCTCAAACATTTTTTGTAAGTGATCAAGGTGCTCTTCTTCTGTTTGTGATATGGCTATCATATCGTCTATGTAGACCTCTATTTCGTGATGTATCATGTCATGAAATAAAGCTACCATGGCGCGTTAATAGGTTGCCCCAACATTCTTCAATCCGAATTGCATTACCTTGTCGCAGAATGTCCCCCACTGTGTGACAAATGTTGTTTTCTCCATGTCCTCAGGTGCCATATTGATTTGGTTGTAACCTGAGAATCCGTCCATGAAGGAAACACTTTATGTTGTGCCGTATTGTCAACTAGGATATCTATGTGAGGAAGTAGAAAATCATCCTTAGGGCTCGCCCTATTCAAATCTCTGTAGTCCACACACGTTCGTACTTTGTCGTATTTTTTGGGCACGGGAACAACATTGGCAACCCATTTGGGGTAAGAGGTGACAACCAAGAATCCAACGTTAAATTGCTTCATGGCCTCTGCTTTAATCTTTTCTGACATATCAGGCCTCATTCGACGTACCTTTTGCTTTACTGACGGACAATCTTTTCTTGTAGTCAGACGATGTACCATAATATCTTCATCAAGTCCTTGCATGTCTTCATATGACCAGGCAAAGACTTCGACATACTCATGCAACAGCTGAATCAGACGCTTCTTGATACTGGGTTCCAGATTGGCACCCACTTTGACCTCTTTTTTATCTTCTTCGATACCTAGGTTGATTGTATCCACGGGTTCCTCGTGAGGCTGAATGGTTCTCTCCCCTTGTTGCAGCAGTCTGGCAAGTTCCCCTGGTACTTCACAATCTTCCTCACCTTCGTCTTCGGCTTGGTAGGTTAGATTCTCAGAGTCACGAAAGGCCATAGAAATATCGTTACCCATGGGATCCAGAATGGATGGATACCTGCATTGTGAGTGTGGGTGTGTGTAAGGGTATAACTATCTTTGAAAGAAAGTAAAAATGTAAAAGAAAAATAATGAGCACAAAAGTTTGAATGCGAAAACGTCCATGATTCATTTATGTCATATGAAAAATGAGATAATAACCCTTACAAATGGACCATTGTGCCTCGAGTAAGACACAAGGTTTTAAGAGTGCGAATTGTTTTTAAATATTATAGATCCAATGAAATGTAGATAAATTATTGTGGGATAAAAGTGATTGGGATGAAGTCTCTAGCCTCCCAATTGCTTAGCCCTCCATTTACAGTCGGGAAGATCCAATCCTCCAGCACGGGCACGACGTACAGCCTTTTGAGCACTTGAAGTGAAACCTAAGCCAAACTTGTCATATTTATACGGGATATCTAGGAGTTGTCCCCAGATAGTGCATCCACCTTCCTCTACCACTGCTTTGGCGTCCTTTAGTGATGACATCCGGAGTGGAGGCCTTGTAATATTGGGAGCAGCCTTAGTCACTGACACCTCTTGGGGGACCTCTTCAAAGTGTTGAACAGGAGTTTCAATGAATTCGCCGTCCAATTCCATATATCTGAAGGAATTGAGATGGCTGATCATGTATTCTTCCTCTCCATGTACGGTGATAATCTTCCCTTGAACTGGATACTTCAGCATCTGGTGCAGTGTAGAGGTAACAGCGCCAGCATTATGGATCCATGGTCGGCCTAGCAGGCAGGAGTATGAAGGGCGGATGTCCATCACATAAAAATTTTAATTGAAGGTTTGGGTTCCTACCTTTATGGGAATGTCTACCTCCCCATGTACCATCCTCTTCGAACCGTCAAAAGCCCTTACCACTATGTTGCTTAGCTTCAAAGTCAATCCCTCACAGTCAAGTCTTTCAAGAGCTTTTTCGGGTAATACATTCAGAGATGAGCCAATATCCACCAAAACATGTGCCAGAGTGGTTCCCCTACATTCCACTGAGACATGCAACGCCTCATTATGCTTTCTTCCCCTTGGCGTCAGATCAGCATCTAAAAAACCTAAACCATTGTCTGCAGTTAGGCTGGCCACGCAGTCTTGAAATTGATCATCAGATGTCTCTTGCGGTACATGGGCTATTTTTAAGAACTTCACCAAGGCTTTCGCATGTTCCTCGGAACACGGTAGTAATGCCAGCATGGAGATTTTGGAGGGAGTTTTCCCCAATTGTTCAACTACATCGTAGTCTCTCCTCTTTATAATTTTTAAGATCTCCTTCATTTCCTTCTTGGAGGTCTTAGGGATAGTCAATGACCGAGCGTTCATCTGGACAGGCTCGACCAAAATACTTTTCCTCGAGTTTCAACAACAAGAGTGTTGGTAGGAATGATATCAGGGGTTGTAACAACTTTGTCAATGGGAGTACTTGCATAGATGATTATGGGTACGAAAGTAACCTTTGGAACAGCCACAAGGATGATCATGGGTCAAGAAACCACTTTTGGTGGAGCAATTTCTGGAGAAAATATCCTACCGCTTCGGGTAATTTTGCTAGTTCCGGCAATATTGCTGATGTCAGAATCTTCTTCTTCGGAATTTATCTCTTCGGCGGTCGGCCAGTCTTGCTTAATACCATGGTAATAGACATCCCCTCCATAATTCCATGGTATGGTTTTGTCTATTGTATATGGGACTGGCCCAGGCATTGTGATTATTAAAGGAGCTGCTTTCGGAACTGATGTAATTCTAACGGGTCTTTTGGTGGAGACCCTAGAAGAATTGGAGGAAATGGTAATGATAGAAATATCTTCAACAGGAATAGGTGAAATAGGAGTCTTTTCAAACAAAATCTCTTTGTTATCTATCAGGCACTGAATGCCTGCCTTCAACAAAGGACAGCCAAATGGTGATGATAAGCAGAGATGGCACACTTCATTACAGCCTGGGAACACACCGACTTTCAACAAGTTTATCTTAATGGTCGGAAGTGGGGTCATGAGTTCGTAAACAGTGGTAACAAACAAATCTTCTTCAATAGCATTGGTATTGTGACCATGTCTGGGCATAGGAGCAGAAATGACATTTGGCTTCTCGAGCGCATCAAACTCAATTTCTTTTGCTTCAATGAGGTCTTATATTTTGTTCTTCAAGGCCCAACAGTTATTAGTATCGTGACCAGGACTTTCAGAGTGATATGTGCAACGGGCATTGGGATGATAATGAGGGGATGTTGTATTGGGGTTTTTCGGAGCTTCTTTCAAGGTTACCAAGTTGGATCTTAGCAGATGAGGTAATACTTGAGACGGGGTCATGTTGATTCTGGTAAACTTCCTGACTGGCCTTTCTACCCTTGGTTGATTATTTCTTTGTTGATCAGATGTAGGCTTTGGGATCATAATAGCCCCCACCATTGGTCGGCGTTCAGCCCTTTCTTGGTTTCTTTGTGGATATACGGCAGCCACCTCTTTCTTTCCGATAAAGGGATTTCTTACAGCTGTAGAAGAGGATGTGTCTTTCTGAATCTTTCCATTCTTTATACCGGCTTCTATCCTTTCTCCGGTCGATATTAGTTCAGTAAAACCAGTGGATGAACTTCCAATTAAATGATTGAAGAAAGGACCAGATAAGGTGCCTAAGAACATGTCTACCAATTCTCTCTCAGACAGAGGGGGTTGAACTCTTCCAGCTAAATCTCTCCATTTTTGTGCATAGTCCTTGAAACCTTCATTGGACACCATGGCCATACTCTGGAGTTGAGTACGGGTAGGTGCCAAATCAGCATTGTACTGATATTTCTTGTAGAAAGTTGCAGCAAGATCTTCCCAATTCTGAACATTAGCCCTTTCTAGTTGGTAGAACCAGTCAAGTTGAGTCCCAGACAGACTGTCTTGGAAGAAATGCACCCATAAGTCTTTATCAGTGGTATGGGGTTGAATTTTCCTCACATATGATCGGAGATGCATTTTAGGGCATGACACTCCATCATATTTGGCAAATATAGGCACTTTGAATTTCGGAGGAATCACAATCCCCGATACTAGCCCCAGTTCCTCAAAGTCCAAACCTGGCACCTTTTGGATTTCCATCGCGCTCAACCGCTCTTCAAGATGTTTATACTTGTCATCATCCAGAGGGTACTGTTCCTCAGAGTAGTCCTCTTCTTCTTCTTCCTCTTCTGATTCTGATGGGACAACTGTTTCCTTGCCTTTCCCTTCTCCTTCACCGGATGTTGTTGCAAAGTCCAAAGTCCTTCTTGTCTGCCCATGAAATCTTCTTCCCATGTTTAAGACTCTGGTTACCTTCTTTGTTTTCTTTTTCCTCTCTTCAGCCAGCAGAGTCTTCAACTCTTCTTGCCCCTTGGCTAGGGTCATGAGAAATTGTTGAAACTGCGTATTCTGAGCTTGGAGATCTTTCACTGTTTGCTCAAGATCCATCTTACTGAAATAAACAGTAGAGAGGTGAGGAGACTTGTTGCAAAAGACTTGTTTATGTTATGATGAATGATATGTGCATATGCAATGTTTTCAAGGATTTCAAATATTCAAATTTGCTTTAGACAAAAAAAGAACACACGTTATATTAATAAGATAACGTTTGAGTACATCAATGCCCCTTGGGCAAAATAATACAAAACTCTAAGATAGAAAAGTAGTGTGCATCCTCTTTGGTGCAATATAGGCATTAAGAGTCCGCTCCTCATGAAGTAGCCTAGTGAGTTACAAAACATTATTCTCGCTTGCGTAGAATTGGGCTTCGAAATTATCTCGCTCTCCATTGAGTTGTATCCAATCCCTTTGGAGGTCTTCAAGATATGTGGGCATGTCAGGATGTAGGATAGTGTATGGAACGTCTCCCTCCATGACAGGCTCAATAATTACCAGGAGAATGGAGGGGTAAGGCATCATAAGACTCTGAGTGCGAGTTCGTACCCATTTGAGGTAAGGCTCAAGAGGGATGGAATTCTTGTGCCCCAAAGTCTTGCTATCCACCTTGTTTAGCATCCACCAAGCTCGGATAAATCTCTGGCGAAGACCTTTATTGTCGTTGTCGTATTCGAATACCAAACCTTGAATCAGCATCTCGTGCGAGCCATCCCTTTGGGCATAACCAAACTGCCTTAAGGCTAAGCATGGGTTGTAGGTGATTCCTCCCCTAATGCCAAGTAAAGGGACATTAGGAAATTCTCCACAAAGGTCGATAATGATAACATTCTCTTTAGAACGGGAGCACCAATGAATGTCTGAATGTTTGAGCGTCATCAACCTTTGTGACCACCTTGAACCTTGCTCATTCTTTAAGACTGATTGGGGAAGATGAGAAATAAACCATCTTGCCAAGAGATGAGTGCAACACATAAGGACACCTCTTTTCCTCATTGTGCGAGTGTGAAAAGAGTGTAGGATATCTCCTAGCAATGAAGGCACCAGGTTGCGTGATATGAAGACTTTGACGGTGTTCACATCTATGAGTTGGTCAGGGTTTGGAAACAAAACCATCCCATAGATTAGGAGAGCCACAATTTCCTCAAAGGCTTGCAAGTCTAGGGAATTCCAACAGCTTTGGGCTTTCTCAAACAGGAACTTTGCTAAGAAACCTTTGACACCACTCCTTGTTTCCCAATGAGTTGTGAAATCAGATGAGTGCAAGTGTAGAGCTTGAGCAATCTCTTCTGGCTTTGGATCTCTTTCCGTGCCGTTGAAAGGTAGTTGATTGAGAATGTGAATCCTCAAGAGTTGTGAGAATTCTTCCAAAGTAGGCATAAGTTGATAGTCGGGAAATGTGAAGCAATGGTGCAAAGGGTCAAAGAACTGAAAGAGCACCTTCATCATATCTTTATATGTGTTGGAAGTGACCAAGTTGAGTAGACGACCATGTCTCTCGGTGAATGGATAGTTCTCAGGAATCTTTGAAGCTAGCTCCTTAAGTTGTGGAGGAATTCTCACAAGGTTGACTTGAATAGTTTTCCTGCAAAGTGAATCAATATCCTACAAAACAAGAACAAAGATGAATCCCAAAATCCTTGAAATGGTTAGTGGATGCATATGATGTTCATGATATCCATGATGTTATGTACAAGTATGCATATACAAGCAAAGCAAACAAGTCCTTAGGTTTAGGCTTGCATGGAGTTTTATAGGTAAGTACCCTCTTGAAGTTTAGTTAGTTTAAACCTGTCCTAGCAATAGTAACTGGGTTCTAAGGAGCTCAATATCACTGGATTGCTTCCTTGGTCATTGTTTCAGCTCAAGCCTCTTTAATAGCGACCGAAATATCCCAAGAAATCAAACCTGAATGAGTGTAGTATCGAGTATCTACCAACTTCGGACTGCACCAAAGCCGATCATCTCACTACATCCTAAAGGCCAATTTTGTCAAGTAAAGGTTCTAGAAGTTCATTAGTGCTTTATGACATCACTCAGCGGCCCCGTATTCTCTTTGATTAACTCAAAGGCTACCGGTACCCACAAATATGTCGCACTAACATAGCTATTGCTTAGACCATGTCGGTATACCCCGCACAGTTTCCACAATGTATTGCTATTTACCTATAATGTATCCCAAATCCGGGTAGAGGATTCAAACCCAAACAAAGAACCATAATGTAAAGCATACAAGTCAAACAATGTAAGCAAGTAAATGTGATCTAAACCCTAAGGTATCCCCACTTTTAGAATTATCCCCAGTAGAGTCGCCAGTTCTATGATGCGGTGGGAGAACTGACTTGAAGGTTTGTGTTTTATCACAAATGTTGCGGTTTAGCAAGAGTCGCCACTGATTTTTATTTTATCCAAAAGGAAAGGTGAAAAAGCACAGGAAATACCTTTGATATTGTTTCTTGAGTTCGGGGGGTAGATTATGAAAAGGGAAGGTATTAGCACCCTTTTCATCCATGGTTTTCCATGGGCTTTTAGTTACTTGCTAGATCACTTGCTTTTGTTTGAAATTATGCTTTGTGTGGTTTTGAAAGTATTTTGTAAAAGAGGCCATTGTTTAGGCAATCTTTGTAATGATTCTTGTTCGTAAGAATGTATACAAAGATGTTTGATCTTTTTTTGAAAATGTTTTCAATTTTTGTAAGATGTTTGGAAATGTGTGTGTTTCTTTTGAAAATTGCAAGGATGTTTTATTTTGAAATGGAGCAAGTAACTAAAAGTAATCTACCTACTCAAATGTCTTTCTCGTTCATTTTCTTTTCCTTTGATATTGTTTGTCTTGCCATTGATTTGGTAAGCAACCCTATCTTTGGATGTAAACGGGACGGACGTGGGTCATCGTATAGCCATGATTAGCAATATTGCAAAGTATCTTATAATTTTTTGAGGGACTAAGATCATTTTGTAAGGAAACTTTGAATAGCGTCATCGAGGGACTATGATCTTGTATTTGTTTGTTTTTGCTAAGACACTTTACATGCGTAATATGGCCATTTTGTATAAGGCAACCAAGTGGGATAACCTAGGGGTGTTTTGTGTGCAAGTGTGTCACTTTCATGCTTGATTTTCTCTTGGATTAGGGTTTTCTATTTGATTGATTTCATCTTGCTATACAAACCCTAATTACTAGTATATTGTATAAAAACGATAAATTGCGAAATTTAAAGATTACTACGCTATTACAACGCTTTGTGGGAGGGGGTGTACAATTTATGAATGGGGATTTGCAATAATATAAACCTAATTAAGCTATTACAACCAAACTGAATATGTACAAATATTGGAATAAACAATATACAAGATAAGTTAAATATGCAAAGATGTATGAATGCAAAGAAGATTTTGTTTGGTTTTTTATGTGGAAAAAGTTTTAACCTAAACCTAATAAATAAATCAATATTATCTCAAATTAATTAGGAAAGGAAATTATTTTTTAGAAAGGATTTTTTTATAAACCCTAATTCTATTTAATTAAAAGAAAATAAATTTCTTTAAGAAAAAGGTATGTATTTTGGCATTTTTTGTCTTGAAAAATAATATATGGTATTTATGAGGTATCTTTGGTCTTTTTGTATTAAATAATATGTTTAATAAATATAAAAAATATATATATATATATATATATATATATATATATATATATATATATATATATATATATATATATATATATATATATATATATATATATATATATATATATATATATATATATATATATATATATATATATATATATATATATATATATATATATATATATATATATATATATATATATATATATATATATATATATATATATATATATATATATATATATATATATATATATATCAAACTAGTTATAATTTAATTTACAAGTTTATTAAAAAAGATAGTATATAACTTAAATAACAAAAAAATATTTTTTATGAGAAAATAAAATAAAATAAAACAAAGTATAGTTTTTATCATATTTATATTTTTTATTATTAAGAAAATATTATTAGGAAAATAAAATAAAAACAAAATAAATAAATAAATGATAATGGGCCAGGGGTGCTACAAGCAAATAGGGGGCAGGAGGTTAGCAAAAAAAAACATAAGGTCCAAAGTCTGAAGCCCACGCTGCAAAAACAACAAAAAAAGGTGGAAAAAATATGGAAAACTGCAAAAGGCAGCGCCAAGGCTCGAACCCATGACCTATGGCATTTTTGCGGCCTGCCTTACCACTAGGGTGGCTATACATCCGTTCATATAAGCAAAGGCATAAATATATATTATAAAACGCCTCCTGAAGGCAACTTCATCTTCAACCTTGAGCCATGGCCGAACCACCTGTAACTCTCTCATTTCTCCATGAAAATGGAAAGTACCAACATGAAAATTACAGTGTTTCTTCTCACGAGTTCAACCATATATCTTATGTAAACTAAAAGTAAAAGATTAAAGTTAATTTTGCTTGCCCTAATTTAAAACCTAATTTTTACAGAAAATTCAAATCCAAAATTCATTATACACAATGAATATAAATGAAATCTATGAATATGGTTGGCTTTAGTGCAAAGATATCTACATTTTGTTTTCACAAATCAAGACCAAATGATGCTTGTATGAAGAGATAGAAGTTTGAGTTTTTACCTCTTTCAGTTGAGATCGTGAATGGAGTTTGAGCAAGTTTTGAGAAGGCCTGAGGATCTGTTTAGCTTGCCTGGACCTCCCTGAGTCTGTTCCAATCCTTACTTTGCCTTGAAAGTTCCTGAATCTCCCTAGTCAAGTCAACCTGCAAGCTTGAAACTTGAAAATGGTGGATGGAGGAGGAGGAGTTACAGTGAGGGAACAGGAGTCTGGAACACTTAGATATGATGTATATTAAGTGTTTAGGTGGTTAAAATTCAAAACGCACGAGTGGTTCTTGAGATTGCTATGTAAGGTGCAAAACTGTAAGTTATGGCATATTTTCAATGTCAAAGTGTTTGGGAGAGTTTCTGAGTCCTAGCCATCGTGTTCTAGGTTGTAATACACTTGTGTATTAGTATGTAAAAGGTTTGACAACAAGCTTCCTCAAGATTTCTGAGTTATAGCCTTTTGGCTCTATTACTTGCTTTTGAAGAAAAGTGAGGAGACAAGTCCCTAAGTTTGTACAAGCATGGTCTGGTTTGGTATAGGTTTCAGGCAAGTTGCTTTTGGTTTATAGGGTTTGTGTGTGCAGAAAGAACAAATGCAAAGCTCAAGGAGTTGACAATTTGCAAAAGTTGTGCTTTATCAAAATGGAAATGGCAACTTTGTGCCATAAATGAAAATGTAGCTTGGACAAAGGCTCTAATGCTTGGATTAAAGATCTATCAGCTGTGTAAATATTTAATTATGGAGTGAGAAACAAGTTTGAGGCCTGCAAAGCAAATATTATATAGCCTAGGCTTGAATTTGAATTTTAGTTCATCATGAAATGGCTTGAAATCAATGTGAGAAATTACCAACTTCATCTCTTCGATTCTCCATACTCAAGAATGATCTCAAGGAGTTCTTAGACATTTTGGAAAGCTTGAAATTTTCTCTATAACTCATATTTTAATTTCTTTCAAAGATTCCCCTTGGAACTATGTGAAAAATTGGCATGAAGTTAGGTCAAAAACCTGCCTAACTAGGGCAAAATTTCACTAAGTTATTTTAGTTCATGAGCATGTATTCACAAAATTATATCTTGAGATCCAAGCATATTTAGGAGAAATTGTGTGAAGAAAAGTCTTAGATTTCATGGAGATCTACAACTTTCATGTTGGGAACTTCCTTTGAATCATCTTGTATCATGGTGATAATTTGGCTCAAAGTTGAGAAAAAATAAGAAATTTTCTATACTTAGAAAACTTTCTAAGTTAGAATTTTTCAACTTTTCAAATAAAAATCTTAAATCTTTGGTTTCTTGATGAAAAAATTTCACATTTTGACATGCTTTGATGAATTATGATCTTTGGCACTTGATTTTATCCAAAAAGTCAAAGTTTAACTTTTCAGTATACAGTTGACTTTTGATCAGTTGACTGGAAAATTCATTTGTAAATCCAATGGATTTGAAATGTTTTGAACCATGTCATTAGTTCAAGATGATGCAATTTAACTCTTGAAATAATTCTTCAAACTATTTGATCATTTTCTAGGTCAAAAATCAGAAATTAACCTTTCTCAATCAAAACCTTAATTTTGACCATTTTGCCCTTTTGATGATTTGATCAAATTTCTTGAGGAATTATGGTCCAAACTTGATAAAGTGATACATATGGGTTTAAAATGTTGATGTGGATCAAAAATTATGAATTTTGACTGTAAATTGGCCATGGTTGACTTTTTCCCCAATACAGTTGATTTTTAGGTCAACTGTCCAATTGACTGATCAAAAGTGCGATTCAAAGCTTGAAACTTGACATGAGTAATCTTGGGGGTCCATAATGATCCTTGAAAGTCATATGAATCATTGATAGTCCAAAAATCCTTGTGCTAACTCAAACCCTAATTTTTGTCATCAGTGCATGAGGAGGTATCTTGAGTTGGTCAAACCCTAATCCAGTCTTGAGTCAAAGGAGATCTTGTGAAAATCCTTGATAAGTGAGAGGGCAAATTTTGGGGTATAACATCAAGCATATACATTTTTTACCCTTAAGCCCTTAAACACATCCTCTTTCTTATCATTATGTTCGATTATGCAATCATCCTTTAGAAAAGTAATTTTATAATCTTTGTCGCATAATTGACTAATGCTAATAAGATTGTGTTTAAGGCCTTCAACTAATAGGACATATGAGATAGTGTTGGATGAGGGATTACCTACACTACCTTTATCGAGTATTTCTCCCTTGTTGTTATCACCATAAGTAACAAATCCTTTCTTCTTTGCCACAAAGTCAAAGAATAGCAAAATGTCACCCGTCATGTGTCTTGAACAACCACTATCGAGAAACCATCTTATCTCGAGAGGCTCAAGACATTCCACCTGAAATATCAAACATGGGAGATAGGTACCCAACATTAATTGGGTCCTTGAGTGTGATTTAAAAATTTGTTGCCTTTGGGGAACCATTGGTATATGCCTTTAGGAACTAAGAATCTCCTAAATCGACATTTACTAATGGTATGTCCCTTCTTGCAACAATATAGGCAAGACATATCTAAGTGAGGTCTACTCTTGCTATCTTGATCCCTTACTTCATAGGTATATTTTTTATAGGGATTAATCATACTTTTTATGAAGTTTGAGCGATCGATAGCAAACGTAATCTTAGGTTGTAAAGCTTTGTCTAGTTTGGCTTTGAGAGTTCTAACTTATTTTTACCAAATATGACAAGTTTCACATCCATGCCATTTAAACCAAGGTCTCTCTTATTTTTCACATTTTCCTTCAACATTTTCTATCATAGATGCTTTAAGAGCTTCTAATTCCTTTTCGGAATCGGAAACCTTTTGTTTTAGATATGAAAAGATTTTCTTGTTTGAGGCTAAGCGTTTGAAAGCTTCCTCAGCCTCTTGATGTAAAATATTGAAGGAATTTAACAATTCTAAATAAGACATTTCATAAACATGGTCATACTTAGCATGACTTACATTCTTTTTCTTATGATGATGAGCCATGAGACAAAGGTTGACCATTTCTTCTTCATCACTTGAGAAACCTTTACTTGAGGAATCACTATCGCTCTCCCAAGCAATGTATGCTCTTCTAGCTTTGGTTGGTTTCTTTTGATTTTTGTCCTTGGCTTTGTCTTTCTTCAAATAGGGGCAATCCGGCTTGTAATGATCGGGTTTGCCACAATGGTAGCATGATCCTCGTGACTTAGGCTTCTTACTTTCATCTTGCTTGGTTGGTTGAGAGTGGCGTCTATAATTGATGAGATTCTTATCCGAATGTTGAATTTCGTTTTTCCAGAGAAATCTATTGTATTTTCTTACAAACAGATCCATATCCTCATTCGGACTCTCATCGTCATCACTTGATTCACTTGCACACGAAATTGAGGTGGATGACTTTGAGCTTGAATCCTTTAGTGCTATAGACTTCTTTTCCAAGTCCCTTGACTTTTCCTTCTTTTCTTTCTTTTCATGCTTTCCAAGGCTTATGAGCTCTTGCTCATGTTCTTGAAGCTTACCCCATAGTGTTGTGAGATCCAAAGTATTTAGATCATTGGCTTCCTTAATTTTCGTAACTTTAGGTTGCCATTCCCTGCTAAGACATCTCAAAATTTTGTTAGTAGCAACCGAATTGGAAATTACATGACCAAGTGTATGCAAGCGATTCATTATATGAGAAAAACTCTTTTGCATGTCGGCGATGGTTTCACCTTGCTCCATGTGAAAGAGATCAAACTCTTGCGTCAAAGTATTGATTCTAGCCAATTTTACATCGTTTTTTCCCTCATGGGTGACTTGCAAAGCGTCCCATATTTCCTTAGTCGTAGCACAATGTGAGATCCGAAAATACTCATAAACTCCTAGAGCTGCTATGAGCATGTTTCTTGCTTTCCAGTCATAGGCATAATTTTTCTCATCTTTTTCATCCCATTGTGCTTCCGGTTTAGGAACGGTTATCCCGACAACATTTTGCATAGTTATTGCAACTGGCCTATCTTGGATAACCTTCCATACTTTCCTATCAACAGACGTGATATGGACACTGTGATACGGTGGTAGAACTGACTTGGGTGTTTTACGTTTGTGTTCGCAAATGTTGCGGTTTAGCAAGAGTCTCCACCGACTTTTCTTTTATCCAAAAGCAAAGGTGAAAAGGCACAGGAAAGACCTTTAGAGATGTTTTCTTGAGTTCGGGGGATAGATTATTAAAAGGGAAGGTATTAGCACCCTTTTCATCCATGGTTTTCCATGGGCTCTTAGTTACTCGCTAGATCACTTGCTTTTGTTTGAAAAAATGTGCTTTGTATGATTTTTTAAAGTATTTTGAAAAGGCGCCATCATTTAGGCAAACTTTGTAATAGTTCTCGTTCGTAAGAACGTATACAAAGTGTTGAGCTTTTGAAAATATTCCATGTTTGGAAAGTGTTTTGAAAGTGTTTGTGATTGTTTTTGAAAATATCAAGGATGTTTGTTTTGAAATTGAGCAAGCAACTAGGAGTAATCTACCTACTCAAAAGGTCTTAGGTGTTTTTTTTCCTCCTCCTTTAGACATTGCTATCTTACCATTGTTTTGGTAAGAAGCCCCATCGTTGGATGTGAAGGGACGAGCGTTGGGACGTTTGAATAGTCATAGAAGGCAACTTATGAGACGTTTTAACAATGTCTTTTAGGGACTAGGTCGTTTTACCGAAGGAAACATCGAGGGTCATCGAGGGACTACGATCTTTTTTATCGAAGGGTCCTTGCTAAAACGTCCCATATTCGAGGGACATGACTATTTTTCGATAGGCAACGAAGTGGGATTACCCTAAGTGTGCTCATGTGCAAGTGTGTTTGATTGCATGCATTTAGTCTTGATTAGGGGGATCTATTTGTTGATTTTCATATCTTGCCATACACACCCTAATTACTAGCATATATTGAAAGTGATAAGTTGCAGAAATGTAAAGTCCTACGGTATTACAATATTTAGGGGATAGGGGTACATATTTATGAATGGGGATTGCAAGGAATTTAAGTCCTAATTATCTATTACAACCATATTGAAATACATAATATAAGAAAGAAATGGACTTGTTTAGAAAAAGTTTTTGTCTTAAGGAAATAAACTAAAAGGAAAATATTTTTATGTTTTTTATGTTAATATAAAAAAAATGATGAAAAGGGAAATAAATGAAAGATAGAAACAGCGTGCTACTGCAAACAAAAATAAACAAGGATCAGAAGTTCTGAAGCCAGGCGTGTGATGACTCAGAGAGGAACGTCAGTGGGCATCAGAAGTTCTGAATTGGTAAACTCTGAGGTCCTGCAAGAAATGTTAGAGGACAAACACAGAAATTTTGGGTTGCATTCAAACAGTGGGCCACAAGTCAGAAGTTCTTGCATTACACTAAAACAGTGAGTAAACGTCAACAGTTCAGTGCGTTATTAGCATGTAAAAATCAGAAACTCTGAGTGTGTAAAAACAGCGAATGGAAACATCAGAAGTTCAGTATATTTGACATGTAAGGAGAACTCAAGTTCTGTGTTGTGTTAGAACAATGAGTGAATGAAGTTTTGTATTGTGTTGAGCCAGTGAGTGAACATTAGCAGTTTAGTGCATTATAAACATGTAAGACTCAGAAGTTCAGTGTGTGTTAACAGTGAGAAAAATCATAGAAGTTCTGTATGTGAAAACGGTGAGGAGAACTCAGAAGTTCTATGTGTGTTAACAGTGAGAAAAATCATAGAAGTTCTATATGTTAAAACTATGAATGAACATCATAAGTTTTAATGCCATATTTCAACACTCAATCAACACATCAGTAATCTATTCAATTTTCAACAATTAGCAAGTCAGAAGGATAAAAGCACAACAGTTTACAGAAGTTCTAATCCTAAATCTGAACCTAGCCCAAATCAAGAAACTCTGATCCACATTTTTTTCTACTTATGCAATGATATGAACAACATCAATACTATGATATTTACATGTTTAATGATGTTCTGAATGAAAAAGATGCAAAGTCAGAAATACTTACCTTGAACCTGGAACATGGGCTTGGAGCTTTGAGCTGCTACCTTTGGATGTTCTGGAATCAGCAAGAGTAACAGAAGAGGAAGTGCCAAGCTCTTTGATTCAAAAGGAAGAACAAGGGTTTGGTTTTCTGTTTGGGATTTCTGGATTTTTTATGAAGGTTTCAACTTCCTTTTTTTCTCCTTTTTTTACCAATCTCTCTTCCAAAGCCAGCCTCTCCTTCAAAGCCCAGCCCCTTGAACGTGTGATGGAGCAAAGTATTTATAGGTGAATTTGTTGTGATTTTGGGGGGAAAGACAAATGGGATTTGAACCTTTTTGGCACCATGTTCCCTTGCTTTTTCATCACTGTTTTCGTATGCTAGTTTGGTGCAATTATGGGATGCAGGCGTAGGCTGAACTAGCTGTTGGTTATAGGTCAGCAGCAGGTTGTATAAACAAGGTTTTAGGATTTTGTCAAGTTCTGACCAAAGCGTTGAATATAACCTTCATATGCTAAAGCGCTGCCTTGTTCTTGAAGCAAGCGTGGTGGTTGTCAGCAGGTATTAAGAAAAGGCAAAAAGCAAAGCATGGGCCTAGTACCAAAGTTTGCTATCCCAAGACAGTAGAGGTACACGTGGTGAAAATCCTTTGGATAAAGACTCAGAAAGTGGTTGTGAGCATTAAATGATGATGAGACTTATCACAACCAGAAATCCTGCAACGTGAGATTCTACACCAAGGCTTAGTTCTGGATCAGAAGTTCTGAGCTTGTGTAGCATCCAATCTTCTGATCCTTTTATCTTCTGGCTCCGGCATGTTCTGAAGGAACTTTCAGCCTTTCTAGAAAGCTTGCAGCATGCTTCTTAACCTTCTTTGAGTTACCCTGGCAAACTCTGACTGAAGTTTTTGTGAAAATTGGTCCAGAAGTTCTGACCAAACTCTGTTTTGAGAATATCCAGAATTTTCTAAGTGTTATGGTGATAATCTTGTTCAGAAGTTCTGAAATTGTCATAATTCTAAACACTTAGAAAAAAATTCTAAGTATTTAGAATTTGACTTTTCCAAAGTAAAATTTGACTTTTGGATTCCTTGATGAAACAAACTTCATATTCCAACATGTCTTGATGAAATATGATTTTTGAAATTTCATTTTGATCCAAAAGTCAAAGTTTGACTTTTCAGTGTGCAAATGACCATTTTGCCCTTGTGAGTGATTTTCTTGGAAAATTTATAATTCAAGGCTTGGAATTGGATGGAAGCAAACTTGAGGATCCAGGGTGATTCTTTGAGAAATGAGAGGGAAAACTTTGGGGTACAAAAGACACGCATATAATCTTTCCAATAGCTATAATTTTCACCTGTGAAAACGGGTTCTCTAGTGTACGCCCCTTTTAGATCACAATCCATTTCTAGAAGTTGTATGTGAAGCACTAGACAAACCGGCGCTCTGATACCACTTGTTAGACGATGTGACAAATCTAGAAGGGGGGGTTGAATAGATCCCTTTGAAAATTTTATGCTTTTTGTAAAATTGTTTTTATCAGAGAGCGACAACCCTGAATCTGATCGTCTAAACTTTACATATTAGAAAGGTCGGATATGCGAACCAATTTGATGAAAATGATGAGAATAGAATCACAACTAAAGTTGAATATAATGAATTGCTTTAGCAAGTTTAACAAGGTGTAAGTTATTACCAATTAGTTACGGAGAAGATAAAGCAAATTTGTGAGTTGTAAATTCACCAAACACTTGGTGTACGTACTACACAAGGTTTGGTTATACTCAAATTATAGTGATTATAGTGATTCAAATGAATGCTATATGAGTTGTAAATTTTAGTTTGTCACTACAATTATTTTGTATGAATGAGAAAAATTGATAACTCACAAATTCAAGTAAATAAAAATAAAATGCAGAAAACTAAAATGAACACAATATTTGTTAAGGCAGTTCACCCTATCGTCCTTGCGTGGGCTACTCTGCCCCCAATTCTAGAATCTAGAATTAGGATTATGAAATTAATTTTGCAAAGTTTGTAAGAGAAGATACAATCACCACAATTCAAAGTCACTTGATGAATCTTATATGTTGCACTCCTCTTACCTTGATTCAGATGAATCAAGTATGCCAAATCTTGAACAAAATCTCCTTCTACCTTGAATGATTTTGTACCCTAGAAATTGGCCCCAAATCCTTCTTCAAAATCCTCCGGTTACCGCTACCCGATTGAACACCCCACGGTCTTCCAATCCCTTAGCTCGGCTGAATTCAATGAAGCAAAGACTTGTGATAAAAACCCCCGATTTTGGAGGACAAAACCCCAATGGTTTTATTCAAGAAAAAACTCACAAAGATCTCTACCCAAATCTGAAATTTCACTTTCAATTCGGACGTTATCAACACAATCCCAAAAACTTGATCAACAAAAATGATTGTGTGTAGTTGTTGATGGTTGATGAGAGGTTGAAGATGAAGAGAGCTCTTGTGTCTATCTTTCACTTTTTCTTATTATTTTTGGAAATAGAGGCCAAACAATATATATAAGTGATTCCCATGATGTAACAACATAGAATAAAAAATGAGACAATTTAGCGATGCGTCGGCTCATGCAGGGTGTACAGAAGGCGTGCACCTTCCCGAGCGAGAGAGGTTGAAATTCCTTCAGTCATGTGCCGACTCATTTCCTGATACGCTGACTCGTGTTTTCCCAAAACTATGCATCGACGCATAGAGAAGGCGTGCGCCTTCCCGGACATTGCCAGGCCAAAATCTTCTTCTCATGAGCCGACCTAAGGTTCCATGAGCCAGCTCATGCAGTCTGTTTTGAGAAAAATGCTTGTTTTTGATGTTTCTCACTTGCACCTATTTGAAGCATGACATATTTTCACAGATAGGTTTTTGACAAGCATTAAAACTCAGTTCTCTCACCTTTGCCCTCACAATACTATCACAACTATAAGTAGCTTGTTTAGAAGTACAAAGATGAACTTTGATGATGTTTGTGATCTGGTTCTCAGTGAAGTGATCTTAAAGATAGATTTGTATAAATCATCATCATGTTCAGTATTATATACATAGGAAAGAGGAAGAAATTTAACCAGGGGATATGAACATGCAAATTAAAGGACCAACTATCCAAATCAAAAAATCATTGTAATTTCAACATTCGAAAACTATCGAATGTTGGAATTGTTGAAAGAAGGATCATTACAAAATTAGTGTAGAATTCCACAAAAGGATCAAGTTGAAAAAGATGAAGCAAATATTGCTTCAACCTCAATATGAGGTGATTTTTTTATATCCTCCTAGAAAAAATTCTTTAAGAATTACCTCTCAGGAAAACTTGGCAAAATTTACCTTGGTAATGAACAATCTTGTGAAATTAAGAAATAAAGATTAAGTTAAATGGTTTTGTATGTGAATTGAAAAATGGTAGACATATTCCCGACATGACAAAGAACTTAATCTCTATATTTCAATTGTCTAGTAACGACTACATAATAGTCTTCCATGGTGATGATTAGAAAATTTCAAAGGGTGCAATGATGATTGTTTGCGGTAGAAAGAGTGGTATAATTGTCAAGACAACAAGAGCATGCCATTTGATTTTAATTGAAATAAATGAAAGTCCAAATTTATGGCACCAGCGATTAGGCCATATGACTGATAAATGAATGAAGGTTATGCACTCAAAATGGAAACTACCTAGTCTTTGGTCAATCAAAATTGACATGTGTGTAGACTATATACTTTGAAAGCAGAAAATAGTCAGCTTTTATTCCAGTGGAAGAACCCTAAATAAAGAGAGGCTCGCGATTAATCATTTTGATGTTTTGGTTCCAACAAGTGCCTTATCCCATAGTTAAAAGTCTCCATTTAAAGGAATTAACTAAATCAAGTACATAAGAGAATCCTACTACTGTATTGAGAAGGTGTTATCGACCTCATGTTCCCAACAGGAGATACATGGACTGCATATTGCTAAAAAATGGAGGTGAGCCTGAAGACTATGCAGAAACATGTCAAACCAAATATGCTATTAAGTAGTAGTGTTTGATGCAAGATGAGATGAACTATTTAAACTCCATCCAAACATGGGAACTTACTAAGTTACCGATTGGAAATACGACACTTCATAACAAATGGTTGTATCGAGTAAAGGAGGGTCATGATGGTTATAAGTGATTCAAAGCCCAAATAGTGGTAAAAGGATTCCAACAAAAGGAAAGAAATGACTACACTAAATTTTTTTCTCCATTTATGAAGCACAATACTATAAGGTTTGTGTTAAGTATTATTTCCAATGAAGATCTTTCTCTATCTTGAGTAATTGGACATGAAAACTGCATTTCTTCATGGAGACTTAGTTGATGAGATATACATGCACCAACCTAGAGGATTTTCAAAATAAGAAAAGGAGAATATAGTGTGTAGACTAAAGAAGAACTTGTATGGCCTGAAACAAATTTCAAGATAATGGTATATGGAAGTTGAATGCTTCATGCACAAGGAGGGTTTCAAGAAGTGCAATACTAGCCACTGTTGTTTCTTAAAGAGATGTAAGTCAAGTTATATCATTTTGTTACTTTATGTCGATAATATGTTGGTAGTAGATTCTAATAAGGACGATATTAGATACTTGAAGATGCAACTGATAAAAGAGTTTAGCATAAAAGGCTTAGGTCCTGCAAGAAATATCTTTGGTATGCAAATTATGAAATATATGCAAATAATAGTTTTGCAATCATATCAACTAGAGTACATCAAGTGTGCTTTTCAAGAATTTAACATGATTAGTGTCAAACCAGTTAACATACCTTTGACAATTTATTGTCACGTATCAAAGGATCAATCTCCTCAAACAAGTGTAGAAATAGAATCCATGGCTAATATTCCATATGCTTCAACCATTGGAGTTCTGATGTAAACAATGGTCTAAACAAGGCCACACATTGACCATGTAGTGGGAGTTGTTAGCAGGTTTATGTTGAATCCAGGTAAATATCACCAGGAACATGTTAATTAGATTTTGAGATATCTACAAGCACTACTACAAATAACGCATCTAATGTCAGGCGCAAAATGCCGCCTCGACAACTGAAGCGAGGTAAATAAGCTCGTAATAAAAGTATGGACTTTTCACCTCGATTTTTAAAACACCGAGAGGTATTTTAATAGTGCATGGGTTCGATCCTCAGCGTCTGCATTTTTATTATTTACATAAACTAGCATTTTTTTATCTTAGATTTCAAATAAAACTGAGGGGTGGTCATTTTTTAAAAATAAAAATCATTACATTGTTTATCCAGAATATTTCATTTTTTTACACACAAAAAAAAAACTAATTGTTCATGAAGATCAAATACTAGGTTAGGTAAATTAATTTCTCGAAGATCTAGATTTTTGATCTTCAAATCATATAATTTTAGGATAGATCAAATGTTGGGTGCAAGGAGATCTTCAATCGTTACATTGAAGACCTAGATTTTAGATCTTCAAATCATATAATGAAAGGGTAAATAAAATGTTGTATGCAAGGAGATCTTCAATTACTTTTGAACCCATTTGTTTCTGAAATGAACAAAAAAAGAGTTAGACACAAAAAAAAGGGTTAGATAAATAAATAATCTTTTGCTCAAATAAATATTTAAGAACACAAACTTTAAACCCAAATAATTTCTCGCTCTTGCAATCCATCATAGAGAACTCTTCATGGAAAACACTCTTGCAAACCTAAAACTCTTCATGAAGGACCAATGCTTGAGAGGTACAAGTCTTGATATTCAGTATGCTTTTATAGTGGAGGTTTTTTATGTTTCACGTGGATCACTAAAAGTAATATCTTAAGCATTGATAGTCATGAAATGGACGACGAGGATTTGATTAAGGATTTGTTAAATGTACCAATTTTTGCGCTAAATTTTACGTGGATTTTTTAGGAAAACCGACGTATTATAACGTTTTAACGCAAAAATAAAAAACACAATTTAATAGAGGTTCCAATTTTAACGTTATATTTTAACTCTAGAGTTTCCCTCGATTTTGTAAGAAAACCGAAGGATTAGAACATTTAATTTATAATTAAAACATATAATTAACATGGAAATTAGAATAACATGGTGGCGCTCATGCATTGGAAAACGTCTCTTTTAGGTTATTACTAGAATAACAATGATCATCTTATTTTAAATTCGTAACGTCTCTTTTAGATTATCAAAGAGGCTTTTGAGCTATTTAAATGCCTAATTACCAATGCATTGATTCAAAGTCTTTACCTATTTTAAACTTCTCATTACCAACTCTTTGTTTCCTTGTTACGAACTTATTAAGAATGGATGAAAATTTATTGTTTGTTATCAAAGAAAAGTATGTTAACTTCAATGATTTCGAAGGCTTAGAAAAAAGGTTGAGGGAAGTTGTTAACAAACAAAAGTTTAGTGGTTACTTTAACATTCTACGTGGCTCCATACACACTAACCTTGTTAAAGAGTTCTGGATGAATGTGTCTGTTGTGTCAGCTGGTGATAAAGAAATCATTCAGTCCTATGTCAACAACGATCATTTTTTCATTACTCCATCACTGATTGTTTTGACAATCAACTGTGAAGAGTTTGGTAGTTGTGTTGAACATTATGAATCAGACCATGTCTATGCAAAAAACGTTTACCTACTTTATGCCAAAGATACTAATCTCTCTAGTCCTGCTTCTCTATGCTCTATTCTAAAATTTTGGTTTCAACTTCTAGTGTCAAATCTCCACCCAAGAGAGAAAGAGATGGAAGTGCTTACTTGGGATGACAAGCATCTCTTGTTATTTCTCACGTACAACATGAGAGTTAATCTTTCTCTTACCATTTTCAACTTCTTGAAGAAAATGATAGAGACTTCTCGTGAGGAAAAGACTTTCCTCATACCTTATGGAAGAGTTCTTTCTGAATTTTTCAATAAGTTAGGGATGGTTAGGGGTGATGTTGTAGTTGAGTGGACTGAGAAGTTTGAATTTGTTGAGTAGTTTTATTTGTTTATGTTGTTGTTATCAAAGAAAAGTATGTTAACTTCAACGATTTCGAAGGATTAGAAAAAAGGTTGAGGGAAGTTGTTAACAAACAAAAGTTTAGTGGTTACTTTAACATTCTACGTCGCTCCACACACACTAACCTTGTTAAAGAGTTCTGGATGAATGTGTCTGTTGTGTCAGCTGGTGATAAAGAAATCATTCAGTCCTATGTCAACAACGATCATTTTTTCATTACTCCATCACTGATTGTTTTGACAATCAACTGTGAAGAGTTTGGTAGTTGTGTTGAACATTATGAATCAGACCATGTCTATGCAAAAAACGTTTACCTACTTTATGCCAAAGATACTAATCTCTCTAGTCCTGCTTCTCTATGCTCTATTCTAAAATTTTGGTTTCAATTTCTAGTGTCAAATCTCCACCCAAGAGAGAAAGAGATGGAAGTGCTTACTTGGGATGACAAACATCTCTTGTTATTTCTCACGTACAACATGAGAGTTAATCTTTCTCTTACCATTTTCAACTTCTTGAAGAAAATGATAGAGACTTCTCGTGAGGAAAAGACTTTCCTCATACCTTATGGAAGAGTTCTTTCTGAATTTTTCAATAAGTTAGGGATGGTTAGGGGTGATGTTGTAGTTGAGTGGACTGAGAAGTTTGAATTTGTTGAGTAGTTTTATTTGTTTATGTTGTTGTAGTTGCTTTGGTGATGTTGTAGTTCCTATCAATGAAATATTTAAATTTTACTATTATTGCATTCTTGTTTAATCCAATTTTTGTGTTAAGTCGATGAAAACAGTTAAAAATACGGTAAATATGATTCGAAGTGAGGTTCCTTATAGTTATATTATCTCGGTTCTAAAACAAAAAGGAGATAACGAGTTTATTATTATTTTATGGATTAAAAAAAGCGCTAACTTATAGTTGTGTTACCTCAATTTTTTATATCACCAACGTAACATGTTTATTATCTTATTAATAAAATCAAACATTGCACTCCCAGAACATATTCTCTCGTTTTTTAGCGTGTTGGACATAAAAACTTCGTCATGAAATGTATTATTTGTTGTAGTGGAGGAACCACTAAGAAATGTGTGTACTTTGAAAAGGGAGAAATAAAAGTATAAGGCTATATTGATGCAGACTTTGTTGGCAACATTGATCATCGAAGAAGTACAACTAACTATATATTAGTTATTGATACAAGAGTAGTTAATTAGATATCACAAATACAAAAGATTGTTGTTTTACCTATAAAAGAGATTGAGTATGTAGCAGTAACATAAGCCAACAAAGAATTGATATGATTTCAAGGTTTGTTAATATTGTTGGATTTTACAAAGGGGATAAATATTTTGTATTGAGATAGTTAGATTGTGATACATTTGACAAAAAAATTCAACATTAAATTCAAAAATAAAATACATTGGTCTTCGTTATCACTTCATTAGATTTCAATTTGAAGATGAGACGTTATCATTAAGCAAGATTTAAGGAAGTAAGAATCCACTAGACATGTTAACAAAGGTGGTGACAATTGACAAACTAAAATTGTGCACAACATTTGATTGCATGTTAGAATAAGAAATTTAAACACGATGTCTGATCGAGGTGTGAATACCAATTAAAATAAGTCTTCAAATGTGAGATTATTGGTCAAAATAAAAGAGGAAAAGAAGGATAAATAAAAAGAAATAGAAATAAGAAAGATATTGAAAAATTCAAAGACAAAATACATGGAGTAAGAAAGAAAAAAACTCAACATTTATTTTTCTTTTTATAAAAAATATTTCTTTATGAGTAATTGAATTTTGAGTTTTGTGAGAGAAAAATAAAGTACTAAACCTTTTATATATTTTACTTTATAATTTTAAAGTACTTATGTATTATTTTGGTTTTCCACAAATATGAAAATATGGGGAAATTTTGCTAGTAAGTTGAACTTTGATTAATCACCACCCTTAGCTTTCCGTTTTTAAAACATTGATAAAAATGTTAGATTTTGATTACTACCATATATGAATAAACTATACATATCAAAGATTTTTAAACTATAAAATGCAAACAACAAAATCTACCTCTAACCTTTTACATGCAATAAAACATTAGCTATACTTCAAAGATACAAAACTTAAATCTTGATAACTCAAAATCTTAACTCTAACTCTCTATTCTCTTTCTAACTTATTTAACAAAGCTATGATTAATGCATCCCTCTTCTCAGCCCTAGCTTCTTCTCTAATCCTCCTTTGTTCATCCCTTTCTCTCCATCTTTGTTCCATCAACAATCTCTCATTCTCCAACATTTCCATTTGTTGTCTCCATTCCATCTCCCTCAACCTCCTTTCATTCTCTCTTGCTTCAAATGCTTCCATCCATTGTGCTTCAACTTGAAGTTGTTGCCTCATGAACTCATCCAAAATCTCCTTCAAATTCTGGTGGAAACCGCTGTTGCTGCCGTTACCGCTTTCGCTAACTATCTTAGCTTTTTTCTTCTTTTTGCTTCTAGTTCTACCCTTTTGAGATATTTCTTCACTTTCTTCTTTACCATCGTCTTCCTCGTCGTCGGTTGAAAGATTCGTTGCCTTGTTTTTCTTTGATCCGTCTTCGGCTTCAGCCCATAGCATTCTCTGCATTCTTGCTGTGAAAATTGCTTGAAGTTCATTGTAAAATGGAAATTGATGTTTCAGCATTTCTGTCTCCATTGTCTCGCATCCCTGCAACCGCAATCACGATTTAAAACCAAGATCTATTTAAAATGATTAATAAAATATATACGAAGCACGGACACAGACAAGACACCAACACTGAGACAGGTTTTTCAGAGGTATCCGTGCTACATAGAAGCGTACCTTGTAGCGAGTAACTAGGTTTTTCCACTTGCACTTGCACTGTTCTGCACTTCTATGGTAACCTTTTTCCTTCATATGGTTAGAAATAACTTCCCACAACTGTTTGTTCCTTTTAGTCTCCATGAAAGTTTGATCTAGCTCCGCTCTTATGATAAGAAACTCTTTGGTTTCTTGGATGCTCCATTGAGGAAATCTATCAGAAACATCAAAAACGTTAACAGTGTTATTGATATTCTGATGAAGAAGATGAAGATTTTGTTGATGTTGTTGTTGTTGTCTTTGGTTTTTGTGATGGAATTGATGTCCTTCCATTGAAATTGAATGAGAAAAAGAAAGTGTTGTTGCTGCTAAAGTTTGAGAGTTATAGGAAGAAAGAAAGAAAAAGAAAGGTGACTTATCTCTGATTACAAGGAAAAATGAAGATGGGTTTGTTGTTCTTTTGATGGATATGAAAGAGAAAAGTAAAAGAAAGAATTTATATGTGAGTGGTGTGAACACATGATGTGAATGTCTTGTGAGATGTGAGAAGGAAAAAGAGAGATTTGCTTTGCTAGGAAGGACACTCTTTTCTTTTGTATCTATAGTTTCTAGATATGTAGTACGGTTATTCTCTTTAGATTTTTTTAAGAATGAATAATATATAATATTCATTCAAATTCAAAGATGAAGAAAAATAGTGACTAAAGTGTAAAACAAAACTTAATTAAGTGCATCATATTGAATTATATTGCTATAATTCTTAAAATATTATTCAATGAAATAAGGTTCAAAACAAAACTAACAAAACTTAATGAAAAGTAAGTATAGTTTAGAAAATAGAAATAATTTTTGTTCTGGAAAAATTATTGAATAACAATTTAAATAAATTATTTTTAGTTTAAACACATCAAAAAATGTAATGTAAAGAGATATAGAATAATAATAATCAAAATTAATTATATAAAATAATTAAATAATGTAATAAAAGTGAAAGCAAAACAAAAATATGATATTTTGTTTATCCATTCTCTCAAACGATCTATTCTGAAAAAATGAATAGTTATTTGATTTGAGATATTTTTAAAAGTTGTTTTAAGATATTACAAATAAATTATAAGAAAAAACTTTGAATTTTCATAAACAAAATCTTATTTTTACTCACGTGTTTTTCAATTTTTTTAATTCTTAATATATAAATCACATAAAAAAATATTTTTTAATACCTTTTAGATATTTTTAAAAGATTTTTCAAATTTTAAAAATTTTAAAAAATTTCAATTCTTGTCTCTCTAAGTTGACTTAAAATTATGAAAGTTGTGAATACAAAAATACAAGAGATATATTTATAACGACTTAAATTCAATAGATACATTACAAAGTTCGAACCATAATCTATTAAAGAGTTGAGCCTCGTAACAAAACGAAGAAGTCCAAAATATACAAATTAAAAAAACTCATGTGTCGTCTGCTCCCGCAACCGCCAGAGCTTTGGCCACCGGCTAACGGCCGCCCGAAGCTTGGTAACTAACTTATATTATATGTGGTCGACAGACCACCGTCGTGCGACTATAGCATTGTCCCGCGTCAGTCACTAACCGTCGTCACTCTGATTTTGATGTCAATGCTTCTTTCAGTCGATTTTTAACTGCTTTCTCCCATCTCCACCGATCACTTCCGTCGAATTCTCCTAATAATTTTGATGTCTATTGATGACTTTCAAATTATTTTTATACTTTTTTTTTTAATTTTTAGAATCTCAAAATATATTTTAATAAAAAAATTATGACAACTAAAAAAATGAAATGTGTTTAGTTATTTACTTTAATATGTAATAATTTATTTTATAATTGAGTTGAAAAGGAGTTTGATTTTTTATATGTGGAATGATGATAAAGAGATTTTTAAAGAAAAATTACTCCAGCGTTTAATAACGATTTGACCCTTATCCTATGTTAAGAGTCTTAGGTTGGAAAAATATGATGGAAATCATGTTTATAAGGTGTCAACAATGATTACCTCCATGTAGTTTTATAAAATTGTTTATTTCAAATTCAAACCCGACAAGAGGATGATACTCTTTTTAAAAATAAATTCTCTCAAAATTATTATTTTATTATTACAAAATCCCATTCCCTTATTTAATTGTATCGTGTTATGTTTTGTTTTTTATTTTTGTTATCACACTGAATACAGTCTTCAGTTCACAGTGGTTTCTCATGTTATTCTGATCTGTCTACGCGGAAACTTTGCTACCTCTTGTCTGTCTGTATAGCGTTCCCATTGTTGCGTCTATGTTTCGTCACGATGACCAATGCATCTGCCACATTTATTCTTCTTGTTGACCATTTTCACCACATTACTATTACTTGTATAACAAGCCTTTTCTTTCTATATTCTACAACTATTTTTCTTGTAGCATTTCTTTCCAACTTCCTAATTTCATCTTTACCTCTCATTAATTCTTCAACAGATAGCATTGCAAATCAAATCAAGTACATAGTCAAGTTCATTGATTCTTTTTTTTTTTTTTTCTCATGGTTTTGATCATGTTTTTTGGTTTGTCATTAATTCATTTTGGACTCTTTTTTCAATTTTTTTATAGGTGTACTATGGGTGTCATTTTTCTAAAATAGAAGTACATCTAAGATTTTACTTCAATCTCTAGTTTGTTTTATCATTTATAAGTATTTTTTAAATCGTTGATGAAAAAGGTTTTATTTTTAAGGGTTAAATATATTTTTGGTCTCTATAAATATTTTAAATTTTATTTTTAGTTCTTATTAAAATAATAGTAAGTTTTAGTCCCTACAAAATTATTATGCATGTAATTTTAGTTCCTGTTTGTTATTTTTGAGTATTTAACAAACAAGTTCTTCTTCTGATGAAAGGCGTTGTCAAGACATTATAAGATATCAAGTTCCGCTTCTGAGCTACACAAGTTCTTATGAACAGTAGCAAAACGCTTCAGGAGGTTCTGATGTTGTGACTCTGATACTCGTCCAAGAAACCAAGTTCTAAAGATCTGAAGACAGAAGTTCAGACTGAAGTCCAGATGCTGAAGACTTATGTTTCTAAAGACAAAGGGTTCTCAAGACCAAGTGCTCAAGATTCTGAAGACGAAGTTCTGAATAATCTGAAGACTTGAAGTTATGATGAGCCAAGATTTATTTTCCTTCTTCTAATTCATAATTAGATAAAATCCTCTGAAGTCCAAAAGATAATGCTACACATAGTACATGGTACAAACAAAGATTTTATTCCACTACCATGAAGAACGAACGCGTTGTACGAACTTGTCCCCCACTATGTTTCAAGCTGCCAATTTTCTAAGTTCCAGAAATATCCTCCAACGATTACAATATTTTATTGACTATATAAAGGCTTGAAGACTTAAAGAGAAGGCTGTTAATTCACGTTCTTACAAGACTGTTCATAAGTTTCCTATTTCATAAGTCTAGATTCTTGAAATATTGTTTATTAATCTTCTTGTTTAGAAGCCTATCTTTTGTAAACAAACTTTGTTCAAACAATTGTTTGATTGTGCCTTAAGGGACCAAATTGTCTGAATCCTTAAGAAGTCTAAGATTAGTGTGTCTTAGAGGTTGCAACGTTAGTCACTTGCAGTTAGCTTGTGCATTGTAATAATATGTTTGATTATTGGATTAAGACCTTGTTGAGAAAGGTGAAATCACCTTGGCGGATGGACTAGACTAGCTTGATAGTTTTCAAGTGAACTAGTATAAATACACCTTGTTCTTTACTTCCTGCATCATATATTTATTATCAATAAGTGAAGAAATTTTTTTTCAGTTAAAGGGGATATTTTCAAAGAAAATTTATTGATTTTAAACCAAATTCAAACACCCTATTTCTTGTGTTTTTCACACCTTCATTATCATGACAAGAGGAGGAAAGCACTTGAGTTCCAAAAGGATGATCATGTGTTTTTGAGATTTACTCCGGTAATTGGTGTTGGTCGAGCATTAAAGTCGTGTAAGTTGACGTTGTATTTTATTGATCCATACCAGATTTCAGAGAAGATAGGATATGTGGCCTATCAGATTACTTTGCCATCGTTGCTTGCTAATATCCATGATGTGTTCCATGTATCTCAATTGAGAAAATACATTACAGATTCGTCTCATGTGCTTCAAGTAGATGATGTGCAAGTGAGAGATAACTTGGCTGTGGAGACATCACCTATGTGAATAGAGGATCAAGAGTTAAATCAACTTAGAGGTAAAGAGATTGCCTTAGTGAAGGTAGTTTAGGGAGGACCAGCAGGTGGAAATGTGACTTAGGAGCTTAAGAGTCAGATGAAGGAGTCATATCTTGATCTATTCATTTGGGGTAATTTTCTAGGGCGAAAACCTTTTAAGTAGGGGAGTGTTGTAACACCCCAGTTTTAGTAATTATTTATATATACTATATTAATTAATTAATTGTGTGAATTTATGGATGATTGATTTATTTTAATTATTCGATATGTGTTGTGTGTAGCGAGTTGGCCGGATTGAATAAGTGAGCCATATAATTATAGTTAGTTTTGGTGTCAGTTAGTAAATAATTATTTTATTAGTGATAATTATATAGAAATAATATAAATAAGGTAAATGAGTCTATTGGGTAAGAAGGGAAGAGTAATGTCGGGATGTGTATTAGTAAGCATGTTAGTGGTCACTATAGTTATTTTGTAAGGATTTAATAAAAAGAAAATAATTAGAGTTAGTAAGAGGATTGACAAAAGAGAAGAGAAAAGGTTTTCACGAGAGAAGAAAAGAAGAGTGAGAAAGAGGAAAAGGTCAAGAACGCAAAAGTTAGAAGAATCTACCTTGAATAAGGTAAGAGTGGGTTTTCATTTGACTATTGGGATTGTTGATGATGCATGATGGATAGTAACATGTTTTAGGATCAATTTCATTATTTACCATGTTTTGATTTACTTACGTTTTGATTGGGAATCTATGGAATTGGTTTGTGATTGTGTTATGATGTTTTGGTTTGAAACTATATGTTGTATGTATGTTTTAGTAGCTTAAATCGTGACAAATTTTGAAAACATATTTTAGGTGAAGAAAATCGCATTGGGACTGTACTGTTACCATGATTTTCTCTAGAAATTGCAGAGCGCGCTTAGCGCGAGGTTGCACGCTTAACATGGTCAAGTCAATTAGTTTGTCGTTCAGCACCTAGAAGCTCGTTTAGTGTGGTTGCCTGGGAGCATAAACATAATTATTTTGTTGAATTGTCTTGGGATTATGTATGCTTATATTTCATGCTAATTTATACTTAATTTTCTGGAATTTAAACTAAATGTTTGGATGGATTTTGAAGGTTATTTTTTAATGACATGAAACTTTGTTTATGTGATGTATGTATGTTTGTAATTAGTGATGAATCATAATGACATTGGTGTGCATTGTTTCTATGTGTTGTTATGATATTTTGGAGCAGTGACGCTATGAAATGAATTGTATGTGAATGATTCATGAGTATGTGTTGTATGTGTAAATGTATGGTAATTCATTTGTGATGAATTATTAAAGATATGCATGGATGTTAAGATTAGAGAATGGTCTTAATTTCCATATGGTTATTGTAATTTCACATGCATCATTTGTCTCAAGAGGTAATTCTTGTTAGTTGCGTAGGAGCTAGTGACTTGTCCCAAACCTAGATAGGGATTTGAAAGCTTAGAGAAAAGACTTTTTGATATGTTACCGCTTTAGATAATGAATCCGGTTTAAAGTAAAAACTAAAAATGATAACAAGAGATTGATACCACATGCATGAGTATTACAATTGAGTTGCATCGAGTCAAATTGTGTTGTTATCATAATATGAAATTATGTGCACTTTGTGATATTGTTATGTTTTGTGAAACTGTGAATTGTGATTGGATATACTTATGAATGGTGTCAGAATTTGGGTGATGTTTTATTTTAAAAGCATTGAAGTGTGAGAATATTTATCTTTATACATGTATGTTATACGTTATGTATTATTATACGATTTTCAATGATTATGTGAATTCTCACCCTTCTATTTGGATGATGTTTTATACGATGTCGCTCAGGTACTGAAGATTAGAGTTGCTTTGGAAAGAGTGAAGTTGAAGAAACTATATTTATTTTTTATTATTTTGGGTTGACTCATGCTCTGGTCATGTAACACTGGGGAAACGTTTCAATTTATGTTTTAAAGTGATACTTATGTACTCTATTTAGTTTGTGATGATATTTGAGTTAAATGATGAATTGAAGATTATGCCTAAGTTATTTCAATAAAAGAATTGATTATGTGACTTCAATATTATGTTTATTGATGGAAATTATTTTGCTGCTACATGCCATACAAAAGTGTATGAGAAGTATGAATTTAAATAAGTGTTAATTGAGCATGACAAGTGTTTGTATATTTTGAAGTATGTGTGACACCCTTGTTTTGAAAGGCATGTTTTAATTACTCTGATTTATGATGTAATATATTGTGGGATTTTAGAGGGTGTTACACCGAGTCCTTGAAACCAGAGGAAGATTGGTCTAAAGATGATGACAAACTAGCTATTGGAAATTCCAAGGCTTGAAATTCTGTACTCAATGGAGTGGACAAGAACATTTTCAAGTTAATAAATACATGTTTTGTAGCTAAAGATGCTTGGGAAATCCTCAAGACAATTCATGAAGGCACAACAAAAATGAAGATGTCCAGACTTCAACTTCTCACTACTAGATTTGAAAACTTAAAAATGAATGATGATGAAAGCATCTAAGACTTTCACATAAATGTTCTTGAAATTGAAAATGCATCTAGTGCCCTGGGAGAAAAATGTCAGAAGAAAAGCTTGTCAGAAAGATTCTCAGTTTTCTTGCTAAAAAATTTGATATGAATGTGACAGCCATTGAAGAAGCTCAGGACATCAGCAAATTGAGGATTGATAAACTTGTTGGCTCACTCCAATCTTTTGAATTGGCTATCAGTGTCAAGTCTAAGAAAAAGGATAAGAGCATAGCCTTTATATAAAATGCTGAAAAGAAAGAAGGTCAATATAATCTGGATAACGATGAAGGGATATCACATGCTATTGTACTTCTTGGGAAGAAACTCAATCAAGTGTTGAATGTAACACCTCAGATTTAGAATTATTCATTTAATTGGTTAATTGTGAATTATTGATGAGTATTATGTGATGTATGGTGATATGTTGTGGGTAGTAAGTGAGAATAGAGGTGATACTAAGAAGTATTTCATTTAAAATAATTAAATTTCTATTATTTAGATTTATTAATAATATTTAAATAGAATAATAAGGTGAAAAGAAGGATAGGGGCATAATGGTAAGTGTGTGTGGGATAAGTGAAGACATAACGGGAATGATATAGAAAGAGTCCAAAGGTTAAACAAGTAAAACAGGAAAGAGAGGAATCATTTAGTATGATTGTAGAATTGAGAGAATATGAAGAAGAGAAGCTAGGGCTCGGAGAGGAAAAGAAGGAAGAGACCAAATCTACTAGGATAACAAGGTAAGAGGTTTAATATTATTTTATTATGATTGATAGAGGGTTATGATAATGTAGGTTTTGTTGTGTGATTGAATTGATGAAATCAGTGATGAAATTGTTGATATTGATGATATATTAATGCCACGGGTTAATTCCAATATGTGTCTATACATGTTTTAATGTTAGTATGTGATATATGATCTTTGAAAGGGGTTTTGGGATGAATATGGTATCTGTAATCGCTCTTGGAATGGATGGAATAGTAGCAAAATCGCAACAGGAAGTTGTAGGTTCGAAACCACCGCCGAGAGAGTAAGGGGCGAGCATAGCGCCTGAGCTTCGCCAGGTGAGACTACGGGAGAGAAAAATGGTGGAAAAATAGGGCTACTGGTAAATGTATGGGTGATGGAGCATCACTCCAGCGTTGTCTGATGAAGAGGTAGTGAGCAGAGCCCTCCCAAGGGCACCGGACGAGCATGTGGCGAGAAGTTTGGCAACAACAATTTAGTATGTTGTATCTTGAGTTTCAGGGATCCGTTTGACGCGTCATTCAAAGCATTGGAAGCTGATGTGCTGAATTATAATAAGATAGAATTATATGAGTTGTTTGATGCATAATTTCATTACCTATGTGCTTATGAAATTGATTTATTATATGTTTGCTATGCTGTGATGTTTTGTTTTTAATGATGAATATGATGTTACTATTGAGATCGTCGTGATGTTGACGATGGTATTGTGATGATGTTATAATGATGTGCATGTTCTAAATAAGTAATACATGTTATATGATGATCATGTGAATTATGATGCACTTGACTAGACGTGGTCGATTTTTCATATGACATTGTTGTGTATCGTGCATTCTTAGTATTTTTGGACTGTGGTCCACCATTTTGGAAGATGTTCCTCTTATGATGAGTCTCAATCCCATTGTGCAGATTGTGTGTGTTTTATGGTATTTTCTTGTTCCAAGAGGGAATCGATCCTATAGTGGGGATCTTTTGAGGGTGATGACCAAGTGTTCATCAAATATTTGGTACCACATGCATTTGAGTCAGTTGTGTCGCATTAACATCTTATGTGATATTGCATGAATTTTGTTGATGAGTTGCAATGTGATGATAAACTAAGTGAGTATGTGATGATTATGATGATGAAAGATGCATAGATGATGTTATGATGTATTTGTGAGTATGACGTATTGATGATTAGTATATGTTGTTATGTGATGGTGTTATTATGACTACTAATTTTTTCCTTATGTTTTTTATAATAAATTGTGATTACTCACCCTTTCTGTTTGAATGTTGCCTCCAAGTAGATAACGCGCAAGTGACCAAGAGTAGTTCGTAGGATCATTTAGGATAGATTCTGGAGAGTTTTATTTAGTTTGCTACACTAGAGGTGTCTTGCTCTGATATGTAACATCGGGTTGGAAACACTTGTTTCAAAATAATATGTTCTTTTGGTGTTGATATACTTTTTTGAGTATTTTGATGGTTAAACTAATTTTAATTCTAACTTTTGATGAGACCAAAGTATTATGAGCTTTGCTTTTGCGGAAAAGTTCATTATGACAATAATTCCACTATGATGTCTTTAATTGATGTGTTGCTTTATAATCAGATGTATGTATTAAATTTGTGTAACCCGTGTTACAAAGCAAGATAGAATTATGTGATGTTTTATGATGATGTGACACCATTGATTGGTGATTTTTATTTTTAATTATACGTAATTTCTTATGGGGGTTAAAAGGGTATTATATTAGTGGTATCACAGCAGGTTGGTCCGTCTGACCATGTTTTTATATGATGTATACCTCCTGTTAGTCTATTAGTGTGTGAAAACTATCGATGTATTGATGTTTCTAATGTTAGGTATCTACACACATGGTTATGGCTGGAGGAAGAAGTGATAAAGTGATTGCTAATGCTTTATAAGCTATGACTCAAGCGCTACAAAACTAGCATGGTCCATAGGATTAAAATGGAGAGAATGATGATGAAGCTCATGTGTGGGGAAGGTTTTAGAGGAACAACCT
Organism: Vicia faba; assembly: GCA_948472305.1. NCBI lineage: Eukaryota > Viridiplantae > Streptophyta > Magnoliopsida > Fabales > Fabaceae > Vicia > Vicia faba. The sequence goes on along the minus strand of OX451737.1, from coordinate 1,594,832,352 downwards.
GCCGATCTTCAAGGGCAGGCATGATCCTGATGATGCACAAGTGTGGGTTAAGGGGATTGGGAAGATTTTATGAGTGGTGATTTTCTCGAAGGATTAGAAGGGTAAGTTTGGTGCTTATATGTCAGAAGAAGAAGCTACAGAATGGTAGGGTAATGCACGCCAAAGGATGGAGATTTTGGGTACAAAGATTACTTGGGTTGTACATGGCTTCTTTTATAGAGAAGTACTTTCCTGAAAATGTGTGTGGTAAGAAAGAGTTTGAATTCCGTGAGTTGAAACAAGGAAGTTTAATTGTTGTTGAGTATGCTGCTAGATTCGAGGAGCTAGTGAAGTATTTTCCACATTATAATACTCCAGCAGTAGAGGTTTCTAAGTGCATTAAGTTTGAAAATGGATCGCGCCCTGAGATTAAGCAAGAAGTTGATTATCTTGAGATTTTCCAATTTCCTATGCTTGTGAACAAGTGCAGGATCTTCGATCAGGATAGTAGGTACAAAGTTTCTTATTATAAGAGTCTTAATCATAAGAAGGGGAAGAATTAGGATTTTGGTAAACCGTATGGTGATCCTATTGACAAAGGGAAGTAGAAGGTTTTTGTTAAGAAGAAGCCAAGTGGAGGAGGAGTTCCCGCTTATGTGAAAGGTTTTAAGTGTAGTGAACAAGGCCACTGTGTTGATATTGCGAGAATAAGAGGATGGGATTTTACAAATGCGGTAAGACATGTCATCATGCTTATGAGTGCAAGAATGAAGGTCAAACTTGTTTTAATTATGGTGAACAAGTTCATATCAGTACCCAGTGTCAAAAACTAAAGAAGACTGCTATACTGCACAGGCTAATGGCAGAGTGTTTGCTTTGAATTCTTCATAGGTTCCCAAGAAGGATAACTTGAATTGAGGTACTTGTTTTATTAACAACATTGAGTTGATTGTTATTGTTGATACGGGTGCTACTCATTCGTTTGTTTCGCTTGAGTGTGCTACTATGTTGGGTTTGAAATTGTCTTCTATGAGTGGGAGTATGGTGACCGATACTCCGACAAAGTTGTATAGAATTGAATTTCCTTCAAAATGGGATTTGGTTGGGGAAAAGTTGATGAAGCATGTGAAAGTTATGCTTGGTCAAAGTTCAGTTGACTTCTCCTAAGGAAACCCTAATTTGGTAACTTTTAACCTTTGATGATTTGAGGGCTTTCCTTGAGGAATCATGATCAAATCTTGATCAAATGAGGAATATCTCTTCAAAAAATTTATGTTGACCAAAAATCTTGAAGTTTGACTGTATGTTGACAATAATTGACTTTTTACCCAATACAATTGACTTTCAATCATCTGAGCCCCTGACTGAGCAAACTTGTGATGTAAGACTTGAAACTTGACATGAGAATTTTTGAAGACATATGATGACCCATGAAAACCATTTGAGACCTTTGAAGCCCATTCTTCTTATGTGCAAGATGAAACCCTAGTTGTGGACTCATTGCTTAAAAGGAGAATTGTTTGATCAACTCTTGAGCATCCTTTAGCATGTGAGAACCCTAGAATAATGTCTTGAAGAAAATAGGAGGGAAAATTTTGGGGTACAATAGCTTCCCCTGTTCAATCTTCTTAAACCTGAAGAGTTAGATTGACATGTCCGCCATTCACGACTTGAAGGTAGAAGATGATTGAACACTTAAGTGCCCAGAAATTTGCACTCGCCGGTGCACCAAGTAGCATTGTTGGTTGATTATACCGTAATTGGGCTTAAAGATGCCATTTGGAGAGGTTATAGAGAGTCATCGGAGATGTGCTTATAGATTCCATCCAAAATAAGCATTGATAGAAGTTCGACTAGGTCTACGCCCGACTTTGTCTTAGAAGATGTATTTGGAGTGACTCTATGCCCGACTTGGTCCAAAAGGATAATCATAATAAATCTACGCTCGATTTAATCTGAACCAAAAGATGTCTACACCCGAATTCAACTGAAAGAAGTATTGGAAGGAGTCTACACCCGAATTTTCCAAAGGAGCTTCAGAAAAAATCTACGCTTGATTTCATCTAAATGATGTCCTAGAAGATGTCTACGCCTGACTTCAACTAGAAAAGATGTTGGAAAGAGTCTATGCCCAACTTTTCTGAAGAAGTATCAGAATAAATCTATGCTCGATTTAATCTGAGCTAGAAGATGTCTACGCCCGACTGCAACTGGAAGAATATGTTGGCAGGAGTCTACGCCCTACTTTTCCAAAAGAGTTTCAGAAGGAATCTATGATCGATTTCATCTGAATGATGTATTAGAATATGTCTACGCCCGACTTCAACTAGAAAAGGTATTGGAGTGTGTGATATGGTGGGAGAACTGACTTGGGTGTTTTGCGTTTTATCGTAAATGTTGCAGTTAGCAAGAGTTTCCACTGACTTTTCTTTTATCCAAAAGGAAAGGCTGAAAAGAACAGGAAAGACCTTTGAGATTATTTCTTGAGTTCGGGGGATAGATTATGAAAAGGGGAGGTGTTAGAACCCTTTTCATCCATAGTTATCTTTGGGCTCTTAGTTGCTTGCTAGATCACTTGCTTTTGTTTGAAAATGTGCTTTGTGTGGTTTTTGAAAGTATTTTGAAAAGGCTCCTTCGTTTAGGAAAACTTGTAATAGTTCTCGTTCGTAAGAACGTATACAAAGTGTTGGACTTTTGAAAATATTTCATGTTTGGAAAATGTTTTGAAAGTGTTTTTGAAAGTGTTTGGTGTTTGTTTTGAAAATGAGCAAGGTTGTTTGATTTGAAAATGAGCAAGCAACTAGGAATAATCTACCTACTCAAAAGTCTTAGTTCATTTCTTCCTTTCCTTTGATATGGCTATCTTACCATTGATTTGGTAAGAAGTCTTATCTTTGGATGTATAGGGACGGGCGTGGGTTATCATGTAGTTATGATAGCAATGTTGTGAGACATCTTAGCATTTCCTCTTTGAGGGACTAAGATCATTTTGAAAGGAAACATTGATAGCGTCATTGAGGGACTATGATCTTGTATTTTTTATTTGCTTTTGCTAAGATATCCACATGCATAACATGGCCATTTTTGTAAGACAACAAAGTGGAATTACTTTAAGGGTGCAAGTGTGCAAATGTGTTGGATTTACATGCATTGTTTTGTCTTGAATTATGGTTTGCTACTTGTTGATTTTAGTCTTGCCATACAAACCCTAATTACTAGCATTCATATAAAGCGATAAATTTCGGAAAGTAAAATTACTACGCTATTACATCATTTGGGGAGGGGGTATACAAATTTACAAATGAGGATTTTGTAAGAAAATTAAACCTAATTATCTATTACAACCATATTGAATAATGTACAAAAATTGAATAAATAATGTACAAGGATAAAAATGGAAAAGAGAAATGATTTTGTTTGGTTTTTATGAAGAGTTTAGTTTTGAAATTAGAGAAAATGATTAATTAAAATAAAATTAAATCTAAGCTAATTAAGAAAAGAAATTAAGTTTGAAATATTTTTAGGTTTTTTTTTGTGAAAAAAGGTTTTGACTTAATAAAAATAATATGAAAATTAATAATTAAAGGAAACCTAAATTCTAAGTTAATTTTAATTTAAAAGAAAATAAAATAATAATTAAACCTAAATCTAAATAGTAATTATTTAAGAAAAAAAAAGAAATTAATTTGTTTAAGAAAATATTTTTGTTCTTTTTTGTTTTATAAAGCAAATAAAATAAATAAGTGTAAAAATAATAAATAAAATATTTTTTATATTTTTTATTAATAATAATAATAATAATAATAATAATAATAATAATAATAATAATAATAATAATAATAATATAATAAAGAAAAAATAAATAAAATAAAATAAGAAAAAGAAAATAATAAAAAAGAGTTGGACCAGGAGTATGCAAGTAGGCAGGGGGTATTGCTTAGAAAAAATGACAAAGCCCAATGGTGAGGGCCCAAACGTGCTGGATGCAAAACAAAAAGAAGCAAAAATATGAAGGAAAAAAATAACAAAACGGACGTTGGGACTCGAACCCGGGTCCTAAAGATGAAAGGCGTGCGCTTCTACCACTGGGTGGCTATACATCTGTTAACTTGTATCAAACCATAAATATATATTACAAATCAAGTCCATTGCCTGAACTTATTCTTCAACCTCACGCCCAGCCAGATAACTTGTATCTTGCTCATTTCTCAATGAAAATTAAAATTGCAAACATGAAAGTTGTTCCATTTTTTCACACGAATCCAACCATGTAAATAACTAAAGCTATAAATCAAAGATGAATGAAAATTTCGTTGGCCCTAATTTGACTCCTAAATTTTCCAAAAATTTCAATCTTAAAATTCTCTAAGCTCAAGCCATATAAATGAAATTTATGGATATGTACATTTTCAGGGCAATGATATCTACATTTTGTCTTTGAAAATGCAAGCCTAACAATGCCTAAATAATGAGATGAAAAGTCAGAAAACTCACCTTGCAGCTGGATATCATGTTTTGAGTTAGATCTTGATTCAAGTTGACGTGATGATAAGGTTAGCTTCCTTAAGTTCCTAGGAAGCTAATGCAATGATTAGCTTGATAGGAGAGTGGCTGAAATGGTCTGGAGAAGTCCACTTGCAATGCTTTGTTTTTGGTTATGGAAGATGAAGAAGATGGTGTTACAGTTGGGAAACAAGGACATGGATGAGTTGTATTTGATGTAAGGAAGCTTTGAAAATTATTTTGAGGGAAAACGCACGATGGAAATAGAAGATACAAATTCAAGGTCAGAACCTGCACAAAAATGGAGTTTGTGTGAAATTTATGGCTTGAGGGAGTTTGGGAGAATTTTCAGGCTTGCAAAATCGTGTCTTAAGTTGCATAATAGTGTCTCAATTTATAGGAAAAGGTTTTGATAGCTTGGGGTGATCAGAAGTACAAGTTCACATGTTTGGCTCTTTAGCTTGTTTTTGAAGCAAGCTTGATACACATTGTCCAAATGCATAGTACAAGGCTATCTAGAGTGGTTACAAGCTTTAAACGTGTTTATAGGATTTTGTATGTTGAGTGTGTGCTGAACAAACAAGTTAGAAGCTCAAGACAAGTTGACTTTGTGATTAAAGCAACTTTTCAAGAATGGAATGGTAACTTTGTGCCATAAATGGAAATGCAACTTGGATAATGGCTCAAATGCTTGGACAATGGCTCTATCAGTTATGTAAAAATTTAATTATTGAGTTATTAGCAAGTTTAAAGCCTGCAAAGCAATATTTGTACAACATGCTTGAAGATTGGATCAAGTGTTCTTCACAAATTTCCTCGCAAAACAAGAATTAAACCCTAACTTCTTGCCTTCGATTATCCTTGCTCAAGTATGATATCAATTACTTCTTGGACATTTTGGAAATCTTGTAACATCTTATACAATCTCTATGTTGGACATTTTTGAATATTCATCTTGGGACTATGTGAAAAATTACCATGAAGTTAGGTCAAAATCCTGCCTAAACTAGGGCAAAATTTCACTAAGTTTTCAAGTTTCATGAACATGTCTTCTTAAAATCATAACATTAAATCCATTCATTTCTAGAAAAATTTGTGTTCTACAATGTTTTATATCTCATTGAGATCTACAATTTTCATGTTGGAAGTTTCCTTTGAATCATCTTGCATCATGGTGAAAATTTGGCTCAAAGTTATGAAAAAATGTGAATTTCCAACACTTAGAAAAATTTCTAAGTTTGGAAATTATGACTTTTCAAAATGAAATCTTGAATTGTTGATTTCTTGATGAACAAGTTTAATATTTTGACATGTCTTGATGAATTGTGATCTTTGATACTTGATTTTGATCAAAAGTCAAAGTTTGACTTTTTAGTGGACAATTGACTTTTTCATCAGTTGACTGAAATTCATTTGTCAATCAATTGATATTGAGCAATGTTTTGAGCCATTCCATTAGGTAAAAATGATGCATTTGAATCCTTGAGATCTTTCCTTGAACCAATAAGTCATTTTCTAGGTCAAAAATCAGAAATTGCACCTTTTCAGTAAAAACCCTAATTTTGACCTTTTTGCCCTTTTGATGATCTGATCAAATTTCTTGTGGAATTGTGGTACAAAATTGATAAAATTGCATATATGAGTTCATAATGTTGATATGTACCAAAAATTATGAAGTTTGACTGTAAATTGACTACAATTGACTTTTTACCCAATACAGCTGATTTTAGGTCAACTAATCAATTGACTGAGCAAAAATGTGATCCAAGACTTGAAACTTGACATGAGCAATCTTTAGAGTCCAAAATTATCCATGAAAGTCATATGAGGCATTAAAAGTCCATTTGTCCTTGTGCAAACTCAAACCCTAATTTTCAATTATCAGTGTTGAGGAGGTGTCTTGAGCTGATCAACCCTTGTGTAGTCTTGAACCAAAGGAGATCTTGTGAGATATTTTTTGAGAAATGAGAGGGAAAATTTTGGGTTACAACAGCTGCCCATGTTCAATCTTCTTAAACCTGAAGAGTTAGATTGGCGGATCCGCCATTCGTGACTTGAAGGTGGAAGATGATTGAACACTAGAGTGCCCAAAAATTTGCACTCGAAAATGGATTTGGAATGGGCTTATAGATGCCATTTGGAGGAATGGTGGTAATTAATGGAAGAAGTATCAGCATAAATCTTTAGTCGATTTATATTAAAACTCGATGTTTTACCTGTGGGAAAAAAGGGTTAGTAAAATGTAGATGTATGCATGATTTTCACAAGATGAATGAGATCATGCTAAATGTATTTTGTATGTATATGCTATGATGTATGAATGTGAGATGTATGTTTGTCCGGGAAAATAAATCTATGACTACTACTGCGGAGTTCTGTGAAGCTGAATCCCGGATTGCTGTGGAGGATGAAGAATATACATATCTTCAAACTTTGTTGGGGAATATCACTTGAATGTCAGCTGTTATCTGGTTGGATCCAGGCTTCACAACTTGTTGAGGATGAGGGAGTCAACTACTATATGGTCAGATCCAGGCTTCACGGTAACTTACAGGGGAAGGATAAATTAACTGTTATCTGGTCGGATCCAGGCTTTGCAGAAAATTTCTTGGGGAGAGTGAAGTTAGGCTGTTATCTGGTTGGATTCCAGCTTCACAACAACTTGTTGGGGATAAGGAAGTTAACTGTTATCTGGTCGGATTCCAGGATTTATAGTAACTGGATAGAAAGGATGAATTTAAACTGATATCTGGTCGGGTCTAGGCTTTATAGTAATTTGAAGTGGTAACTACTATCTGGTCGGGTCCAGGCTTCATAGTCTTTGAAAAGTTATACTATTATCTAGTCGGGTTCAGGCTTCATAGTGTCTTGCTGGGGATCGTAGCTAGTTGTTATCTGGTCGGATTCCAGGCTTCACAATAGCTTTCTTTAATAGACGAAGTTGAACTGATATCTTGTCGGATCCAGGCTTTACAGATTTTGAGGTGGATGAAGTTAATTGTTATCTGGTCGGGTCCAGGCTTCACAATAAACTCGTCTGAAGAGATAGAGTTGAACTGATATCTGGTAGGGTCTAGGATTTACAATAACTTGCTTGGAGCTTAGTTGTTATCTGGTCGGATTCCAGGTTTCACAACAAACTTCTGAGAGGAATTTCTATCTGGTCGGATCCAGGCTTCACAATAACTTTCTTGAAAAGATGAAATTTAAAACTGATATCTGGTCGTATCCAGGCTTCACAGTAACTTGCTGGGGTACAAGAAAACTCTACTGGGGAAAGAAGTTAAACCATGGCTTGGTTGAGTCCATGTTCTTCTATATCTTGAAGGGTTAAACTATTATCTAGTCGGGTCCAAGTTTCATAGTATTTGAAAGTTGACTAATATCTGGTCGGGTTCAGGCTTTATAGTAGCTTGAAAATTATACTAATATCTGGTCGGGTCCAAGCTTTATAGTATCTTTTGAAGATAATAAAGGATTTGTTGACGACTTTACTGGGGATTAGGGGTTGTGTCCCTTTGATTTGTAATAGTCTGAAAGGAAAAATCAAGCTGGGGAGTGTGGACTCAGTCGGGGAGGAAAAACTCAGCTTGGGGAGGATATACTCAGCAGGGGATAACAGACTCAGCTAGGGAAGATAGATTATGCCGAGGGAATTTGTTGATTGTTGTATGTTGGGGAAATAAACCCTGTTGGGGACATAAACCATGTTGATGAGTACTTGATGAATTGATGACGAGGTGAGTTCTTTGAGGAAGAGATCCACAAGGCTTTTACTTGTAGGATCAACTTAGCTGGGGAGAGAGCTGCCAAGAGATTGAGACTCTGGCTGGAGATCAACCTATGCAAAGAGACTTTGTGGGTAACTTTGTTGAGGGGAGAGGTGTATTGTAGCCGTCTTTGTGGGGATAATGCTAATGAAATAACTCTGTGGGGATATTCCATATACATTAAAGAGATGCTTGTTGCTGCTTAGCAGGACACATGTGCCAAATAGTTTTAATTATGTTCATATGCATATGTTCGTTCAATTTTAGTCATTGGACAATTTTACATTAAAAAAAACCAGAAAATTTGCACTTCAAAGTATATTTGTATTGATATTTTTGCCCATGAATAGGCGTTTTTTGTACAAAGAGACGAAGATCCTAGTAAGAGGAAATCGTCGAAAGGAAAACAAAGATTGAAAACAAAAATAATTGCCATATGAAATGATCTCATTGAATTCCAACTCTACTATTGCCCCAATGTCTTCGAATGCCCCTTGCCGTTGACAGAAGTTGATTGGATTAATCTTGGACCATTTGAAATCAGACCTTGGTAATAAAGTCGACTGTGGTGATTCCATGGGACATAGTCATACGCTTTCAATCCTTAATTTTTGCTTGGACTGCCCTTTCGGGTTTTCAGCCCACCAGGATACCCATTTTTGCCCAAGTCGCCCTTTCGGGTTTTCAACTTGTCGGGTGTACAATCTTTTGCATATATCTCTAATTTTTTCCCAAACCTTTTGGTTTGTCGGGATGCCATTATTTTGCCTATGTGTGTCAACCTAGCGGATCTCTTATGCGTAGTATTTTTTAACTATGTCCGCGTTTATAGGATGTGGGAATTCTTCACCATCCATGGTAGTAAGCATCATGGCACCGCAAGAGAACACTCTCTTGACAATAAATGGCCCTTCATAGGTGGGAGTCCATTTTCCCCTGGGGTCGCCTTGTGGCAGAATGATGTGCTTTATCACCAAGTCACCAGCTTGATATACTCGAGGCTTGATCTTTTTGTTGAAAGCATTGATCATATGTTTTTGGTACGTCTGACCATGACAAACAGAAGCCAATCATTTCTCATTGATCAAGTTCAACTGATCCAATCTTGTCTGAAGCCACTCATCTTTGCCTAAGCCTGCTTCATTCATAATCCTTAGTGAGGGAATCTGAACTTCCACTGGAAAAACAACTTCCACGCCATAGACTAAGGAAAAGGGAGTTGCCCCAGTTGATGTTCTAGCTGAAGTGTGGTAGCCATGTAGAGCAAATGGTAACATCTCATGCCAGTCCTTATAGGTCACTACCATCTTCTGCACAATCTTCTTAATGTTTTTGTTGGCCGCTTCGACTGCGCCATTCATTTTAGGTCTATATGGAGAAGAATTGTGATGCTTGATTTTGAACTGAGTGAAAAGCTCGATAATCATAGCATTGTTGAGGTTAGTCCCATTGTCGGTGATGATCCTTTAGGGGATACCATAGAGGCAGATGAGGTTATGTTTGATGAATCTGGTTACCACGTTCTTGGTGACTGAGGCAATTGAGGCGGCTTCGACCCATTTGGTGAAATAATCAATAGCAACCAGAATGAAACGGTATCCATTGAAAGTAGTGGGCTTGATCTCTCCAATCATGTCAATTCCCCACATTGCAAATGGCCATGGAGCGGTCACGATGTTCAGAGGGATAGGAGGCACGTGGACCTTGTCAGCATAGATTTGGCATTTGTGACAAGTTCTTGAATGTTGATGGCAATCAGTCTCCATTATTGACCAATAGTAACCAGCTCTCAGGATCTTCTTGGCCATCATATGTCAACTTGAGTTAGTCCCAAAGAGACCATTGTGCATGTCTTCCATAATTTCCTCTGCCTCCTTCTTGTCCATACATCGGAGTAGAGTAGAATCATGGTTGCGCTTGTACATTATTCTGTTGCTTAGGAAGAATTTGGATGAAAATCTTTGTAAGAAATTTTTGTCATTGATGGATGCTCCCTCGGGATACTCTTGTGCTTCAAGATATCTCATCATCTCATGGTACCATGGCTTTTTTGTATCAGTGTCAAGCTCACAGCAGTGTGCAGGTTCGTCGAATCGCTCAATGGTAATCAAAGGAGCTTCGTTGTCCCATCTGACTTTGAACATTGAAGACATGGTTGCCAAGGCATTGGCTAACTGATTTTCTTCCCTAGGGAAATGCTCAAAGGTGATCTCTTCGAAATAAGGAATTAGCGATAACACAAGTTCCTTGTAAGGGATGAGATTAGGGTTCTTAGTATCCCAATCTCCTTTTACTTTGCTGATTACTAGAGCGGAATCTCCAAACACATTCAAATGCTTGATCCTCAAATCATTGGCAGCTTTCAGACCCAAAATGCATGCTTCGTACTCAGCCATATTGTTTATGCAATCGAAGCATAGTCTGACAGTGAATGGAGTGTGGCAACCTTCAAGGGAGATGATCACAACACCAATTCCGTTACCCAAGGCATTGGAAGCCCCATCGAAGACCATATTCCATCGAGATCCTTGTTTAGGTCTGTCATAAGGTCCAAGTTTCGCACAGTCAATCACTAGCATGATGTTCTCATCCAGGAAGTCAAAGTTCATATACTGATAATCATCGACAGCTGTCATACCCCAATTTTTGATCTAAGATCCCATTTTTGATTTTTTGCATTTTTATACAGAAGGCAAGGTCACTAAATACAGTTGGTTTTAACCTCTCACCTTCGAGCATTGATTATGCAGAAATTGTCAAGTGTTTTGAACATTCTTAGCCTATGTATCACTAACTTCTAATCAAGTACGAAATGTGTGTTTTTTGTTTGATTTCATGTGCTGACAGGTCTCTTTCAATTCAGCCTTTCGAATCTGGACAAGTTTACTGCATGCAAGCCTATTTCGATTCACCAAGCGTGCTGCCTGCAAGCCTGCTTTCGACTGGACAAGTTTACTGCCTGTAAACATGCTTCGATTGGGAAACATTGCTTCTTTCAAACACAAGATTTCGTTTGGGCAATATGTTTGTTTCGATCCACATGCTTCGATTGGACAACATTGCTTCTTTCGATCCACAACTTCGATTAGGCAATACAGTCTCCTTCGATCCACAAGCTTCGATGGGCAATACAGTCTCCCTTCAGTCACAAGCTTCGATTTGGCCATGTAGTTTCCTTCGAGGTGACCTCCTTCGATTCACAAGTTGGACCAGTAAACCCTTCGAAGCAACGTACATAGAGCACACATTGTTTGGAAACGAACATTTTTGTGTAATCATGAAGCTGTTCGAAGTGATCAAAACGAAAGAGGGAAATATTCAAGGAGTTTGTTGACTAAAGTCCCATATACTGTCAGACTCAAGCCAGTTGTGCTGTTATGCAGCAATCCTGCACCAACCTGCCACTAAGCTCCAAAATACTGTTAAAGCCTGCGTTGACAGTCCTGTACTTGCACAAAAAAGGAGTGCACAAGAGCTGCACTAAAGAAAACAAGGGGGAAGTATACCCAAATAATTCAAATATTATTTTGTTTTCCCCCCAAAACCACATCAAAACTCGCCTATAAATACAAGGCTTCACAACATGTTCAAGGAGGATTTTTGGGACCAGACGAACGAATCTTCAGAAAATTCTCAAAAACACCAAATTTTCTCAAAGACAAAAAAATCTCTCAAGTCCCTTCAATACTTGTGAGAACAAACCCAGAATCCCCAAACACTTACTCCCTTCGATTCTGAAGAACAATCACACTTCAGTCTCCTTCGAATCAAAGAAGCATCACACTTGCTTCTTCTTTTCCTTCCAATCCAGCGCTCCAAGAACAGCCTGTGACCCCTCTTTCGAATCCAGCATCCAGGGCCACCACTCAAGGCCCATCACACGTTCCAGCCTGAAGCAAGGTATGTCACTCTTACCCTTGAACTTTTCGTTTCATGGCATAACATGTAAATAATACTTTTGTTCGTTTCAAAACATGTACATAACACTTTGTTTCTTTTCGTTTCCACATTTTTAACATACCTTTCAGAACTACCTCTTTCGTTTTGTTTTCTGTTTTAGCTTTAGCTATTAAACTGTTTAAAAGACAAATACTAGCATGGCCTCAGGCCATGTTGCCATTTAATGTTTGAAATGAAAGAAACAGGAAACAAGAAATAGGAAACGAAGCTTCTGGCTTCTACCTCCCTTTCTCCAGGTCAAACGAAAGAGACAACCAGAAGGCAAACCATGTCCAATCGAAAGGCATTCCCTCACTGCTTTCAACCTCCAGTCGAAGAAGGTAACAAGGAAGAATCAAAAGACTTCGCCATACACTAACTTCCAGGCCAATCGAAGGACAGAACCTCACTGGTGCCAACCCCAGTCGAAGGATACAACTTGCTGCTGCCTTTGCCCAATCGAAGGACAGGACCTCGCCCCTGCCAAGGCCCAATCGAAAGACGTGACTTTACTGTTGCCAGCCCCAATCGAAGGAGGCCAACAAAATGCCAGTCGAAGTGTGCTACTGCCTGGGTCGAAAGACACTTCTTTTCTTACTTTTATCTTGTTTTTTCCTTCATATTTTTATGCCTTTTGATATGTTTGTAATAGCGTAGGTTTCTATCTTTCTGCATTTTTTTACTTTGTACAAATGCTAGTAATTAGGAAAGATAAAATCAACAAATAAACAAACCAAAAAAATCCAAAAACACTCTTTAATCATTACTTGGATATATCTTAAAACTCATAAAACACTCAACAAATCTAAACTTCCCCCAAGGGCACGTTATCCCCGTTGTACCGCGATACCGGTCGTGCCTATTGCTAGAATGTGTGTGTTAATGTCGCCCACTAAAAAACACAAACAAATCAACTTTTTTCTAGAGGAACTACGGTGTTTTGATTCCTTCATTGGATACGTAGGCAAAGGGTCGCGAAACCCTCACGAACGCAATAATAAAAACTCATTTCTTTCCCCTTAAGCAAACATAATTGTAGATAAATACACCTTTGTATATAACAAACAATTTTAACCAAAAAAACAGATATTTCAAAAGGTTCCTGCGGAGTACCGCAGATGTATTGGGTTCTAATACATTCCCATTGCATAACCAACCCCCGAACTCTCGATCTCTTTCAAAAAACGCATTGTATTTTCATTACTTTTAAGTATTATTTTACATTGCATGTTTTAGGGTTTTATTTCGCTCTTTTCCCTTTTCCCATGGAAATAATAAAGTGAGGTGGTGACTCTTGCTTTTACGAGTCGAGTTAATTAATAGCTCGATCTCTGATTTTCACCGCTACAGAATTGGCGACTCTGCTGGGGACAGATTGACCTCTTGCTGGTCCATCCCTAAGTGGGTTAAGCCTAGTTTGTTTTATATGTTTTATCATTATTTGATTGTTTGATTATATGTTATATTGTGGTTATTTGGGTTTGTGCAAAGGACAAGTCCTATACCCGGACTAAGTTACACTTAGGAATAGGACGGGCGGTATAGTCATGTTAACTTTGAGGGAGTAATCCCGAAGAAGGAGGCATGAAATCCCCCACTCAGTGGAAGCCCCTTTGAACGTAGTATTTGTTTATTGAGTAATCGGGAAGATATTATTGCTTTTGACCTGGGAGCCAGTGAAGCTGAGAACCGTAGAACCCTAACCCATCTTGGCCTTTTAGGTGTAGCGCGGAGATTATAACGGAGTAATCCGGAAGTAGTTGTTACGCGATGCTACGCTCGGACGAGTTTCTCTTTAGAATATTGCTAATTATTGAGTAATCAAGACATTGGTAATATCTGAAGGAGGAATGTAGACTCTGGGAACTCTTAGAACCTTGTCTTGCAGGTGTGATTAAACCTTTAGTACATACCTCAGGGATGTTCTTTACCTTTGACTCCATGCTCGTGACGTTGAACCTTTCGACTTTATTTGTGACCTTTCTTGTGGTTGTTGCATAGCCATGCATTCATGAATCCATAAAACCCTTTTCACTTGACTTTCAAGGAATTTGGAAGTCTTTCTTTGTAAACATCACAAGTTTCGTCAAGCTCAATGGATCTTGGGTGTTGATAGGGTGAAAACCTAATCCACCAAAATGGATGATTGATCTTGATGATAACTTGATCAACGCTTTGATCCAATTTAAAATTCATCTTCTATCTTCATACTTTGATGTTTACAACTTAATATCTTGTGTTCCTTGAAAGTCAAATAAAAACTCTCTTTTGCTTATCATGCATCATTCTACATTTTTTATTTCACTTTCAAAGGTCTTTTTCCAAGTCTTATTTTTCCTTTTGGTCTGACCAGTACAACACTCGCGCTAAGGGAACAATGGAGAATATCAAGCAAGAGGTTTCTGAACTCCGTAGAGAGAAGTTTGTCAGAAGTGGTATCTTGTCATTCAAGGACATTGGTTTTGAAGTTCAAATCAAGCACGTGCCAAAGAGTAAACAAGATTGATGGTCACTTTAAGTTTTGAAGGATGTTTTCAGAACAAATCCAGATGGGAAGCCTTCCCAGATTATTAACTTATTCATGCTTTTTGTAATTTTTCTTGTTTATCAAAACATTGTTTGCATGTAAGAACTTGTTTGCATCTGAATGATTATCTTAATACAATGAGTATGTTTGTCTTGAAGAAATTCATTTGTTTCACTCATATTTGTTTTCAAATTTTAAATTGCTTTTGCATTATGATACCAACTTGTTGCCCATTCTCTTGCCTAGGCAGAGATTGAAGGGAGGAGGATGATCTAAAAAACAAAACCTCTAGTTGTATGCTTTTGAATAAAATCTTGCTGATGATGTACATGCATTGTTTCAAATCCCTAAACACTGGAGATATAAGGAAGATAATCCATTGCTAACCCCTTTTGAGCCTTGAAGTAGGAGTTTCTTTTCTATACGAAAAAACCCTCTAATTTTAACCTGGGGCAGGGTAGTTTTCAGTTAATCTGATTGAGTGTTCAAAATTCAAAAGGAAGATATTTCCGAAGAGAAACTACGAGGGCTATCCTTCATGTATAATGAAGCCAGAAGATGTGGAATCACAATGTTATCCCTCATTCCTCAAGAAACGAGGAAGTCACAGTCCTCTCAACAAGCAAATACAAGCTAATGTCACACTTTTGTTCAAAAAATAAAAAAAAGAAAGAAAAAAGAAAGAAAAAGCCTGCTAAGTCAAAAACATGAAAACGTGCGACTTAGGAAAAATTAGGGCATCCCACTGGACTATCAATTCAAAAGAATTAGTTCAGGCAAAAGTTAGGGAAAATAAAATTGCAAAGAAAGGAATACAAAGAAAAGTCCTCAGCATAGAACAAATTGGTGACTACAAACACGAAGACATAAGGGTGGTTTCTACTCTGAAAGCCTCGTCGTTTCCTTAACCGTCACAAAATCCTTTTGAGAGATGAACACTCATGTTGAATTAACTGAACATAGGGTTGGAGAACATCATGAAGAATGGGTGGGCACCTATAAATTTTGAGCCTTAAAAATCTTTTTTCTAAAAACTATGAACCAGGCCACGTTACAACCTTCAAAAGTCCTAATTGAAGCAAGGTCATTTTGAAAGCATACTTCAATGAGATAGTGTTCCTGACTCCCATGAATGTTCTAAATAGTTATGTTGGTATCATATGTTTTTCCTATACAAAAATAAATGGTGCTCTAACTCGCAAAATTTGTGCGATATCTTTTCAAAATCTTCAAGACTTACATAACTGTTGCATTAGAATTTTCAAACTGCAAAACATTTGTTTGATATCAAGGGAGCTCACATATAAGCACTAGTGATGAGTTTATTCTTTTAAGGCCTGAAACTATGATTGAGTAATTAGAGAATCATTTCAAGAAAAATCATATCAGGGGGCATGTCACATGAAGACCTTAAGCACGAACATGCTGCTTCTCCTAGTTAATGCTTTCCCAACTTGTTTACTCTCTTGGGGAAAAATTTGAAGACTTTGTTGTGCCAACTACAGTCAATCCGGGGCAATCACGTCGAGATTTGATGAATCTCTCTAAGAGTTTGAAGACACCAGAGCATGGTGAATGCCAGGTCTTTTGTAAAATCCTCTTGGGACGATTTCTTCTCATCAACCATATAGCTTGGGGCATTTTAGAAGTGAAGTTATTCGCAAGAATTGTCGTGCAACATGCAGCTTATCAGCAGTAAACTTGGGGCATCCAAAATGAGTCCCAGGGGCAATCCAGATTTGTTAAGATATGTTTTTCACACATTATCAGAGGGTGGTGTTCCCAGTATCTCCAGCTAAGCATGACTTTTTCCAGCTGAAACATTGTTTGTGTTGTTATCCTTTCAACGGATTGTTAACAATAGAAGACTGGACTTTGGGTTTTTCACCGAAAAACATCTTCCCCTCCAGAGATATTTAAGCATTGTAAAAGGACTTTACTCCAATGATGGCTTTTGTTCTATCTCCAGTAATGTTCCCATCTTGTTGAGATTAGCTGAGTGTCGGGTTGTACTGGGACGTCTTATCATCTCCTGTCTATCCCCTCTATTTGTTTTGTCAGCATATACATGCCATTCATTTATTCATTCACACTTACATCATGCACGCACATTTGTATTTGTTAATGTCATTGAGTTCGTATACCTTGGTTATGTCTATTCAAATAGCATATTTGATCTTTCCAAATAGAGTGTCAACTTAAGCAGAAAGTACGCCTCCTTTCTAATTCCCCACTGAGTTAACTCTCGTGGAAGAATCTTGCTTTAGCTTTCCTTTTCCATCTCTGGATAGGATAAATCCCCATTTGAGTTGTTTCCTCATTGGGTGGAGTCTTGTTTGACTGTTTTCTCTCCAGTTTATTCCTGGACTGAGCTTTGTCTCTTGTGAACGATACCCTGTGGATATCTCTAGGCTGTGAAACCTAGATAAAGAGTGCATTGATATTGCGTATGTAAATACTTGGTCTCCTCAGGAAGGATTTATTCATGGTTCCCCATTGAAGATGAACTTTATTCCCTAGTAGTGTTATCATAACCTTCTTCTGGAATATCGACGGGACAACAAGCGACTGACTCTTTATTTGAGCAGTTTGATTATTTCTGATTTTCTTCATGTTATGACAAATGGCGGTCTCTTCATGAGCAGTTTGTCCATCCCCGATGAAATTATTGATTCTCACCTCCAGCAATATCTTCATGATATTTTATGGGTATCTTTGAGAAAACAGCAAGCGGCGGTCTCTTCATGAGCAACTTGTGTGTTATTGTTCCTTTGAAAACAACAAGCGGCGGTCTCTTCATGAGCAACTTGTATGTTATTGACACCTTTGAAAGGAAGCAAGTGGCGGCCTCTTTATTTGAGCAGCTTGTGTATCCCCAACAATAATGCAAACGACACCTCTTCGGAAAAGTTCCATGGGGAAATTTGTATTTTATCCTTTTCAAGCGATATCTTGGTAAAATTCAGGAGTCAGAAATCATTTTCCAGTCTCAGTACTGATGTCAATCATTTTCCAGTCTCAGTACTGATGCCAATCATTTGCCAGCCTCAGTGCTGATGTCAATCATTTTCCAGCCTTAGTGCTGATGTCAATCATTTCCTTTTTCCAGTCTCAGTGTTGATGTCGATCATCATCTTCCAGCCTCAGTGCTGATGTAAATCATTTCTTTTCCAGTCTTCGTACTGATGTAAATCATTCAAGAGTCTCTCATTTGAAGCCTATGACTTTTGTTTCCCCAATGGAGTTATAATCTCTTCCCCTGTGTGATTACTGTATAATGTGCTTGGTTTCTCCAGCATAGTTTGTCTCATATGGCGTCATTCCCCATAAAATTCAGAGCATTGCATTCATATCATATCATAAACATAATTGCGGTATCTTAAGGCCAAAAATTGTGTATTCTATATTTAAGTCCCTTCAATCTCGTCGAAATGAAAATCCCAATATTCATATCTCCAGATAGAAGAAACTTAAATAGGGGCAGCTGTCATACCCCAATTTTTGACCTAAGATCCCATTTTTGATTTTTTGCATTTTTATACAGAAGGCAAGGTCACTAAATACAGTTGGTTTTAACCTCTCACCTTCGAGCATTGATTATGCAGAAATTGTCAAGTGTTTTGAACATTCTTAGCCCATGTATCACTAACTTCTAATCAAGCACAAAATGTGTGTTTTTTGTTTGATTTCATGTGCTGACAGGTCTCCTTCGATTCAGCCTTTCGAATCTGGACAAGTTTACTGCATGCAAGCCTATTTCGATTCACCAAGCGTGCTGGCTGCAAGCCTGCTTTCGACTGGACAAGTTTACTGCCTGTAAACATGCTTCGATTGGGAAACATTGCTTCTTTCTAACACAATATTTCATTTTGGCAATATGTTTGTTTCGATCCACATGCTTCGATTGGACAACATTGCTTCTTTCGATCCACAACTTCGATTAGACAATACAGTCTCCTTCGATCCACAAGCTTCGATGGGCAATACAGTCTCCCTTCAATCACAAGCTTCGATTTGGCCATGTAGTTTCCTTTGAGGTGACCTCCTTCGATTCACAAGTTGGACCACTAAACCCTTCGAAGCAACATACATAGAGCACACATTGTTTGGAAACGAACATTTTTGTGTAATCATGAAGCTGTTCGAAGTGATCAAAACGAAAGAGGGAAATATTCAAGGAGTTTGTTGACTAAAGTCCCATATACTACCAGACTCAAGCCAGCTGTGATGTTATGCAGCAATCCTGCACCAACCTGCCACTAAGCTCCAAAATACTGTTAAAGCCTGTGTTGACAGTCCTGTACTTGCACAAAAAAGGAGTGCATAAGAGCTGCACTGAAGAAAACAAGGGGGCAGTATACCCAAATAATTCAAATATTATTTTGTTTTCCCCCCAAAACCACATCAAAACTCGCCTATAAATATAAGGCTTCACAACATGTTTAAGGAGGATTTTTGGGACCAGACGAACGAATCTTCAGAAAATTCTCAAAAACACCAAATTTTCTCAAACACAAAAAAATCTCTCAAGTCCCTTCAATACTTGTGAGAACAAACCCAGAATCCACAAACACTTACTCCCTTCGATTCTGAAGAACAATCACACTTCATTCTCCTTCGACTCAAAGAAGCATCACACTTGCTTCTTCTTTTCCTTCCAATCCAGCGCTCCAAGCACAGCCTGTGACCCCTCTTTCGAATCCAGCATCCAGGGCCACCACTCAAGGCCCAGCACACGTTCCAGCCTGAAGCAAGGTAAGTCACTCTTACCCTTGAACTTTTCGTTTCATGGCATAACATGTAAATAATACTTTTGTTCGTTTCAAAACATGTACATAACACTTTGTTTCTTTTCGTTTCCACATTTTTAACATACCTTTCAGAACTACCTCTTTCGTTTTGTTTTCTGTTTTAGCTTTAGTTATTAAACTATTTGAAAGACAAATACTAGCATGGCCTCGGGCCATGTTGCCATTTAATGTTTGAAATGAAAGAAATAGGAAACGGGAAATAGGAAACGAAGCTTCTGGCTTCTACCTCCCTTTCTCCAGGTCAAACGAAAGAGACAACTAGAAGGCAAACCATGTCCAATCGAAAGGCATTCCCTCACTGCTTTCAACCTCCAGTCGAAGAAGGTAACAAGGCAGAATCAAAAGACTTCGCCATACACTGACTTCCAGGCCAATCGAAGGACAGAACCTCACTGGTGCCAGCCCCAGTCGAAGGATACAACTTGCTGCTGCCTTTGCCCAATCGAAGGACAGGACCTCGCCCCTGCCAAGGACCAATCGAAAGACGTGACTTTACTGTTGCCAGCCCCAATCGAAGGAGGCCAACAAAATGCCAGTCGAAGTGTGCTACTGCCTGGGTCGAAAGACACTTCTTTTCTTACTTTTATCTTGTTTTTTCCTTCATATTTTTTATGCCTTTTGATATGTTTGTAATAGCGTAGGTTTCTATCTTTCTGCATTTTTTTACTTTGTACAAATTCTAGTAATTAGGCAAGATAAAATCAACAAATAAACAAACCAAAAAAATCCAAAAACACTCTTTAATCATTACTTGGATATATCTTAAAACTCACAAAACACTCAACAAATCAAAACTTCCCCCAAGGGTACGTTATCCCCGTTCTACCGCGATACCGGCCGTGCCTATTGCTAGAATGCGTGCGTTAATGTCGCCCACTAAAAAACATAAACAAATCAACTTTTTTCTAGAGGAACTACGGTGTTTTGATTCCTTCATTGGATACGTAGGCAAAGGATCGCGAAACCCTCACGAACGCAATAATAAAAACTCATTTCTTTCCCCTTAAGCAAACATAATTGTAGATAAATACACCTTTGTATATAACAAACAATTTTAACCAAAAAAACAGATATTTCAAAAGGTTCCTGCGGAGTACCGCAGATGCATTGGGTGCTAATACCTTCCCATTGCATAACCAACCCCCGAACTCTCGATCTCTTTCAAAAAACGCATTGTATTTTCATTACTTTTAAGTATTATTTTACATTGCATGTTTTAGGGTTTTATTTCGCTCTTTTCCCTTTTCCCATGGAAATAATAAAGCGCGGTGGCGACTCTTGCTTTTGCGAGTCGAGTTAATTAATAGCTCGATCTCCGATTTTCACTGCTACAACAACTTTATGGGCTAAATGATCTGCTAGTACGCTTCCTTTGATGGCCTTTTGCATAGTGTATTGAATGTCATACTCAGTCAAAATCATTTTCCACCTGGCTATCCTTTCGGAGAGAGCAGGTTTCTCGAAGATGTACTTGATTGGGTCCATCTTAGAAATCAACAAAGTGGTATGAGTCAACATATACTATCTTAGCCAGCGAGCATCCCATGCCAGAGTGCATCAAGTTTTCTCAAGCAGTGAATATCTGGTTTCACAGTCGGTAAAATTTTTGCTCAGGTAATAAATAACATGCTCTTTTTGGCCAGACTCGTCATGTTGGCCCAAAACACACCCCATAGAGTTCTCTAGTACCGTCAAGTACATGATCAAGGGTCTTCCTTCAACTGGAGGCATGATAATAGTAGTTTCTTGCAAATATTCTTTGATTTTATCGAAGGCAGCTTGGCATTCATCATTCCATCTGACTACCTGATCTTTCTTCAAGAGTTTGAAGATTAGATCACAAGTAGCAGTCAAGTGAGATATGAAGCGGGCGATGTAATTGAGACGAACCAAGAATCCTCTAACTTGTTTTTCAGAGTGGGGGACTGGAATTTCTTGGATGGCCTTTACCTAGCAGGATCAACTTCAATGCTTTTATTGCTGACAACAAAAACTATAAGCTTTCCAGATCGTACTCCAAATGTGCACTTGTTAGGGTTCAACCTCAACTTGTACTTTTTAAACCTTTCGAATAGCTTGTACAGGTGATCGAGATGTTCCTCTTCAGTTTTTGATCTGGAAATCATATCATCCACGTATACCTCTATTTCATAATGGATCATATCATGAAACAAAGCTACCATAGCCCTTTGATATGTGTTACCCTGCATTCTTCAATCTGAACGGCATGACCTTATAGCAAAAGGTGCCCCATTACGTAACAAAAGTTGTCTTCTCCATGTCTTCGGGAGCCATCCTTATCTGATTATAGCCGAAGAAACCGTCCATAAAAGAGAGGACTTTATGTTGAGCAGTGTTATCGATCAAGATGTTAATGTGTGGTAAAGGGAAGTCATCCTTGGGGCTTGCCCTATTCAGATCCTTATATTCTACGCACATGCAAACTTTTTCGTCCTTCTTTGGTACTGGCACCACATTGGCAACCCATTGGGGATAAGACGTCACAGCTAGGAACCCTGCATCAAATTGTTTCATCACTTCAGCTTTTATCTTTTCAAAGATGTCAGGCCTCATGCGACGAACCTTTTGTTTGACAGGAGGACAATCTTCCTTTGTCGGTAGACGATGAACTACGATGTCAGTATCCAACCCTGGCATATCTTTATACGACCAAGCAAACACTTCCACATAGTCATGCAACATTTGAACCAATCTACTCTTAACATTGTCTTCTAAGTTAGAACCAATCTTAACCTCTTTCTTGTCCGTCTCGGTACCCAGATTGATGACTTTAACTGACTCTTCGTGCGACTGAATAGCTTTCTCCTCTTGTAATAGAAGTCTGGCTAGTTCTCCTGGTATTTCACAATCTTACTCGCCTTTGTCTTAGGCTAGGTTAATTGGACATTCAAAGTCATAGTCAACAATAGTAGAGTCATTGGCAATAAGATCCAGAGTGGATGATGTGATCGGTGGAAATAGAACTGGGTTAGGATCTGTGAAACTCCCAAGGCAAGCCCATAATATTTAAAGCAAACAAAGCAAGCAATTGAAATAATAAGTGGTCTAATCCTAAGGTACACCCCACTTATTAATGTCCCCAGCAGAGTCGCCAGTTCTGTGATCGGTGGAAATAGAACTGACTGTTTTTAAGCTGGTTTCGTGAAATGTCGCGGTAAGCAAGAGTCGTCACCGTCTTTTATGTTCTCCAACATGGAAAGGACAAAAGCACAGCGAAATTCCTTATTCGAGAATGTTTCTCGGTTCGGGAGGTAGATTTATAGAAAGGGAAGGTGTTAGCACCCTTTCTATCCGTGGTTATCCACGGGCTCTTAGGTACTTGCTCTTATGTTTTCAAAAATTGTTTGCTTTTCAAGTGTTTATGGGTTTTAAAAAAGC
Organism: Vicia faba; assembly: GCA_948472305.1. Lineage (NCBI taxonomy): Eukaryota > Viridiplantae > Streptophyta > Magnoliopsida > Fabales > Fabaceae > Vicia > Vicia faba. The sequence continues at coordinate 1,594,809,424 of OX451737.1, read as the reverse complement.
TCGTTTGGAAAACTTCTAAGTAACTCTTGTATCAGCCCTCAAGAGTGTATGAAGTGTTTGTTTGAAAACTTTTTGAAAGTGTAAGGTGTGAAAAGATGTTTTTGTTTGTTTTGAAAAGAGCAAGTACTTAAGAGAAATCTACCTACTCTAAGGAATTGGGTTGTGTAAGAGTCCTTTAGATAGTGCTATCCACCATTGAGAGGTAGGTAGCACCATCGTTGGAGGTATTCGGGTCAATTTGATTAAGGGACAATGTGGTCACCGAAGCAATGGTAGGACACTTTAGAAGTAACCCTAATGTCCTAGATCCTTTTTTATCCGAGGCAACCGTTTCGAGGCAACTGGATCTTTTGGACAGAAGGGCGACCTCTAAGACACCCTATACTTGATGACCACGTTCGAGGCAACCAGTGAGGCGTACCCTAGGGGTGGCATGTGCATGTGTGTTGTTTTTCAGTTAATTGTTTTTGTACATGTTATTTGTGAGCTACAGATTGAATTTTATTTACATACATTCTTTAAAGCATTGTTAACAGTTAGGAGTGCGGAAAATAAATTGCGGAAATGTAAATCTAACTATTACAAGGCGCGGGTCTATACATCGCCAAAAAAACAAAACCCGTTTGGAAATAAAGTGCGAGAAATAGTAAATAAAGAGATAAACCTAATTACTATTACATATCCGGAAACAGTTACATAAATAATCAAAATAAGAATAACGCGCGAAAGAATTAAATCGGGAACGTCCTAAGGGTTTTGACCCTTTTTGAATAAGAAATGAATTTTTTGTCCTTTTTTGTGATTAAATGAAATTAAAATTAATAACTAATTAATTAATTAATTAAAAAATGTTTTTTTGTGTTTTTTATATTTTTAATGAAAATAAAAGGAATTAAAATTAAAAGTTAACCTAATTCTAAATTGTTTTTATTTATTATAAAGAAAAAGAAATTAAAATTGACCTAATTAAACTATTTTATTTGTTAGTATTTCATTTACAAAAATAAAATGAAATTAATAATAATAATAATAATAGTTCTTTTTTGATTTTTTATTGTGAAAGGGTTAAATAATTAATTTTGGTGGTAATAATAATAATTAAAAAAAGTTAATAACTAAATTAGAAAATATAAAAAGGAAAAGAAAAAAGAATAAACCAAGGGAGGGGGTTTGGGCCCAATATGGAGGTGAAAATTGGAATCTGAGGCCCATTTGCACAAAGCCATGTTTGACTTCCTGATCAGGTATGCCAGCGTTGACTGGGGGCCATTGTGGTCCTTCATCTTTTGTCATCAGATCTAGACTCAAGGACACATGGCAACTCAATGCTTGAGGGCATATGGTGGAACACACTTGCAAGCCTGCACGCAATTACATGAAGAAAAATATTATGGAAATTATGGGGGACCTGGGATTCGAACCCAGGCCCCAGTGATTCACAGCCAGCACCTGTACCACTAGACCAGTCATGCGCATTTGTAAATAAGATGAGAAACAAATATTATATAAAGTAAACACGTCACATGCTGAAACTAAAAGAAAAGCGCGCGTGATGTTTGAATCAGCCAGCCATGCATGGACACCTCATCACCGTCTTCATTTATCTGCAAAATAAAAACAAGATAGCGGGGGTTTTAAACCCCCACAAAATACAAACGCCAAAAATAGCGATTAGATCTGTAGCATATATAAAAAGGACGCGAGGGTGTCAACGTGTTCGTCTCATCAAGCTGGTTTCAACCATGGGTCTTAGACGCTCTGATTTTACAGTATGTGAAAAGCCCTAAATCAAAAGCTCTGAAACCCTAGGATTCGTTAATGGTGGTTTCGATTCCAGGGCCCCATAATCCAATTGACTTACACCAATAGCTTCAGGATGTTCCTATTAACACAAATCAACCCAAAAAATAGATTAAAAGTGCATGAATAATGATATGCAATTATGGAAAAATATGCAAACCGTGGGACTTGTTGTGGATGATTCTTTGAGGGTTAGGACTCGTTCTTGGTTGCAAATTGTTTCTGGGAATGTCAGCAACGTGATTGAATCAAGAAGAGGGTGTGAATTATCCTGCAAGTGAGAATTCAGTTTTCAAATATTTCTTGAACTTTTGGAATTTGGTTATGCAGTTTTTGAGAGCTCTAGGTCGTGCTTGAGGTCTGCAAGGCCTGCATATATGTGTATGAATGAGAATCAAGTGACATTAGGAGCCTTAAACCATTGCAATGATGTTTTGAGATTTCCTCTTTAACACCATTAAAGGAACTTGCCATGTTTGTTCAAATTTGAATTTTCATGCCTAAATGATCTTTACACGAATTTGGTAGGTGTACTATGATGCATCAAAGTCATTCAAACCACAAGATATCATTGAATTAATTTTTTTGATTTTATTTGAATTTTATGGATTTAAAATGAATTAAATCAAATAAAATTAAATAAAAATAGAAAAATTAATGTTTAATCTTGAAATTGATCATGGGACACGTGGGTGGCATGACAAGGCTGAACCAAGTGGAAAAAAGTGGGCCCTTTTGTCAAAAATTGAAGTTTCAAGGATAGTTGATTTTGGCCATTTCACAAAAATTTCCCAACTTCTCCAATGCATATCTTGCTCAATTATGATCATATGAACATGTTCTTGGACATTTTGGAAAGGTCTTGAAGTCCTCTAACCAATGCCTTTGGTCCCATGTCATTTTGATTTATCAATCTCAAGTTATGGTCTTTGACTTAAAGTGCCTTTTTGTTGACTTTTGAAAATGACCTATAATGTTGAAATTGATAACTTTTTGTGAGAGCATTTCTTGGACTTGGAATGTGAAGATGAGTTGTAGGAAACATTATCCCCTTCAAAATGAGCATTGGATGGGATTTTTATGATGAACCATGAAAAAGTTATGCCTTGGTCAAGTTACAGTTGACTTTTCAACTGTCCCAAAATAGAAACTTTTGACATCTTGATGATTTTTGAGCCATTCTTGTGAAATCATGGTTAAGATTTGACCAAATGATGATTGTAGCTTCAAAATAAGATGTTGACCAAAAATTTTGACTTTTGACTGCCAAATGACCATTTTGCCCCTATAGTTGATTGTGAAGCAATTAGGGTTTTTGACTGTGCAACTTGACCTTGTGAGCCTTGAAACTTGACATGTAGGTGCTTGACAATGTATATGAGCATATGGGACTTGATTAAGCCCTTGAAAACCTCAACTTCCTTGCAAGAACCAAAACCCTAATTTTGACTAGCTTAGGAGGATGGTTTGACTGTGCAACCCTTGAGTAGACTTGAGCAAATTTAGCTGATGCTTGTCAAAACTTTGAAGAATATGAGAGGGAAAATTTTGGGGTACAACAGTTGCCCCTGTTCAATCTTCTTAGACCTGAGGATGTAGATTGGCTTGTGTGCCTTTCGTGATCCGAGGGTGGAAGATGATTGAACACTAGAGTGCCCAGAAATTTGCACTCGCATAGTAGAGTATCAGCAGTGTGATGTCGGGAATGGGCTTACAGATGCCATTTGGAGAGATGGTGGATAGGAGGATGGGCTTATAGATGCCATCTGGAGATGTGACAGAACCTTGTAGGGAATGGGCTTATAGATGCCATTTGGAACTGTGATGGATAGTTGTGGAGATGGGCTTATAGATGCCATCTAGGTGTCGATCGCGTAAGAGATTCCTTAGCGAGAACTTGCGTACCTGAGAAAGAAAGATAATTACCTGGCCTGTTACAGGGGTTGATCTTCAAACTCTTTATGTAGATATGCCCTGGCTGGATACAGGAATCGAATATACAAACAATCGCTCATAGACATGTCCTGGCTAGATACAAGAATCGAATCCGGAACTTCAAAAGGTTGCTTACAGACGTGCCCTGGCTGGATACAGGTATCGAATCTACAAACAATCATCAGACGTGCCCTGGCTGGATACAGGAATCGAATCTGGAATTAGTCGTCAACAGATATGCCTTGGCTGGATACAGGAATCGAATCTTCAAACTCTTCAGACGTGCCCTGGCTGGATACAGGAATCGAATCTGGAATTAGTCGTCAACAGATATGCCCTGGCTGGATACAGGAATCGAATCTTCAAACTCTTCAGACGTGCCCTGGCTGGATTCAGGAATCGAATCTGGAATTAGCCGTCAATAGATATGCCCTGGTTGGATACAGGAATCGAATCTTCAAACTCTTCATACGTGCCCTGGCTGGATACAGGAATCGAATCTGGAATTAGTCATCTACAGATATGCCCTGGCTGGATACAGGTATAGAATCTTCAAACTCTTCAGACGTGCCCTGGCTGGATACAGGAATCGAATCTGGAATTAGTCGTCAACAGATATGCCCTGGCTGGATACAGAATCGAATCTGGAATTAGTCGTCAACAGATATGCCCTGGATGGATATAGGAATCGAATCTTCAAACTCTTCAGACGTGCCCTGGCTGGATTCAGGAATCGAATCTGTAATTAGTCGTCAATAGATATGCCCTGGCTGGATACAAGAATTGAATCTTCAAACTCTTCAGACGTGCCCTGGCTAGATACAGGAATCGAATCTGGAATTAGTCGTCAACAGATATGCCATGGCTGGATACAGGAATCGAATCTTCAAACTCTTCAGACGTGCCCTGGATGGATTCAGGAATCGAATCTGGAATTAGTCGTCAATAGATATGCCCTGGCTGGATACAGGAATCGAATCTTCAAACTCTTCAGACGTGCCCTGGCTGGATACAGGAATCGAATCTGGAATTAGTCGTCTACAGATATGCCCTGGCTGGATACAGGAATCGAATCTTCAAACTCTTCAGACGTGCCCTGGCTGGATACAGGAATCGAATCTGGAATTAGTCGTCTACAGATATGCCCTGGCTGGATACAGGAATCGAATCTTCAAACTCTTCAGACGTGCCCTGGCTGGATACAAGAATCGAATATGGAATTAGTCGTCAACAGATATGCCCTGGCTGGATACAGAAATCGAATCTTCAAACTCTTCAGACGTGCCCTGGCTGGATACAGGAATCGAATCTGGAATTAGTCATCAACAGATATGCCCTGGCTGGATACAAGAATCGAATCTTCAAACTCTTCAGATATGCCCTGGCTGGATACAGGAATCGAATCTGGAATTAGTCATCAACAGATATGCCCTGGCTGGATACAGGAATCGAATCTTCAAACTCTTCAGATATGCCCTGGCTGGATACAGGAATCGAATCTGGAATTAGTCATCAACAGATATGCCCTGGCTGGATACAGGAATCGAATCTTCAAACTCTTCAGATATGCCTTGGCTGGATACAGGAATCGAATCTGGAATTAGTCATCAACAGATATGCCCTGGCTGGATACAAGAATCGAATCTTTAAACTCTTCAGATATGCCCTGGCTGGATACAAGAATCGAATCTGGAATTGCGACAGTTGATAGTAATCATCTTTGGATTGACCTTTTTCCTGAAAAGGCAAAACATCAGTTGTATGTAATGTCATGATGTATGAAATGCATGATGTCATGATGTTCTCAAAAATAAATGAGATTTGTGTTGTATGATGCGTATGCATGCTATAATGTATGAAGATGTGATGTTTATGAATGTATTCTCGTCTAGGAAAATAAATCCTTGACGAATGCCGGGAACTTGAATCCTGGGCTGATGTTTGAAGAGGAGAGTTCTTCGTTTCCGCTGGGGATGATGATTGCAAGAATAAACCGGTAGGAGAAGATGACTCCGTTGGGGAAAAAACTTGTTGGAGAGATACTCTGTGGGGAATTGCTCTGTGGGAAGAGATACTTCGCTAAGAATTTGATGATAAGTCATGTTGGGGGAATTTGATGAACTCCGCTGGGGGATAGGAAGAACTTCGCCGAGGACGATCTTTCCGTGGTACTTAGCTGAGGATAACCCAGTTATACCCTGGTGGGAAATAACCTCTGAATAAAGCCGGGGAGACGCGTTCATACTCTGCAGGTGATAAGCTTCTAGAATCTACTGGGGATAAGCTTCCTACTTGGGGAGATTGATTCAACTCTTCTGGGGAGACTTTTTGGACTGTACTAGGAAATGGCTCCACTGGGGTGTCTGGTATTCCGCCGGGGAACAATCTTATATTAAGACTGCCAGGGATGCTTGCTTAGGAATATCTGTATACTCCGCTGGGGAATATTGAGATCTTCTGGGGATACCCAACTTCCTTAAGGCTGATAGTAGACTAACTCTGCTCGGGGAGAGCGTTGTTGACTTGCTGGAGATATTGTGCCTTTCCAGAGCTTACGGGGGACCAACTCTGCTCTGAGGAGAGTACTGTTGAATCCTGTCCTACTCTGCAGGGAGTGAAGATATCTTGGTTACATTCTTCAACCGAACTTACCTTAGTACCTTGGTGGGCAGAGCAACTAGATCGCTTAGACAACTTATTATTTCCCCTGTTTCTAATGTCACCTGTAATTAGTCCTTTGTTTCGTATGCAAATATTTATGAGTTAACAATTAGTGTCAAATGCATATATCAAAAATGAACATTGAACGTTCTTCGCAAAACAAAATAGATAAAGGAAAAACAATTGGCAATTTGTCTGAACAGTGAATTTGTATTGATTTTGAAATTTGCCTGTAAATAGGCATTTATGTACAAGAGGCTGACGTCCTAGTAGGAGAACGCCGCCGAACAAAATGGAATTTATACAATTTTAAAAAGGAAAACAAAACAGCTATGTGAAAAATCCCACTGGGTTCCAACTCTGCTATTGCCCTTATGTCTCCAAGCGTCTCATCACTTTACTGCTCAGTTGAAGATGAAGCTGACTGATCGATGCCGTTTGGGCCTGATAGTTGATGCTGAATTCTGGATGCAGGGTGATCCAATGAGACATAGTATTACGCTTTAATCCTTAACTTTTGCCTGGACCGCCCTTTCGGGTTTTCAGTCCACCGGGATACCCATTTTTGCCCAAGCCGCCTTTTCAGGTTTTCGACTTGCCGGGTGTACAAATTTTTTCATTTCATCCCTTATTTTTTCCCGAACCCTTTTGGTTCGCTGGGAAGCCCTTATTTTTGCCTAGGTGTGTCAACCTAGCGGGTCTTTAATTATGCGTAATATTTTTGACTATGTCTACGCTCTCAGGATGTAGGGAGGTGCCCCTGTCAGTAGTGTTGTGTCGCCATGCTACCAGAAGATGTTTGATTGTGCAAGATTCGTTGCTAGAATTCCTCTCCAATGCCCCAAGTGATCCAGATGGAGATTTGCCCCAAGCTGGTTGGCCTTTTGAGAGATTCTCCGAATCTTGACTTAACTGCCCCAGATGATGGACAATGATCATGCCATTCCCCTTGATTGAAGGTGCTTTTGTTCATTAGACATTCGTCGTGCGAACTTCTATGTTGTTCAAACGAATAGTCATATGCAAGCAATGTTATATTAAAAGCGCAAAGCTTATGCCTGTCTTGAAGTTTTTGAAAATGCATTTTTTTTCATAAAAACAAGTGAATTTTTTGTAAACTATGATGTCTACTCGTTATTTTACCACAAGCCTTAAGGAGTCAGGATACCTTTCGTAACAGTATGCTTTCGAACTAACCCATGCTTCATCTAGGACTTTTGAGGGTTATAACGTGGCCTGGTTCATGGTTTGAGAAACAAAGGATAAAGGCTCAAAATTTATTTGTACCCACCCGTTCTTCGTGACGTTCTTCAATCCTAAACTCAGCTGATCGTGCATTAGACTTTGTTTGAGTCTTTGTCCTGACATTCCAATGATGGTTCGGATACTAATAGTTTATTTTGAATAGGCAGTCATTTCTTTTTTTGTTGAGGGTTTGTAGGACCTCTTCTTTTTTTTTGATATCGTTATCCCTATTTTTTGCCTGAACTGTTCCTTTTTGTGATTACAGTCAGCGGGATGCCCCAGTTTTTGTAAGTCTCCTTCATAGGTTTTGACTTGTTGGGCTTTTATTTTGAGAAATGATGACTGCCTGTCTTTATGATTATTCGGAACCATCACTGTCTTTTATTTTGACAGGACTCCTTTGGTGCCATTCGTTGTGCACTTGGATCAACTGAGAGAACTACCCTGCCCCAGGTTATGATTAAGGGTTTTAATTTTCGAAAAGAAAAACTCCTACTCCTTTGGCTCAAAGGGGTTGACGAGAGATTATCTTCCTTATAACTCCAGTGTTTAGGGATTGAAACAATGCATGTATCTCATCAGCGGGGTCTATTCAAAAGCATACTGTAAATGTCGTGGTATTGTTTTCGTCATCCTCCCTCAAAAGGCTTAGAGTTATTAATCGAGAGTTTGAACATCACAAAAAATGAAAGCAGTTTGAATATAGCGAATGCGAATATATTGATTCAAAGCAGACATATGTGATGCATTGATAAAGTAATAACGTTTGCCATGACAATAATTGTTTGTATAAGCATAGAAAAATACAACATCAGAATTTAAATGAAACAAGAGTCTCTCAATCCTAGCCATGTTTTGGCAAGGGAGCAGTGATCACGTTGGGAGTCTCGGCAGGCTCGAATTCGATCTCTTTGGCGTCAATCATATTCTGAATCTTGTATTTCAGCGCCCAACAATCCTCAGTATCGTGCCCCGGGCTTCCGGAATGATAAGCACACCTCGCCTCTGGGTTGTAGTTTGGAGAAGAGGTCTTGGGATTCGCAGGAGGGTTAATCACTGCAATCAGGTTCATCTTCAACATGTGCTCCAATGCTTGTGACAACGGCATATTGATGTTGGTGAACTGTCTTTTAGGCTCGTCCGGCCTTCGTTGATTTCCCTTCTGCTGTTGTCGGCGTGGTGTAGAACCAGAGATCAGGACTGCCCCTACATGTTGGTCACGACGATCCTTCTGACTGTACGCAGCATTGGACTCTTTCTTGAATGGTTTCTTCTCAGCGATCGAGGAGTCACCCTTTTGTATCTTCCCGGACCTGATACCCACTTCTATCCTCTCACCAGTTAAGATCAGATCTGTGAACCCAACAGAAGAATTCCCAATCAGATGGTTGAAGAAAGGACCAGACAGGGTCCCCAAGAACATGTCGACGAGTTCACGGTCAGTTAACGGTGGCTGCACCCTGCCAGCCAGGTCTCTCCACTTTTGCGCGTACTCCTTAAAACCTTCACCCGTCCCCAGTGACATACTCTAGAGTTGGGTACGCGTAGGAGCGAGGTCGGCATTATACTGATACTGCTTATAAAAAGCAGTTGCCAAGTCCTCCCAGTTACGAATACTGGTTCCATTCAGCTGATAGAACCATTCGAGCTGAGTCCCTGAAAGACTTTCCTGGAAGAAATGGATCCATAGTTTCTTGTCTTCCGTGTAGGGCTGGATCTTCCTTATGTATGAATGGAGGTGCAGCTTAGGATAGGAAGCCCCGTCGTACTTCACAAAGTCAGGCGCCTTGAACTTGTGAGGGATCACCACCCCAGAAGATAAACCTAGATCTCCAAAATCCAACCCAGGCACACGTTGAATCTCCATAGCATTTAACCGGTCCTCCAGCTGTTTGTACATGTCCTCAGCAGGAGGGTACTGTTCGTCATTGAAATCTGTCTCGTTGTCAGAGACCACGGGACTAGGAACCCTTCTCTCTTGGTGACTGCCTTCCCCAACAGATGGAGTAGTCAGCTCAGCTTCATTCTGCAGTGTATTCCCGAGTCTGCGTCCAGTGTTGAACAGCATAATCCTCTTCTTCTTCTTCTTCTTTAGGAGCAAAGCCTTCAACTCTTGTTGTCCCTGGGCTAAGCTCATGACCAGCTCCTGGAACTGGGCGTTCTGGGCCTGGAGGGCCTTGATAGCTTGTTCAGTAGTTGGTTCAGGATTCATGATGATGGCTGAAATAAACAGCGAAGAAGATTAAGCAACATGTGGAAAAGAGTACCTGTAATGCAATGATATGTATGTATGCATGTGATGTTTTCAAGGATCTCGCGGGGTAAACAGAGAAACTTGTTAAAATTTGAATTTGGGTAGCTTGATTGAAGGAACTTCATGTTGCTGAGAGTCCTTCTTCAAGAGTCAAGGCTCACCATATCGAGTGGGTCATAGCCCCTGACAACCTCGGCTAGAGGAAAATAAATCCCCTTTGCCCTTGGCTAGACACTTTGATTCATCATGACCTGCATTACAAGCCCTTGAGATCCTTGAAATGGATTAGTTTTTATGCAAGATGCATGCAATGGTATGATGTTATGCTATGCATGGAGTGATGTAAGTAGGCCCTATAATGAGTCCCAATTAAGGACTGTAAACAAACCCTGCAAGAAACTCATGTGTCAGATAACAAGCATGCAAGTAGTCAAGTTTGAAGGCACACAAGTCACACAGAGACCCCTTAGATTTTAGGCCAGCATGAAGTTTGGGGTACTACCCTCTTGAAGTTGGTGGGCTCAAAAACCTGTGCTATCAAAAGTAAACGGGTTCTAAGGAGCTCAATATCATTGGGTTGCTTTCTGTGTTCATTGTTTTGATTTAGCCACTGAACTGGAGATCAAAATATTCCAAGAAAACAACCCTCAATGAGTGTAGTATCGAGTATCAACCAACTTCGGACTGCACCAAAGTCAGTCATCTCACTACCCCTAAAGAGGCCAGGATGGTTCAATTAAGGTTCCTAAGCTCAGTTGATGCTTCACGACACCACGCGGCGGCCCCATACTCTCCTTTACTTGACTCAAGGGTTACCGGTACTCACCAAAGTGCCACATCAACGTAGCAAACTGCTTCAACCATGTCAGTATACCCCGCACAGTTCCCTCACAGTTTGTTGCTACTTTCTAAAAGGTATCCCCTAGATCCGGGTTAGGATCTATGAAACTCCCAATGGCAAGCCCACAATATTTAAAGCAAACAAAGCAAGCAATTGAAATAATAAGTGGTCTAATCCTAAGGTACACCCCACTTATTAATGTCCCCAGCAGAGTCGCCAGTTCTGTGATCGGTGGAAATAGAACTGACTGTTTTTAAGCTGGTTTCACGAAATGTCGCGGTAAGCAAGAGTCGCCACCGTCTTTTATGTTCTCCAACATGGAAAGGACAAAAGCACAGCAAAATTCCTTATTCGAGAATGTTTCTCGGTTCGGGAGGTAGATTTATAGAAAGGGAAGGTGTTAGCACCCTTTCTATCCGTGGTTATCCACGGGCTCTTAGGTACTTGCTCTTATGTTTTCAAAAATTGTTTGCTTTTCAAGTGTTTGTGGGTTTTAAAAAAGTTCGTTTGGAAAACTTCTAAGTAACTCTTGTATCAGTCCTCAAGAGTGTATGAAGTGTTTGTTTGAAAACTTTTTGAAAGTGTAAGGTGTGAAAAGATGTTTTTGTTTGTTTTGAAAAGAGCAAGTACTTAAGAGAAATCTACCTACTCTAAGGAATTGGGCTGTGTAAGAGTCCTTTAGATAGTGCTATCCACCATTGAGAGGTAGGTAGCACCATCGTTGGAGGTATTCGGGTCAAATCGATTAAGGGACAATATGGTCACCGAAGCAATGGTAGGACACTTTAGAAGTAACCCTAATGTCCTAGATCCTTTTTTATCTGAGGCAACCGTTTCGAGGCAACTGGATCTTTTAGACAGAAGGGCGACCTCTAAGACACCCTATACTTGATGACCACGTTCGAGGCAACCAGTGAGGCGTACCCTAGGGGTGGCATGTGCATGTGTGTTGTTTTTCAGTTAATTGTTTTTGTACATGTTATTTGTGAGCTACGGATTGAATTTTATTTACATACATTCTTTCATGCATTGTTAACAGTTAGGAGTGCGGAAAATAAATTGCGGAAATGTAAATCTAACTATTACAAGGCGCGGGTCTATACATCGCCAAAAAAACAAAACCCGTTTGGAAATAAAGTGCGAGAAATAGTAAATAAAGATATAAACCTAATTACTATTACATATCCGGAAACAGTTACATAAATAATCAAAATAAGAATAACGCGCGAAAGAATTAAATCGGGAACGTCCTAAGGGTTTTGACCCTTTTTGAATAAGAAATGAATTTTTTGTCCTTTTTTGTGATTAAATGAAATTAAAATTAATAACTAATTAATTAATTAATTAAAAAAATGTTTTTTTGTGTTTTTTATATTTTTAATGAAAATAAAAGGAATTAAAATTAAAAGTTAACCTAATTCTAAATTGTTTTTATTTATTATAAAGAAAAAGAAATTAAAATTGACCTAATTAAACTATTTTATTTGTTAGTATTTCATTTACAAAAATAAAATGAAATTAATAATAATAATAATATTAGTTCTTTTTTTGATTTTTTATTGTGAAAGGGTTAAATAATTAATTTTGGTGGTAATAATAATAATTAAAAAAAGTTAATAACTAAATTAGAAAATATAAAAAGGAAAAGAAAAAAGAATAAACCAAGGGAGGGGGTCTGGGCCCAATATGGAGGTGAAAATTGGAATCTGAGGCCCATTTGCACAAAGCCATGTTTGACTTCCTGATCAGGTATGCCAGCGTTGACTGGGGGCTATTGTGGTCCTTCATCTTTTGTCATCAGATCTAGACTCAAGGACACATGGCAACTCAATGCTTGAGGGCATATGGTGGAACGCACTTGCAAGCCTGCACACAATTACATGAAGAAAAATATTATGGAAATTATGGGGGACCTGGGATTCGAACCCAGGCCCCAGTGATTCACAGCCAGCACCTGTACCACTAGACCAGTCATGCGCATTTGTAAATAAGATGAGAAACAAATATTATATAAAGTAAACACGTCACATGCTGAAACTAAAAGAAAAGCGCGCGTGATGTTTGAATCAGCCAGCCATGCATGGACACCTCATCATCGTCTTCATTTATCTGCAAAATAAAAACAAGATAGCGGGGGTTTTAAACCCCCACAAAATACAAACGCCAAAAATAGCGATTAGATCTGTAGCACATATAAAAAGGGCGCGAGGGTGTCAACGTGTTCGTCTCATCAAGCCGGTTTTAACCATGGGTCTTAGACGCTCTGATTTTACAGTATGTGAAAAGCCCTAAATCAAAAGCTCTGAAACCCTAGGATTCGTTAATGGTGGTTTCGATTCCAGGGCCCCATAATCCAATTGACTTACACCAATAGCTTCAGGATGTTCCTATTAACACAAATCAACCCAAAAAATAGATTAAAAGTGCATGAATAATGATATGCAATTATGGAAAAATATGCAAACCGTGGGACTTGTTGTGGATGATTCTTTGAGGGTTAGGACTCGTTCTTGGTTGCAAATTGTTTCTGGGAATGTCAGCAACGTGATTGAATCAAGAAGAGGGTGTGAATTATCCTACAAGTGAGAATTCAGTTTTCAAATATTTCTTGAACTTTTGGAATTTGGTTATGCCGTTTTTGAGAGCTCTAGGTCGTGCTTGAGGTCTGCAAGGCCTGCATATATGTGTATGAATGAGAATCAAGTGACATTAGGAGCCTTAAACCATTGCAATGATGTTTTGAGATTTCCTCTTTACCACCATTAAAGGAACTTGCCATGTTTGTTCAAATTTGAATTTTCATCCCTAAATGATCTTTACACGAATTTGGTAGGTGTATTATGATGCATCAAAGTCATTCAAACCACAAGATATCATTGAATTAATTTTTTTTGATTTTATTTGAATTTTATGGATTTAAAATGAATTAAATCAAATAAAAATAGAAAAATTAATGTTTAATCTTGAATTGATCATGGGACACGTCGGTGGCATGACAAGGCTGAACCAAGTGGAAAAAAGTGGGCCCTTTTGTCAAAAATTGAAGTTTCAAGGATAGTTGATTTTGGCCATTTCACAAAAATTTCCCAACTTCTCCAATGCATATCTTGCTCAATTTTGATCATATGAATATGTTCTTGGACATTTTGGAAAGGTCTTGAAGTCCTCTAACCAATTCCTTTGGTCCCATGTCATTTTGATTTACCAATCTCAAGTTATGGTCTTTGACTTAAAGTGCCTTTTTGTTGACTTTTGAAAATGACCTATAATGTTGAAATTGATAACTTTTTGTGAGAGCATTTCTTGGACTTGGAATGTGAAGATGAGTTGTAGGAAATGGTTTCCCCTTCAAAATGAGCATTGGATGGGATTTTTATGATGAACCATGAAACAGTTATGCCTTGGTCAAGTTACAGTTGACTTTTCAACTGTCCCAAAATAGAAACTTTTGACATCTTGATGATTTTTGAGCCATTCTTGTGAAATCATGGTCAAGATTTGACCAAATGATTATTGTGGCTTCAAAATAAGATGTTGACCAAAAATTTTGACTTTTGACTGCCAAATGACCATTTTGCCCCTACAGTTGATTGTGAAGCAATTAGGGTTTTTGACTGTGCAACTTGACCTTGTGAGCCTTGAAACTTGACATGTAGGTGCTTGACAATGTATATGAGCATATGGGACTTGATTGAGCCCTTGAAAACCTCAACTTCCTTGCAAGAACCAAAACCCTAATTTTGACTGGCTTAGGAGGATGGTTTGACTGTGCAACCCTTGAGTAGACTTGAGCAAATTTAGCTGATGCTTGTCAAAACTTTGAAGAATATGGGAGGGCAAAATTTGGGGTACAACAGATGAGGACTTGCAAGAGTGTGTGTGTGTGCATGTAAGATACATGGCTAGTTTGAAAAATGTATTTGAAAGAAAGACAATAAATACAAAGATTTGAATGCAAAAGAGTCCAATGGTTTGTATTGAATGATCATATGATATGATGAACATAAATAAAACCCTTGACAAATGGACCAAAGTTCCCCGGTCCAGGCACATGGCTTAAAAGTCATTGTTAAATATTACAGACAAAAAGTTCTCTAATTAATAAACAACAATAAACAAGTAGATTAATCCTCAATGAAGGAGATGGGCACAAAGTCCTTTGCATGCCAATTCTTAAGCTTCGCTGTAGAAGGATACGCCCAATATTCAAATGCAACTTCATCATCAGAATCACCTACAACGTTGACTTTGTGGATTCCAATACAGATAGGTGGCTTTCCTGCACGAGCATACCTCACCTCCTTCTGAGCCTTGATGGTGAAACCCAAACCAAACTTGTCCACTTTGAATGGGATATTGAGGAGTTTCCCCCAAGTATCACAGCTTCCTTCTTCAATTGCAACACGAGCATCTTTGACTGAAACCATCTTCGATACGACCTTAACAACTTTGGACTCATCAAAGGAACATTTGGTAGAAGCAACCATTGGTGGCACAACTTCAAAGGCTTGACACGGGGTCTCAATGAATTCTCCATCCATCTCTACGTATTTGAAAGAGTTGAGGTGGCTTACCATGGACTCTTCCTCACCACAGACGGTGACAATTCTTCCTTTGACCGAATATTTGAGTTTTTGATGAAGAGTTGAGGTTACTGCCCCAGCTTTATGGATCCAAGGGCGACCCAATAAACAAGAATAGGCAGGACGGATATCCATGATGTAGAAGGTGGAGTTGAAAACTTGTGAGCCCACCTTTATTGGAAGTTCTACCTCTCCATGAACTGTCCTTTTTGATCCATCGAAGGACCTCACAATGATATCACTTGGATTCAAGACTAAACCTTCACAGTCTAGACGGTCTAACTCCCCCTTGGGTAGCACGTTTAAAGAAGAACCTATGTCCACCAGAACATGTGCTATGGTAGTCCATTTTCACTCGACAGAAACATGTAGAGCTTTATTGTGGTTCTTCCCAAGTGGTGTTAAATCGGCATCTGAGAACCCCAAGCCATTATCAGCCGTCAAGCTCGCCACACAATTCTCAAACTGGTCCGTTGTGGTATCATGGGGGACATGAGTCTTATTCAAGAATTTGATTAATGTCTGAGCATGAGCATCTGAACAGAGTAGCAAAGACAACATAAAAATCTTGGAAGGGGTTTGCCCCAACTATTCCTCGATCTTGAAGTCACTCCTTTTTGTTACTTTCAAGATCTCGTCCATCTCACGAGCAGAAGGTTCTCCATCAGCAACGTCCTTTGCGGGTATCTCCGTATCAAAAGGCTCAACAACCTTCTCCTTCCCTCATGTATTAGTATTTGGCCTAGCAGTAGTGATGCGGATGGGCGCCTTTGTAACAACTGGTGGTGAGATATTGGGTAAAAAGATTCTCCCAGTTCAGGTTACCTTACATGAGCCGGTTATGTTACCGACATTGTCAGCTTTGTCTTCTTCGATCCAAGCGTCTTGTTTTATCCCATGGTAAAACACCCCAGCACCATAGTTCCATGGCATTGCCTTGTTTAAAGAGTAGGGAATTGGCCCGGGATTGGTAATTATTAGGGGAGCAACAGTTGGTTCATTTGAAATCCTGATAGGACCCTTGAAGGAGATCCTAAGAGGCTTGTTTGAGATGGTGATAATGGAGAGATCTTCATATTTATTAGTCAAACTTTTGGAAAGAGGGGTCTTCTCAAATAGGATCTTGTGGCTATCCATCAGGTGTTGAATGCCTTCCTTCAGCCCTTCGCATCCATTGAGTTGTTTGGCGCAGAAAACACAATCTTTCACACAGCCAAGGAAAATTCCGGCTTTCAACAAATTATTTTTGATGATATTCAAAGGAGTAGTCAAGTCTTCGACAGAGGCAACAAAAATTGTATCTTCAATAGCATTAACACTCTTGCCATGATTTGGCATAGGCGCGGTGATTACATTCAGAGTTCGGGGAGGATCAAATTCAATAGTCTTGTTATCGATCAAATCCTGGATTTTAATCTTCAAGGCCCAGCATTAGTTAGTCTCATGCCCGAGGCTACTTGAGTGGTAAGCATATTTAGAGTTCGGATTATACTTTGGTGAAGAGGTATCTGGATTGGAAGGAGGATCGCGCAATGTCACCTAGTTAGCCTTTAACATGTGTTGTAAGGCCTTGGATAGTGACATTCCTATCCTCATGAATTGTCTTCTCAGAGTTTCAAACCGTTGGTGATTAGCAGATGGTCTTTGAGTAGGAGTTGGATTGGAGTTTCGGACAACATTAACAAATGGATGATCATTCTTCTTGGTATGGGCCCTTCCCCCGTACACAACATTGATTTCCTTCTTTGCAGCAAAAGGTTTCTTTACAGGATTGGAAGTGGAGGCAGATGCCACGGAAATCTTCCCACTTTTGATGCCGCTTTCAACTCTTTCACCGGTTAAGATTAATTCGGTGAAACCGGAAGAAGAACAGCCAACCAATAGATTAAATAATGGGCCAGATAAAGTGCCCATAAACATGTCAATGTGCTCCCTATCATTCAAAGGTGGTTGAACCCTACTGGCAAGGTCTCTCCACTTCTGTGCATATTCTTTGAATCCTTCATTCTTCCCCATTGTCATATCTTGCAATTGTACTCTTGTCGGCGCCAAGTCGGCATTATACTTGTACTGATGGTAGAAAGCGGTATCTAAGTCTTCCCAATTATTGATGCGGGAACCATCAAACTGGTAGAACCATTCTAGTTGCGTTCCGGTCAAGCTCTCTTGAAAAAAGTGAACCTAGAGTTTTTTATCAGCGGTGTGCGGCTGAATCTTGTGCACATAAGATTTCAGGTGAAGTTTTGGAAAAGAAACTCCATCGTACTTTGCAAAGACTAGTATCTTGAATTTATGGGGAATAACAACCCCAGAGATCAAACCCAAATCATCAAAATCTAAACTAGGGACGACTTGGATCTCAACGACCTTCAATCTGTCTTCTAAATGCTTATACTTGACATCGGTGGGTGGATACTGCTCATCAAAATAATCATCATCAGACGCTTGATCATTAATACAGTCAGCCTAGGTACTCTTAACCTCACCAATCTAATTCTCGTCTTCTTCAGATGAGTCTTCCACCACCGAGATCTGACGATCCGACTCTTTGAACCTTCTGCCCATGTTGACCAGGGCCTTCTTCTTGGGTTTCTTCTTAACTGCCAGCAATGCCATCATATCTTGTTGCCCCTTGGCTAGGGCCAGTAGAGTCTCTTGGAATTGAGAGTTTTGTGCCTAAAGATCCTTCACAGTTTTCTCTAGATCCATCTTGCTGAAATAAACAGCGGAAAGATAAGGAAACTTGTTATGTGAAAACCTGTCATGTTATGATGCATGGAAGATGTATATGCAAATAATTTCAAGGATTTATGAAATTTAACTTTGTATAGGCAAAAGAATAAACAAACGTTAATTTTCATTAATTAGTTCGAAATGATTACAACATGCCTCTCTGGCTTACAAAATAACTTTCTAAGATAAAAAGACTGAACACATCCTCTTTGGCGCGAGATAGGCGTTCACACTTTGCTCTTCATGTAGTTGATTTGTAAGCTCCAAGACCCTCTTCTTGCTAGCGTAGAATTGAGCTTCGTAAGTATCTCGTTCTTCCTTCAGCTAAATCCAACCCTTTTGCAAGTCTTCAAGAGAGGTAGGCATGTCGGGATGGAGGACAGTGTACGGGACATCTCCTTCAACCACAGGTTCCATGATAACTGGTAAGATGGAGGGATAAGGCATCACAAGTTTCCGAGCACGAGCTCGTATCCACCTAAGGTAAGGCTCGAGGGGAATGGAATTCTTGTCTCCCAGTGTCTTACTGTCCACTTTGCTTACCATCCTCCAAAATCATATAAACCTCTGGTGGTAGCTTTGATCGTTCCTCTCATAGTCGAATACCACTCCTTGGATGAGCATCTCATGTGGGCCATCCCTTTAGGCATAACCAAACTGTAGCAAGGCTAAGCAAGGGTTGTAAGTGATACCTCCTATAATGCCAAGCAAAGGGACATTAGGGAATTCCCCATAACGGTCGATGATAGTAACATTCTCCAAGGATCGAGAACACCAATGAACATCTGAATGTCTGAACATCATCAACCTATGGGACCACCTCAAACCTTACTCGTTCTTTAACACAGATCGGGGAAGATGCGAAATAAACCATCTAGCCAAGAGAGGAGTGCAACATATGAGGATCCCTCTCTTCCTCATAGTGTGAGAGTGAAAAGAATGAAGGATATCTCCCAACAAAGTAGGCACTAGATTGCGAGACGTAAATATTTTGACAGTATTTACATCTATAGTTAATCAGGGTTTGGAAACAAAACCATCCCATAGATGAGAAGGGCCAAAATTTCTTCAAAAGCTTATAAGTCCAAAGAGTTCCAACAATCTTGAGCTTTATCGAACAAGAACTTGGCTAAGAAACCTTTGACACCACTCTTTGTTTCCCAATTAGTTGTGATATCAAATTGTTGTAAGTGTAATGCTTGGGAAATCTCCTCAGGTTTTATATCTCTTTTCGTACCGTTGAAGGGTAGTTGATTGAGCCATGTCCTACAAAACAGAACAAAGATAAATCCCAATAATCCTTGAAATGGTTAGTGAGAATGAGTATGATATTATGTTGTTTATGATGTCATGTACAAGTAAGTATATACAAACAAGGAAAACAAGTCCTTAGGTTTAGGCTTGCATGGAGTCTCATAGGTAAGTACCCTCTTGAAGTCTAGTTGGCTCAAACTTGTCCTAGAAATAGTAACCAGGTTCTAAGGGATCTCAATATCACTGATTTGTCTTATTGGGCATTGTTTCAGCGCATGCCTCTTTCACGGTGACCAAAATATCCCGAGAAGTCAAATCTCAATGAGTGTAGTATCGAGTATCAACCAACTTCAGACTGCACCAAAGCCAGTTATCTCACTACGTCCTAATGTCCAAGTTGGTCAAGTAAAGGTTCTAAAGTTAGTTAGTGCTTCATGAAACCACACAGCGGCCCCGTATTCTCCTTGACTACTCAAGGGATACCGGTACCCATAAATGTGTCACACTAACATAGCTATTGCTTAGACCATGTCGGTATACCCTGCACAGTTTCCACAATGTATTGCTACTTACCTATAAGGTATCCAGAATCCGGGTAGAGGATTAGAACAAGCCCAAACAAGAAACCAAAAATGTAAAGCAAACAAATCAAACAATGAAATCAAGTAAAGGTGATCTAGCCCTAAGGTAACCCCACTTTTAAGAATTTCCCCAGCAGAGTCGCCAGTTCTGTGATATGGTGGGAGAACTGACTTGGGTGTTTTTTGTTTTATCGCAAATGTTGCGGTTAGCAAGAGTCGCCACCAACTTTTATTTTATCCAAAAGGAAAGACTGAAAAGAAAAGGAAAGACCTTTGAGATTGTTTCTTGAGTTCGGGGGGTAGATTATGAAAAGGGAAGGTGTTAGCACCCTTTTCATCCATAGTTATATATGAGCTCTTAGTTGCTTGCTAGATCACTTTCTTTTGTTTGAAAATGTGCTTTGTGTGGTTTTTGAAAGTATTTTAAAAAGGCACATTCGTTTAGGCAAAATTTGTAATAGTTCTCGTTCGTAAGAACGTATAAAAAGTGTTGGACTTTTGAAAATATTTCATGTTTGGAAAATGTTTTGAAAGTGTTTTTAAAAGTGTTTGGTGTTTGTTTTGAAAATGAGAAAGGATGTTTGATTTGAAAATGAGAAAGCAACTAGGAACAATCTACCTACTCAAAAGTCTTAGTGTAAAATCAAGCTTCTCAAATGAACTTTTGTTTTGATGAAGACAAACTATGATAGACAAAGAAGGCAAAGATTTATGATCAAGCTCAAAGCATCTATGGACAAAATCTTCAGTTCAAAGCTCTTAACAACTTTCAAGGTATAGTGATATTATTTACTTTGATCTTAAGATATAGATTCTCAATGGTGAATAAGAAATTTTTTATAAATCATTACTCAAGTTTTTCAAAGTTAAAATCCATTTTTTACTTGAATGCAATCGATTTGCATATTAGTGCAATCGATTGCATGCTTCAATTTTTCAGATCTTTTGCTTCTGTTTCTCAGTGCAATTGATTTACATTGCTTGTGAAATCGATTGCATACTTAAAATTTTCAAAACGTTTGCTTCTGTTTCTCAGTGCAATCGATTTACATTGCTTGTGCAATCAATTGCACTCATTTATTTTTTGCTACTGACTTCACATGCAATAGATTTACATTGCTTGTGCAGTCGATTGCACACTTAAAACTTTTGAAAATATAGTCGTTGAAACCCCGTGCAATCGATTTACACAAAGGGTGTAATTGATTGCATGCTGCACGATTTTGAAAAACAACAGCTTTGCACATGCCTATTCATAATACCTTTTCATTGAGACCTTTCACTCAATCTTGGCATTTGTTCATGATTCATTTCCAGAACTTTATGATGTTTCAAAAGGTTGCTATGAACATATAAATATTCATTTTCAAAATCTTTTTCAACACCTCTTCCAAATATATTTTCTGAATTTTCAAAATACAAACTCAAGCTTTTCTTCACTTTCATACATAAGTTTTCTGCACACTTTCATACATTATTAAACAGAAAACTTTGAGCAATTATATCTTGAGTCATTGTATAATATTATTATTGGAAGAGAAGATTATTCAATTGTTAAATCACTTAAGTGATCAATACTACTCAACTCACTCAAAATCAAATATTGATAGTTACTTACTTATTTTTCCAGATTTGTTGGAAATAAGTTTAAGTGGTTTTTAAAATCTTGTCTTTCCAGGATTGTTGGATACAAGTGTAGTAACTTTGAGAGGATTGTTCTCATTGTTGACATAGTAAAAATCCAAGAGGATTGTTCTTGGTCCAAGAGGATTGTTCTTGGCTTTTTGGTAGTTCTTGTTTAAGTTTTCCACAATAAGGAAATCTCTTTCATGTTGAAAGGGGATAGGAGTACTCTCGGACTATGAGGGGAACCAGGATATATCGTTGGTGTCTCTTTATTTTTCTGCATTTTACTCTTTCCTAAACTCACCATTAACAAAAAGTGTGGTTAACTTAGAGTTTAGTTCATTCTTTATTTGCTTTACATTGTGTGTTTTGTATGCTTTATCCTTGAGGGCTTGTTTGGATTGTTACTAAAAGATCCTACACCTGGATCTGGGGCACCTTTTAGGTAAGTAGCAATAGATCATGGGGATTGTGCAAGGTATATTGACATGGTTGAAGCGATAGCTACGTTGGTGTGACACATTTTTTGGTACCGGTAGCCCTTGAGTTTAGTCAAGGAGAATACGGGGCCGCTGTGTGGTGTCATAAAGCACTAACTAACCTTAAAACCTTTTGTTGTACCACAAAAATTTCCCTCTCATTTTACTCAACAAATGTCAATTAAGGTCCCCAAGTTGCTCAAGGAAGTTCAAGAGTTGACTAGACTAACTCTCTCTTAAGGCAGTATACCTCAAATTAGGGTTTCATTTTTCATCAAGATGCTTGATTCCAAAGGATCCCAATTGCTCACCATTGTCCTAATATGTTCTCAAGATCATCCATGTCAAGTTTCATGCCCTGCAGAAGAAGTTTGCTCAGCCAACTGCTCAGATGCTTGAGAATCGACTGTACTAGGTCTAAAGTCAATTGTGGCCCGTCATTTTATCAAGGTTTGATCATGATTCCTCAAGGAATGCTCCAAATTCATCAAAACCCAAAAGTTGCTAAATTAGGGTTTTACAGGAAAAGTCAACCCAACTTTGACCAAGCATAACTTCTTCATACTGTATCAGAAATTTTCCATCCAAAGCTCATTTTGAATAAGATGAAATTCCCTACAATTAATCTTCATCCCACAAGGTCAAAATATGCACTCATCAAAAGATATGAATTTTTACATTATAGGCCATTTTGAAAAGTCAACAAAAACACCTTTTAGGTCAAAACTTCATACATGAACATGGAAGATCCAATTGAGATGAAACTAAAAGGGTTGGTTAGGGGACATCCTAAGCTTTCTAAAAAGTCACAGAACACCCTCCTAGGGTCAAAATTGAGAAAGTTGTGCATTGTCAAAGTTGGCAATTTTTGGAAAATTGTCAAAAGTCAACATTGATCAAATTTGCATTTTTTCCAAAGGGGCCCATGTTTTCTTGTTTGAAACATGTTTCTAATAGGACCCACGACCCCTGAGGTTTTCCACCTATTTTTTTTTTTTTATCATTTATTTTGATTTTTTATTCATTTAAATCAAAATAAATCAAATTAAATGATAAAATAATGAAAACAAATCAAATCTTGAGATTTTTATGCATGTTCTGAGTCCATATACAGCTATCATGACATCCAATTCGTGCAAGGCTCATTAGGGTTGAAAAAGATTGGATTGAAGCAAGTTTTGGAAAGAAATCATACATGAAGCAAATCAAATCAAATCTCCATTATTTCTCAAGATTCATGTCAATTTTGTTAACCTAATTCAGTCTCCTACATATACACAACAATTCCATACCATAAGAGGAAGGATTGGAGGCATGAAACAGAAAGAAGAAAACTCAAAATTTAGACAAAAAGTGTGAGATTGGAATCCATCTTAAATCCATCCTCAAGGAGTTTCAAGGCTAGCAATACATTCCTGGACATCTCAGGAAGCTTCTCCATTCATTTGCGAGCCTCAAAGTATCAAGAATCGCACGTTACAACATCACGATTTGCACAAAAAAACTCAAATTCGATTTCTATGATTTACGCATTATAAATGTATTTTACCAACATATTTATGTTCATCATCATGTTTGCAATGTTTCTGGATAGTTTGATTTAAGTTACAGCGCAGGAACAAGCTTTTGCCATTGCTAGGGTTTCGTGCTCCAATTTGAGGTTTTGTGATTTAAGCAAAATTAGGCCTGATAATGGGTACCATGATGATCAGAACTTCAAACCCAGTTGATTCATGGTCCCCAATTGAATTTATATTGCGTGTGCTTGATTATTAAATAACACAGGTTTTTAGCAACAGACTTGCGTCTGTAGGTAAAGGTTCAGAAACCTAAAACGATGGACAGGGAAGAAGATAACAACGTGTCACAACCTGACTGGCTGGTTTGAATTCTGGCACGTTTTTGGCATAATCATTATTTTACACTTTTTGTTTTATCTTTTGATTATATGTATGAGTTAACATCCAGCGCAGTTGGTCAGAGAAAGGAAGTATGAAGCTCATGTCATGGGTTCGATCCCAGGTGTGAGCTTTTGGCATTTTCTCCATTATTTCCTTGTAGGTTCCATGCACCTCATCTTCTGAGGACCATCATCCTCTGGATCCACCTCCAGCCAAATCCAACACTCCTTATCTTCTGAGGACCATCATCCTTTGGATCCACCTCCAGCCAGATCTAGCACACCTCATCTTCTGAGGACCCTCATCCTCTGGATCCACCTCCAGCCAGATCCAGCACACCTCATCTTCTGAGGACCATCATCCTCTGGATCCACCTCTAGCCAGATCCAGCACACCTCACCTTCTGAGGATCATCATGTGCCCTCTGATCATCATCCTCTAGATCCATCTCCAACCAGATCTAGCGCCAGCATACGCAGGTCCACCATGAGCCCCCCAGAAGATGGTCTCATGGGATCAGGCGCCAGACTCTGAGCCATCCTACTGGGGTTCAGAAGTTCAACATGCACCCCCAGATCTGCTGACAGCAGGCCCATTTGGTTATTTTTACTATCTTTCTTTAATTTCTTTTCTCTAATTATTTTGTTTTTTTTAATCAATACAAAAATTATTTTATAAAATTAACAAATCAAAAAAATCACAAAAAGGCTTATTTTCTTAATAAGTATTATTTTTAATTAATTAGTTTAATTAATTTAGGGAAACTTTAATTTCTTTCATAATTAAAAACATTTAGAAATTAGGTTTAATTAATTTGTGATTTAATTGTTTTCTCAAATAAAAATTCACAAGAACAAAAATCTTTTTCTTTCAATTAGAGTTTTAGGTTATCTTTCCAACCGTCCTCGTATTTAATTTGTCGTGCGCTCGTTAATTATTTTGCCATTATTTTGTAACTGTTCAGGGTTTGTAATAGTTAAATTAGGGTTTTATTTCTTGCTTTAAATCCCCGATTTTTGGTTATGTAATTAATCCCCCTCCCCGAAGCCTTGTAATAGCTAGGTTTTATTTCCTCACACTTTAAATTCCCGCAATCTTTAACTGTCAAGATGTATGGCTAATAGGATTGTATGGCAAGAATGCATGAAAAATTAAAACAGTTAGAAAACCCTAATATGCAAAGATAACATTAACTGAAAAAGCACACTTGCACATGATCACTCTTAGGGTATACCCTCACTCCTATTGCCTTCGGTAAACGGTCATGAAGCATAGGATGCTTTAGTGGCTATCCTCTATGTCCCAAAAGATCAAAAAATGACCCTTTCGACTGTTGCCTCGGAAAATATTTTTAGGACTCTAGGATGGTTACTAAGGTGTCCTAACATTGCTTTTGTGACCGTACATCCCTTTCGAATGTCCCTTACAACTCAAACGACAGTGCTACCTACTCCTTAATAGTGGGATAACACTGTCTAAAGGAAATAGAACAGAAACGATCTTTTTTCGAGTAGGTAGATGCTAGTAGGTACTTGCTCAAAATAAAACTTTTCACACAAACACTTTTCAAAACCAATTTTCAAAACAAACTTCGTCACATCCTTGAGGACTAATATGAGGGTTATCATGAAGTAAAAACATTTTCAAGACAAACACACACAAGCAAATTTGAAAAATGAGTAAGTACCTAAGAGCCCGTGGAAAACCACAGATAGAAAGGGTGTTAACACCTTCCCTTTCTATAATCTACCCCTCGTACTCAGAAATATCTTAAAAAAAGGTTTTTTCTGTTCTTTTCCCTTTTCCATGATTGGATAAAATAAAAGTCGGTGGCGACTCTTGCTTACCACGACATTTTGTGAACACAAAATGCAAAATGCAAACCAGTATTAAACTTTAGGTTCTGCCACCGTATCACAGAACTTGCGACTCTGTTGGGGATATATATAAGTGGGGTATACCTTAGGATCTAGGTCATTAAGTTACTTCTCTGGATTTGTCTTGATTGCTTTACTTTTGAGGGTTTGTTTGGGGTTACTATAGATCCTACACCCGGATCTGGGGGCACTCATTAGGTAAACAACAATAGATCATGGAGACTTTACGGCGTAGACCGATATGGTTTAAGCGATGGCTGTGTTAGTGTGGCACTTTGGTTGGTACCGGTATCCTTCGTAGGGAAACGAGGAGAATATGGGTCCGTCGCGTGGTGTCGTGAAGCACTAACGGACCATAGAACCTTAGTTGAACAACTTGGCCATTAGAAAGTAGAGAGATAGCCGACCTCGGTATAAAAGCTGAGAACTGGTTGATGCTCGATGCTACACTCATTGAGATCAGACTTTCGGGATATTTTGGCTGCGAGAAAAGATTGAGAGCTGAAACAATGCCCGATAAAGAATGATCAGTGATATTGAGAATCTCTAGAACCCGGTTACTTTTTAGGACAAGTTTGAACCAACTAAACTTCAAGAGGGTACTACCTTTAACCTCATGCAAGCCTTAAACCTAAGGACTTTGTGTGATTTGACTGTGTTTGCTATACTTGTGTTTGCTATACATGTGGTTTATCATGACATCATGCATCATAACATGGCATTCATGCTTATTGCACTAACCATTTCAAAGACCAAGGGAATTTATCTTTGTTCTATTTTGCAGATCATGGCTTTTGTTCGTAGAAACACTATCCGAATCAAATTTGTGAAGATACCTTCCCAACTCAAAGAGCTAGCATCAAGGGTTTCTGAAACTTCTGCATTCACTAAGAGACATGACTATCAGTTGGTGCCTACCTTGGAAGAATTCTCTCAGCTATTGGATATACCTATTCTTGAACAGGTACCCTTCACAGGTCTAGAAGAAGTTCCTAAGCCAGAAGTCATTGCCTCAGCTTTGCACCTGAAACGGACCAACATGGTATCCAATTGGGAAACTAGAAGCGGAGTCAAGGGTTTTCTAGCTAAATTTCTGATAGACAAAGCCCAGTTGTTTTGGGATAATATGGATTTTCAAGATTTTTAGGAGGTCTTGTCTCTTCTTTCTATGGTTTAGTTATCTTTCCTAATCCGGACTCATTCGTAGATGTGAATGCTATCAAGATCTTTCTCTCTCGCAACCCGGTGCCTACCTTGCTCAGAGATATTTTGCATGCTCTTCATACTCGTTCCATGAGGAGAAGAGGGATTCTTGTGTGCTGCATGCCATTGTTGTCGAGGTTGTTTATTTCTCACCTCCCTAAGTCCATACTGAAGAATGAAGAAGGTCTGGTTTGGTCACAAAGGATAATGTCACTCGCTCATAGGATATTCTTTGGTGTTTTCGATCTATGGAAAACATTGCTATCATTGACCGCTGCGGGGAGTACCCTAATGTCCCAATACTTGGTATCAAAGGGGGTATAACCTACAATACTTGTTTGGCTCTACGACAATTTGGTTACGCTCGAAGGGATGGTCCCCATGAGTTACTTATCAAGGGCATTGTATTCAACTATGAGTAGGATATTCAAGAGTATCGTTGGAGGTTCATACGAGCTTGGGGCATGGTAAACAGATCGAGCGTCAAGGCTTTTGGGCCAAAGACTTCCATTCCCATGGAACCTTATCTACAATGGGTACGAGCTCGTGCTCAGCAGCTTATGATGCCCTACGTGGTTGTTTTTCCAGTGATTGTGGAACCCGCTACTGAAGAAGGCATTCCTTACACGATTCTCTATCTTTACATGCCCACTGTTCTTGGGGAATTACAGAGGTCTTAGATTCAGATGATGAAGGAGCGGGATACTTACAGGGACCAGTTCCATGCTCAGGAGAGGAAGGTCTTAGAGCTTACAAAGCAATTGCATGAGGAAAAAGGACTGAATGATTATCTCGGCGCAAAGAGGAAGCATCCATGGGATTTTTGATGTCTTTTATAATTTTAGATTTGTTTTTTTTAATTGTAACGCCTAAAAGGCATTTGAACTTCAAATTCAGCTAATAAAGATTTTGTTTATTTTGGGTTTGCAAATTTAAATTTCCCGAAGTCTTTGGAATCGTTGCATACGCATCCTATTATCATACACATCATTACAGGTACCATTACAGGTTTCTCATCTTCTTCACTGTTTATTTCAGCAGAGATGTCTTCCGAACAAAGCATTAAGGACCTTCAGGCACAGAACGTCCAGTTCCAACAAATGTTCATCAGTCTGGCAAAGGGGTAGGAGGATCTGAAAGCCCTCATTCTGAAAGAGAGGAAGAAAAAGAAGAAGGTTGCTGGTATTCTGAACATGGGCCGAAGGTTTGGAGAGCGGCTGAAGCGACAAACTGATCTGACCTCTTCATCTAAGGAAGGGGAGAACCAAGAAGAAGAGAAGGACCCCAGTTCTGCAGTCTCTGACAATGATACTGATTATAACAATGAGCAATATCCTCCGGGTGAGGATAGATACAAACAGTTGGAAGACCGTCTGAGTGCCATGGAAGTTCAGAGGATACCTGGGCTAGATTTCGAAGAATTGTGATTGGTGTCGGGAGTGGTCATCCCGCAGAAGTTCAAAGCTCCAATTTTTGCCAAATATGATGGGGTGTCCTGCCCAAAGCTCCATCGTCGCTCTTATGTCAGGAAGATTCAGCCCCACACAGCTGATAGAAATCTGTGGGTGCATTTCTTTCAAGATAGTCTGTCAGGGACTCAACTTGAATGGTTCTACCAGCTAGAGGGAGCAAATATCCGAAACTGGGAAGATCTGGCTGCTGCTTTCTGCAAGCAATATCAATATAATACCGACCTTGCTCCCACTCGTACTCAACTCTAGAGTATGTCCATGGGTGCAAGTGAAGGTTTTAAAGATTATGCCCAAAAATGGAGAGACTTTTCTGGGAGAGTTCAACCCCCGTTGTCTGATAGGGAGTTGGTTGATATGTTTCTGGGGACACTATCTGGTCCATTTTTCAATCATTTGATCGGCAACTCGTCAACAAGTTTCACCGAGCTGATTTTAACTAGAGAAAGAGTATAAGCGGGGATTCAAAGCGGCAAAATACAGAAGGATGCCTCGTCAAGTTCAGTAAAGAAGCCTTTTGCTGGTAAGAAGGAAGACAATGTCATCTACAGCCCAAGGCATCAGAATAAGGCTGAACAACGTTAGACAGTAAGTGTCGTGATGATACCTAGACCTGTAGCTGCTCCACAACACCATAATCAACAAAGGGTGGAAATACCGCAACGACAGTTTACCCGCATCAACATGACATTGGCTGAAGTTCTACCTCATCTGCTGAAATCCAACTTGGCAACCTTGAGAGAGGCTCCCAAGAATCCAAATACTACATCTCCCAGATATAATCCAAACGCCCGGTGTGCCTATCATTCTGAGAGTCCTGGCCACGATACAAATGACTGCTGGGCTCTGAGAAATAAAATACAAGACTTGATTGAAGCTAAGGAGATAGATTTTGATGCTCCGGAGAAGCCAAATGTTATAACTACTCCCGTGCCTAAACACGACCGTGGGGTTAATGCTATTGATACTGGTTTTTTTGTTACCTTTGCCAATGAAGTTTCTACTCTTCTCATGATTATCAAGAAGAATTTTTTGTTGGCCGGTTTATTTTCGGGTTATGGTGAAGGTTGCCACATGTGTTCACTTTTACCTTCTGGTTATCGTTTGCTGAAGTTAGGCGTTCAACGGCTGATAGATAGCAAAGAGATTCTGTTTGAGAAAACTATAGTTCCTGTTGTTCCAGTTGAAGACGTTGCCATTATAACCATTTCTGCCAATCCTTCCAAGGTTTCCTCGAGAAGACCTGTTAGGATTACACCTGCTCCAAAAATTGCTCCGCTGATAATCATTGTTCTTGGTCCTGTCACGTATGTCTCCGATAAAGCTTTCCCATGGTATTATGGTGCCGATGTGTACTATCATGGCATCAAACAAGTTCTGAAAGATGAAGAAGCTGATCCTAATATTGATAACATTGTGGGAACCAGTAAAATCACCCGAAGTGGAAGGGTCTTCTCTCCCGAGATTTTCCCTAAGACTATTAACAAGCCTATTGTCATTACATCTGTTGTTCCTGCTAGTACATCAACTACTGTTCCTGTTCTTACTCCAGTCGGCAAATCATCTGATACCTGCGGCAAAGAGGTTGTAGGTGAGCCTCCCGGACGGAGGCGCCTAAGAAAATCATTGTGGAAGCCTCTAAGCAAGAAATAGAGGAGATACCGATAATCATTAAGAAGAGCGACTACAACATGGTCGAGCAGCTGGGTCAGACCCCATCGAAGATATCCATGTTGTCTCTACTCTTGTGTTCTGAAGCCCATGCGAAGGCTTTGATTGAATTTCTCAAGACTGCGTATGTGCCGCAAGAGACTTTAGCTGATCAGTTCAAAGATTGTGTGGCCAGCCTGACTGCTGGTAATGGGCTGGGTTTTTCAGATGCGGATTTGACACCAAAGGGAAGGAAGCATAATGATGCTCTACATGTCTCAATTGAATGCAGGGGCACCATTATGGCTCATGTGCTGGTAGATACTGGGTCTTCACTGAATGTTCTACCAAAGAAGGCATTGGACCGTTTGGATTGTAAGGGTCTAACTCTAAAGCCTAGTAACATTGTGGTAAGGGCTTTTGACGGATCAAAGAGAACGGTGCACGGGGAGGTGGACATCCCTGTCAAAGTGGGTTCTCATACCTTTGAGTCCACCTTCTATGTGATGGACATCAGGCCGTCATATTCTTGTTTACTGGGTCGTCCTTGGATCCACGAGGCTGGGGCAGTCACCTCCACACTCCATCAAATGCTGAAGTATCCGGTGAAAGGAAAGATTGTCACAGTACGGGGCAAAGAAGAATATATGGTGAGTCACCTTAACTCCTTCCGCTACGTAGAGATGGACGGGGAATTCATCGAAACTCCTTGTCAGAATTTCGAAGAGGTCCCTCAGATCTTGGCATCAACTGAAACTACTAGCAACAAACCTTCTTCGAAGATGGCTTCTCTCAAAGACGCCAGGGCTGTGGTTGAAGAAGGTGGGTGTGCCAATTGGGGTCAGCTCCCTAATTTCCCTCATAAAACTGACAAATTTGGTGTTGGCTTTACTACAGGGGCTCAAACGGCTGTTAGACACGCTCGGACTGGAGGACCTCCCCTACGCATCAGCAATCGTGGGATAAACGCCATTGAAGATAGTGAAGAGGAATCATACATTGACAGCTGGATCTACCCGACTACCAACGGTGGACCGAGTAACTGGACGGCTAGGGACTTCATACCTGTTTCTTTTATTCTGCAGTAATTGATTTATTTGTTTTAAGATTTGTAATAAACATTTTGAAACTTTACGGCCCGGTGCCTTGCCCGAGGCACCTTGGCTTTGCTTGTGAGGGCTATTATTTGTCATTTCATAATCATTAATAAAGCATTGGACGTTTCTTGCATACAAATTTTGCGCTCCTTGTTTTTCCTTTCTGCTTTTCAATTTATCAAAACAGATATTTCTCTTACACACACTCACATATCATAATGCAGATCCATACCCACTCTGGATCCCATTGATAACAGTTCTGCTATTTCCAGTTATGACTTCAAAAATCCGATCAACCAAGCCGAGGACGAAGGTGAGGATGATTGTGAGGTGCCTGGAGAACTTGCTAGACTATTACAGCAGGAAGAGAGGGCCATACAGCCTCATGAAGAGCCAGTTGAGACAGTGAACTTGGGTATTGAGGAAGACAGAAAAGAGGTTAAAATAGGTGCAAATTTGGAGCTTAGCGTCAAATAGAGGTTGATACAGATGCTGCACGACTATGTTGAGATTTTTGCCTAGTCCTATGAAGACATGCCTGGTTTAGACACTGATATTGTGGTACATCGCCTGCCGACTAAGGAAGATTGTCCTCCGATTAAACAGAAGGTCTGTTGTCTGCGTCCCGAAATGTCAGAGAAAATCAAGGCAGAGGTCATGAAACAGTTCGATGCAGGATTCCTAGTTGTAACTTTGTATCCACAGTGGGTTGCTAACGTTGTTCCGGTACCTAAGAAGTACGGTAATGTACGGATGTGTGTGGATTACAGAGATCTTAACAGGGCAAGCCCCAAGGATGACTTCCCACTCCCTCACATCGATATTCTGGTCGACAACACCGCGCGGCATAAAATCTTCTCCTTCATGGATGGTTTCTCTGGCTACAATCAGATCAATATGGCTCCTGAAGACATGGAGAAGACAACCTTCGTTACACAGTGGGGCACTTTATGCTACAAGGTGATGCCTTTTGGGTTGAAGAATGTTGGGGCAACATATCAGCGCGCTATGGTCGCTTTGTTCCACGACATGATCCACCATGAGATTGAAGTTTATGTTGATGATATGATAGCCAGGTCTCAGACCTAGGAAGAGCATCTTGATCATCTCCAGAAATTGTTTGACAGATTGAGGACATATAAGCTGAGGTTAAATCTGAACAAGTGTACCTTCGGGGTAAGGTATGGAAAGCTTCTGGGTTTTGTCGTCAGTGACAAGGGTATTCAGGTAGATCCTGCGAAGGTAAAATCCATACAAGATATGTCGGTTCCCCTCACAGAGAAGGAAGTTAGAGGTTTCCTGGGACATCTGAATTACATCGCCAAGTTCATTTCACATTTGACTGCTACTTGTGAGCCAATCTTCAAGCTTCTGAAGAAAGATCAAGTGGTAAAGTGGAATGATGAATGTCAGACCGCTTCGAAAGAATCAAGGAATACCTTCAAGAACCGACAATTCTGATGCCTCCAGTTGAAGGAAGACCTTTGATATTATACTTAACAGTGCTAGACAGTTCAATGGGGTGTGTGCTGGGGCAGCATGACGAGTCTGGCCGAAAAGATCACGCCAGTTACTACCTTAGCAAAAAGTTTATCGACTGTGAGACCCGATACTCATTGCTCGATAAAAATTTATGCGCTTTGGCATGGGCTGCTCGCCGATTGAGACAGTATATGCTGACTCACACTACTTTGTTGATATCAAAGATAGATCCGATCAATTACATTTTCGAGAAGCCCGCTCTCTCCAGAAGGATAGCAAGGTGGCAGATGATCTTAGCTGAGTACGACATACAATATATGACTCAAAAAGCAATAAAGGGGAGTGTATTGGCTGATCATTTGGCTCATCAGGCCGTGGATGACTACCAGTCCATAAATTTTGAGTTCCCGGATGAGAATATTATGTTGGTGACTGACTACGAAGAGCCTCAACCGGATGAAGGACCTGAAAAGGGATCCCGGTGGTCTATGTATTTTGATGGAGCCTCGAACGTGCTGGGTAACGGTATTGGCATTGTGATCATATCTCCCGAGGGATGTCATACTCCGCTCACCGCCCGATTATGTTTCAACTGCACCAACAACATGGCGGAGTATGAAGCGTGTATCATGGGTCTTCGAGCTGCTATTGACCTGAGCATTAAGTTTTTAAGTGTATTCGGGGATTCCGCCCTAGTGATTAGTCAGATCAAAGGCGAGTGGGATACGAAGCACCCGAATCTCATTCCTTACAGAGAGTATGTACTCACATTCCTCCCGCACTTTGAGGAGGTAACCTTCGGACATTTCCCACGAGAGAAGAACCAGTTGGCGGACGCGCTAGCTACCATGTCTTCTATGTTCAAGGTTAGGTGGGACAATGAAGCTCCCAAGATTACCATTGAGAGGTTGGATGAACCAGCACACTACTGTGAGATCGATACTGAAAAAGTGACAGATAAACCCTGGTTTCACGAATTCAAAAGGTATCTCGAGGCTCAGGAGTATCCTGAAGAGGCATCTGTCAACGGTAAGAAGTTCTTGAGGAGGTTCGCTGCAAAGTTCTTCCTCAAAAATGGGATCCTCTATAAATGCAACCATGACTCCACACTACTACAATGTGTAGACAAGAGCAAAGCAGAGAGGATCATGGCAGATCTACATGAAGGCACTTTCGGAACCCATTCAAGTGGACACACCATGGCTAAGAAAATCCTATGGGCGGGATATTACTGGTCCACTATGGAAGCCGATTGTTATCAGCACTCTCGAACCTGTCATAAATGCCAAATCTATGCTGATAAGGTGCATGTACCTCCGGTGCCACTGAATGTTTTGACGTCCCCTTGGCCTTTCGTGATGCGGGGAATTGATATGATCGGCGAGATCAGACCTACTACATCTAACGGGCATCGCTTCATTCTGGTAACAATTGATTACTTCACGAAGTGGGTTGAGGCAGCTTCCTTTTCTACAGTAACCAAGAACGTCGTGGCGTGGTTGTGATATGGTGGGAGAACTGACTTGGGATTTTGCGTTTGTGTTTGCAAAATGTTTCGGTTTAGCAAGAGTCGCCACCGACTTTTTATTTTATCCTAAGGAAAGGTCAAAAAGCACAGGAAAGACCTTTGAGATGTTTTCTTGGGTTCGGGGAGTAGATTATAGAAAGGGAAGGTATTAGCACCCTTTCTATCCATGGTTATCCATGGGCTCTTAGTTTTAGATCACTTGCGTTTGCTTTTCAATTTGTTTGAAATGGTGCTTAGTGTGTGGTTTTTTAAAATGCTTTTGAAAAGAGGCCATCGTTGTGGGAACCTTTGTAATGATTCTTGTTTGAATGTATACAAAGGTGTTTTTGTCTTTTGAAAAGATTTGAAAGTTTTGATTTGAAATTGTTTTGTGTTGTGAGGTGTGTTTGAAAATAGCAAGGATGTTTTTGCGAGCTTTTGATCAAGTAACTAAGAGCTATCTACCCTATTTTACTCAAAGATCTTTCTTATGTTTTTAACCCTCTTAACAGTGTTATTTCACCATTGTATTTGGTGAACAACCTTGCGTTAGGATGTTAAACGGGACAGACGCGGGTCATCGTATGGACCATGATAGCAATTGTGTCAAGTATCTTTTAGCAATTTTCCGAGGGACTAGATCATTTTTGTATGGGCAACCAAGATAGCGTCATCGAGGGACTATGATCTTTTGTTTTGTTTTTGTTTTGCCAATAGATACTTAACATGCATATCATGGCCATTTATTTAGGCAACCAAGTGGAGATACCTTAGGGGTGTTTATGTGCAAGTGCGTTTTATTGCATGCAAGAGTTTATCTTGAATTAGGATTTTCTATTTCATTGATTTTATCTTGCCATACACATCCTAATTACTAGCATTTATATTTGAAAGCAATAAAAGGCGGAAATGTAGAATCCTACGCTATTACATCATTTAGGGGATGGGGATACACATTTTTACATGGGGTGGTTCAACGAGAAAAATAGATAAGAAAAGAAAATGACAAAGGTAAGATAGAGAGAAAGAGAGAGAGGGCTAGCGTGCTGCTGAGAGGAAGTCAGAAGTTCTTACCCAGGCCTGCTGCCAGATTATCAACCTTTTGGTGAAAATGTATGAGTCAGAACTTCTGACTCTGGCACCTGCAAAACAGGAACCTGTTAGTGGGAAGGTCAGAAGTTCTGACCCCCATGCGCTGCAAGACAAAAGTTTGTTAGTGGGGAAGTCAGAAGTTATGACCTGCTGGAAATACAATAATTCTCAGAAGTTCTGATATTATTGACAGCAAAACAGGCTTCAGATGTGCTAACGTCAAAGTCAGAACTTGGCTTCTCCCTGTGCTAGCCAGAACATCTGCATTTTTGTTATTTTTCCACAAAATAGAAAACATGTTTGGGACAACTTCAGCAAATGTCAAAGTGTTTCAGGAGACAGAACCAACAAGGTCACAGGAAGGTTCTACACTGATTCACTTCCTACTTAAACATTCTGAGGTATGAAAATCCTCAGAACGCACACAGCAGCAACATGATATTTACATTATGTTTATTGAGCATGCAAAGCTGATGATGCTTAGCAGCGTGATGAAAGTCAGCAGGTGCTTACCTGGCTGTTGAAAAAGTCTGTGAGTGGGAGCTATCTTTTAGCTCTGATGGTATTCTGGACAGGTTCTTTTTTAGAATGGGTGGATGGAGAAGGTATGTGTATGTATGGTCAGAAACTGTATGGTGTTCTTTGGTCACAAAGCAAAACTGGGTATTAATGAAGTTTGGAGGTAGGAAGTTCAAAGTTTATGAAAATACCAAGGATTTTTGGACAGAGATTCACAAGGTCTTTCTTTTACTAGAGTTCTATGTTTCTTCTCTAGCAATTTTTTTCTGGATGTCTTCTCTCGTCCTTTTTGTGATGGACAATGGTGTCCTATTTATAGGCAAGGCTTTGTGGATTTTGAACGTTAAATGGCACCCATCCTATGCAGGAGATGTTAACTTGTTTTTGAAGGAAGTTCATGAAAAGTTGTGATGATGGACAGCTTTTCAGCCTAGGCTGGAATAGTAGACAAGGATTGAGGAGAAGTGACCTCTATAGGCGAAAAGTGGCGCATAGACCCATGCCTAAACCTGCACAAAGGTGTTTACTAAGCCACACGTGGAGAGACCCCTTGGATGAATGTTCAGGAGTGGTTGTGAGCATTAATGAGCATTAAATGGTGATGAGATTTATCAAGATCAAAAATCTTGTAATAGGAGATTTTGCATCATTACCTAAAACCTGAGCCAGCAGTT
Source organism: Vicia faba (assembly GCA_948472305.1). Lineage (NCBI taxonomy): Eukaryota > Viridiplantae > Streptophyta > Magnoliopsida > Fabales > Fabaceae > Vicia > Vicia faba. The sequence continues at coordinate 1,594,772,961 of OX451737.1, read as the reverse complement.
CTACTTCACCAAAAACAACATAAACCAAGCTCTGACCTTGGCCTCTTGCTGTCTCAGCAAGTTCTGAGAGTTTTCCAGCATGCTCCTTTGATCTGTCTTTACAGACTTTGAACTTAGTGATCCTGCTTCAGTACTTTACCCAATCTGCTGATCCCATTACCTTCTGATCCCAGTACGTTCTGAAGGAGTTCCAGGCTTTGTTATTTTCTCTAGCAAACTCTGACTGAACTTCCGCGTAGCTGCTGAAAAAAGCCATGTTCTGTTTAAAGATCATGTGTTGAAACATGTTTATAATCTCTGACTGAGTTGGTGTAACTGTTGAAAGAGCCATCTTCTGACTGAATGTTATGTGCTGAAAAAAGTTTGCAGCTTCTGACTGTTTCTGCCTGGAGGTTGGTTCAGAAGTTCTGAAGTGCCATTTTCTTCTTAAACACCCATTTTTTTAGAGGAGAATTCCCAATGTTTAGAATTTAATTTTTCCAAGGTAAAAGCTTTTCCTTTAGAGCTTGCAAATGACCAATTTGCTCTTGTAAATTGTTTGCTTGGAAAGGAACGATAATGAAGGGCTTGGCTCTGTTTAAGAGAAAAAACCTGAGAGTTCAGGATGAATTCCTGAAGGATGGGAGGGCAAATTTTGGGGTACAACAGTGGTTTATCTGACACAATCTAATTTATCGATATGGTGTACCAGAGAGGATTATTACTTACAATGGTACGAATCTCAACAACATAATGATCATCGAGCTCTGCAAACAGTTCAAGATACAGCATCATAACTCTTCTCCCTACTGGCCGAAGATGAATGGGGTTGTTGAAGCTGCTAACAACAACATCAAGAAGATTGTACAGAAGATGACGGTGATATATAAAGATTGGCATGAGATGTTACCATTCACTCTTCATGGGTACCGTACCTCAGCACGGACGTCGATAGGTGCAACCCCCTATTCTCTGGTATATGGCATGGAGGCAGTCCTACCCATAGAAGTCCAGATACCTTCTCTGAGAATCATGAAGGATGTGAGTTTAAACGAAGACGACTGGATCCAAACCCGGCTTGATCAGTTAAATCTAATCGATGAAAAAAGACTTACTGCAATCTGCCATGGTCAGACGTATCAAAAGCGAATGATCAAGGATTTTAACAAGAAGGTCAGACGTCAATAATATCAAGTCGGGGATCTGGTGATCAAATGCATCATACTTCCGCAAGGTGATCCTAGGGGCAAATGGACCCCACGTACAAAGGGCCATTTATGGTTAAGAACATTTTCTTGAGAGAGCCATGATTTTAACCAACATGAATGGTGACGACCTTCCTCACCCCATCAATGTAGACATAGTGAAAAGATACTACGCATAATCAAAGACCCTCTAGGTTGACTGGCCTAGGAGAAAATAAGGGCTTCCCAGCGAACCAAAAGGGTTCAGGAAAAAGTAAGGGATGAAAATGAAAAAAATTTGTACACCCGGCAAGTCGAAAACCCGAAAGGGAGGCTTGGGCAAAAAAGGGTATCCCGGTGGATTAAAAACCCGAAAGGGAAATCCAGGAAAAAGTTAGGGATTAAAGCGTATCTGTGATCGGTGGATCTGGAACTGACTGTTTAACGCTGGTTCGCGAAATGTCGCGGAAGCAAGAGTTGCCACCGTCTTTTATTTTCTCCAAATGGAAAGGACAAAAGCACAGAAAAATTCCTTAAAGAGATTGCTCTCGATTCGGGAGGTAGATTATAGAAAGGGAAGGTGCTAGCACCCTTTCTATCCATGGTTATCCATGGGCTCTTAGATACTTGCTCATTTGTGTTTTCAGAAATGGTTTATTTGCTTTTCAATTGTGGGTTTTAAAAAGTTTCTTTGAAAATTCCAGTTCGACTCTTGTATCGGTCCTCAAGAGTGTTTGAAAAATTGCTTTCGAAAGCTTTTTGAAAAGGTGTCGGTGTGAAAAGTATTTTTGATTTGTTTTGAAATTAGAGCAAGTATCTAGAGTCGTCTACCTACCCTAAGGAATTCGTCTGTGTAAATGTCCTTTAAAGTAGTGCCATCCCACCATTGAGAGGTAGGTAGCACCACCGTTGGAGGTGTTCGGGTCAATTCGAGGTTCGGGACATGGTGATCACCAGAGCAATAGGAAGACACCTTAGAAGCTACCCTCATGCCAGGTTCCCGGATCATGAGGACTTACTAAGACATCCTCTACTCGACGATCACCTTTCGAAGGCAAGGCAACAGTGAGGCGTACCCTAGGGGTGGTGTGTGCGATTCGTGGGTCGTTTTCATTTGCATTTATCTTGTCATGTTATTGGTGTTCTACGCTTGTTTTTATTTTTGTCCATACATTCTTTCATGCCTTTGGTTAACAGTTAAAAATTGCGAGAAAAGTAAATTCTAAGCTATTACAAACGGCGCGGGTCCACATCGCCAAAAGTTTCTCGAACCCGATTTGACAGAAAATAAATAAAGAAAGTAAATAAAGAATTAAAAATGCGAGAAGTAATTAAAATGTTACAAGGCCTTGGGAGAGATACATGAATATTTAAGCGAAATAAAAGAAATATGCGAATTAAGAAAAAATTAAGAGCGAGGGCGTTGGACCCTTTTGCAAAGATTAAATTAATGGTGGAGTTAATTAATTAAAAAAAAGAACTTGTTTTTGTTTTTGGTATTTTTTGGTATTTTAGGATTTAATATGAAAAAAAAGAATTAATTGAAATTAAAATAAGATGCAAACCCTAATCCTAATTATTTTTAGTTTATTAAGAAAATATTGAAGTTTTTTAACCTAAATTAACCCTAAGTTATTTTCATGCAATTCAATTATAAAAAAAATAAAATATTTAATTATTTAATATATTTATGAAAGAAAAAATAAAAAGGATGAAAAATTGTTAATTAAACCTATTTCTACATTTTTTAGATTTTTGTTAAAAGTATTAAAATTACCACTTAAATTAACACTAATTAATTTACATGCATTTATTTATGAAAATACTAGAAACAAAAATATTTATTATTTTTTCTCTTTTTTCTGATTTTTAGGTACTTTGTGATTTTATGAAAATAAATAAATTAAAGAAATAAATGAAATTAATTAAAATAAAGAAAAGAAAAATATAAGAAAAGAATAGAGAAAGCAAACCCTAGGGGGTTCAGTCCCACATATGGAGGTATAATCTTGAGAAATCTGGCCCAATAAGCATGGTCTGTTTGACTTTTCCAGGCAACCTGCTGGCATATTGACTAGGGTTTAGGGTGTTCCTCCAATCTATGCCTTTGATTTGATGCTCCAGGACGCGTGGCATGCTGGATTTGGGAGTGTATGGTGGACTTGAACGTTGGCGCTGCATGTGAAGATCAATGGAAAAATAATATTGAGAATATTGAAGACCTGGGGCTCGAACCCAGGTCATGCACTATACCAGCCTTATGCCTTGCCAGTTGTTCCAGATGCGCACTTTGTATGTAATATAATAAACAAACATTATAATATGAAACAAATCAGTAATGACTTCTGCGCGCGAATTTTTGAATCAGCCTATCACTATTCGCCACGGTATCATCTTCTTCATGTTCCTGAAACACAAATACATTAAGCCACGGTTTTCCAACTGTTCTCTTAGGCACGCTTTGGAAAAATAGCGATTAGCTATTAGGTGCTCATAAATTGAGTGCGAGTATGGATTCTGCTTCGTCCAGATGCGCTTATTCTAATGGTATGGGTCTGGAAGGCCAATTTTTCTTTGTCTCAAAAGCCCTAATTCCAAGGTCCTGTAACCCTAGAAATCGACAATGGCGAAATCGTGTATACAGCTCAAAAACACAATTAAATACATGGGTTAGCTTCAGAATCAAATGACCAACATGAATCAATAATTAAATTTCACAAAGAATGCATGGAATAGGATGCACGATTATGAAAGTTATTTGAAACAGGTGGACTCCATTGTACCAATTCCTGGCGTCTTGAGGAGCGTTTGTGATTGGAAAACGTTCAGTGATGCTTGAGGAAGCTAATGAGATGGAAATCGTGCCTTGAATCAACCTGCAAAGATGTTTTCAGAATTGAGTTTTAGACAAAATTTTCCAAGTTTGATAATGGCTTTTGGGCGCAGCTCAGTGTGTAGGATGATTAGGTTTTCGTTCAGGCTTATGTATAGAATAGATTAGGTCAAAGAAATTGTCCAAAGATCCATGAATTAAAGAATTCAATATTTGATTTTTCACCATGATTTCCAAATCTTTTTCCATGTGTTTTTTGTTCTCAATCATACCAATCAATCCAAATCTTTCCATATTGGTACATGCACGAAATCTTGAGGGTAAAACATGCACAAAAAGATTTAAAACTTTAGGTTAAGTATTTTTCATACATTTAATTTGATTTAAATGAATTATTATAAATAAAAATTCAAATAAATAAATAAAAAATGAAGAAAGACTTACCTTTGGGCCAAGTAGTCGTGTACATGCCATGGATGATGATTTGTGGAAGAAAAATGGGCCCATTAGCAATTTTAGGCCATTTGAATCAATGTTGACTTTTCAAAATATCCAAAAATTTCCCAACTTCTACAAGGCATAACTTGCTCAATTTTTAAGATTTTCTCATGTTCTTGGACATTTTGGAAAGGTATTTGAGTCCTCTAACCAATTCATTTGGTCCCATGTCATTTTGATTTACCAATCTCAAGTTATGGCCTTTGACTTAAAGTCCCTTTTTGTTGACTTTTGAAAATGACCTATAATGTTGAAATTGATAACTTTTTGTGAGAACATTTCTTGGACTTGAAGTATGAAGATGAGTTGTAGGAAATGTCTTTCTCTTCAAAATGAGCTTTGGATGGAATTTTTCTGATAATCCATGTGAAAGTTATGCCCTGGTCAATTTACAGTTGACTTTTTCAGCTGTCCAAATAAGGAAACCTTTGCATTTTGATGATTTTTGAGCCAAGCTTTGAGAATCATGATCAAGCATTGATCAAATGATGTTTGTGGCTTCAAAATGGTATGTTGACCAAAAATTTGAACTTTTGACTGTCAAATGACCATTTTGCCCCTACAGTTGACTGTAGTGCAATTAGGGTTTTTGACTGTGCAATTTTGAGCTGAATGTCTTGAAACTTGATATGAGGATGCTTGACCATATTTGTAGGCATGTGAGACTTGATTGGACCTTTGAAAACTTCATTTTCTTGATCAGAACACAAACCCTAGTTTTGACTGTATGGGAGACCTTTGCACTGTGCAACCCTTGGGGAATTTTGCAGCTTTGATTTGGCAATTTCTTGAAGAATATGGGAGGGCAAATTTTGGGGTACAACAGTTGCCCCTGTTCAATCTTCTTAGACCTGAGGATGCAGATTGGCTGACGTGCCTTTCGTAATCCGAGGGTAGAAGATGATTGAACACTAGAGTGCCCAGAAATTTGCGTTCACATGGTAGCAATGCGATGATGGAATGGGCTTATAGATGCCATTTTAGAGGTTGATGAATAGGATGATGGGCTTATAGATGCCATCTGTATGTTGATCGCGTAAGAGATTCCTTAGCGAGAACCTGCATACCTACAAAAGAAAAATCGAGTACCTGACATGTTGCAGGAGCTGGTTTTCGGATGCTTGGTATAGACATATCCTGAATGGTTACAGGAGCTGATTCTGGATCTTCAAAAGATGATGAATAAACCAGGGATGGTTGCTACCTTAGCATGAACAGTAAGAGAACCTTGGGTGATTTTAACTTCAACAACGCTCGTTGAGAAAATCTTGGTGGGAATTACCATCTTCGCAGTATCGGGAAGAGAACCATGGGCAATTATAATCTGAAAGAAGAACCTAAAATGGAAATCTCATGCACCGTCGGAGAGAGAACCAATAGGACATTATAATCTCAAAGAAAAACCCAAAATGGAAATCTCATGCACCGTCGGAGAGAGAACCAATAGGAAATTATAATCTCAAAGAAAAACCCAAAATGGAAATCTCATGCACCGTCGGAGAGAGAACCAATAGGACGTTATAATCTCAAAGAAAAAACCCAAAATGGAAATCTCATGCACCGTCGGAGAGAGAACCAATAGGAAAATATAATCTCAAAGAAAAAACCCAAAATGGAAATCTCATGCACCGTCGGAGAGAGAACCAATAGGAAAATATAATCTCAAAGAAAAAACCAAAATGGAAATCTCATGCACCGTCAGAGAGAGAACCAATAGGACATTATAATCTCAAAGGGAATTATCACCTCACGCACCATCGGAGAGGGAACCATAGGAAATTATAACTTAAAAGGGAATTATCACCTCACGCACCATCGGAGAGGGAACCATAGGAAATTATAACCTAAAAAGGAATTATCACCTCACGCACCATCGGAGAGGGAACCATAGGAAATTATAATCTTAAAAGGAATTACCACCTCACGCACCATCGGAGAGGGAACCATAGAAAAAAAGGAATTATCACCTCACGCACCATCGGAGAGGGAACCATAGAAAAAACGGAATTATCACCTCACGCACCATCGGAGAGGGAACCATAGAAAAAACGGAATTATCACCTCACGCACCATCGGAGAGGGAACCATAGAAAAAAAGGAATTATCACCTCACGCACCATCGGAGAGGGAACCATAGAAAAAACGGAATTATCACCTCACGCACCATCGGAGAGGGAACCATTATAACCTAAAAGGGAATTATCACCTCACGCACCATCGGAGAGGGAACCATTATAATCTGATAACTTCTACTGAGTCTTCATCAGAAAAATCTGTTGGGAGTCGATTTAGCTGGACTAGAGAAGGCCTTGGACTGGATAAGAAATCTTTTGAGTCGATTAACTGAACCGGTCTAGGTCTTGAAATATGATGGAGAATTTAACTGCATCTTTCCTGAAAGGTAAAGGTCAGTCATATGCAATGCATGATATGGATCAAGCAATGATGTTCTCAACATAAATAAGATTTGTATGATATGATGCGTACATGCATGCTATAATGATATATGTGATGTTTTATGAATATGTTTTTTTTTCGTCTAGGAAAGTAAATCCTTGACGGGTGCCGGGAAGTCATATCCTGGGCTGATCTTGAAGAAGAGATTTTTGCTTCCGCTGGGGATGATAACTGCAAGAATACCGGTAGGAGAAGATGACTCCGTTGAGGAATAAACTTGGCGAGTGGAAGATTCTGCGGGGAGAACAATACTCTAGCGACCATGCTGGGGAGTGATATTCTGTGGGGAGAGGGATTTCTGCTGAATTGTTGATAAGCATTGCTGGGGATAAGAAGATTCTGTCGACGACGATCTTTCCGTGGCTTTTGGCTGAGGATAACCCAGTTATATCCTGTTAAGGAAATAACTCTTTGAATAAAGCCGGACGACGCGTTCGTGCTCTGCGAGGGATAAGCTTCCAGAATTTACTGGGGATAGACTTATTGCTTGGGGGTATGAATTCCAACCTTCCCGGGGGAATTGGATTGGACTCTCCTGGGGAAGTTTTGATATGCTGGGGAAATAATTCCTTTGAATGTTGATATGCCGCCGGGGAACAATCTTTAGACCAAGACTGCCGGGGATGCTTGTTAAGAATGCATGTACTGCCGGGGAATGTTGAGATCTGCTGGAGGATACCCAACTTCCTTAAGTTTTGATAACTTTGTTTGAAGAAGAGTGTACTGACTGCTGACTTACTCTCTGGGGGATTGAGGTGCTGGTTATGTTCTTCAGCCGAACCTGTTTTGATACCTTGGAGGACAGAACAATTAGATTGCTCTTAGACAACTCCTTATTGCCCCTGTTTCTGAGGTGGGAGAGGAAGACCTGAGAGGTGCTGATAGCTTGTTGATGGACAGACCTTCTCCTGGTAGGCAGGTGACGAGGTGACAGGACATAGTCGTACGCTTTGATCCCTAATTTTTGCCTGGACCGCCCTTTCGGGTTTTCAGTCCACCGGGATACCCATTTTTCCCCAAGCCGCCTTTTCAGGTTTTCGACTTGCCGGGTGTACAGATTTTTTCATTTTCATCCCTTATTTTTTTGCCCGAACCCTTTTGGTTCGCCGGGCAGCCCTTATTTTTGCCTAGGTGTGTCAACCTAGCGGGTCTTTGATTATGCGTAGCATTTTTTCCGACAATGTCCATGCTTTCAGAATGTAGGGAGTTGCCCCTGTTAGAAGTGTTTTGTCATGCCACCAGAAGGTGTTTAATCAGGCAAGATTCGTTGCTGGAGTGCCCCAAGTGACTCAGGAGGAGATTTGCCCCAGGCTATTTGGCCTTTGAGAGATTCTCCGAATCTTGACTGGGCTGCCCCAGATGAAGGACCATGGTCATGTCATGCCCCTTGATTGGAAATACTTCTGTTCGTTAGGCATTCATCGTGCGAATTTTCCTGCTGTTCAAACAAAAAGTCATATGCAAACAAAGTTATGTTAAAATGCAAGGCTTATGTCTGTCTTGAAGGTTTTGAAAATGCATTCTTTTCATAAAACAAGTAATTGCTTGTAAAACGTGATGTCAACTCCGTATTTACCGTAGGCCTTAAGGAGTCAGGATACCTTTCGTACAGTATGCTTTCGAACTAACCCATGCTTCAGCTAGGACTTTTAAGGGTTATAACGTGGCCGGGTTCACGGTTCAAGAAACAAAGGATAAAGGCTCAAATTATTTGTACCCACCCGCTCTTCGTGATGTTCTTCAAACCTAAACTCAGTTGATCATACGTTAGACCTTGTTTGAGTCTTTGCACTGATTTTTCAATGATGGTTCAGATATTGATGATTTATTCTGAATAGGCAGTCATTTTTATCGAGGGTTTGTAAGACCTCTTTCTTTTTTGATTTTGTTATCCCTTTATTTTTTGCCTGAACTGTTTCCTTTTTTGGAATTACAGTCAGCGGGATGCCCCAGTTTTGTAAGTCTCCTTCATGGGTTTTGACTTAATGGGTTTTTTATTTTTTTGAGATAATGACTGCCTTTCTTTATTGATTATTCGGAACCATCACTGTCTTTCTTTGTTTTGTAAGGACCTCTTTGGTGCCATTTGTTATGCACTTGGATCAACTGAGAGAACTACCCTGCCCCAGGTTATGATAAAGGGTTTTAATTTTCGAAAAGAAAAACTCCTACTTCTTTGGCTCAGAGGGGTTGACGAGGGATTATCATCCTTATAACTCCAGTGTTTAGGGATTGAAACAATGCATGTACCTCATCAGCGGGGTCTGTCCAAAAGCATACTGTAATGATCGTGGTATCGTTTTCGTCATCCTCCCTCAAGAGGCTTAGAATTATTATTTAAGAGTTGATCATCAGAAAAAAAAATATGAAAATAATTTGCATTTAGTGAATACGAATATATTGTTTTAGAACAGACATATGCGATGCATTAATGAAATAACAATGTTTAACATGAGTAGATGTTTGAAAAAAAGAGAATTGCAACTTGAACATTCGAATGAACAAAACTTTCTCAGTCTCAGAGCTTGTCACTTCAAAAGGTGAGCCTTGGAGGGATGGTAGAAAAATTCAGCCTGACCATCTTGTGTGAATTCCAGTGCTCCTTCATCAATCAGGTCCTGAATCTTATTCTTCAAAGCCCAACAATCCTCTGTAGCATGCCCTGGGCTATCAGAATGATAGGCACACCTTGCTTCTGGATTGTAGCTTGGAGAGGAAGTCTTAGGATTTGCAGGAGGATTGATCACCGCAATCAGGTTCATCTTCAACATGTGCTGCAATGCTTGTGACCATGGCATGTTAATGTTGGTGAATTGTCTCTTAGGCTCGTCCGACCTGTTCTGATCAACCCGCTGTTCTTGGCGAGGTCGTTGTTGGACCTGGGAAGTGGTAGCAACTCGGAGAGGTCTATTCATTGGACCCGACCTTTGCCTTCTTGGAAGCTGTTCTATGGCCTGGCCCCTGATTTGGGCTGGTTGCTTCATGCCTTGAGGAAGTTGGCCGATCATGGCTCTCAGCTCTCCTTGCTCCTGAGCTAAACCTTGAATGAGGGCCCTTTGCCCCAGCATCTGGGTTTTCAATGTGTCTACCTCAGCTTGTAGACGTTTCAGCTGTTCGTCCTTGTCATCTTCAGGACTCTTTCTGATCAGATTCCCCATGAGGAGTGTCCTCAACTCTTCCTGCCCCTTGGATAGACCTAGGAAGATTTCCCTGAATTGGGTCTCTTGAGCGTGAGGGTCCTGGTTATCTTATTGTGAAGCCATTGCTGAAATAAACAGCGAGAAAGGTAAGTGACCTGCAACAAGGATACCTGTTATGCAATGATGAGTATGACATGCATGCAATGATTTCAAGGACCTCGCGGGGTAAACAGAGAAATTGTTAGAATTTGAATTCGTAGCTTGATTGAAGGAACTTCAGGTTGTTGAGAGTCCTTCTTCAAGAGTCAAAGCTCACCATATCGAGTGGGTCATAGCCCCTGACAACCTTGGCTAGAGGAAAATAAATCCTCTTTGCCCCTTGCTGGGATAGTTGATTCACCATGACCTGCATCACAAGCCCTTGAGATCCTTGAAATGGGTTAGGATGTATGCAATGGTATGATGTTATGGTATGCATGGGGTAATGTGAGTAACCCTGTTATGAGTCCCGATTAAGGACTGCAAACCAAAACCTGCAAGAAACTCAAGTAAACCTGTCATGAGTCCCAGTTAAGGACTTAAAACATAACCTGCAAGTAGTTCATGTGTCAGATAAAACATGCAAGTAGTCAAGTACGAAGGCACACAAGTCACACAAAAGAGCTCTTAGAGTTTAGGCCAGCATGAAGTTTGGGGTACTACCCTCTTGAAGTTGGTGGGCTCAACCTATCCTATCAGAAGTAACCGGGTTCTAAGGGTCCCAATATCACTGGATTGCTTTCATTGTTCATCGTTTCGATTTAGCCACTGAACTGGCGACCGAAATATTCCAGGAAAGCAACCCTCAATTGAGTGTAGTATCGAGTATCAACCAACCTCGGACTGCACCAAAGTCAGTTATCTCACTACCCTAAAGAGGCCAAGATAGTTCAATTAAGGTTCCTAAGGTCTGTTGATGCTTCATGACACCACGCGGAGGCCCCGTACTCTCCTTGACTAAACTCAAGGGTTACCGGTACACACCAAAGTGCCACATCAACGTAGCAGACTATTTCAACCATGTCGGTATACCCCGCACAGTTCCCTCACAGCCTTGTTGCTACTTTCTAAGAAGGTATCCCCCAGATCCGGGTTAGGATCTATAGAACTCCCAAGCAACCCACAATTTAAAGCATACAAGGAAAACAATTGAAAACACAGTTATGAACTAGCCCTAAGGTACACCTCACTTTAAATTTAAGTCCCCAGCAGAGTCGCCAGTTCTGTGATCGGTGGATCTGGAACTGACTGTTTAACGCTGGTTCGCGAAATGTCGCGGAAGCAAGAGTCGCCACCGTCTTTTATTTTCTCCAAATGGAAAGGACAAAAGCACAGAAAAATTCCTTAAAGAGATTGCTCTCGGTTCGGGAGGTAGATTATAGAAAGGGAAGGTGCTAGCACCCTTTCTATCCATGGTTATCCATGGGCTCTTAGATACTTGCTCATTTGTGTTTTCAAAAATGGTTTATTTGCTTTTCAATTGTGGGTTTTAAAAAGTTTCTTTGAAAATTCCAGTTCGACTCTTGTATCGGTCCTCAAGAGTGTTTGAAAAATTGCTTTCGAAAGCTTTTTGAAAAGGTGTCGGTGTGAAAAGTATTTTTGATTTGTTTTGAAATTAGAGCAAGTATCTAGAGTCGTCTACCTACCCTAAGGAATTCGTCTGTGTAAATGTCCTTTAAAGTAGTGCCATCCCACCATTGAGAGGTAGGTAGCACCACCGTTGGAGGTGTTCGGGTCAATTCGAGGTTCGGGACATGGTGATCACCAGAGCAATAGGAAGACACCTTAGAAGCTACCCTCATGCCAGGTTCCCGGATCATGAGGACTTACTAAGACATCCTCTACTCGACGATCACCTTTCGAAGGCAAGGCAACAGTGAGGCGTACCCTAGGGGTGGTGTGTGCGATTCGTGGGTCGTTTTCATTTGCATTTATCTTGTCATGTTATTGGTGTTCTACGCTTGTTTTTATTTTTGTCCATACATTCTTTCATGCCTTTGGTTAACAGTTAAAAATTGCGAGAAAAGTAAATTCTAAGCTATTACAAACGGCGCGGGTCCACATCGCCAAAAGTTTCTCGAACCCGATTTGACAGAAAATAAATAAAGAAAGTAAATAAAGAATTAAAAATGCGAGAAGTAATTAAAATGTTACAAGGCCTTGGGAGAGATACATGAATATTTAAGCGAAATAAAAGAAATATGCGAATTAAGAAAAAATTAAGAGCGAGGGCGTTGGACCCTTTTGTAAAGATTAAATTAATGGTGGAGTTAATTAATTAAAAAAAAGAACTTGTTTTTGTTTTTGGTATTTTTTGGTATTTTAGGATTTAATATGAAAAAAAAGAATTAATTGAAATTAAAATAAGATGCAAACCCTAATCCTAATTATTTTTAGTTTATTAAGAAAATATTGAAGTTTTTTAACCTAAATTAACCCTAAGTTATTTTCATGCAATTCAATTATAAAAAAAAATAAAATATTTAATTATTTAATATATTTATGAAAGAAAAAATAAAAAGGATGAAAAATTGTTAATTAAACCTATTTCTACATTTTTTAGATTTTTGTTAAAAGTATTAAAATTACCACTTAAATTAACACTAATTAATTTACATGCATTTATTTATGAAAATACTAGAAACAAAAATATTTATTATTTTTTCTCTTTTTTCTGATTTTTAGGTACTTTGTGATTTTATGAAAATAAATAAATTAAAGAAATAAATGAAATTAATTAAAATAAAGAAAAGAAAAATATAAGAAAAGAATAGAGAAAGCAAACCCTAGGGGGTTCAGTCCCACATATGGAGGTATAATCTTGAGAAATCTGGCCCAATAAGCATGGTCCGTTTGACTTTTCCAGGCAACCTGCTAGCATATTGACTATGGTTTAGGGTGTTCCTCCAATCTATGCCTTTGATCTGATGCTCCAGGACGCGTGGCATGCTGGATTTGGGAGTGTATGGTGGACTTGAACGTTGGCGCTGCATGTGAAGATCAATGGAAAAATAATATTGAGAATATTGAAGACCTGGGGCTCGAACCCAGGTCATGCACTATACCAGCCTTATGCCTTGCCAGTTGTTCCAGATGCGCACTTTGTATGTAATATAATAAACAAACATTATAATATGAAACAAATCAGTAATGACTTCTGCGCGCGAATTTTTGAATCAGCCTATCACTATTCGCCACGGTATCATCTTCTTCATGTTCCTGAAACACAAATACATTAAGCCACGGTTTTCCAACTGTTCTCTTAGGCACGCTTTGGAAAAATAGCGATTAGCTATTAGGTGCTCATAAATTGAGCGCGAGTATGGATTCTGCTTCGTCCAGATGCGCTTATTCTAATGGTATGGGTCTGGAAGGCCAATTTTTCTTTGTCTCAAAAGCCCTAATTCCAAGGTCCTGTAACCCTAGAAATCGACAATGGCGAAATCGTGTATACAGCTCAAAAACACAATTAAATACATGGGTTAGCTTCAGAATCAAATGACCAACATGAATCAATAATTAAATTTCACAAAGAATGCATGGAATAGGATGCACGATTATGAAAGTTATTTGAAACAGGTGGACTCCATTGTACCAATTCCTGGCGTTTTGAGGAGCGTTTGTGATTGGAAAACGTTCAGTGATGCTTGAGGAAGCTAATGAGATGGAAATCATGCCTTGAATCAACCTGCAAAGATGTTTTCAGAATTGAGTTTTAGACAAAATTTTCCAAGTTTGATAATGGCTTTTGGGCGCAGCTCAGTGTGTAGGATGATTAGGTTTTTGTTCAGGCTTATGTATAGAATAGATTAGGTCAAAGAAATTGTCCAAAGATCCATGAATTAAAGAATTCAATATTTGATTTTTCACCATGATTTCCAAATCTTTTTCCATGTGTTTTTTGTTCTCAATCATACCAATCAATCCAAATCTTTCCATATTGGTACATGCACGAAATCTTGAGGGTAAAACATGCACAAAAAGATTTAAAACTTTAGGTTAAGTATTTTTCATACATTTAATTTGATTTAAATGAATTATTATAAATAAAAATTCAAATAAATAAATAAAAAATGAAGAAAGACTTCCCTTTGGGCCAAGTAGTCGTGTACATGCCATGGATGATGATTTGTGGAAGAAAAATGGGCCCATTAGCAATTTTAGGCCATTTGAATCAATGTTGACTTTTCAAAATATCCAAAAATTTCCCAACTTCTACAAGGCATAACTTGCTCAATTTTTAAGCTTTTCTCATGTTCTTGGACATTTTGGAAAGGTCTTTGAGTCCTATAACCAATGCCTTTGGTCCCATGTCATTTTGATTTACCAATCTCAAGTTATGGCGTTTGACTTAAAGTCCCTTTTTGTTGACTTTTGAAAATGACCTATAATGTTGAAATTGATAACTTTTTGTGAGAACATTTCTTGGACTTGAAGTATGAAGATGAGTTGTAGGAAATGTCTTTCTCTTCAAAATGAGCTTTGGATGGAATTTTTCTGATAATCCATGTGAAAGTTATGCCCTGGTCAATTTACAGTTGACTTTTTCAGCTGTCCAAATAAGGAAACTTTTGCATTTTGATGATTTTTGAGCCAAGCTTTGAGAATCATGATCAAGCATTGATCAAATGATGTTTGTGGATTCAAAATGGTATGTTGACCAAAAATTTGAACTTTTGACTCTCAAATGACCATTTTGCCCCTACAGTTGACTGTAGTGCAATTAGGGTTTTTGACTGTACAATTTTGAGCTGAATGTCTTGAAACTTGATATGAGGATGCTTGACCATATTTGTAGGCATGTGAGACTTGATTGGACCTTTGAAAACTTCATTTTCTTGATCAGAACACAAACCCTAGTTTTGACTGTATGGGAGACCTTTGCACTGTGCAACCCTTGGGGAATTTTGCAGCTTTGATTTGGCAATTTCTTGAAGAATATGGGAGGGCAAATTTTGGGGTACAACAGTATCACTATGTCTCATTTGGATCATCTTACGACCAGACTTCGGTATCAGCTATCAAGCTCAGACAACGCCAATCAATCTGATCAACCTTCGGCCAAGTAGCAAAGTGATGAGACACTTGAAGATATAAAGGCAATAGCAGAGTTGGAACCCAATGGGGTTGTTTCACATAGCTATTTTTCTTTATTTTGCATAAATTGTAATTTCTTTCGGCGGTGTTATCTTACTAGGACGTCAGCCTCTTTGTACAAAACGCCTATTACAGGCCTGTTTCAAAATCAATACAAGTCATTCTTACAAAACTTCAGTTTGTTTATTTTTCTTTTTCTGTTTTATTTTGCGAGAACGTCCAATGATTTATTTTTTATATATGCATTTGGAAATGATTGCTGCTCATAAATATTTACATAAGAAACAAAAGACAATTACTCGTAATTCCAGAAACAGGGAAAATAAGAAGTACCGAACCCTACAGTCACTTTTCCCCGCAGGTATCGGGATAGAGTCATGCTTGAGAACATAATTATCGGTATGCGCACTCCCCACAGAGTAAAAATATCCAAAGGCATTGATGTCAGCTTTCCTGAGACAGGACACAACTATCCCCAGCCGAGGTTCATAATTGCAGGCGAGTTAATAAATTTCATTCCCCAAGCGGAGTCTATTTCTACAAATACAGAAGCTCAATCTCCAACAGAGCTCATCACTTCTAGCAACGGAATTTCATCCCTAGCTGAGTTTATCTCTCCAGATCAGCAGGTCTACCAACAAAATATCTCTTCCCCTAAAGTCTGGTCCTCGTAGAGTTACTTCTACAACACCTCTTCCCGACAGAATATTTGCGAATCTCCAACAACAGTCAGGGATTTATTTTCCCAGGCACAAGCATACCCCGATAGCATTTCATGAACATACATCATGGCATACGCATACATATCACATACAACATAATCTCATTTATTTTGAGAACATCATCTCACCCTGCATTTCATGCATCGCATATAACTAACCCTGATTATTTTTTCAGGAAAAGACGATTAGCTTCAATAAATCCAGCAGTTATACAAATCACATCTACGGTAACTGATGGAAACTCAGTTCCCGAGATCAAACGGGTCAACTAATCTACATTATCATATCAAGGAAACCTTACCCCGGTTCCTCCCAAAGATTTACACGAACTTATCTCAAGGTAACCTTACCCCGGTTCCTCCCGAAGTTTTACACGAACTTATCTCAAGGTAACCTTACCCCAGTTCATTCTGAAGTTTTACACGAACTTATCTCAAGGTAACCTTACCCCGGTTCATCCTGAATTTTTACACAAACTTATAACCTTACCCCGGTTCATCCTGAAGTTTTACGCAAACTTATAACCTTACCCCGGTTCATCCTGAAGTTTTATGCAAACTTATAGCCTTACCCCGGTTCATCCTGAAGTTTTACACAAACTTATAACCTTACCCCGGTTCATCCTGAAGTTTTACACAAACTTATAACCTTACCCAGGTTCCGGCTGCAATTTTATCCAAACTCGTCACAGAATAACCTTACCCCGGGCTGTCATATCAAAATAACCTTACCCCGGAAGTCTTACACGAACTTATCACGAAGTAACCCTACTACCCAGGTTCCTTCTCACAGCCCTACTATCCAGGATTTCATATTGGAGTAACCCTACTATCCAGGTTCCTTCTCACAGCCCTACTATCCAGACTTTTATATCGAATTAACCCTACTATCCAAGTTCCTTCTCACAGCCCTACTATCCAGGCATTCATATCGAAGTAACCCTACTATCCAGGTTCCTTCTCACAGCCCTACTATCCAGGCTTTCATATCGAAGTAACCCTACTATCCATGTTCCTTCTCACAGCCCTACTATCCAGGCTTTCATATCAAAGTAACCCTATGTGATACGGTGGGAAGAACTGACTGTTTTTTGGAATGCTGGTTTGTATTTTGCGTTTGTTTTCGCAAAATGTCGCGGTAAGCAAGAGTCGCCACTGACTTTTATTTTATCCAACAAGGAAAGGAAAAAAGCACAGAAAAATTCCTTTTTTCGAGATATTTCTCGGGTTCGGGGGGTAGATTATAGAAAGGGAAGGTGTTAGCACCCTTTCTATCTGTGGTTATCCACGAGCTCTTAGGTACTTGCTCATATTGTTTTCAAAATTTTGCTTTCTTTGTGATTGTGGGTTTGAAAAAGTTTTTGTTTGAAACTTCGATTTAACTCTTGCTTCTGTCCTCAAGAGTATATGAAGTGTTTTTGAAAACTTTGTTCGAAAAGTGTAAGTGTGAAGAGTTTTTGTTTTTTAAAAGAGCAAGTATCTAACAACCATCTATCTACTCGAAAAAAGGAATCGTTCTATACTATCTTCCTTTAGGCAATGCTATCCCACTATTGATGAGTAGGTAACACCGTCGTTGGAGTTTTAGGGTCAATTCAAATAAGGGACGTGCAATCACTAAATCAATGGTAGGACGCCTTAGCGGTAACCCTAATGTCTTAGATCATTTGTTTTGAGGCAACAATATCTGAGGCAACCGTTTCGAGGCGACTATGATCTTTAGACAAGAGGGCGATCTCTAAAGTGACATATACTTAATGACCGTGTACGAAGGCAACCAAGTGAGGTGTACCCTAGGGGTGCGCATGTGCGAATGTGTTGTTTTCAGTTAATTTTATCTTTGTACATGTTAATGGTGATCTATATTGATTTTAGGTTAAACATTCATTCTTGTCATGCATCCCTATTATCAAACATCTAGCAGTTTATAAGTTGCGGAAATTAAATTGCAGAAATTTAACTAACTATTACAAGGCGTCGGGTATTTACATCGCCAAAAGCAACTCTTTGAAATTTAAATGCGGAAAATAAATAAAGCGATAAAAATAGTCCTAATTATCTATTACATTCCGGGAACAAATACAATATGATATAAAATGATCGCGTGCGAGAAATTAAATCGAGTGCGAGTCCTAGGGTTTTGACCCTTTGTTATTTAAAGAAAAGATTTTTTTTGTTTGTTTTTGAATTAAGAAATAAACTATCCTAAGTTAATTATTATATTAAATTAATTAAACTAATTAATAAATATTTTGGGTTTTTTTGTTATTTAAAGAAAGAAATAAAAATTAATTAATGTTAGTAAAAATCTAATTAAGTCTAAGTTAATTTTAATTACTGAAAAATATATTAAAGTTATTCCTAATTAATGGCCTAAATTAACTAAGTTAATATTTGTTAATAAAAATTAAAATACTAAAATTTAAATTAATAAAGAAAATATTTTTGGTTTTAATTTTATAAAGAAAAAAGATTTGATTGGTTAGTTGATAATAAAAATATAATAAAACAAACAATTAAATAAAATTAAAATGAAATAGAAGGAGTTAAGGGGTGTGGGCCTGATTAGAGGTGTTTGAATGATAATTCCATGGCCCAAACGAGCTGGCCCTGTATTGACTTTCCTAGACTTGGTGTGGACACGTTGACTGGACTCCATGGTAGACGTTCCCCTCTTGACCACCAGATCTGGCCAGGGGCCATCTGGCAATTAATGGAGTGAGGGAGTATAGTGGGCTATACGCTTGGGTATACACACAATTACCTACAAGAAAAAATCAAAGAAGAATTTGGAGGACCTGGGATTCGAACCCAGGTCCTGAAGGCGTTTGGATGCACATGTTTACCACTCAGCCATTGCATTTCAATTGTTAATATATTAAGTAATACTAATAATAAGATATAATGGATTAATATGCCATAAAAATAAAAAAAGGGCGCGCGTGTTTGAATCAGCCACAGGGGGATTGACACGTCTCCATCCCCAACCTCCAGCCCCTATAACTTTACCTGCGGATTTATATCCACAGCTAAACGCGCAGGTCGATCCCAAAATTAATTCCAGGCCATATAAACTCCTCCCAAGACCATGGTTGTGTTCGTCTTTCTCTTCCGGTCATGTCCATGGCCATTATTGAGGCTAATTTTACCTGTAAGAGAAACGCCCAAAAATAGACCACGAAACCCTTGATATGGAACATGGCTTTATAGGTCAGATAAATAAAATTGGATAATACAGAAAGCATGGAAATTTGATGAGGATTATGAATATGCCAATAGTTTGTACAAAAGATGCAGGAATAAAGATTTGCGAATTCAAAAGAAGAGCGGTTTTCTGTGACACTTACAGTGCTTTTGGGCGTGTATGGAGGCTTGCTAGGGATTGGTTCTGACTCAGTGAACCTCCAGCAATCGATTGGTGTAAAGCTTTGCTTCTGAAAATGCCTCAAAGTATGATTTTGGTTTCACACTTTTTACCACTTTTTTCAAGTTTTTTTTGGTTCGTTCTTGCAGCCTCTAGCCTTGTTTTCATGCCCTCTAGCCTCCTTACGTAATGTGGAATGAATTAGGTTAACAATTGTGCTTTGAATCTTTCCACATCAATGCCATGAGATTTGATTTGATTCACCATTACTAAACCTTATAAAATTGTTAAAACTCAATCTTTTTGCACATGGATTGCTTGATACGAGTTTGATACCCTTGTTTTTGAATTAAGAAATAAACTATCCTAAGTTAATTATTATATTAAATTAATTAAACTAATTAATAAATATTTTTGGGTTTTTTTGTTATTTAAAGAAAGAAATAAAAATTAATTAATGTTAGTAAAAATCTAATTAAGTCTAAGTTAATTTTAATTATTGAAAAATATATTAAAGTTATTCCTAATTAATGGCCTAAATTAACTAAGTTAATATTTGTTAATAAAAATTAAAATACTAAAATTTAAATTAATAAAGAAAATATTTTTGGTTTTAATTTTATAAAGAAAAAAGATTTGATTGGTTAGTTGATAATAAAAATATAATAAAACAAACAATTAAATAAAATTAAAATGAAATAGAAGGAGTTAAGGGGTGTGGGCCTGATTAGAGGTGTTTGAATGATAATTCCATGGCCCAAACGAGCTGGCCCTGTATTGACTTTCCTAGACTTGGTGTGGACACGTTGACTGGACTCCATGGTAGACGTTCCCCTCTTGACCACCAGATCTGGCCAGGGGCCATCTGGCAATTAATGGAGTGAGGGAGTATAGTGGGCTATACGCTTGGGTATACACACAATTACCTACAAGAAAAAATCAAAGAAGAATTTGGAGGACCTGGGATTCGAACCCAGGTCCTGAAGGCGTTTGGATGCACATGTTTACCACTCAGCCATTGCATTTCAATTGTTAATATATTAAGCAATACTAATAATAAGATATAATGGATTAATATGCCATAAAAATAAAAAAAGGGCGCGCGTGTTTGAATCAGCCACAGGGGGATTGACACGTCTCCATCCCCAACCTCCAGCCCCTATAACTTTACCTGCGGATTTATATCCACAGCTAAACGCGCAGGTCGATCCCAAAATTAATTCCAGGCCATATAAACTCCTCCCAAGACCATGGTTGTGTTCGTCTTTCTCTTCCGGTCATGTCCATGGCCATTATTGAGGCTAATTTTACCTGTAAGAGAAACGCCCAAAAATAGACCACGAAACCCTTGATATGGAACATGGCTTTATAGGTCAGATAAATAAAATTGGATAATACAGAAAGCATGGAAATTTGATGAGGATTATGAATATGCCAATAGTTTGTACAAAAGATGCAGGAATAAAGATTTGCGAATTCAAAAGAAGAGCGGTTTTCTGTGACACTTACAGTGCTTTTGGGCGTGTATGGAGGCTTGCTAGGGATTGGTTCTGACTCAGTGAACCTCCAGCAATCGATTGGTGTAAAGCTTTGCTTCTGAAAATGCCTCAAAGTATGATTTTGGTTTCACACTTTTTACCACTTTTTTCAAGTTTTTTTTGGTTCGTTCTTGCAGCCTCTAGCCTTGTTTTCATGCCCTCTAGCCTCCTTACGTAATGTGGAATGAATTAGGTTAACAATTGTGCTTTGAATCTTTCCACATCAATGCCATGAGATTTGGTTTGATTCACCATTACTAAACCTTATAAAATTGTTAAAACTCAATCTTTTTGCACATGGATTGCTTGATACGAGTTTGATACCCTTGTTTTTGAATTAAGAAATAAACTATCCTAAGTTAATTATTATATTAAATTAATTAAACTAATTAATAAATATTTTTGGGTTTTTTTGTTATTTAAAGAAAGAAATAAAAATTAATTAATGTTAGTAAAAATCTAATTAAGTCTAAGTTAATTTTAATTATTGAAAAATATATTAAAGTTATTCCTAATTAATGGCCTAAATTAACTAAGTTAATATTTGTTAATAAAAATTAAAATACTAAAATTTAAATTAATAAAGAAAATATTTTTGGTTTTAATTTTATAAAGAAAAAAGATTTGATTGGTTAGTTGATAATAAAAATATAATAAAACAAACAATTAAATAAAATTAAAATGAAATAGAAGGAGTTAAGGGGTGTGGGCCTGATTAGAGGTGTTTGAATGATAATTCCATGGCCCAAACGAGCTGGCCCTGTATTGACTTTCCTAGACTTGGTGTGGACACGTTGACTGGACTCCATGGTAGACGTTCCCCTCTTGACCACCAGATCTGGCCAGGGGCCATCTGGCAATTAATGGAGTGAGGGAGTATAGTGGGCTATACGCTTGGGTATACACACAATTACCTACAAGAAAAAATCAAAGAAGAATTTGGAGGACCTGGGATTCGAACCCAGGTCCTGAAGGCGTTTGGATGCACATGTTTACCACTCAGCCATTGCATTTCAATTGTTAATATATTAAACAATACTAATAATAAGATATAATGGATTAATATGCCATAAAAATAAAAAAAGGGCGCGCGTGTTTGAATCAGCCACAGGGGGATTGACACGTCTCCATCCCCAACCTCCAGCCCCTATAACTTTACCTGCGGATTTATATCCACAACTAAACGCGCAGGTCGATCCCAAAATTAATTCCAGGCCATATAAACTCCTCCCAAGACCATGGTTGTGTTCGTCTTTCTCTTCCGGTCATGTCCATGGCCATTATTGAGGCTAATTTTACCTGTAAGAGAAACGCCCAAAAATAGACCACGAAACCCTTGATATGGAACATGGCTTTATAGGTCAGATAAATAAAATTGGATAATACAGAAAGCATGGAAATTTGATGAGGATTATGAATATGCCAATAGTTTGTACAAAAGATGCAGGAATAAAGATTTGCGAATTCAAAAGAAGAGCGGTTTTCTGTGACACTTACAGTGCTTTTGGGCGTGTATGGAGGCTTGCTAGGGATTGGTTCTGACTCAGTGAACCTCCAGCAATCGATTGGTGTAAAGCTTTGCTTCTGAAAATGCCTCAAAGTATGATTTTGGTTTCACACTTTTTACCACTTTTTTCAAGTTTTTTTTGGTTCGTTCTTGCAGCCTCTAGCCTTGTTTTCATGCCCTCTAGCCTCCTTACGTAATGTGGAATGAATTAGGTTAACAATTGTGCTTTGAATCTTTCCACATCAATGCCATGAGATTTGATTTGATTCACCATTACTAAACCTTATAAAATTGTTAAAACTCAATCTTTTTGCACATGGATTGCTTGATACGAGTTTGATACCCTTGTTTTTGAATTAAGAAATAAACTATCCTAAGTTAATTATTATATTAAATTAATTAAACTAATTAATAAATATTTTTGGGTTTTTTTGTTATTTAAAGAAAGAAATAAAAATTAATTAATGTTAGTAAAAATCTAATTAAGTCTAAGTTAATTTTAATTATTGAAAAATATATTAAAGTTATTCCTAATTAATGGCCTAAATTAACTAAGTTAATATTTGTTAATAAAAATTAAAATACTAAAATTTAAATTAATAAAGAAAATATTTTTGGTTTTAATTTTATAAAGAAAAAAGATTTGATTGGTTAGTTGATAATAAAAATATAATAAAACAAACAATTAAATAAAATTAAAATGAAATAGAAGGAGTTAAGGGGTGTGGGCCTGATTAGAGGTGTTTGAATGATAATTCCATGGCCCAAACGAGCTGGCCCTGTATTGACTTTCCTAGACTTGGTGTGGACACGTTGACTGGACTCCATGGTAGACGTTCCCCTCTTGACCACCAGATCTGGCCAGGGGCCATCTGGCAATTAATGGAGTGAGGGAGTATAGTGGGCTATACGCTTGGGTATACACACAATTACCTACAAGAAAAAATCAAAGAAGAATTTGGAGGACCTGGGATTCGAACCCAGGTCCTGAAGGCGTTTGGATGCACATGTTTACCACTCAGCCATTGCATTTCAATTGTTAATATATTAAGCAATACTAATAATAAGATATAATGGATTAATATGCCATAAAAATAAAAAAAGGGCGCGCGTGTTTGAATCAGCCACAGGGGGATTGACACGTCTCCATCCCCAACCTCCAGCCCCTATAACTTTACCTGCGGATTTATATCCACAGCTAAACGCGCAGGTCGATCCCAAAATTAATTCCAGGCCATATAAACTCCTCCCAAGACCATGGTTGTGTTCGTCTTTCTCTTCCGGTCATGTCCATGGCCATTATTGAGGCTAATTTTACCTGTAAGAGAAACGCCCAAAAATAGACCACGAAACCCTTGATATGGAACATGGCTTTATAGGTCAGATAAATAAAATTGGATAATACAGAAAGCATGGAAATTTGATGAGGATTATGAATATGCCAATAGTTTGTACAAAAGATGCAGGAATAAAGATTTGCGAATTCAAAAGAAGAGCGGTTTTCTGTGACACTTACAGTGCTTTTGGGCGTGTATGGAGGCTTGCTAGGGATTGGTTCTGACTCAGTGAACCTCCAGCAATCGATTGGTGTAAAGCTTTGCTTCTGAAAATGCCTCAAAGTATGATTTTGGTTTCACACTTTTTACCACTTTTTTCAAGTTTTTTTTGGTTCGTTCTTGCAGCCTCTAGCCTTGTTTTCATGCCCTCTAGCCTCCTTACGTAATGTGGAATGAATTAGGTTAACAATTGTGCTTTGAATCTTTCCACATCAATGCCATGAGATTTGGTTTGATTCACCATTACTAAACCTTATAAAATTGTTAAAACTCAATCTTTTTGCACATGGATTGCTTGATACGAGTTTGATACCCTTGTTTTTGAATTAAGAAATAAACTATCCTAAGTTAATTATTATATTAAATTAATTAAACTAATTAATAAATATTTTTGGGTTTTTTTGTTATTTAAAGAAAGAAATAAAAATTAATTAATGTTAGTAAAAATCTAATTAAGTCTAAGTTAATTTTAATTATTGAAAAATATATTAAAGTTATTCCTAATTAATGGCCTAAATTAACTAAGTTAATATTTGTTAATAAAAATTAAAATACTAAAATTTAAATTAATAAAGAAAATATTTTTGGTTTTAATTTTATAAAGAAAAAAGATTTGATTGGTTAGTTGATAATAAAAATATAATAAAACAAACAATTAAATAAAATTAAAATGAAATAGAAGGAGTTAAGGGGTGTGGGCCTGATTAGAGGTGTTTGAATGATAATTCCATGGCCCAAACGAGCTGGCCCTGTATTGACTTTCCTAGACTTGGTGTGGACACGTTGACTGGACTCCATGGTAGACGTTCCCCTCTTGACCACCAGATCTGGCCAGGGGCCATCTGGCAATTAATGGAGTGAGGGAGTATAGTGGGCTATACGCTTGGGTATACACACAATTACCTACAAGAAAAAATCAAAGAAGAATTTGGAGGACCTGGGATTCGAACCCAGGTCCTGAAGGCGTTTGGATGCACATGTTTACCACTCAGCCATTGCATTTCAATTGTTAATATATTAAACAATACTAATAATAAGATATAATGGATTAATATGCCATAAAAATAAAAAAAGGGCGCGCGTGTTTGAATCAGCCACAGGGGGATTGACACGTCTCCATCCCCAACCTCCAGCCCCTATAACTTTACCTGCGGATTTATATCCACAACTAAACGCGCAGGTCGATCCCAAAATTAATTCCAGGCCATATAAACTCCTCCCAAGACCATGGTTGTGTTCGTCTTTCTCTTCCGGTCATGTCCATGGCCATTATTGAGGCTAATTTTACCTGTAAGAGAAACGCCCAAAAATAGACCACGAAACCCTTGATATGGAACATGGCTTTATAGGTCAGATAAATAAAATTGGATAATACAGAAAGCATGGAAATTTGATGAGGATTATGAATATGCCAATAGTTTGTACAAAAGATGCAGGAATAAAGATTTGCGAATTCAAAAGAAGAGCGGTTTTCTGTGACACTTACAGTGCTTTTGGGCGTGTATGGAGGCTTGCTAGGGATTGGTTCTGACTCAGTGAACCTCCAGCAATCGATTGGTGTAAAGCTTTGCTTCTGAAAATGCCTCAAAGTATGATTTTGGTTTCACACTTTTTACCACTTTTTTCAAGTTTTTTTTGGTTCGTTCTTGCAGCCTCTAGCCTTGTTTTCATGCCCTCTAGCCTCCTTACGTAATGTGGAATGAATTAGGTTAACAATTGTGCTTTGAATCTTTCCACATCAATGCCATGAGATTTGATTTGATTCACCATTACTAAACCTTATAAAATTGTTAAAACTCAATCTTTTTGCACATGGATTGCTTGATACGAGTTTGATACCCTTGTTTTTGAATTAAGAAATAAACTATCCTAAGTTAATTATTATATTAAATTAATTAAACTAATTAATAAATATTTTTGGGTTTTTTTGTTATTTAAAGAAAGAAATAAAAATTAATTAATGTTAGTAAAAATCTAATTAAGTCTAAGTTAATTTTAATTATTGAAAAATATATTAAAGTTATTCCTAATTAATGGCCTAAATTAACTAAGTTAATATTTGTTAATAAAAATTAAAATACTAAAATTTAAATTAATAAAGAAAATATTTTTGGTTTTAATTTTATAAAGAAAAAAGATTTGATTGGTTAGTTGATAATAAAAATATAATAAAACAAACAATTAAATAAAATTAAAATGAAATAGAAGGAGTTAGGGGGTGTGGGCCTGATTAGAGGTGTTTGAATGATAATTCCATGGCCCAAACGAGCTGGCCCTGTATTGACTTTCCTAGACTTGGTGTGGACACGTTGACTGGACTCCATGGTGGACGTTCCCCTTTTGACCACCAGATCTGGCCAGGGGCCATCTGGCAATTAATGGAGTGAGGGAGTATAGTGGGCTATACGCTTGGGTATACACACAATTACCTACAAGAAAAAATCAAAGAAGAATTTGGAGGACCTGGGATTCGAACCCAGGTCCTGAAGGCGTTTGGATGCACACGTTTACCACTCAGCCATTGCGTTTCAATTGTTAATATATTAAGCAATACTAATAATAAGAGATAATGGATTAATATGCCATAAAAATAAAAAAAGGGCGCGCGTGTTTGAA
Source organism: Vicia faba (assembly GCA_948472305.1). Lineage (NCBI taxonomy): Eukaryota > Viridiplantae > Streptophyta > Magnoliopsida > Fabales > Fabaceae > Vicia > Vicia faba. The sequence goes on along the minus strand of OX451737.1, from coordinate 1,594,746,432 downwards.
TCAGCCACAGGGGGATTGACACGTCTCCATCCCCAACCTCCAGCCCCTATAACTTTACCTGCGGATTTATATCCACAGCTAAACGCGCAGGTCGATCCCAAAATTAATTCCAGGCCATATAAACTCCTCCCAAGACCATGGTTGTGTTCGTCTTTCTCTTTCGGTCATGTCCATGGCCATTATTGAGGCTAATTTTACCTGTAAGAGAAACGCCCAAAAACAGACCACGAAACCCTTGATATGGAACTTGGCTTTATAGGTCAGATAAATAAAATTGGATAATACAGAAAGCATGGAAATTTGATGAGGATTATGAATATGCCAATAGTTTGTACAAAAGATGCAGGAATAAAGATTTTTGAATTCAAAAGAAGAGCGGTTTTCTGTGACACTTACAGTGCTTTTGGGCGTGTATGGAGGCTTGCTAGGGATTGGTTCTGACTCAGTGAACCTCCAGCAATCGATTGGTGTAAAGCTTTGCTTCTGAAAATGCCTCAAAGTATGATTTTGGTTTCACACTTTTTACCACTTTTTTCAAGTTTTTTTTGGTTCGTTCTTGCAGCCTCTAGCCTTGTTTTCATGCCCTCTAGCCTCCTTACGTAATGTGGAATGAATTAGGTTAACAATTGTGCTTTGAATCTTTCCACATCAATTCCATGAGATTTGATTTGATTCACCATTACTAAACCTTATAAAATTGTTAAAACTCAATCTTTTTGCACATGGATTGCTTGATACGAGTTTGATACCTTTGATGATGATGATTCAGTCCTGAAATAGCCAAAAAGATATCAAGTAATCAATATTTGGATTTTATTTGATTTAATTTGATTTAAAATGAAATAATTCAATAAAAAAATCAAATAAAATAATAAAAAAGAAATATGATCTAAAGGCTCAAGCTAGGACACGTGTGCAATGTTGCAAGATCAAATCAAGTGCAAAAGAATGGGCCCATTTGACAAAATTTGAAGTTTTGGGGATAGTTGACTTTTGGCAATTTTGCAAAAATTCCCAACTTCAACAATCCATAACTTCTTCAATTTTGCACTTTTGGAAGTGTTCTTGGACTTTATAGAAAGCTCGAGATGTCCTCTAACCAATACTTTTGGTCTCATCTCATTTTGATGTTCCACGCTCAAGTTATAATTTTTGGCAAAAAAGGTGTTTTTGTTGACTTTCAAAAATGACCTATAATGTCCAAATTTATAACTTATTGTGAGTGCCTTTTATAATCTTGGGGAATGAAGATGGATTGTAGGAAATTGCATCCTCTTCAAAATGAGCTTTGGATGGGTCATTTCTCATAAAGCATGAGAAAGTTATGCTTGGTCAAAGTTGAGTTGACTTTTCCTACAAAACCCTAATTTAGCAACTTTTGAGTCTTGATGAATTTTGAGCAATCCTTAATGAATCATGATCAACCCTTGATCAAATGATGAAATAACCTTCAAAATGAGAATGTTGACAAAAAATATTGAGGTTTAACTGTATTTGGGTCACAGTTGACTTTTGCCTTAGCACAGTCGATTTTTGGACCCTTTGAGCAATTGACTGACCAAACTTCCTCTGCAAGGCTTGAAATTTGACATGGATGACCTTGAGAAAATATCAGGACATTGGGGAGCACTTGAGGTCATTTGGACTCAAGGATCTTGATGCAACACAAAACCCTAATTTGGGGTTGACTGCCTTAGGAGATAGCTTGACTGTCCAACTCTTGAGCAATCTTGAGCCACTTGGAGATTTTTCTTGCCATGTTTTGAGAAATATGAGAGGGAAAATTTTGGGGTACAACAGCTGCCCCTGTTCAATCTTCTTAAACCTGAGGATGTAGATTGGCTTTCGTGCCTTTCGTGATCCGAAGGTGGAATATGATTGAACACTAGAGTGCCCAGAAATTTGCACTCGCATGAAGTGGTATCAACATTGTGATGTCAGTAATGGGCTTACAGATGCCATTTGGAGATTGTTAGTAAGAGGATGGGCTTACAGATGCCATATGCAGGAGCGTTGATCGCATAAGAGATTCCTTAGAGAGAACTTACATACCTGTTGTTGTAGAAGATTTCGCTGGGGAAGTCTAACTTTTATTGAGATTTTAGGAACTTGCTTGTAGCTCAGCTGGGAGAACATCTTTGATGAGTTTTAAGAACTTGTCCGTAATTCAACTAGGGGAAACATATTCATCAAGATCTAGGAACTGTCTGGTCTTCAACGTAGTATACCGTTGAGATTGTAGAACTCGTCCACACTATGACGGAGGAAAACATCAAGATCTAGGAACTGTCTGGTCTTCAACGTAGTATACCGTTGAGATTATAGAACTCGTCCACACTGTGACGTAGGGAAACATCTTCATCAAGATCTAGGAACTGTCTGGTCTTCAACGTAGTATACCATTGAGATTGTAGAACTCGTCCACACTATGACGGAGGAAAACATCAAAATCTAGGAACTGTCTATTCTTCAACGTAGTATACTGTTGAGATTATAGAACTTGTCCACACTATGACGTAGGGAAACATCTTCATCAAGATCTAGGAACTGTCTGGTCTTCAACGTAGTATACCGTTGAGATTGTAGAACTCGTCCACACTATGACGGAGGAAAACATCAAAATCTAGGAATTGTCTAGTCTTCAACGTAGTATACCGTTGAGATTATAGAACTCGTCCACACTATGACGTAGGGAAACATCTTCATCAAGATCTAGGAACTGTCTGGTCTTCAACGTAGTATACCGTTGAGATTGTAGAACTCGTCCACACTTTGACGGAGGAAAACATCAAGATCTAGGAACTGACTAGTATTCAACGTAGTATACCGTTGAGATTATAAAACTCGTCCACACTATGGCGTAGGGAAACATCTTCATTAAGATCTAGGAACTGTCTGGTCTTCAACGTAGTATACCGTTGAGATTGTAGAACTCGTCCACACTATGACGGAGGAAAACATCAAGATCTAGGAACTGACTAGTATTCAACGTAGTATACCGTTGAGATTATAGCACTCGTCCACACTATGACATAGGGAAACATCTTCATCAAGATCTAGGAACTGTCTGGTCTTCAACGTAGTATACCGTTGAGATTGTAGAACTCGTCCACACTTTGACGGAGGAAAACATCAAGATCTAGGAACTGTCTGGTCTTCAACGTAGTATACCGTTGATATTATAGAACTCATCCATGCTATGACGTAGGGAAACATCTTCATCAAGATCTAGGAATTGTCTGGTCTTCAACGTAGTATACCGTTGAGATTATAGAACTCGTCCACACTATGACAGATGAAAATTGTCGAGATTGAGAACCTTATCTGAAATTCAACTGAGGCTAATTCAATTGAGGTTTAAGAACCGGTCAGGTCTTCGACATGGCTGAGAACTTAACTGCATCTTTCCTGAAAGGTAAAGGTCAGTCGTATGTAGTGCATGATATATATCAAGCAATGATGTTCTCAAAATAAATGAGATTGTGTTATATGATGCATATATGCATGTATCATGATGTATGGAAATGTAGTGTTTTAGCTGGGGAAAATAAATCTCGGATAGCTGCTGGAGAATAGATTTGGATTCTTCGTTTCCGCTGGGGATGGTGAACAAAGATGATTGTGAGAATAAACCTGCAGGAGAGAATGACTCCGTTGGGGAATAAACTGATGAGGAGATTACTTTGTGGGGAAGAGATGCTTTGCTGAGGATTCCACTGATAAATTCCACTGGGGATGAATTACCGTTGCTGGTGATATTGAATCCTGTTGGGGATTGAATTCCTGTTTGTGAAGGGAAAGAACTTCGTTGGGAACGATCTTTCAGTTGCGACTTCATTGGGGATAATCTTTTAGACTCTAATGGGGATAATCCTTTGAGCTTTGCTAGGGACAATCTTCCTTCGAGCTCGACTGGGGATATTCATTTTTATACTCTGCTGGGACGAACTTCTAAAGTCTACTGGGGATGATTCTTCAACTCCACTGGGGAAGCTTTTTCAGACTGCGTTGGGAAAATTTTAACTCCACTAGGGATATCTTGTATTCTGCCGGGGAATATTCTTATACTCCGTTGGGGAATATTAAGACGGTCGGGGATATTAAGCCTTTTCAGTGTTGATGGTAGATAAACTCTGCTTGGGGAGAATATTACCGACTCATTCACAGTTGCGAGTCTCAGCTGGAGAGAGCTATCATTACTGTCCTTTCTTACTCCACGGGGAGTGAAAGTACCTCAACCATGTTCTTCAGCTGAATTTACCTCGTACTTGGTGGACAGAGCAACTATACAGCTTGGACAATTCTCTTTTGCCCTTGTTTCTGATATTACCAGTAATCATCTTTTTGTTTCGCATGCAAATATTTATGAGCAGCAATTAATATCAAGTGCATATATCAAAAATGAACATTGGACGTTCTTTGCAAAACAAAACAGATAAAGGAGAAACAGTTTGAAATTTCTTTGAAAATGAATTGTATTGATTTTGAAGTTTGGCCTGTAAATAGGCATTTTTGTACAAGAGGCTGACGTCCTAGTAGGAGAACGCCGCTGAATAATAGAATTTACACAATTTGTGAAAAGAAAACAAAACAGCTATGTGAACAATCCCACTGGGTTTCAACTCTGCTATTTCCTTTATGTCCTCGAGCATCTCATCACTTTGCTACTTGGTTGAAGATGAATCAGATTGATTAGTTCCGTCCGAGCTTGATAGTCGATACCGAAGTCTGGATGCAAGGTAATCCAATGAGACACAGTTTACGCTTTGATCCCTAATTTTTGCCTGGATCGCCCTTTCGGGTTTTCAGTCCACCGGGATACCCTTTTTTGCCCAAGCCGCCTTTTCAGGTTTTCGACTTCCCGGGTGTATAGATTTTTTTCATTTTCATCCCTTATTTTCCCGAACCCTTTTGGTTCGCCGGGAAGCCCTTATTTTTGCCTAGGCCAGTCAACCTAGAGGGTCTTTGATTATGCATAGTATCTTTTCACTATGTCTGCATTGACGGGGTGAGGAAGGTCGTCACCATCCATGGTGGTTATAATCATAGCTCCTCCTGAGAAAATGTTCTTAACCACAAATGGCCCTTCGTAAGTAGGGGTCCATTTTCCCATGGGATCACCTTGAGGTAGAATAATGCGCTTGATAACCAGGTCCCCAACTTGATACTCTTGTCGTCTAACTTTCTTGTTAAATGCCTTGATCATTCGCTTTTGGTACGTCTGACCATGACAAATAGCAGTAAGTTTCTTTTCATCGATTAAGTTCAACTGATCAAGCCGGGTCTGAATCCAGTCATCTTCGCTCAAACCTGCATCCTTCATGATTCGGAGAGAGGGTATCGGAACTTCAATGGGCAACACGGCCTCCAGGCCATATACCAAGGAATAAGGTGTTGCCCCTGTTGACGTCCGTGCTGAGGTACGGTACCCATGAAGAGCAAATGGTAACATCTCATGCCAATCTTTGTATGTCACTGTCATCTTCTGCACGATCTTCTTAATGTTCTTATTAGCCGCTTCGACAGCCCCATTCATCTTTGGCCGGTAGGGAGAAGAGTTGTGATGTTGTATCTTGAATTGCTTGCAGAGCTCAATGATCATCTTGTTGTTGAGATTTGTACCATTATCCGTAATGATCCTCTCTAGTACACCATATCGACAGATTAGATTGTGCCGAATGAACCGTGCCACGACGTTCTTGGTAATTGTAGCAAAGGAAGCTGCTTCAACCCACTTTGTAAAGTAATCAATAGCCACCAGGATGAAACGGTGCCCGTTGGATGCCGTAGGTCTGATCTCGCCGATCATATCAATGCCCCACATTGCAAAAGGCCAAGGAGCCGTCAAGATGTTCAGAGGTACTGGAGGTATGTGCACCTTATCAGCATAGACTTGGCACTTGTGACATGTCCGAGAATGCTGATAACAGTCGGCTTCCATTGTGGACCAGAAATATCCTGCCCGAAGGATTTTCTTTACCATGGTATGTCCACTGGAATGAGTTCCGAAAGTACCTTCATGTAACTCTGCCATGATCCTTTCTGCCTCGTTCCTATCCACACATCGCAGTAAGGCTGAATCATGGTTACGCTTGTAAAGGATGCCATTGCTGATGAAGAATTTCGCCGCGAACCTCCTCAATAACTTCTTGTCATTAACAGATGCACCCTCGGGGTACTCCTGAGTCTCAAGATATCTTTTCACCTCATGAAACCAGGGTTTATCTGTTACCTCTTCAGTCTCAATATCACAGCAATGTGCAGATTCGTCCAATCTTTCAATGATAATCCGGGGAGCCTCGTTGTCCCAATTGACTTTGAACATAGAAGACATCGTAGCCAACGCGTCCGCCAGCTGATTCTCCTCTCTAGGGAAGTGTTCAAAGGTTATCTCCTCAAAGTGCGGAAGCAACGTCAACACAAACTCCTTGTAAAGAATAAGATTTGGGTGTTTCATATCCCACTCTCCTTTGAACTGACTGATCACGAGAGCGGAATCTCCGAAAACACTTAGAAACTTAATCCTTAGGTCAATCGCTGCTCGAAGACCCATGATGCATGCTTCATACTCCGCCATATTGTTGGTGCAGTTGAAACATAGTCGGGCGGTGAACGGAGTATGAGAGCCCTTAGGAGATATGATCATGGCGCCAATGCAATTACCCAAAGCGTTTGAAGCTCTGTCAAAGTACATAGACCATCGGGATCCTTCCTTACGTCCTTCATTTGGTTCAGGTGCTTCACAGTCAGTTACCAACATGATATTCTTGTCCGGGAATTCAAAGTTCATAGACTGGTAATCATCCACTGCCTGATGTGCCAAATGGTCTGCCAACACACTTCCCTTGATTGCCTTCTGGGTCGTATATTGGATGTCATACTCAGCCAAGATCATCTGCCATCTTTCTATTCTTCCGGACAAGGCAGGCTTTTCGAAGATATACTTGATTGGATCCATCTTTGATATCAATAAAGTAGTGTGAGTCAGCATATACTGTCTTAGCCAGCGAGCAGCCCATGCCAAAGCGCAGCAAGTTTTCTCGAGCAACGAGTATCGGGTCTCGCAGTCGGTAAAATTTTTGCTAAGGTAATAAATAGCATGCTCTTTTCGGCCAGACTCGTCATGCTGACCCAGCACACACCCCATTGAATTATCGAGTACTGTCAAGTATAAGATCAAAGGTCTCCCTTCAACTGGAGGCATCGGAATGGGTGGCTCTTGGAGATACTCTTTGATCCTTTCGAAAGCGTCTTGACATTCATCATTCCATCGTACCACTTGATCTTTCTTTAGTAACTTGAAGATTGGTTCACAAGTAGCAGTCAGGTGCAAGATGAATCGGGTAATGTAGTTCAGACGTCCCAGAAAGCCTCTGACTTCTTTTTCTGTTTTGGGGGATGGCATTTCCTGTATAGCCTTCACCTTGGCAGGATCCACTTGAATACCTTTATCGCTTACAACGAAACCCAACAGCTTACCAGATCTCACTTCGAAGGTGCACTTGTTCGGGTTTAACCTCAGCTTGTACAACTTCAACCTGTCAAATAGCTTCTGAAGATGGTCCAGATGTTCTTCCTCGGTCTGGGATCTTGCAATCATGTCGTCAACGTATACCTCAATCTCATGATGGATCATGTCATGAAACAAGGCGACCACAGCACGCTGATACGTTTCCCCATCATTCTTCAATCCAAAAGGCATGACCTTGTAGCCAAAGGTACCCCATTGAGTAACAAAGGTTGTCTTCTCCATGTCTTTGGGAGCCATTTTAATCTGATTATAACCGGAGAAACCATCCATAAAGGAGAATACCTTATGCTGAGCGGTGTTGTCAACCAGAACGTCGATATGAGGCAGAGGGAAATCATCCTTCAGACTTGCCTTGCTCAGATCCCTATAGTCAACACACATCCGAACCTTACCGTCCTTCTTCGGCACAGGAACCACGTTGGTCACCCACTGTGGGTAAGAAGTAACTGCTAGAAAACCGGCGTGAAACTGTTTTATAACTTCAGCCTTGATTTTCTCAGACATATCCGGGCGCATCCGGCGAACTTTCTGTTTTACTAGAGGATAATCTTCCTTGGTAGGCAATCGGTGAACCACAATATCGGTATCCAACCCAAGCATATCTTTGTAAGACCAGGAAAAGATCTCAACATAGTCACGCAGCATCTGAATCAACCGTTGCTTTACACTAGCTTCCAGATTTGCACCGATCTTAACCTCTTTCTTGTCCTCTTCTGTACCCAAATTTACCGTTTCCACTGGCTCTTCATGTGGATGTATGGCCCTCTCTTCTTGAAGTAGCAGTCTAGCAAGTTCACCAGGCACTTCGCAATCATCTTCACCTTTGTCTTTGGCTAAGTTGATCGGACTTTCAAAGTCATAATTGGCAGTAGCAGAGTCGTTACCAGTGAGATCTAGAGTGGATGTAGACTTGTATATGTGAGTGTGTGTAAAATAGTTGTTTTGCAATATAATAAAATAAAAACAAGGAGCGCAAGATTTGAAATGCAAGAAACGTCCAATGCTTTGATTAATGATATATGTAGATGACACACATAAAGCCCTCACAAATAAAGCCACGGTGCCCCGGGGAAGACACCGGGCCATAAAGTTTAAAACATTGTCTGTTACAAATTCAAAATAAAAAGTCTCATTACTGGGTAACAAAAGAAATTGGGATGAAGTCCTTTGTTGTCCAGTTTCTTAGTCCACCATCAGTAGTAGGATATATCCAACTGTCAAATTCAGACTCTTCAACATCGTCTTCAATGGCATTCACTCCCGAATTGATGATGAACAGGGGAGGCCTTCCGATCTGTGCATTCCGAACAGCCTTTTGAGCTTCTGCAGTGAAACCCAAACCAAACTTGTTAGTCTTCTGTGCAAAATCACGGAGTTGGCCCTAATTTGCACACCCACCTTTCTCGACAATAGCCCGGGCATCCTTGAAGGAAGCCATCTTCATAGGAGGATCTTCATTGACAATTTCAGCTGATGCCAGTATTTGGGGAACCTCTTCAAAATGTTGAAATGGGGTCTCAATGAACTCCCCATCCATATCTACATACCGGAAAGAGTTGAGGTGGCTCACCATGTACTCTTCCTCCCCTCGCACTGTCACAATTTTCCCTTTGACCGGGTATTTCAGCATCTGGTGGAGCGTTGAAGTAACTGCCCCTGCTTTGTGGATCCATGGGCGACCCAGCAAACAAGAATAGGATGGCTGAATGTCCATCACATAAAAAGTAGACGTAAAGACCTGAGAACCAACCTTCACTGGAATATCCACTTCTCCGTGTACCACTCTCTTTGACCCATCAAAGGCCCTGACAACAATGTTACTTGGCTTCAATTCTAAACCCTCACAGTCCAACTGGTCTAGAGATTTCTTAGGTAAAACGTTCAATGAGGATCCAGTATCCACCAATACATGAGCAAGAGTAGTGCCCCTGCATTCAATGGAGACATGCAGGGCATCATTGTGATTTATCCCCTTAGCAGGCAAGTCGGCGTCAGAGAAACCTAACCCATTATCAGCAGTCAGACTTGCCACGCAATCTTTAAACTGATCGGCTGATGTTTCTTGAGGTACGTGTGCAGTCTTCAGGAATGAAATAAGAGCCTTGGCATGGGCCTCTGAGCAAAGTAACAGAGACAACATAGAGATTTTGGATGGGGTTTACCCCAGCTGCTCGACTACATTGTAGTCGCTCTTTTTGATGATCTTCAGAATTTCTTCCATCTCTTGCCTAGAGGCTTCAACAGTAATTGTCTTCGGTGCCTCTGTCCGGGAAGGCTCATCAGTGGTCCCTTTGCCCCGAGTGTCAGATGACTCGGTGATAGGGGTAAGAATGGGAACTTGAACAGGAATAGCAGCAGGTACACTGGCAGGTGTAATAACAACAGGTTTCCGGGCAGTTGGTGGAGAGATATCAGGGGAGAAAAGTCTTCCGCTACGGGTGACTTTGGCAGGTCCAACAATATTGCTGATGTCAGTATCAGCATCCAAATCTTTTTTAACTCCGTGATAATAAACATCAGCCCCGTAGTGCCAAGGGACAACTTTATCAGATGTATAGGGGATAGGCCCTGGAACAGTGATGATCAACGGTGCGATTCTTGGAACAGATGTAATTCTAACAGGCTTTCTCGAGGAAGCCTTGGAAGAATTGTCGAAAATGGTGATGATGGCAACTTTTTCAGTAGGGATCAAAGGAATAAGAGTCTTCTCAAACAGAATTTCTTTATTATCCATCAGGCGTTGGACACCTGACTTCAAAAGATGGCAACCGGTAGGTAAGACAGAACACATACGGCAAGCTTCGTCACAACCTAGAAATAAACTGGCTAACAAAAGGTTCTTCTTTACAGTCATTAAAGGGGTAACAATGTCGTTCACAGAAACCACAAACGAGTCTTCATCTACAGCGTTTACTCCATGCTTGGGCATGGGAGCAGTCACAACATTAGGTCTTTCAGGCGCCTCGAACTCAATCTCCTTAGCATCAATCAAGTCCTGTATTTTGTTCTTAAAAACCCAACAATCATTTGTATCATGCCCCGGGCTATCAGAGTGAAAAGCACAGCGGGCATTAGGGTTATACTTTGGCGATGTAGTGTTGGGATTCTTCGGGGCCTCCCTGTGAATCACTAGATTGGTTTTCAATAACTGTGGCAGAATCTGAGATAAAGTCATGTTGAGCTGAGTGAATTGCCTTTGCGGTCTCTCGGCCTTTGGCTGATTGTTGTGCTGAGGAGCACCAGTAGGTCTTGAAATAACAACCACATTAACAGCTTGGTGGCGTTCAGGTCTATTCTGGTTTTTCGAACTGTAAACAACACTGGACTCCTTCTTAAAAGGCTTCTTCTCGGTGCCTGATGAAGCACCCTTCTGTATTTTACCAGACTTAATACCAGCCTCAATCCTTTCCCCAGTCATAATCAGCTCCGTAAATCCGGACGATGAACTCCCAATCAGATGGTTGAAATACGGACCAGATAAGGTCCCCAGAAACAAATCAACGAACTCCCTATCAGCCAAGGGTGGTTGCACTCTTCCAGCGAGGTCCCTCCACTTCTGAGCATAATCTTTGAAACCTTCACCCGCACCCATTGACATACCTTGGAGTTGGGTACGCGTGGGAGCGAGGTCGGAATTGTATTGGTACTGCCTGTAGAAAGCAGCAGCCAAATATTCCCAACTGCGGATACTGGATCCTTCTAAATGGTAAAACCATTCAAGCTGAGTCCCTGAGAGACTGTCTTGAAAGAAGTGGATCCATAGGTTCTTATCAGTGGTGTATGGATGAATCTTTCTTACATACGACCGGAGGTGCAGTTTCGGACAAGAAACTCCGTCGTATTTAGCAAAGGCTGGTGCTTTGAACTTGTGGGGAATCACCACCCCAGATGATAGACCCAGATCACCAAAGTCCAGACCAGGCACTTTTTGTACTTCCATCGCACTTAACCGGTCTTCCAGTTGCTTGTATCTATCCTCAGCCGGAGGATATTGGTCTTCGTCGAAGTCCATCTCATTGTCTGAAACCACAGGGCTAGGAGCCCTCCTTTCTTCTTGACTATCTTTCCCTCCAGATGAGGTGGTCAAATCAACTTCATCTCGCAGCCTGTTTCCAAACCTGTGACCCGTGTTAAACAGGACTGTCCTCTTCTTCTTATTCTTCTTCTCTTTCAGAATAAGGGTGTTCAGATCTTGCTGACCCTTAGCCAGATTCATGAACAATTCTTGGAACTGGGCATTTTGAGCCTGCAGAGCCTTGATTTCTTGTTCAGTTGATGGTTCAGAAGACATGATGCTAAAATAAACAGTGAAGAAGATGAGAAAACCTGTAAAGGTACCTGTTATGAGGTGCATGGAATGAAATGCGTATGCTATGATTTCAAAGACATCGAGAGATTCAAATTCGTAAACCAAACATGAAACACACTTTTATTAAATAAACTTGAAATTCAATTGTTCAACAAATTCCCTTAGGGCGTTACAAGAAAGGAAATACTGAAAAGTAAATAAAAACTAGAAATAATCAAAGGACAGCAGCGCTCCCATGGACGTTTGCCTTTAGTGCTGACATAGTCATTGATGATCTGCTCCCTCTCCAGCTGCCTAGTCAACTTTTGAATCTTCTGCTCTTGCTCGTGATACTTTTCTCGGTAAGTATCCCGTTCTTCTCTCAGTTGAATCCAGAACCTCTTCAATGCCCCAATGTCAGTAGGCATGTAAGGGTGGAGAATGGTAGGAGGAACCCCTTCCTCATCAGCAACTTCAACAATGATAGGCAAGACGGCTTCATAGAGCATTCCCAGCTTTTGGGCCCGTATGCGAACCCATCAGAGATATGGCTCCATTGGAAGAGAAGTCTTTGGACCCGGCTCGTGTGGATCAGATCTGTGTACTCTATCCCAAGCCCTTATGAATTTGCGGCGTTGCTCGTCACTGTCCCCTTGGAAATCAAAGACTATACTAGGTATTAGCAACTCATGAGGTCCTTCCCTTCTGGCTCGCCCGAACTGACGCAAGGCAAAACATGGATTGTAAGTAATTCCTCCATTGGTTCCTATCAGTGGAAAATTGGGGTATTCCCCACAGCAATCAATAATGGCCACCTCGTCCATACCCTTAATAGTCCAAATGATGTCATTGTGAGAGAGAGACATAACCCTGTAGGCCCAGCCCATGCCTTCTTTGTTTTTCAGAACTGATTTGGGGAGGTGAGAAATAAACCACCTCGCCAATAATGGAGCACAGCACATCAAGGTCCCCCGCTTCCTAGCAGTACGGGCATAAAGCTGATGAAGAATGTCACCCAAGAGACTGGGTACAGGATTACCAGAGATGAAGATTTTTACCACATTCACATCAACAGAGGAGTCAGAGTTAGGAAACAATACCAAGCCATATATCAGAAGAGCCATAATATCTTCGAATGCCTGGAAGTCTAGACTATCCCAGAAATGATTAGCCTTACCAACCAAGAACTTAGTCAAAAAGCCCTTTGCTCCACTACGAGTTTCCCAATTAGTCATTACCTCATCCTTTGTCATATGAAGGGCTGAAGCAATCTCTTTCGGCCTAAGGATCTTCTCCCAACCTGTAAACGGGGTCTGCTCTAGAATAGAGATACCGAGCAGATTAGAGAACTCCTCTAAGGTGGGGACCAACTGGTAGTCTTGAAAAGCAAAGCAATGGTACAGTGGATCAAAGAACTGGACTAAAACACTCATCATCTGTTCGTCCAATTTGGAGGTAACCAAACCAAGAAGATGCCCATGTCTTCTGATGAAGGAGGTAGTATCAGGCATCTTTGCAATCAATTCTTTAAGCATGGTGGGAACCTGGACAAAGTTGATCCAGATGGTGTTCCTACGCATGGGCATCATGACCTGCAAAACAGAACAAAGATGAATCCCTCGTGTATTTGAAATAGGTTAGTCCAATGCAAGATGCATGCAATGCTATGATGTCATGATGTCATGATAGAAAGCACATCACAAGTATCCACAAATAGCAAACATGGTAAAGGCACACAAGTCACACAGATAGCCCTTAGATTTCAGGCTGGCAAGGAGCTTAGGTACTACCCTCTTTCAGTTCAGTTGGTTTTGTTAGAACAAAGTTTGAATCTACTACCCTATATTTAAGTTTTGATGATAACAAAGTGAAAAGATATAGTATTTATAAGTTTCATGTATGAACTATCTGCTACCTAAAATTATTATGTTCTGACTTGCAGATACTCTGATTGATATAATCAAGATCACATCTAATCAGCATCAGAAGTTGCCATATCAGAATGACAGAATCAGATGATCAACTCACGTACATGCTGAAGCCTGATGAACAAGACTGCGCTCAACACTCTGATAAAGAAACACAACAGTTCATCAGCAGCTAAGCAGAGTCAGAATGAGCCAAGCCAGAACTTGCATTAAGTAAGCAACGGTACTGTGCATTGAAAGCAAATTAATTCCAACGGCCTCATTCCAGACAAGATCTGCTCGATAAGGAAAGTTTGTTATTAGCATTGAATCAAGAATATTGCATCCAACATTCATCATCTCAGTGCTATATAAACAAGACTTTGAAGATTGAAATGGCTAATGCTCTTCAAATCTCTACACGCACAAAAGCTAATCAAAATCTTCTTTCTCTCAGTTTTGCTAAACCACACATTCTGATATTCCATCATTGTTTAGCAATCTAGTTTCTAAGCTTCAATTTGTGTATACATCACAGTTGTGATACAGTTTTGTAGAAAACATTCACACACTTAGTTTTATCTCTTTGTAAGAAAGTGTTACCTTGACAAACCGGGTTGTGGTTTGAATCAAGAAGGCTTTAGCAGTTGTTAAAGCAGTCTGTAATATTCAATTGAATATAGTGGATTAAGACCTCGTTGGAGAGAGGAGAAATCACCTTGACGGGTGGACTGGAGTAGTTTGAGATCAAACGAACCAGGATAAAAATATCTTGTTCATTGCATTAGATTTCAGTTTTACAATTCAACCCCCCCTTCTTGTGTTTTTCACCACTTCAATTGGCATCAGAGCGCCTGGTTCTAAGCTAAAACACTTAACCGTGTCAGTACAAGATCCAGCGTCAGAAAAACACAATGGCAGGAAACAATTCTCACATCAGCAATGACAACAATGAGGACAGAGACAGATTCAGCGGCAAACCTCCAGTCTTTGATGGAGAAAACTTTGATTACTGGAAAGACAGAATTGAAAGCTTCTTTCTGGCACATGATGCTGATCTGTGGGATATGGTGACAGATGGATACACGCACCCTGTGAATGCAAGTGGTCAGAAGATTGATAGAAAAACAATGTCTGATCAACAAAAGCGTGACTTCAAGAATCACCACAAGGCCAGAACCATCCTCCTCAGCGCCATCTCCTATACTGAGTATGAAAAGATCTCCAACAGAGACACAGCAAAGAATATTTTTGACTCACTCATAATGACGCATGAGGGCAACGTTCAGGTCAAAGAAACAAAAGCTCTGGCGCTCATTCAGAAGTATGAGGCGTTCAAAATGGAAGAATCTGAATCCATTGAAACCATGTTCTCTAGATTCCAGATTCTGGTAGCTGGTCTCAAAGTTCTGGACAAAGGATACTCTACTGCTGACCATGTCAAGAAAATCATCAGAAGTTTACCCAAGCAGTGGAGACCTATGGTTACAGCTCTGAAGCTAGCTAAAGATCTCAACAAAATCACTCTGGAGGAACTTATCAGCTCCCTCAGAAGTCATGAGATAGAGCTAGAAGCTGATGAGCCTCAGAAGCAAGGTAAGCCTTTAGCTTTAAAATCTAACAAAAAATTTGAGTCTAAAGTTTTGCAGGCAGTTGAAGAAACATCTGATGGATCCTCATCAGAAGAAGACGAACTCTCCCTCCTCTCCAGAAGAGTAAATCAACTGTGGAAGCAAAGACAAAGGAAGTTCAGGAATCCCAGAAGATCTGATCAGAACGAGTCTTCTTCCAGATACAGAAGGACAGATTCTTCCTCTGGATACAGAATATCTGAAGGCTCCTCCAGTAGCAAAAAGCCAAACACCAAAGACATCATCTGCTATGAGTGCAATGAGCAAGGACACTATAAGAGTGACTGCCCAAAGCTTCAGAGGGAAAAGCCCAAAAAGAAGTTTGGAAGAGAGAAGAAGAAAAGTCTCATGGCTACATGGGATGACTCTGACTCGTCTGAAGCTGACTCAGAATCAGATGATGAGAGGGAAAACATAGCTCTCATGGCTAACATCTCAGAAGATAGTGAAGCTTCTGAATCAGACTCAGAATCAGACACTGAAGAGGTATTTCCTAACTTTGTTGTTAACTTTACAAAGGCTGAACTTGCTGAAAGCCTTAATGAGATTCTGGAACGGTATCAGCAAATTAGAGTTTAATTCAGAAACCTGAAAAGGAATCTTAAATCTGACTCTAATAAGACTGAGAGTCTCAAGTTGGAAAATTCTGAGCTGAGAAATAAGATTTCAAAATTAGAAAACACTTTACAAAACTCTCAGAAGGAACCAATTTCTGAAACTCCCAGCAACACTGATGAGATCATCAAGGAGTATGATCACAGTTTCCAGAAGTTCCTAGCTAAAAGCATAGATAGAAGCAGAATGGCTTCAATGATCTATGGAGTTAGCAGAAACGGCAGGAAAGGAATAGGATACCAAGGTAAGGTTCCTACACCAAAGAATGTCATGGACTTAACCATTAAACACACTCCTCTGAATTCACATTTTGTATATGGTCACACACATGATATCAAATACACTAGCAGTAAGCACTCTGTGAAACCAAAATTCAACCAGAGTTTTGGTAAATCTAATAAATCAGGACCCAAGAAAATCTGGGTACCTAAGGATAAAATAATACATGTTGCAGATATCTTTAGCAGCAAGTCAGAAACACCAGTCATGGTACCTGGACTCTGGCTGCTCACGACACATGACGGGAAGAAGGCATATGTTCCAAAGCCTGGAACTTAAGCCTGGAGGCCACGTTGGCTTTGGAGGCAATCAGAGGGGAAAGATAATTGGCTCTGGAATTGTAGGTAATGGAAATCTTCCCTCTATTAATAATGTTCTGCTAGTAGATGGATTGATGCATAATCTGTTATCCATAAGTCAATTAAGTGATAACGGTTATGATATAATCTTTAATCAAAAATCATGTAAAGTTGTTAGTCAGAAAGATGGGACTATCCTGTTTAATGGTAAGAGGAAAAACAACATTTACAAAATCAAACTTTCTGAACTAAAGAGTCAGAATGTAAAATGTCTTCTGTCTGTTAACAACGAGCAGTGGATCTGGCACAGAAGATTGGGGCATGTTAGTATGAGAAGAATATCTCAGATTAACAAACTCAATCTGGTCAGAGGACTTCCTAATTTGAAGTTCAATTCAGATGCTCTGTGTGAAGCATGTCAGAAAGGCAAATTTGCAAAACCTTCTTTTAAATCCAAAAATGTTGTTTCTACCTCTAAGCCATTAGAACTTCTGCACATTGACTTATTTGGACCAGTTAAAACTGCTTCAGTCAGTGGTAAGAAGTATGGGTTAGTAATCGTAGATGACTATAGCAGATGGACATGGGTAAAGTTCTTAAGACACAAGGACGAGTCACACTCTGTGTTTGTTACCTTCTGTAACCAAGTTCAGAATGAAAAGGATATTAGAATCGTTAAAGTCAGAAGTGATCATGGTGGAGAATTTGAAAACAAAGATTTTGAGTCATTCTTTAATGACAGAGGCATTCTGCATGATTTCTCTTGTCCTAGAACTTCCCAACAAAATGGAGTTGTAGAACGAAAGAACAGAACATTGCAAGAAATAGCCAGAACCATGATCAATGAGACAAACGTTGCTAAGACCTTCTGGGCAGAGGCAATAAACACAGCGTGCTACATTCAGAATAGAATCTCAATAAGACTTATTCTGGAAAAGACTCCATATGAATTGTGGAAGAACAGAAAGCCCAACATTTCATATTTTCATCCATTTGGATGTACTTGCTTTATATTAAATACAAAGAATTATTTGAACAAGTTTGACTCTAAAGCACAGAAGTGTATCATGTTAGGATACTCTGAACGCTCAAGAGGGTACAGAGTATACAATACATAAACACAGATTGTGGAAGAATCAATCAGTGTTCGTTTTAATGATAAGCTTGACTCTGAAAAGTCAAAGCAGAATGAAGTTTTTGCAGGGATAGAAATTGAATTTACAGGTTCTGAAGACAAGTCATCAGAAGCTCTCAACACAGACATTCCTTCAACGTCTGAAAGGAGCACTGCTAGCAATCCTACAACAGCTGCTGATCAACCTCAGAAGAGATTACCCAGAAGCAGATTGGATCACCCAGAAGAGACTATCCTAGGAAGAAAGGAAGATCCAATCAGAACAAGAGCAAGCTTCAGAAACTCTGAAGAAACACTTATGGGACTTGTGTCTCTGATTGAACCTTCTTCTATTGATGAAGCACTTCTGGATAATGACTGGATTCTGGAAATGCAAGAAGAGCTGAATCAATTCACCAGAAACGACGTATGGGATCTCGTTCCCAGACCAAAAGGATTCAACGTCATTGGAACAAGATGGGTGTTCAGAAACAAGCTAAATGAACAAGGTGAAGTCATTAGAAACAAGGCACGACTGGTTGCACAAGGTTATAGTCAGCAAGAGGGGATAGACTATACAGAAACCTTTGCCCCAGTCGCCAGGTTAGAATCTATCAGACTTTTAATTTCATTTGCTGTTAATAGAGGCATCACTCTGTATCAGATGGATGTCAAAAGTGCATTCTTAAATGGTTATATAGAAGAAGAAGTTTATGTATACCAACCCCCAGGTTTTGAAAATACAAAACATCCAGAACATGTTTTCAAACTAAAGAAGTCACTGTATGGTCTGAAACAAGCTCCCAGAGCATGGTATGAAAGGCTAAGTAACTTTCTGTTAGAAAATGAATTCACCAGAGGGAAAGTGGACACTACTCTATTCTGTAAATCAGTTAAGAATGACATCTTAGTCTGTCAAATTTATGTTGATGATATTATTTTTGGTTCTACTAATCCTTCTCTTGGAAGAAAATTTGCTAAGTGTATGCAGGCAGAATTTGAGATGAGCCTCATGGGGGAACTGAAATTCTTCCTAGGAATTCAGATCAATCAAACTCCAGAGGGAACTTACATTCATCAGAGCAAATACATCAGAGATCTTCTGAAGAAATTTGACCTCTCAGAATGTAAGCCATCAAAGATTCCAATGCATCCCACGTGCATTCTGGAAAGAGAAGAGGTAAGCAAAAATGTAGAACAGAAAGTCTACAGAGGTATGATTGGTTTTCTCCTCTATCTGACTGCTTCAAGACCTGACATATTATTCAGTGTTTGTATCTGTGCTAGATTCCAATCAGATCCTAGAGAATCTCACTTAACAGCTGTTAAGCGAATTTTCAAGTATCTGAAAGGTACTACTAATCTGGGTTTGTTTTATAGAAAATCTAGTGATTACAGCTTAGTAGGCTACTGTGATGCTGATTTTGCTGGAGACAGAGTGGAACGTAAAAGTACTTCTGGAAGCTGCCAGTTTCTGGGAGAAAATCTGATCTCTTGGTCCAGCAAAAGGCAATCAACAATTGCTCTATCAACAGCAGAAGCTGAGTACATAGCAGCAGCAGGATGTAGCACACAAATGCTCTGGATGAAAAGTCAGCTTGAAGACTTCCAGATTTTTGAGAGTAACATTCCTATACTTTGTGATAATACTTCTGCTATTTGCTTAAGTAAGAATCCCATTTTACATTCTAGAGCTAAGCATATAGAAATAAAACATCACTTCATTAGGGACTATATTCAGAAAGGTATTTTGAACTTAAAATTTATAGATACAGACCATCAATGGGCTGATATCTTTACTAAACCCCTTTCAGAAGATAGGTTTAATTTCATTCTGAAACATCTCAGCATGAAAATCTGTCCAGAGTGAAAATGTTTTAATTCAATATATTTACCTTCAGAATGTAATTGTTTTACTGTGAACTTCTGATCAATCTTCTTTCAGAAAGATAGAACATGCAGATTGTATCAGATGCAAGTCTAAAGATCTGAGAGTCTAAGCTCAAAGACAGACGTGCTGATCACTACATCAAACAAGTGTCATCCAATCATCAGCATATCTCTGAAGCAGAACGCGTGCACGCTTCTGAGAAGGCAAAGCGCTGATTGGGTGCATTGAGACACATGTCTGGTAACCGTTTTTAAGTATCTTTCTCAAATCCCCCAAAATCAGCAAACATTTAATGAAAAGTAATCATGCTTTTAAAATGCAATCATGATTTTTCTCTCTCTTAAAAAACGTTTATCTTTTCAAATATTTTTGAAACTCTATTTAAACACATTAATCTCTCATTCTCATTCTTTACGTTTTCTCACTAATACTCAAGCATTTTCTGCATATTTCGGTGTTCATCTCTTACAAAACCTATTTTCCTCAGTTTATTCTCAAAACCCTTTTAGTGTGAACATGGCAACCTCCAGCAGTGCTTCTGCAGGTCCTCAGAAGAAAGCATCATCTGAGCAATATCAAGTGCCATTCAGAACTCTCCTCACTCCTGTGAAGAATCTTGAAGTGCTTTCTGAATTAATCATTGATTTTGGAAGCTTGAAGGAGAACAGTTTTGACCTAACTGAAGAAGTTAGGGCACAGAAGTGGGAAAGGTATTTTGACAGGTTGGTTGGACCAACATTCCCAATGCTAGTCAAGGAATTCTGGATTCACGCCAAGGCTTCAACACGTCTAGTCACCTCCTTTGTTATGGGGAAGAAGATTGTGATCACTGAGGATCACATTGCAAGGCTAATAGGTTACAGTGGCGGTGGCGTCCGTTGTGTGGACATGGTTGAAAGATGTGCTGATGTAGGTGTGATAGCTGCAAGGATTTTCACTCATGGGGTGCCCAGCAGCAAGATTAAAGATCTGAAGGATCATTACAGAGTTTGGGCTAAGATAATTCTGGGGTGCTTCAACCACAGGAAACCAACTAGTTCTCCTGATTACATAAATGTGGATCAGCAGTTTCTGATCTACTTTATTGATCAGAAGGTAAAGATCAATCTGGCTCACTTCCTGTTCAACCACCTCAGAACAAGTGTGAAGGAAACCAGAGAAGAAGAAAGAACCAAGAGGGATTGGATACCCTTTGGAAGGTTGATATCAGATATTCTGACAGAGAATAGGCTGATAGAGCATCTGATAGAAGCTCAAGAGCTAAGCACTATTGAACCAACAGTTGGGAAACCTCTGAATGCAAAGAACTTGAAGAAGATGAAGCTGATAGAGAATATTCAGAAGGAACCCAGAGCTACTCCTATTGCTGATATCACCAGCAGAAGAGTGCCTCTGAGTGACTTTCCGTTATTTTCTGAAATAGAATCAAAACCAGAGGTGGTTCTCAGATACTTGGATGCGTGCAAGGCAGATGGTTCAGATCCAAATCTGATTATCAAAGCTCTGCATCAACCTCAGCAAGAAGTGACTCTGAAGAAGACGAAGAAGAGGAAGGCACCATCAGAAGGATCATCCCAGCAGACACCCAAGAAAAGAGGTAATTCATCTGCTGCTTCTATTTTAAATTCTTCTACTATTCCAGCATCTATTCCTCCTCAAACCTCTCATAGAATCTTAATCCCCATCCCTACCATAGATGAAACTGTACCAGAAGAGGACCCTTCTGAGGCATTAAAACTCAGAAGACCCAGAACCAAACATCCCAAACAACCAACAATCTCTACAACATCAGCAATTGACCAAGTGTTGTCTGACATTGATCAACACACCTCTGATCAACCAATCTCTGAACCACAAATTGTCCCTCCTCCACAACCAGAACAACAGCAATCTGCTGAAGAACCAGAACAACAACAACAACCACTTTCACCAATTCCAGAAGAACCCATTATCCCTGAACAATCAGAAATTCCAACAACTTCTCTTCAACCAGCAATTCCGTCTCCCTCTCCCCAACCAGAAATTAATCCTCCATCACCTCAACCAGAGTTTCATCACTCTGAAACTCCTTCTCCTCAACCATCTGAACCTCATTCACCTCAACCATCACCTTTGGCAATCCAGCTGCCAGGTGGAACAACTATCACCTTAGCACAATTGCCATTCTCATCAGAATCTACACCACCAAATACTCCGAAAACACCACCCAGTCCAATCATAATCTCTGATTCTGATACTCCATCTCCAAAACAAACAGTTGCCCAGAAAACCTCTGAAAACCACAGCAGGACTTTCATAGACTTAACCAGTCTTGACCGTCTTGCTGATCTGAAACATAAAATTGCCATCCCAAAACCAAAACAACCAGATGTTGGCTCTGGTATTATGAATTTTGAAACAGGTGTGCTGCAATGGATTGCTTCTTTGAAGCAAGTCTGTCCTGGAATGATTGACCCAGCTGCTTCTGATCAGCTCTGGTCATAATTCAGACTTTGGGTACATGCTGAAGCCCTCAAGTTGCAGGATATCAACTATGAGCAGGCACAACAAAATTTCAGCAAGCTTCTGAATGAAGTTGGAAGTCAGCTTCTGAAAGAAGACGTGCTCCCTCTGGATAGTGAACCTTGGTCTGAGAAACAGCAAGCTGCAAAGGTGCAATCAGAAGAAGACCAGACCATTCAAGCTGAAGAAAGTCAAGCAGAAGATGTTGCTGAAAGCTCTCAGAAGCTTCCTGCTTTTGATGCTTCTCAAGCTGCCTTGGACAGGCAGACTCTGGAAGAACTAAGGCTGAATGACATGCGTCTGCAGCAGCGGATGGATGAAAGCGACCAGAAGATGAAAGAAAGAATGGATGTGCAGGATAGCAAGATTGACACTGTTGTCAGCATGGTGCACAAGCAGAATGAGACTGCTGAAAAGATCCAAGCCATGCTGGAGAACCTGTTCACACGCTTGCCTCCTCAACCTTAGTCTTTTTTCATTCATGTCCTTTTTCATGTTTTCCTTGATTTTCTGATGTACTACCTGAATGTGTTTTGTACCATTTTCATGTTTTGATTCTGAACTCTTTTAATATAACTAGTTTTTCTAATCTTAATTGTTTTAGCACATCACTTACACTTTTTGATTGCTGACAAAAAGGGGGAGAACAAGAATGATATTTTAAACAATAACGGCTAACTAGACAGAAATTCTCAAACATTCTAACTCTATTACTTGAAAAAAATTTTTCTGTTTTGCTTAAAGTCTACAGGTATAAGGAAGCTCCTGGACACTCTGAAGACTAGAAGCCCTGATCACTATGAAGCTCTGATCCGCTCTGATACTCTGATCCAAAGCAAAGCTCTGACAAGAAAAGCTCTGAAGCTATGCTCTGACATAAAGCTTTTGATAGTCAAAGACTCTGATACTCTGACGTTCAAAGAAAGGCAAAAAGATCTGATCCTGAAGAACACTTGTAATCAAAGGGAAGTAATAAACTCAGGGGGAGTATATCTCTCAACTCTGATATCTCTTTACTCCTTATCCTTTTACTTCTTACTCTGATGCATATCTCAGATACCTTTTCACGTTATTTTCATTTAAAAATATCTAGTTTTTGTCATCATCAAAAAGGGGGAGATTGTTAGAACAAAGTTTGAATCTACTACCCTATATTTAAGTTTTGATGATAACAAAGTGAAAAGATATAGTATTTATAAGTTTCATGTATGAACTATCTGCTGCCTAAAATTATTATGTTCTGACTTGCAGATACTCTGATTGATATAATCAAGATCACATCTAATCAGCATCAGAAGTTGCCATATCAGAATGACAGAATCAGATGATCAACTCACGTACATGTTGAAGCCTGATGAACAAGACTGCGCTCAACACTCTGATAAAGAAACACAATAGTTCATCAGCAGCTAAGCAGAGTCAGAATGAGCCAAGCCAGAACTTGCATTAAGTAAGCAACGGTACTGTGTATTGAAAGCAAATTAATTCCAACGGCCTCATTCTAGACAAGATCTGCTCGATAAGGAAAGTTTGTTATTAGCATTGAATCAAGAATATTGCATCCAACGTTCATCATCTCAGTTCTATATAAACAAGACTTTGAAGATTGAAATGGCTAATGCTCTTCAAATCTCTACACGCACAAAAGCTAATCAAAATCTTCTTTCTCTCAGTTTTGCTAAACCACACATTCTGATATTCCATCATTGTTTAGCAATCTAGTTTCTAAGCTTCAATTTGTGTATACATCACAGTTGTGATACAGTTTTGTAGAAAACATTCACACACTTAGTTTTATCTCTTTGTAAGAAAGTGTTACCTTGACAAACCGGGTTGTGGTTTGAATCAAGAAGGCTTTAGCAGTTGTTAAAGCAGTCTGTAATATTCAGTTGAATATAGTGGATTAAGACCTCGTTGGAGAGAGGCGAAATCACCTTGACGGGTGGACTGGAGTAGTTTGAGATCAAACGAACCAGGATAAAAATATCTTGTTTATTGCATTAGATTTCAGTTTTACAATTCAACCCCCCCTTCTTGTGTTTTTCACCACTTCAGGTTTAAACCTGTCCTAAAAATAGTAACCGGGTTCTAGAGGATCTCAATATCACTGACTACCCTCGATCGGTTATAATTCTAGTTTAGCAACCTTTTCTTGCAGTCGGAATCATCGCGAGAGTTTAGTCTCAATGAGTGTAGCATACTGCTACTGTTCTATGGCCAAGTTGGTCAATTTAGAGGTTCTAAGGTCAGTTGGTGCTTAATGACCCCTTAGCAGACCCATATTCTCCTCGTTGCGCCACAAGGGATATCGGTACATACTAAAGTGCCATACCAATGTAGCTACTGCTTCAATCGTATCGGTCTACACCATATAGTTCCCTCACAGTTTATTGCTACTTACCTAAAGGGTATCCCCCAGATCCGGGTTAGGATCTATGATAACTCTGATACAAGCCCACAAATATAAAGCATGCAAGTCAAGCAATTGAAAACAATATGAACTATTCCTAAGGTACACCTCACTTATAAGCGTCCCCAGCAGAGTCGCCAAGTCTGTGATACGGTGGGAAGAACTGACTGTTTTTTGGAATGTTGGTTTACGTTTTGCATTTGTTTTTGCAAATAGTCGCGGTAAGCAAGAGTCGCCACCGACTTTTATTTTATCCAACAAGGAAAGGAAAAAAGCACATAAAAATTCCTTTTTTCAAGATATTTCTCGGGTTCGGGGGGTAGATTATAGAAAGGGGAGGTGTTAGCACCCTTTCTATCTGTGGTTATCCACGGCCTCTTAGGTACTTGTTCATATTGTTTTCAAAATTTTGCTTTCTTTGTGATTGTGGGTTTGAAAAAGTTTTTGTTTGAAACTTCGATTTAACTCTTGCTTCTGTCCTCAAGAGTATATGAAGTGTTTTTGAAAACTTTGTTCGAAAAGTGTAAGTGTGAAGAGTTTTTGTTTTTTAAAAGAGCAAGTATCTAAGAACCATCTATCTACTCGAAAAAAGGAATCGTTCTATACTATCTTCCTTTAGACAATGCTATCCCACTATTGATGAGTAGGTAACACCGTCGTTGGAGTTTTAGGGTCAATTCGAATAAGGGACGTGTGGTCACTAAAGCAATGTTAGGACGCCTTAGCGGTAACCCTAATGTCTTAGATCATTTGTTTTGAGGCAACAATATCCGAGGCAACCGTTTCGAGGCGACTATGATCTTTAGACAAGAGGGTGATCTCTAAAGTGACTTATACTTAATGACTGTGTACGAAGGCAACCAAGTGAGGTGTACCCTAGGGGTGCGCATGTGCGAATGTGTTGTTTTTAGTTAATTTTATCTTTGTACATGTTAATGGTGATCTATGTTGATTTTAGGTTAAACATTCATTCTTGTCATGCATCCCTATTATCAAACATCTAGCAGTTTATAAGTTGCGGAAATTAAATTGCGGAAATTTAACTAACTATTACAAGGCGTCGGGTATTTACATCACCAAAAGCAACCCTTTGAAATTTAAATGTGAAAAATAAATAAAGAGATAAAAATAGTCCTAATTATCTATTACATTCCGGGAACAAATACAATATGATATAAAATGATCGCGTGCGAGAAATTAAATCGAGTGCGAGTTCTAGGGTTTTGACCTTTTGTTATTTAAAGAAAAGATTTTTTTGTTTGTTTTTGAATTAAGAAATAAACTATCCTAAGTTAATTATTAAATTAAATTAATTAAACTAATTAATGAATATTTTTGGGTTTTTTTGTTATTTAAAGAAATAAATAAAAATTAATTAATGTTAGTAAAAATCTAATTAAGTCTAAGTTAATTTTAATTATTGAAAAATATATTAAAGTTATTCCTAATTAATGGCCTAAATTAACTAAGTTAATATTTGTTAATAAAAATTAAAATACTAAAATTTAAATTAATAAAGAAAATATTTTTGGTTTTAATTTTATAAAGAAAAAAGATTTGATTGGTTAGTTGATAATAAAAATATAATAAAACAAACAATTAAATAAAATTAAAATGAAATAGAATGAGTTAGGGGGTGTGGGTCTGATTAGAGGTGTTTGAATGATAATTCCATGGCCCAAACGAGCTGGCCCTGTATTGACTTTCCTGGACTTGGTGTGGACAGTTGACTGGACTCCATGGTGGACGTTCCCCTCTTGACCACCAGATCTGGCCAGGGGCCATCTGGCAATTAATGGAGTGAGGGAGTATAATGGGCTATACGCTTGGGTATACACACAATTACCTGCAAGAAAAAATCAAAGAAGAATTTGGAGGACCTGGGATTCGAACCCAGGTTCCGAAGGCGTTTGGATGCACACGTTTACAACTCAGCCATTGTGTTTCAATTGTTAATATATTAAGCAATAATAATAATAATAATAAGAGATAATGGATTAATATGCCAGAAAAATGAAAAAAGGGCGCGCGTGTTTGAATCAGCCACAGGGGGATTGACACGTCTCCATCCCCAACCTCCAGCCCCTGTAACTTTACCTGCGGATTTATATCCGCAGCTAAACACGCAGGTCGATCCCAAAATTAATTCCAGGCCATATAAACTCCTCCCAAGACCATGGTTGTGTTCGTCTTTCTCTTCCGGTCATGTCCATGGCCATTATTGAGGCTAATTTTACCTGTAAGAGAAACGCCCAAAAACAGACCACGAAACCCTAGATATGGCACTTGGCTTTATAGGTCAGATAAATAAAATTGGATAATACAGAAAGCTTGGAAATTTTATGAGGATCATGAATATGCCAACAGTTTGTACAAAAGATGCAGGAATAAAGATTTGCGAATTCAAAAGAAGAGCAGTTTTCTGTGACACTTACAGTGCTTTTGGGCGTGTATGGAGGCTTGCTAGGGATTGGTTCTGACTCAGTGAACCTCCAGCAATCGATTGGTGTTAAGCTTTGCTTCTGAAAACGCCTCAAAGTATGATTTTGGTTTCATACTTTTTACCACATTTTTCAAGTTTTGTTTGGTTCGTTCTTGCAGCCTCTAGCCTTGTTTTCATGCCCTCTAGCCTCCTTATGTAATGTGGAATGCATTAGGTTAACAATTGTGATTTGAATCTTTCCACATCAATGCCATGAGATTTGATTTGATTCACCATTACTAAACCTTCTAAAATTGTCAAAACTCAATCTTTTTGCACATGGATTGCTTGATACGAGTTTGATACCCTTGATGATGATGATTCAGTCCTGAAATAGCCAAAAAGATATCAAGTAATCAATATTTGGATTTTATTTGATTTAAAATGAAATAATTCAATAAGAAATCAAATAAAATAATAAAAAAGAAATATGATCTCAAGGCTCAAGCTAGGACACGTGTGCAATGTGGCAAGATCAAATCAAGTGGAAAAGAATGGGCCCATTTGACAAAATTTGAAGTTTTGGGGATAGTTGACTTTTAGCAATTTTGCAAAAATGCCCAACTTCAACAATGCATAAATTCTTCAATTTTGAACTTTTGGAAGTGTTATTTAAATTTATAGAAATCTTGAGATGTCCTATAACCAACCCTTTTGGTCTCATCTCATTTTGATGTTCCACGCTCAAGTTATAATTTTTGGCAAAAAAGGTGTTTTTGTTGACTTTAAAAAATGACCTATAATGTCCAAATCTATAACTTCTTGTGAGTGCCTTTTCTTATCTTGGGGTATGTAGATGTATTGTAGTAAATTACATCCTCTTCAAAATGAGCTTTGGATGGGTCATTTCTCATAAAGTATGAGAAAGTTATGCTTGGTCAAAGTTGAGTTGACTTTTCCTACAAAACCCTAATTTAGCAACTTTTGAGTCTTGATGAATTTTGAGCAATCCTTGATGAATCATGATCAACCCTTGATCAAATGATGAAATAACCTTCAAAATGAGAATGTTGACAAAAAATCTTGAGGTTTGACTGTATTTGGGTCATAGTTGACTTTTGCCCTAGCACAGTCGATTTTTGGACCCTTTGAGCAATTGACTGACCAAACTTCCTCTGCAAGGCTTGAAATTTGACATGGATGACCTTGAGAACATATTAGGACATTTGGGAGAACATGAGGTCATTTGGACTCAAATATCTTGATGCAACACAAAACCCTAATTTGGGGTTGACTGCCTTAGGAGATAGCTTGACTGTCCAACTCTTGAGCAATCTTGAGCCACTTGGAGATTTTTCTTGCCATGTTTTGAGAAATATGAGAGGGAAAATTTTAGGGTACAAAAGCTGCCCCTGTTCAATCATTTATTTTGATTTTTTATTCATTTAAATCAAAATAAATCAAATTAAATGGTAAAATAATGAAAACAAATCAAATCTTGAGATTTTTATGCATGTTCTAAGTCCATATACAGCTAGCATGCCAGCCAATTCGTGCAAGGCTCATTAGGGTTGAAAAAGATTGGATTGAAGCAAGTTTTGGAAAGAAATCATACATGAACCAAATCAAATCAAATCTCCATTATTTCTCAAGATTCATGTCAATTTTGTTAACCTAATTCAGTCTCCTACATATACACAACAATTCTATACCATAAGAGGAAGGATTGGAGGCGTGAAACGGAAAGAAGAAAACTCAAATTTTAGACAAAAAGTGTGAGATCAAAATCCATCTTAGAGCCATCCTCAAGGAGTTTCAAGGCTAGCAATACATTCCTGGACATCTCAGGAAGCTTCTCCATTCATTTCCAAGCCTCAAAGTGTCAAGAATCGCACGTTACAACATCACGGTTTGCACAAAAAAACTCAAATTCGATTTCTATGATTTACGCATTATAAATGTATTTCACCCACATATTTGTGTTCATCATCATGTTTGCAATGTTTCGGATATTTTGATTTAAGTTACAGCGCAGGAACAAGCTTTTGCCATTGCTAGGGTTTCGTGCTTCAATTTGAGGTTTTGTGATTTAAGCAAAATTAGGCCTGATAATGGGTACCATGATGATCAGAACTTCAAACCCAATTGATTCATGGTCCCCAATTGAATTTATATTGCATGTTCTTGATTATTAAATAACATAGGTTTTTAGCAACAGACTTGCGTCTGTAGGTAAAGGTTCAGAAACCTAAAACGACTGACAAGGAAGAAGACAATAGCGTGCCACAACCTGACTGGTTGGTTTGAATTCTGGCGCGTTTTTGGCATAATCATTATTTTACACTTTTTGTTTTATCTTTTGATTATATGTATGAGTTAACATCCAGTGCAGTTGGTCAGAGGAAGGAAGTATGAAGCTCATGTCCTGGGTTCGATCCCAGGTGTGAGCTTTTGGCATTTTCTCCATTATTTCCTTGCAGGTTCCATGCACCTCATCTTCTAAGGACCATCATCCTCTGGATCCACCTCCAGCCAGATCCAGCACTCCTCATCTTCTGAGGACCATCATCCTCTGGATCCACCTCCAGCCAGATCCAGCACACCTCATCTTCTGAGGACCCTCATCCTCTGGATCCACCTCCAGCCAGATCCAGCACACCTCATCTTCTGAGGACCATCATCCTCTGGATCCACCTCCAGCTAGAACCAGCATACCTCACCTTCTGAGGATCATCATGTGCCCTCTGATCATCATCCTCTGGATCCATCTCCAGCCAGATCCAGTGATAGCATACACAGGTCCACCATGAGCCCCCCAGAAGATGGTCTCATGGGATCAGGCGCCAGAGTCTGAGCCATCCGACTGGGGTTCAGAAGTTCAGCATGCACCCCCCAGATCTGCTGACGGCAGGCCCATTTGGTTATTTTTACTATCTTTCTTTAATTTCTTTTCTCTAATTATTTTGTTTTTTTAATCAATACAAAAATTATTTTATAAAATTAACAAATCAAGAAAAATCACAAAAAGGCTTATTTTCTTAATAAATATTATTTTTAATTAATTAGTTTAATTAATTTAGGGCAGCTTTAATTTCTTTCATAATTAAAAACAATTAGAAATTAGGTTTAATTAATTTGTGATTTAATTGTTTTCTCAAATAAAAATTCACAAGAACAAAAATCTTTTTCTTTCAATTAGAGTTTTAGGTTATCTTTCCAACCGTCCTCGTATTTAATTTGTCGCGTGCTCGTTAATTATTTTGCCATTATTTTGTAACTGTTCAGGGTTTGTAATAGTTAAATTAGGGTTTTATTTCTTGCTTTAAATCCTCGAATTTTGGTTATGTAATTAATCCCCCTCCCCGAAGCCTTGTAATAGCTAGGTTTTATTTCCTCGCACTTTAAATTCCCGCAATCTTTAACTGTCTAGATGTATGGCTAATAGGATTGTATGGCAAGAATGCATGAAAAATTAAAACAATTAGAATACCCTAATGTGCAAAGATAACATTAACCGAAAAAGCATACTTGCAAATGATCACTCTTAGGGTATACTCTCACTCCGGTTGTCTTCGGTAAACGGTCATGAAGCATAGGATGCTTTAGTGGCTATCCTCTATGTCCCAAAAGATCAAAAAATGACCCTTTCGACTGTTGCCTCGGAAAATATTTTTAGGACTCTAGGATGGTTACTAAGGTGTCTTAACATTGCTTTTGTGACCGTACGTACCTTTCGAATGTCCCTTACAACTCCAACGACGGTGCTACCTACTTCTTAATAGTGGGATAGCGCTGTCTAAAGGAAATAGAACAAAAACGATCTTTTTTCGAGTAGGTAGATGCTAGTAGGTACTTGCTCAAAATAAAACTTTTCACACAAACACTTTTCAAAACTAATTTTCAAAACAAACTTTGTCACATCCTTGAGGACTGATACAAGGGTTATCACGAAGTAAAAACATTTTCAAGACAAACACACACAAGCAAATTTTAAAAATGAGCAAGTACCTAAGAGCCCGTGGAACACCACGGATAGAAAGGGTGCTAACACCTTCCCTTTCTATAATCTACCCCCCGTACTCAGAAATATCTCAAAAAAAGGTTTTTTCTGTTCTTTTCCCTTTTCCATGATTGGATAAAATAAAAGTCGGTGGTGACTCTTGCTTACCGCGAAATTTTGCAAACACAAAACACAAAACACAAACCAGTATTAAACTGTCGGTTCTACCACCGTATCACACCTTTAATTGAACAACTTGGTCATTAGGAAGTAGTGAGATAGTCGACTTTGGTGCAGTCAAAAGTTTGTTGATACTCGATACTATGCTCATTGAGATTGGACTTTCGGGATATTTCGGTCGCCAATAAAGAGGTTTGTGCTGAAACAATGCTCGATGAAGAAAGATCAGTGATATTGAGATTCCCTAGAATCCGATTACTTTCTAGGACAAGTTGAACCAACTAAACTTCAAGAGGGTACTTATCTTAAACTTCGTGCAAGCCTAAACCTAAGGCTACTTGTGTGATTTGTTTGATTTCATTATCTAACAACATGAATTCCTTGCGGGACTTGTTCACCTCTTGCAAGACTTACTTATCTTCATCACCTTACATTGTTGCTTGAGGCATAGCATACACATCATAACATCATGCCATAGCATTTCATTAACCATTTCAAGGATCTTAAGGGTATGTGATGTAGGTCATGATGAACCAGACATCTATCAAGGGGCAAGCGGATTTATTTTCCTCTAGCTAATACCGTCAAAAGACCAAAGCGTGATAACTTGAGTCAAAGGCTATGACCCACTAGACATGGTGAGCTTGATTCTCGTAGAAGGACGGTCAATGATACGAAAGTTCTTCAATCAAAGCTGCAGTTGGATTCTAACATTTTCTTGTGTTTACCCCACGAGATCCTTGAAAACATCACATAAACATGGCATACATATCATTACAGGTTTCAAGGCATGTTTCTTATCCCTTCGTTGTTTATTTCAGCAAGAAGAAATGGCACTCAAATAGAACGTCAAGGATCTTCAGGCACATAATGCTTAGTTCCAACAGATGTTCTTGGCTCTAGCTAAAAGGCAAGAGGATCTGAAGGCTCTCATCTTGAAAGACAAGAAGAAGAAGACTAAGAAGGAGGCTGGTGTCTTGAACCTGGGGAGAATGTTCAGAGGACCTTCTAAGCGAGCTCTAGATTTCGCTACTCCATCTAAGGAGGGAGACACTCAAGATGAAGATAACAAGAAGACCAAGGAAGAAGACAACAGTCCGAGGTATGAGGAGGATGAAGCTGACTACTCTAAGGAACAGTATCCTCCTGCTGATGACAAATACAAGCAGCTGGAGAATCGTCTCAGCACCATGGAAATCCAGAATATACTAGAATTGGATTTCGGTGAACTAGGGTTGGTTCCAGGGGTGTTCATCCCACCTAAGTTCAAGGTCCCCATCTTTGCTAAATATGATGGGGTCTCTTGTCCTAAACTTCACTTGAGATCATACGTCAGAAAGATCCAGCCTCACACTACTGACCGAAAGTTATGGGTCCATTTCTTCCAAGAAAGTTTGGATGGCACTCAACTGGAGTGGTTCTATCAGTTGGAAGGAACCAACATTCATACCTAAGAAGAATTGGCTGTTGCTTTCTACAAGAAGTACTAATACAATGCTGACCTGGAACCAACTCGAGTGCAATTGCATAATATGTCCATGGGCTCAAGGGAAGGATTCAAAGAATATGCACAGAAATGGAGGGATTTAACTGGCAGGGTGCAACCTCCTCTGACTGATTGGGAAACGGTAGACATGTTCATGGGTACTTTGATAAGCCCATTCTTTAATTTGCTGACTGGGAGTTCTTCGTCTGGTTTTGCAGAGATGATTCTGACTGGGGAAAGGATTGAAAGCAGCATCAAAAGTGGGAAGATCCCAATGGCCTCAACCTCTAATGATGTGAAAAATCCATTTCTTGGTAAAAAAGAAACTAATGTTGTCTATGGTCAAAGGAGCCATAATAAAAATAACCACCATCAGTCCATGGGAGCGATGTTAGTTTCCGATCCTACACATGTTCAACAACAACATGGCAATAGGCTTAGGATAAAGTTTCAAGAGAGGCAGTACACTAAGATTAATATTCCATTATCTCAAGCGTTACAATATTTTCTAAAAGCGAAACTGATTACACTAAGGGATCCTCCTCAAAAACCTGATACCTCATCTCCTAAGTACAATCTGAACGCGAGATGTGCCTACCATTCTAATAGTCTTGGGCACGACATCGATAACTGTTGGTCTTTGAAAAACAAGATTCAAGATTTGATTGAAAACAAGGAGATTGAATTTGACCCTCCTAAGGCTCCCAATGTGATCACTGCTCCCATGCCAAATCATGGCCAAGATTGAGAGTGTTTACTTCATTTGAATTATCAGTTGTAATTTCTTTGTTTGCTTAAACACTTATCATTATGTGAGACTTTGGTTATTCTCATTAATTCATTTCATATGTTTGTCTTGAATTAATTCATTCGTATTCATTATATTCAAATTGTGCTTTTACTTCCTTTTTATGATGTTCAACTCTCGATTAAAAGCTATAAGCCTTTAGAGGGAGGATGGCGAAAAAATACCATAATCTCTACAGTACGCTTTTGAACAGACCTTGCTGACGATGTACAGGCGTTGTTTCAAATCCTAAACAGTGGAGTTATAAGGAAGATAATCCCTAGTCAACCCCTTTGAGCCTAAGAAGTAGGAGTTCTCTTTTTCATGCAAATTGAAACCCTTAATCATAACCTGGGGCAGGGTAGTTTCTTAGTTAATTCAAAGGTGCATTCAATCGTAAGATTTCTCTTCATACACGACGAGTGGTGTTAAAGATGCCCTTCCAAAACAAAAGATGGTGATGGTTCCGCATAATCATCAAAATAGGCAGTCATTATCTCTCAAAAGAAAAGCCTGTTGAGTCAAAACCTATGAAGGAGACTTAAAAAAACGGGGGCATCCCACTGACTGTAATCATAAAAGAAACAGTTCGGGAAAAAGGTAGGGATAATAAAATCAAAAAAGAGGTCGCTACAAGTCCTCAACAAAAGAAAATATTACAAAAAATGAATGCCTTCACTTTCAATATCTGAACCATCACCGGAATATCAGGGCCGAGATTCCAGAACTCAATTGGGATCTAAACCCACAGTTAACTGAGTATAAGACTGAAGAACATCACAAAGAACAGGTTGGGTACAAATAAATTTCGAGCCTTTATCCTTTGTTTCTTAAACCCTGAGCCAGGCCACCTTACAACCCTTAAAAGTCCTAGCTGAAGCATGGGTTAGTTCGAAAGCATACTTTTACAAAAGGTATCCTGACTCCTGTAAGGTTTGCTATAAATCCTGAGTTGATATCATATTCTTGCAAATTTTGTTTTACTAAAAAATGCATATTCAAAAAATTTCAAGACAGACATAAGCTTTGCATTTTTAATGCCATTGTTTGCATATAACCAATTGTTCAACAACAAAGAAATTCGCACGATGAATACTCAATGGACAAAATCACCTCAGATGGAACTACATTTCCAGTAACAGACCTTTCATAATCAATGGGCATGACATGGTGTCTAACTAATCTAGAGGCAGTCAAGTCAAGATTCTAGGAATCTCTCAAGAGTGCCAAATATCCAGGGACAGACCTCCGTCTGAACCACTTGGGGGCATCAAACATGAGTTCCAGCAAGGGGCCATTAAGCAAACATCTTCCTGGAAATATCACCAACCTATGGAGTTTCAATATTATGGTCCAAGGGAATTCTTCTCCCCAAGCAAGAAGTAACATCCCCAAGTGAAGTTTCCTAAAATAAGAAAGCAGGGTTCCCAAGTGGAAGCAATCCTCAGAAGATCAAAGATGCACATGCTCTTCATCCCCAACAACAATCAGGGATTTATTTTTCCCCAGTTCAACGACACTGCAATAGAATAACTGATACGTTCATACGCTGCATCCATACATCATTTACCAATATCATAGCATATACATACAAAATGAATATAGCACAGTCTCATTTATTTTGAGAATGTCATTACGCAGTGCACTCCATACATCAGACATTGCACACAGCTAACCCTTTATCTTTTCAGGTAAAGCTTATAAGCAGACGAATATCATCAACTATCTACATGACCAAATAAATTTCTTCAGAAACTAAATTCTGACAAGAACCTCCCTCAAAGGCTTCCCCAGAAAGTCATTCTGAAAAATATCTCTTCTAGATGAAGTCAGGTGTAGACATCTTCTAGTTTATCATTCAGACAAAATCAAGTGTGGATTCCTTCCCGTACCTGCTGAAGTAGTAGTCTTCAAAGTTTCCTTCATTACATGTTGAAGTAGTAGTCGTTCAAGATTCCTTCATTACCTGCTAAAGTAGTAGTTGTCAAAGATTCCTTCATTACTTGCTGAAGTAATAGTCGTCAAAGATTACTTCATTACCTGTTGAAGTGTAGTCGTCCAAGATTCCTTCATTACCTGCTGAAGTAGTAGTCATCAAAGATTCCTTCATTACCTGTTGAAGTAGTAGTCGTCCATGATTCCTTCATTACCTGCTGAAGAAGTAGTCGTCAAAGATTCCTTCATTACCTGCTGAAGTAGTAGTCGTCAAAGATTCCTTCATTACATGTTGAAGTAGTAGTCACCAGATTCTTTCATTACCTACTGAATTAATAGTCGTCCAAGATTCCTTCATTACCTACTAAAGTAGTAGTCGTCAGATTCCTTTATTACATGTTAAAGTAGTAGTCATCAAAGATTCCTTCATTATACGTCGCAGTCAAGCTTTATGCTTACCAGCGGTCCCTTTGGATGGCATCTATAAGCCCATCTCCGACAACTCTCAGTCATCTTCTCCAAATGGAATATGTAAGCCCATTCCTGATATCATCAATAAACGGTGTTACAGCATGCGAGTGCAAATTTATGGGCACTCTAGTGTTCAATCATCTTCCACCTTCAGATCATGAAAGGCAGACATGCCAATCTAAATGCTCAGGTTTAAGAAGATTGAACAGGGGAAGATGTTGTACCCCAAAATTTGCTCTCCCATTTTATTTAAGGCATTCTCATTGAGGTCCTCAATTGTAAAAGAAGATTCAAATGATTTCCAGGGCACCCTATATGCCTTAGTATAATGGCACTGCTGAGAGAAAGAAAAGAAGTGTACATAACAAGGTGTAGGTCTAAATCTGAAAATACGCCTAAGAGCTTTTGGGTCGAAGCAACTTCGACAGCAGTATGCAATTTTATTTGATGCCCAGCAAAACACCAGGATCGAAGGAAGGATGGTTCGAAAGGAAGCGTGAGTAGGATTTTTATGAAGTCTTGGATTGGAAGAGCTAGTAAAGAGTGTCATCAAAGGGTTCGTCTTCTAACCATGGAACTATGAGTTATTCAAAGCATTACAAGGAAGGCACGCATCGATTGTCATGTTGGTTGAATTGACGCTTCAAAAAGAATAAGATGTTGAATTCGAAATCTTTGATCTTATGGTTCGAAGGACATACAAATTTTCAAACATGGCGTGATCGAAGGATAGTTAGAGACAAATCAGCAAAATATAAGTCACCTTAAATCTTTTGCCATGTACCTGAACAGGTGTTGGATGATAGAAGTGAAATCCTGATGCTCATTGGTTACCTTTCGATTGGTGCATACAAGTTGTATTCACCAATCGAAGATGAACTAGTGAGCAAGAAATATATTCTTGTAGACAAAAGAAAAGGGTGGGAGTTGAAATCAAAGAACCACCTACATAACAGTGTTCGAAGGAAAGCATAAAACGAAGCTTCGACATGCTAAGATGAAAAGGTGATGCTTCAATTGGTCGAATCAAAGACACAGTCACAACTGTGTTTGAAAGAAAGAACAAAACAAAAGCTTTGACATGCCAAGGTGAAGAGGTTATTCTTCGATTGGTCTGATTGAAGGAAAAGAGATTCAAAAGGAACGAGAGCTGAGTTCGATTGGGCTGATTGGATAGTTTTCAGATTAAGCAACTAAGGCATATAATGACCCAATCGAAGAGGCCATGATGACGATGCCTTGAACCATTCGAATTAGGACTAAGAGCCATCGAAAAGAACAAATTTTGGGAGCATTTTAAAGAATCAAGATGTGAAAGGTTGAAAAGAATACTGTCCAGGTTCACTCAAAGTCTAAAATGGTAGAAAATATCTCAAAATGGCAACTTCTTAAAACTTTCAATTTCGCTTTCAAAGCCATGGTTAATGGCTGATTCATGCCATTTTCATCCACCACCACACCCCTATAAATACAAGACAGGATTGTCTATCAAGGGCCCAAACACAAAAACATTGCCTACACACACAAGAAGCTTCCCTAGAAAACCATCCAAAAATTCTCCAAACCTTCACAAAGTTGTCAGAATCGAAGCAATCTTTACAGGCCTCTTCAATCTAAAACAATCATTCCACTCATTCCCAGAAGATTCCAGGAGACACTTCCAAGCATTAGGCAGGTCCAACGCACGCATGAGCATCACTCATACAATCCCTTTGTTGGTAACTTTCCTTTGATCTCAAACTCATTCAATATGTAATTTAAATCCGTATTGATCGTATATCCATGCTAAGAATGATGTTTGTGATTGTTTTAACGCGTTACATGTGAAAATCAGTAATAAAGTAGCATGACACCACTATTAGGGTATTTGAAATTGAGTCCTTTGAATCTCAAAATCCAGGCGTCTCTTTCCTTTTGGCTTGTGCAGCGCGTATGTGTTGATTTTGAATTATATATATATCTGATTTGTTTTACTAATATAATGTCATGGTTTTATTTGTATCAACGAATGAACAAACAGCTCAGATGGTAAAGGGTAATGTGTGCAGTGGAAAGGGCCTGGGTTCGATACCTAGGTCGTGTATTATGTTTTTTATAACAATTATCTTGCAGATCCAGTGTGCTGCATTTCAAACACTTCCCATGCGCCTTCAAGCTCCAGCCAATGGACGACAAGGAGATCAGATCCAATGCCCCAGGAGTACCATTTCATGATGGACCCTCAATAGCCAATAGCACAGGATCCCAACGTGGCCTGGGCTTATTTTCATTTGGGCTAAAAAAAAATCCAATTCACATCCCCTGTTACCTTTACTATCCTGGTCCATTTTATTTTGCTTTTAATTCTTTTTTTAGCATTATAAGATCAAATAAAAAAATCACAAAAAAATATTAGGTTAGTATTTTTCCAAATTAATTTTATAAATTAATTGATTAATTATTTTAATCCTTTTCTTAATTTAAAAATAAATAGACTTAGGATTTTAAATTAAATTTCTTTCCATAGGTCAAAAACAAACAAAAAGATTTCATTTTTATTAGGCGTTTTAGACGTATTTTCAATTCGCGCGTTTACCTTTAATTTTGCACTTTTTCATATTATTGTATCTGCTTACTGGGATGTAATAGACTTAACTAGGACTTTACTGTACTGCTTTTTAAATTTTCCCCAAGTTTTGGACATGTAAATAATTCCCCCTTCTCGAAGCCTTGTAATAGCTAGGATTTACAATTCCCGCACTTTTAATTTCTGCAAATTATTAACTGCTTAGATGTATGATTAATAGGATTGCATGACAAGAGTTAAAAACAAAACACTAGCGAACTTAACACAAGACTAAAATAACTGAAAACAATCCAATTGCACATGCGCACCTCTAGGGTACCCCTACTTTGGTTGCCTTCGGAAAACAGTCACAACTCTCAAAACGTGAGAGATTTTAGTGGCCATCCTTCGGTTTAAAGATCATTAGTCCGTCGATGACCCTCTCGATGTTTCCTCGGTAAAAATGATCTTAAAACCCTAGAGTAGTTACTAAGGTTTCTTGCTCATTTTCCTTTATGACTATAAAACGTCCCTTCGAATGTCCCTCAAAACATCCAATAATAGAGCTACCTACTCAATAATAGTAGGATAGCACTGTCTAAAGTCAAAAAGGAAAAGAACAACCTTTCGAGTAAAAGTAGATAGTTCCTAGATGTTATGCTCAAAACAAATTTTTACACTTACACTAAACAACTTTCAAAAACATTTTCAAAATGCTTTATCAATACTCTTGAGGACTGATACAAGAGTTATCATAAAGAAAATCGCCTTACTATTTCCATTTCAAAAATACTTTTCAAAAACACACAAAGCACAAGGTATTTTCAAAATGAGCTAAGCATCTAAGAGCCCATAGATAACTACAGATGGAAAGGGTGATAACACCTTCCCTTTCCATAATCTACCCCCCTTACTCAGAAAACTCTCGAAAGGTCTTTTTCTGTTCTTTTCACCCTTTCTTTGCTGGATAAAAGAAAAGTCGATGGAGACTCTTGCTTACCGCAACATTTGCAAACACAAACGCAAAACCAGTATAACAGTCGGTTCTGCCACCGTATTACAATATTAAAACACAAAAACAAACACACAAAATGCCCATTTATTCTCAAACTCCATTGTTACAAAATCAAACCACTTCGCAAAAAACTCGTCAGGAATAGTAAAGCTTCATTTAACTTAATTGTTCAACCATATTCAATAAAGAGGCATCATCAATTGTAAGTTATTGTTGAGCTTTTTAGAGTTTATTTAATTTCTACTCAAATTTGTGATTTGGGTTAGAAATTGTGAGTTTCGTTTGTGTTTTCAATAGTAAGAGTAATTAGAAAAGTGTTGGAAGTCTAATTTTTATAATCAATGATCATTTTTTGAAAGTCATTTATGGCTCTGTGTGATGCGGTGGGAGAACTGACTTGAGGTTTTGCGTTTGTGTTTGCAAATGTTTCGGTTTAGCAAGAGTCGCCACCGACTTTTTATTTTATCCAAACGAAAGGTCAAAAAGCACAGGAAAGACCTTTGAGATGTTTTCTTGGGTTCGGGGGGTAGATTATGAAAAGGGAAGGTGCAAGCACCCTTTTCATCCATGGTTATCCATGGGCTCTTAGTTACTTGTTTAGATCACTTGCTTTTGCTTTTCAATTGTTTGAAATGGTGCTTTGTGTGTGGTTTTGAAAGATGTTTTGAAAAGAGACCATCGTTGTGGCAACCTTTGTAATGATTCTTGTTTGAATGTATACAAAGGTGTATTTGTCTTTTGAAAATATATTTCAATGTTTTTGAAAGTTTTGAAAGTTTATTTTGGGAAATGTTTTGAAATTATGTTGTGAGGTGTGTTTGAAAATAGCAAGGATGATTTACAAGTTTTGATCAAGTAACTAAGAGTTGTCTACCCTATTTTACTCAAAGAGTCTTTCTTACACATTTTTAACCTTTTTGACGGTGTTGTTTTACCATTGCATTTGGTAAACAACCTTGTGTTTGGATGTTAAATGGGACAGGCGTGGGTCATCGCATTGACCATGATAGCAATTGTGCTAAGTGTCTTTAGCAATTTCTTTGATGGACTAGATCATTTTGTATAGGCAACCAAGATAGCGTCATCGAGGGACTATGATCTTTTGTTTTGTTTTTGTTTTGCCAAGATACTCAACATGCACAACATGGCCATTTTTAAAGGCAACAAGTGGATGAAACCCTAGGGGCGCATGTGTGCATTGTGTTGTCATTTTCATGCATTTATGTCTTGTATTAGGTCATCTAGCGATTGAGTTTTGAATTTTGCCATACACGCCTAATTATTGCACAGTATATTGAAAGCAATAAATTGCGGGAATGAAAAGTCTAAGTTATTATAAAAGTATCCGGGAATGGGGGTACAATTATTACAAATGGGGATGAATCTCATAAGAATAGTAAAGTCCAAATATTAAAACCAAATCGAATTGTCGCGATTCGATACAAAGCTATAACAAATAAAGAAAATCAATAATATTATGAAATGCATGTATTTATTAAAAAGAGATAAATAAACTCTATTCTAAAAAATTAAGAATTATTATTATTATTCTTTTTTTGTATTTTTTATTAATTTTAAAAGGAAAATATTAAAGAAAGAAAATTTAATTAAACAAAATCTTTACTATTTTTGTATTTGTATTATGTATGATAATAAAAAGAAAATGATTTAAATAAATCTAATTAAAAAAATACAATTTATTATACAAAATGAAGTTTTAATATATTACTAGTATATTTTTAACAAAAGAAATAAAAAAAAGATAAATTAAAAGAAGAAAAAAGAAAATTAAACTAATTCTTTTGGTATTTTCTTAAATGTAATAAATTAGCAAAGATAAATTAAAAAAGAAAATCAATTTCAAGATTAATTTAGTTAAAAAAATATTGATTTTTTTATGAAAATGTTAACAAAAGAAGTAAATTAAAATTAAAAAAAAAGTAAGAATGGGCTTTAGGGTTTATTGTTGGGCCCAAATGAAGTGATAAACCAAAGTGAGGTCAGAATAGAGGGGGGGTGCACTAGCGATTTGTATGGGCTTAGGGATTTGGGGGCCAGATAGGCCCAATGCTCAAATTTGTAACATTTGGTTAGGGTTTTCTGATTAGGGTTTGTGAACATTTTCACAGCGGCGTCGTACCCTTCGTTCTCCCTCTTCATCTCTCTCTCACTCAATCTCTCTGATCTTCCCTTCCCCACGGTTACTGGAACGCTATCCCTCACTCTCTAACCTCCTCCTAACGATCAATGGCCTTGTTTAAACGGTATGGTTCGTCTTTTTTGTTTTGGATTTAATCAGTTTTCAAGCTTGTTTGATTTTACAGTTTTGTTCATGTTTTGTTATTAATCTATTTTATTGCTTATTGAGGTGCAGAAGAGGGTTTGAGGAGAAACGTACCTTGGGAGCTTTTCTGAAAAATGGAGAGGAAAGAGATTTGAGCTGGTGGTGTTCACTTGGTGGCCGGAGGCAGGGGAAGAGATGATGACGGTAATGTTTCTGAAACTTGTGATTGTTGTTGGTTGATGATGAAGATCGCTTCTAAAACTTGTGATGATTATAGCCTCTCTTCTCTCTTTGAACTTGAATGATGATGATGTTAAATGCTTCTGAAACTTTGAATACTGATTTTTGATAGTTTGATGATTATTGCTTCACTTCTGACTTTGTTGGATAATGGTTTGTTGATGATGATAGTTTGCTCTAAAACTTGGTTTGGTTGATGGTTTTTGTTGATGATGACTGTTTATTCTGAAACTTTTGATTGTTTGGTATGATTTTCTTCTTCTGATTTGAACTTGAATGATGATAGTGCTGAATGCTTCTGAAACTCTTTCCTCTCTCTTGAACTTGAATGATGATGGTGTTGTTTTCCTTCTGACTTGTTAGTTAATGATGGATAATGATGATGATTATGCTAAGACTTTGTTTTGTTGTTGGTGTTTGCTGAAGGTTATTGATTGATGATGATTTCTGGAACTTTGATTATGTTGTTAGTTGATGAAACTTTGTCTTGTTGAAAGTTCTGAGTTGGCAGGCTTGTTGGCTTTTGTTGTTTGGACTGAGTTGGGAGATTGTGTATTTGTTGCAGTTTGAATATGCAGGCTTTGACTATTTTGATTTGTGAGTTGGTTCACAGGGTTACAGTTGTGGTTGTTTGAACTGCTATACAGTTTTGGTATTTCTTGCAGTTTAGTTCTGTAGGTTTGGCTGAAGCTGTTAGGCAGAGTTTTTGTGATTGGCTTTTTTTGTACAGGTTTTCTGTGATGTTTGAGTTTGATAACAGGTTTTTGAGGTTTGGAATCTTGCAGCTTCAGGCCTGCTTTTTCTGGTTTGATAGCAAGTTTTGGTGATGTTCTTGCAGCTGGTTGGCCTTTTGTGAGCTACAGGGTTTTTTGTTATGCAGGTTGGGCTGTGTATTTGAACTACTAACAGGTTTGGGATTTGTTAGGCAGTGTTGTTGGTGAGTTTGAAAATTGTTATGCAGTTTTGTGGTTTTTGTAATGTTTGCACAGGTTTGGAAGTTTGATAACAGGTTTGGGAGTTTTGTGCAGGTTATGCTGTTTGTTACAGTTGTGTTGCAGTTTGAAATCTGCAGGTTTGGCTGTTTGTTTGGAAACTGTTAACAGGTTTTGGTGAGTTGTGCAGTTTTGGCTGTGTGTTTGAACTGCCAACAGGTTTTGATATTTGTTGCAGTTTTAATAAAAATGTTCTCTCCTTTCTTCTTGATGTTTGATGGTATTATATCCTTTTGCTTTTTGTTTTGTGACTTGTGACAGATTTTGCCAAACTGTACAATCCCAATAAAAAG
This sequence comes from Vicia faba, assembly GCA_948472305.1. Taxonomy (NCBI): domain Eukaryota; kingdom Viridiplantae; phylum Streptophyta; class Magnoliopsida; order Fabales; family Fabaceae; genus Vicia; species Vicia faba. The sequence goes on along the minus strand of OX451737.1, from coordinate 1,594,703,315 downwards.
GTGATATATTTTCTCTCTTTCTCTCTCAATGATAAAGCAGTTTGCTTTTCTACTTTTTCTGAAAAGTTTGCCTTATTTCTTGGAAAATGATGATAGGTTATGACAAGCCTTTTGCTTGTTATTTGGTTTACCCTCTAAATTCTCTTTCTGCCTGTTGTGTTGTACTTGTCTGCCTACTATTTGTACTTTCTACCTGCTGCATTATTTTCCTTGCTGCAATGTTTGGTTTGCATTCAGTTTGGTTTGTTGCAATACTTGCATCCAGTTTGGTTTGCTTGTGCTGTTTGGGTTTGATAACAGGTTTGGGATTTGTTGAAACTTGTTATGGCATTTTGAAATGTTGCTATTTGTTAGACATGTTTGGAAGTTTGAAACTGATATGCATTTTTTGGTTTGTGCAATGTTTGCACAAGTTTGGAAGTTTGATAACAGGTTTTTCTTACCTTTGGTTAGCAGGCTGGCCATCCTCGTAGCTTGAAACTGTTAGGCCCTTTTTATGTTTGACAAAACTGCTCCCTCTTTTTCTTCCAGCTTCATGGTGTTATATCTTTGTGACTTGTGATAGATTAGCCTTGGTAGCCAAACTGTACCATTCCAATAGGTGATATCTTTTCTCTCTTTCTCTCTCAATGATAAAGCAGTTTTACTTTTCCATTTTTCTGAAAAGTTTGCCTAAATCCCTGGAAAATGATGAAAAAGTTGTGAAACAAGCCTTTTGCTTGTTATTTGGTTTACCCCGTGCTTTGTACTTTTTGCCTGTTGTACTGTACTTGTCTGCCTACTATTTGTACTTTCTGCCTGCTGCATTGTTTGCCTTGCTGCAATGTTTGGTTTGCATTCAGTTTGGTTTGTTGCAATACTTGCATCCAATTTGGTTTGCTTGTGCTGTTTGGGCAGCATGCTACAGTTTGGCTGTTATGTTTTCACTTTGGCTTGTTACATTTGTGCGTCTGCTTGCCTTAGTTGCTTGACAGTTTGGCCTTGTTTTGTAATGCAGCTTGATTACTCTGTAATGTATATTTTAGCGCCTTGCTTGTGTTGTTTGGACATCATGTTTCAGTTTGCCTTGTGCTTTACATTTGAATAATTTTTGCTTTTTCATTTTTTATTTTTCTCTTTGTGAACCAAGAAGAGCAATCTTCTTGTGATTTGCAAAGAGGAAAATAAAAACGTGATAAAAAATAGCACTCTGATTCTAAATGACAAACTTTAATGATGAAAAATTTTCTTTCTTTTTGTTTGAAAATTCTTGCTTGATGCTCAATCAACTGTGCTAATCCTTTTTTGTCTTTCTTTCATGTGAGCGCAAATTAGAAGGTGGCAAAACAGAGGAAGCAAGAAATTCTTTGTGGCGAGCATGGGAGCAATGGAGCAATGGAAGCTTAGGCTTAGATTTGTAACTTAGAGAGATTTTCCATTCGTTGTAATAATTTATTTTTTTAAGTACTATAAGTTGTAAAACCTACAGCGTTCGAATAATAAATTATTTTTGTACCAACATATGAAATAAATGAAAAATCTTTGTGAGGCAATCTGATATCCAATAGAATCTTCTACTGTCAATATCTTGCAATTCTCTCCTCAAGTCTTCACTGATTCTTTAAGATTCTCTGATCAAAATAATTGAAACTGCATTCCAATAATTCCAATACAGATAACTTAAACTTTAAGCAATCCAATAATTTTGTAATCTCGTAACCTTGCAACAGTATTTCAATCAAAATACACACTGTGTATTCCAATAAACAAGCAAATGTTTCATTCCATTAACAAGCAAATGTCTTAACAGACGCACATTATCTGGTTAACCTGGATCAGTCAAAACCTGAATATTCCAAATGACAGTCTCAGCTCCCACTTCTTGTCCCAGATAATCAGGCCTTGAGAACAACCAATAACCTTTCAGTAAACTTAAAAAAGCATGAAAACATGTGACAGTTAATTGAATTTCTGAGAATTCAGTTTCTTCTGAGAAATGTGAGAGAAACCCTAATTCTTGATCTACTGCCAAAGAAAAGTCTGTCTGATCGATTCCTGAGCCAATCTTGAAAATTTGAGAAAACCCCAGGGTTGTGATTTCTTGTGAAAAATGGGAGGGCAAATTTTGGGGTACAACAGCTACCCCTATTCAATCTTCTTGAACCTGAAGAGTTAGACCGGCGAGTTTGCCGTTCGCGACTCGAAGGTAAAAGATGATTGGACACTAGAGTGCCCATAAATTTGCACTCGTCAAAGCATAGTTGAGGGAATGGGCTTAAAGATGCCATTTGGAAGATGTGATAGAATTTTGTCGGAGATGGGCTTAAAGATGCCATCCAAGAATGTATGTTGAACTGTATGTTATAGGTGAAAGAATGAGTATCAGAAAGGTATCCATGTCTGGGACACCTCTGAGCTGGGGATCTGAACAAGCAATAGAATAACATCCGTGCATGGAGTATCTATAAACTGTTTTCATGAGTTGAATCTGAACAAGCGATAGATTAGCATCCGTGTTTGGAGCATCCGTAAACTGTTTTCATGAGCTGAATCTGAACAAGCGACAGGTTAGCATCCGTGTTTGGAGGCACCCATAAACTGTTTTCATGATCCTGTGTAGAGTTTCTTCATGATGAGTCCGTGTAAAACTGCATCTGGAATAGAAGGAACCGGTGTAAGGTTGCTTCAATGATGGTCAAGTAGATAGTTGTCCTGTCTGATTTTAGGTGTTAATCTTTTACCCGAGAAAGAAAGATAGTTTTCCTGGCTTGTTACAGGTGTTAATCTTGAACTTGAAAAGGCTGTTGGTAACCATCTGTTGATTGACCTTTTCCTGAAAAAGGTAAAACGTTAGTTGTATGCAATGTCATGATGTATGAAATGCGTGATTTTATGACGTTCTCAAAATAAATGAGATTGTGTCGTGTGCACTTGTCATGTATGTAATAGGATGTATGAAATGTGACATGTTTATCGAAGTGTATTTCATCTGGGAAAATAAATCCTTGACAAATGTTAGGGAATCGCTAGATCCCAGACTGTTGTTGAAGAGTATGTGTGTCTTCAAGCTTTGCTTAGAATGATTCTACCGGGGATTCCTGTTTTGTGTTTGAGGAGAACTCCGCTGGAGATTTGAGAATGAGAATCTTCATTCTTCTAGGGGAATTTGTGCTGAGGAGTCAAGAACGAGAATCTTTGATCTGCAGGGGATTAAAAATTCTGACAAATTTACGCTGAGAGTAAAGAAGGCTCTGGCAACTTCACTGGAGAATCAAGGATGAGAATCTCCATTCTGTTGGGGAGTAAAAACTCTGTGGGGATTAGTTATACTGTTGAGGAGTAGCTATTCTGCTAGAGAGTAATCTCAGGACTTTGGGGAAAAGCTTATTCCTGTTTGGAAGAAGTTTAGGAGTTTAGGTTGTATGCAACTTTGAGAATGAGAATATTCATTCTGTCAGGAATATCAGGAGCTTGGTGTATGCCACTTTGAGAATGAGAATATTCATTCTGTCAGGAATATCAGGAGCTTGGGTGTATGTCAATCTACTGGGGAAGCAAGAATGGGAATCCTCATTCAGGCGTTTGGGTCAGGAGGTTGGGTGTATGCCAATCTACTGGGGAAGCAAGAATGAGAATCTTCATTCAGGCGTTTGGGTCAGGAGGTTGGGTGTATGCCAATCTACTGGGGAAGCAAGAATGAGAATCTTCATTCAGGCGTTTGGGTCAGGAGGTTGGTGAAGAAGTGAAAAACACAAGAAGGGAGGTTGAATTGTAAAAACTTGAAATCAATTGCAGTCAACACAGTATTTTTATCCTGGTTCGTTTGATCTCAAACTACTCCAGTCCACCCGTCAAGGTGATTTCGCCTCTCTCCAACGAGGTCTTAATCCACTATATTCAACTGAATATTACAACTGCTTTAACAACTGCTAAAGCCTTCTTGAGTCAAACCACAAACCGGTTCCTCAAGGAAATACTTTCTTACAGATAATTGAAATCTAAGTGTGTTGAATGTTTTCTACAAAAACTGTTTATCACAACTGTGATACTACACAATTTAAGCTTATGAGAACTAGAGTGCTAAAATAATTGAGTAAAGAATTTGAGAGCTTTAGCAAACTGAGAGTGAGGAAGATGATGAATAGCTTTAGGCGTGTAGAGTGTTGTAGAGCATTAGCCAATTCAATCTTCACTGTCTTGTTTATATAGCATTGAAAAATGGTACGTTGGAGTCGGTAATTCCGTTTCAATGCCAATAACATTCTTTCCATAATAAGCATATCTTTTGTCTGGAATAATGCCGTTGATAATAAATAGTCTTGAATGCACAGTACCGTTGCCACTAGAACGTGTTCTGGCTTTGGCTTATTCTGACGCTGCTTAGGTGCAGATGAAGTGTTGTTGTCTTGATCAGAGTTCAGATTGTTACGCGCAGATCTGTTCATCAAGCTTCAGCGTAAGCACATGTTGATCTTCTGATTCTGGCATCTGATATAACATCCTCTGATGCTGATGTTGATATTCTCTTGCTGATGTCCATCAGAGTTTCTGTAAAACAGAATGTAATTTTTAGGTAGCATATATGTCTTACATGAATCATACAATTTATATATCTTTGCATTTTGTTATCATCAAAACTTAAACTTAGGGTAGTAGATTCAAACTTTGTTCTAACAATCTCCCCCTTTTTGATGATGACAAAGACTAGAATTTTTCAATTGAAAATTAGCGAGAAAAGTATCAGATATAACCAATTAATAAATTGTATCATAAATAAATAGTGTCAAAGATAAGGAGGAATAAAAGGTATCAGAGCTTAAGGGGTTAAGAGAACAACTATCAGAGTTATGATCAGAAAAACTCCCCCTGAGTTTATTACTTCCCTTTTTAATTCCTTGAGTCCTTCAGGATCATATCTTTATTGACTTTCTTTGAACATCAGAACATCAGAGCTTCAGTGTATCAGAGATGATTAACTTTTTGTACCTGTAAGCTTATGCAAAACAAAAAAAAACATTCAAGTATATCAGAGTGTTAGAATGTTTGAGACTTTTTGTCTCAGTAGTCCGTTATTGAAAAATATCATTCTTGTTCTCCCCCTTTTTGTCAGCAGTCAAAAAGTGCAAGTAATAAAAGATAAAACGATCAGAGCAGAAAAACCATTGTTATATTTAATTCAGAGCTAGACAAACAGTACAGATGATATGCAAAGAAAACAGTGAAAATATCAAGAATGAAAAACTAAGGTTGGGGTGGAAAGCGTGTGAACAGAGCTTCTAGCATGTTCTTGATCTGATTAGCAGTTTCCTTATGCTGATGCACCATGCTGACTACTGTATCAATCTTGCCATCTTGCACATCCATCCTTTCCTTCATCCTCTGATCATTCTCATCCATTCTTTGCTGCAGACGAATATCATTCTGCTTCAGCTCTTCAAGAGTCTGCCTGTCCAAGGCAACTTGAGAAACGTCAGAAACAGGATGCTTCTGAGAGCTTTCTGCAACATCTTCAGCTTGACTAACATCTTCAGCTTGAATAGTCTGATCTTCTGCTGGATGAACTTTTGAAGCTGGACGCTTTTCAGACCATGGCTCACTATCCAGAAAGAGCACTTCCTCCTTCAGCAGCTGACCTTCAACTTCCTTCAGCAGCTTGCTGAAGTTCTGTTGGGCCTGTTCATAGTTTATGTCTTGCAGCTTGAGGGTTTCAGCGCGTACCCACTTTCTGAATTGAGTCCAGAGATGGTATGAAACAGCAGGATCAATCATTCCAGGACAAACCTGCTTCATAGAAGCAATCCAATTCTGCAAGCCTGTTTCAAAATTCAAAATGCCAGCACCAATATCTAATTGTTTGGGTTTGGGGATGGCTATTTTATTTTTACGGTCAGCAAGACGGTTAAGGATTGTTAAATCAATGAAGGTCCTGCTTTGGTCTTCTGTATTTTGTTTGGGAGATGGAGTGGGAGAATCAGAAATGATTATTGGACTGTTTGGAATGTGTGGAGGGGTAGTTTCTGGTGAGGATGGCAGTTGGGGAATGTTTACAGTTGTACCACAAGGCAGTTGAATTACCAAGGGTTGTGGTTCAGAGGATTGAGGTGAGAGAGGTTCAGGGGTTTGAGGTCCAGGTGATGGAGTTTCAGAGTGTTGAAACTCAGGTTGTGGAGGTGATGGTTGAGATGAAAGTGGATGAAGTTCTGGTTGAGGAGAGGGAGGTGGAATTTCTGGTTGTGGAGAAGGAGGTGGAATTACTGGTTCCTCTGGTATTGGAGATAGTGTAGTTGTTGGTTGTGGTGAATGGGGAGTTTCTAGTTGAGTGTTTGGATTTTCTGAGAGGGGAGCGGAAGAACGTTGATCAATTTCAGAAAGAACTTTGTCAAGTTCTGATTCTGTTGATGTTGTGGGTTTTGGATTTTGGGATTTGGTGCGGGATCTCCTGAGAGTTAGTGACTCAGAAGGGTCAAACTCTGGTTCAGTGTCATCAATGGTTGGTATGGGGATTGGTTGTTCATGTGAAGCTGGGGTTGGAATAGATGTTGAAATAGCAGAAGAATTTAAAACATTAGCAGCAGATAGATTACCTCTCTTCTTAGGGGTCTACTGGGATGGTCCTTCTGAAGTAGCCTTTCTCTTCTTCGTCTTCTTCACAGTAACTTCTGGAGTTTGCTGGTGCAGATCTTTAATGTTCAGAGTGGGATCTGTGCCATCAGCCTTGCAAGCATCCAAGTATCTGAGAACAATGACTGGTTTAGAGTCAATCTCAGAGAATATTGGAAAGTCGTCTAGAGGGACTCTTCTGCTGGTGATGTCAGCAAGAGGAGTGACGCTGGGCTCCTTTCTGATATTCTCTATCAGTTTCATTTTCTTCAGATTCTTGGCATTCAGAGGCTTGCCAACAGTAGGTTCAATAGAGCTTAACTCCTGTGCTTCTGTAAGGTGTTCAATCAGCCTATTCTCAGTTAGAATATCTGATATTAACCTGCCAAAGGGTATCCAATCCCTTTTTGTCCTTTCTTCTTCTCTTGTCTCCTTGACGCTGGTCCTGAGGTGATTAAACAGAAGATGAGCCAAGTTAATATTTACCTTCTGATTAATAAAATAGATCAGAAACTGCTGATCTATGTTTATATAATCAGGAGAGCTTGTGGGCTTCCTGTGATTGAAGCACCCCAGAATAATCTTCGCCCATATTCTGTGCTGATCCTTCAAGTCTCTGATTTTGCTGCTGGGAACCCCATGGGTGAAAATCTCTCTTGCAATGACAGCAGCATCTGAGCATCTTTCTGCCATGTCGATACAGCGGATGCCACCACCGTTGTATCCAATCAATCTTGCAATGTGATCCTCAGTGATCACAATCTTCTTTCCCATGATATAGGAGGTAACTTGATGTGTTGATGAAGACGCATGAATCCAGAATTCCTTGACCAATACAGGGAACGTTGGACCCACCAACCTATCAAAGTATCTCTCCCATCCTTGTGCCCTAATTTCTTCTGTCAAATCGAATCCATTTTCTTTCAGGCTGGTGAAATCAACAATCAGTTCAGACAGAACTTCCAAGTTCTTCACTGGTGTAAGTAGAGTTCTGAATGGAATCTGGTATTGTTCAGATGAAGCCTCCTTCTGAGAACCTGCAGAAACACTGCTAGAAGTTGCCATGTTCACACTGGGTTTTCTGAGAAAAAGTTTGAGAAAGGGTTTCTTTTGAAAAAGGATGAACACACAAGAAGAATGCAGAAAATATTTTGGATGATTGTAAGAGACGGTAAAAGTTTAATGAATGATGTTAATGTGCTTAAATAGATTTCAAAAAGAGTTTTGAAAACGTAAACGGTTTTAAGAAAGAGAATTAATTCATGATTACAGTTTAACTCATGATTACACGCATTTAATGCTTGCTGATTTTAGGGGATTTGAGAAAGATATTTGAAACGGTTACCAGACATGTGTCTCAATGCATCCAATCAGCATTTTTCCTTCTCAGAAGCGTGCACGCGTGTTCTGCTTCAGAGATTTGCTGATGACTAGATGACACTTGTTTGATTTAGTGAGCAGCACGTCTATCCTTGAGCTGAAGCGCTCAGATTTTAAGGATAGAATCTGATACAATCTGCATGTCTATCTTTCTGAAAGAGGATTGATCAGAAGTTCACAGTAAAAATAAAACACATTCTGAAGGTTAATATATAAAATTTAAACATTTTCACTCTGGGCAGAGCTTCATGCTGAGATGTTTCAGAATGAAGTTGAACTTATCTTCAGAAAGTGGTTTAGTGAAGATATCAGCCCATTGATGGTTTGTATCAATAAATTAAGTTCAAAATTCCTTTCTGAATATAGTCTCTAATGAAGTGATGTTTTATTTCTATATGCTTAGCCCTAGAATGCAAAATAGGATTTTTACTTAAGCAAATGGCAGAAGTATTGTCACAGAGTATAGGGATGTTACTCTCAAAAATCTGGAAGTCTTCAAGCTGACTTTTCATCCAGAGCATTTGTGTGCTACAACCTGCTGCTGCTATGTACTCAGCTTCTGCTGTTGATAGCGCAATTGTGGATTTCCTTTTGCTGGACCAAGAGATCAGATTTTCTCCCAGAAACTGGCAGCTTCCAGAAGTACTTTTACGCTCTACTCTGTCTCCAGCAAAGTCAGCATCGCAGTAGCCTACTAAGCTGTAATCACTAGATTTTCTATAAAATAAACCCAGATTAGTAGTACCTTTCAGATACTTGAAAATTTGCTTAACAGCTCTGTAGACCTTCTGTTCTACCTTTTTGCTTACCTCTTCTCTTTCCAGAATGCACGTGGGATGCATTGGAATCTTTGATGACTTACATTCTGAGAGGTCAAATTTCTTCAGAAGTTCTCTGACATATTTGCTCTGATGAATGTAAGTTCCCTCTGGGTTTTGATTGATCTGAATTCCCAGAAAGAATTTCAGTTCTCCCATGAGGCTCATCTCAAATTCTGCCTGCATACACTTAGCAAATTTTCTTCCAAGAGAAGGATTAGTAGATCCAAAAATAATATCATCAACATAAATTTGGCAAACTAAGATGTCATTCTTAACTGACTTACAGAATAAGGTAGTGTCCACCTTCCCTCTGGTGAATTCTTTTTCTAACAGAAAGTTACTTAGTCTTTCATACCAAGCTCTGGGAGCTTGTTTCAGACCATATAGTGACTTCTTTAGTTTGAAAACATATTCTGGATTTTTTGTACTTTCAAAACCAGGGGGTTGGTGCACATAAACCTCTTCTTCTATATAACCATTTAAGAATGCACTCTTGACATCCATCTGATACAGAGTGATGCCTTTATTAACAGCAAACGAAATTAAAAGTCTGATAGATTCTAACCTAGCGACTGGAGCAAAGGTTTCTGTATAGTATATCCCCTCTTGCTGACTATAACCTTGTGCTACCAGTCGTGCTTTGTTTCTGATAACTTCACCTTGTTCGTTCAGCTTATTTCTAAACACCCATCTTGTTCCAATGACGTTGAATCCTTTTGGTCTGGGAACAAGATCCCATACGTCATTTCTGGTGAATTGATTCAGCTCTTCTTGCATTGCTAGAATCCAGTCGTTGTCCAGAAGTGCTTCATCAATAGAAGAGGGTTCAATCAGAGAAACAAGTCCCATGAGGGATTCTTCAGAGTTTCTAAAGTTGGCTCTTGTTCTGATTGGATCTTCTTTTCTTCCTAAGATAGTTTCTTCTGGGTGATCCAAGCTGCTTCCGGGTAGTCTTTTATGAGGTTGATCAACAGATGTTGCTGGATTGCTAGCAGTGCCTCCTTCTGATGTTGAAGGAGTGTCTTTATTTAGAGCTTCTGATGACTTGTCTTCAGAACCTGTAAATTCAACTTCCATACCTGCAAAAACTTCATTCTGCTTTGACTTTTCATAGTCAAGCTTATCATCAAAACGAACACTGATTGATTCTTCCACAATCTGTGTTTCTGTATTGTATACTTTGTACCCTCTTGGGCGTTCAGAGTATCCTAACATAATACACTTCTATGCTTTAGAGTCAAACTTGTTCAAATAATTTTTTGTATTTAACATAAAACAAGTACATCCAAATGGATGAAAATATGAAATGTTGGGCTTTCTGTTCTTCCACAATTCATATGGAGTCTTTTCCAGAATAGGTCTTATTGAGATTCTATTCTGAATGTAGCACGCTGTGTTTATTGCCTCTGCCCAGAAGATCTTAGCAACGTCTGTCTCATTGATTATGGTTCTGGCCATTTCCTGCAATGTTCTGTTCTTTTGTTCTACAACTCCATTTTGTTGGGGAGTTCTAGGACAAGAGAAATCATGCAGAATGCCTCTGTCATTAAAGAATGACTCAAAATCTTTGTTTTCAAACTCTCCACCATGATCACTTCTGACTTTAACGATTCTAAGATCCTTTTCATTCTGAACTTGGTTACAGAAGGTGACAAACACAGAGTGTGACTCGTCCTTGTGTCTTAAGAACTTTACCCATGTCCATCTGCTATAGTCATCTACGATTACTAGCCCATACTTCTTGCCACTGACTGAAGCAGTTTTAACTGGTCCAAATAAGTCAATGTGCAGAAGTTCTAATGGCTTAGAGGTAGAAACAACATTTTTAGATTTGAAAGAAGGTTTTGCAAACTTGCCTTTCTGACATGCTTCACACAGAGCATCTGAATTGAACTTCAGATTAGGAAGTCCTCTGACCAGATTGAGTTTGTTAATCTGAGATATTCTTCTCATACTAACATGCCCCAATCTTCTGTGCCAGATCCATTGCTCGTTGTTAACAGACAGAAGACACTTTACATTCTGACTTTTCAGTTCAGAAAGTTTGATTTTATAAATGTTGTTTTTCCTCTTTCCATTAAATAGGATAGTCCCATCTTTCTGACTAACAGCTTTACATGATTTTTGATTAAAGATTATATCATAACCGTTATCACTTAATTGACTTATGGATAACAGATTATGCATTAATCCATCTACTAGCAGAACATTATTTATAGAGGGAAGATTTCCATTACCTACAGTTCCAGAGCCAATGATCTTTCCCCTCTGATTGCCTCCAAAGCCAACGTGGCCTCCAGGCTTAAGTTCTAGGCTTTGGAACATATGCCTTCTTCTCGTCATGTGTCGTGAGCAGCCAGAGTCCAGGTACCATGACTGGTGTTTCTGATTTGCTGCTAAAGATATCTGCAACATGTATTATTTTATCCTTAGGTACCCAGATTTTCTTGGGTCCTGATTTGTTAGATTTACCAAAACTTTGGTTGAATTTTGGTTTCACAGAATACTTACTGCTAGTATATTTAATATCATGTGTATGACCATACACAAAATGTGAGTTCAGAGGAGTGTGTTTAATAGTTAAATCCATGGCATTCTTTGGTGTAGGTACCTTACCTTGGTATCCTATTCCCTTTTTGTCGTTTCTGCTAACTCCATAGATCATTGAAGCCATTTTGCTTCTATCTATGCTTTTAGCAAGGAACTTCTGAAAGCTATGATCATACTCCTTGATGATCTCATCAGCGCTGCTGGGAGTTTCAGAAATTGTTTCCTTCTGAGAGTTTTGTAAAACATTTTCTAACTTTGAAATTTTATTTTTCAGCTCAGAATTTTCCAATTTAAGACTCTCAGTCTTATCAGAGTCAGATTCAAGATTCCTTTTCAGGTTTCTGAATTTAACTCTAATCTGCTGGTACCTTTCCAGAATTTCGTTAAGGCTTTCAGCAAGTTCAGCCTTAGTAAAATTAATTGCAAAGTCAGGAAATACCTCTTCAGTGTCTGATTCTGAGTCTGATTCAGAAGCTTCACTGTCTTCTGAAATGTTGGCCATGAGAGCTATGTTTGCTCTCTCATCATCTGATTCTGAGTCAGCTTCAGACGAGTCAGAGTCATCCCATGTAGCCATAAGACTTTTCTTCTTTTCTCTTCCAAACTTCTTTTTGGGCTTTTCCCTCTGAAGCTTTGGACAGTCACTCTTGTAGTGTCCTTGCTCATTGCATTCATAGCAGATGATGTCCTTGGTGTTTGGCTTTCTGCTTCCTGAGGAGCCTTCAGATCTTCTGTATCCAGAGGAAGAGTCTGACCTTCTGTATCTGGAAGAGGACTCATTCTGATCAGATCTTCTGGGATTCCTGAACTTCCTTTGCCTCTGCTTCCATAGTTGGTTCACTCTTCTGGAGAGAAGGGAAAGTTCGTCTTCTTCTGATGAGGATCCATCAGATGTTTCTTCAACTGCCTGCAAAACTTTAGACTCAGATTTTTTGTTAGATTTTAATGATAAAGGCTTACCTTGCTTCTGAGGTTCATCAGCTTCTAGCTCTATCTCGTGACTTCTGAGGGAGCTGATAAGTTCCTCCAGAGAAATTTTGTTGAGATCTTTAGCTAGCTTCAGCGCTGTAACCATTGGCCTCCACTGTTTTGGCAAGCTTCTGATGATCTTCTTGACATGATCAGCAGTAGAGTATCCTTTGTCCAGAACCTTGAGACCAGCCACCAGAATTTGGAATCTTGAGAACATTGTTTCAATGGATTCACTTTCTTCCATTTTGAATGCCTCATACTTCTGAATGAGCGCAAGAGCTTTAGTTTCTTTGACCTGAATGTTGCCTTCATGCGTCATTCTGAGTGAGTCAAACATGTTCTTTGTTGTGTCTCTGTTAGAGATCTTTTCATATTCAGCGTAAGAGATGGCGCTGAGAAGAATGGTTCTGGCCTTGTGGTGATTTTTGAAGTCACGCTTTTGTTGATCAGACATTGCTTTCCTGTCAATCTTCTGACTGCTTGCATTTACTGGGTGCGTGTATCCATCTGTCACCATGTCCCACAGATCAGCATCATGTGCCAGAAAGAAGCTTTCAATTCTGTCTTTCCAGTAATCAAAATTTTCTCCATCAAAGACTGGAGGTTTGCCGCTGAATCTGTCTCTGTCTTCATTGTTGTCATTGCTGGTGTGTTGATATGTTCCTGCCATTGTGTTTTTCTGACGCTGGATCTTGTACTGACACGGTTAAGTGTTTTAGCTCAGAACCAGGCGCTCTGATACCAATTGAAGAAGTGAAAAACACAAGAAGGGGGGTTGAATTGTAAAAACTTGAAATCAATTGCAGTCAACACAGTATTTTTATCCTGGTTCGTTTGATCTCAAACTACTCCAGTCCACCCGTCAAGGTGATTTCGCCTCTCTCCAACGAGGTCTTAATCCACTATATTCAACTGAATATTACAACTGCTTTAACAACTGCTAAAGCCTTCTTGAGTCAAACCACAAACCGGTTCCTCAAGGAAATACTTTCTTACAGATAATTGAAATCTAAGTGTGTTGAATGTTTTCTACAAAAACTGTTTATCACAACTGTGATACTACACAATTTAAGCTTATGAGAACTAGAGTGCTAAAATAATTGAGTAAAGAATTTGAGAGCTTTAGCAAACTGAGAGTGAGGAAGATGATGAATAGCTTTAGGCGTGTAGAGTGTTGTAGAGCATTAGCCAATTCAATCTTCACTGTCTTGTTTATATAGCATTGAAAAATGGTACGTTGGAGTCAGTAATTCCGTTTCAATGCCAATAACATTCTTTCCATAATAAGCAGATCTTTTGTCTGGAATAATGTCGTTGATAATAAATAGTCTTGAATGCACAGTACCGTTGCCACTAGAACGTGTTCTGGCTTTGGCTTATTCTGACGCTGCTTAGGTGCAAATGAAGTGTTGTTGTCTTGATCAGAGTTCAGATTGTTACGCGCAGATCTGTTCATCAAGCTTCAGCGTAAGCACATGTTGATCTTCTGATTCTGGCATCTGATATAACATCCTCTGATGCTGATGTTGATATTCTCTTGCTGATGTCCATCAGAGTTTCTATAAAACAGAATGTAATTTTTAGGTAGCATATATGTCTTACATGAATCATACAATTTATATATCTTTGCATTTTGTTATCATCAAAACTTAAACTTAGGGTAGTAGATTCAAACTTTGTTCTAACAGTTGGGTGTATGCCAATCTACTGGGGAAGCAAGAATGAGAATCTTCATTCAGGCGTTTGGGTCAGGAGGTTGGGTGTATGCCAATCTACTGGGGTAGCAAGAATGAGAATCTTCATTCGGGCGTTTGGGTCAGGAGGTTGGGTGTATGCCAATCTTCTGGGGTTTCAAGAATGAGAATCTTCATTTTGTTAAGGATATCAGGAGCTTGGGAGTATGCCAATCTTCTGAGGTTTCAAGAATGATGATCTTCATTCTATTAAGGATTAAACTGTTATCTGGTTGATCTCCAGACTTCACAGTGTCTTGTATTGCTATATGGTCAATCGTCCAGGCTTCACGATACCTTACTTCCTATCTGGTCAACGTCCAGTCTTCAGAAGGAAATCAAATGGTTATCTGGTCACCTCTGGTTTTCCCTTTGATTTTGGGGCCTACTAATATCCGGTTGAATCTGGGCTTCAAAGTAATTGGCCGAGTAAACTGTTATTTGGTCAACATCCAAGTTTCACAGTATACCTTACTATTATCTGGTCAACATCCAGGTTTCACAGTGTCTTGTATTGCTATCTGGTCAATGTCCAGGATCCACGATACCTTACTTCCTATCTGGTCAACGTCCAGTCTTCAGAAGGAAATCTAATGGTTATTTGGTCTCCTCTGGTTTTCCCTTTGATTTTGGGGCCTACTAATATCTGGTTGAATCCGGGCTTCAAAGTAATTGGCCGAGTAAACTGTTATTTGGTCAACATCCAAGCTTCACAGTATACCCTACTGTTATCTGGTCAACATCCAGGTTTCACAGTCTTGTATTGCTATCTGGTCAACATCCAGGTTTCACAATACCTTACTTCCTATCTGGTCAACGTCCAGTCTTCAGAAGGAAATCAAATGGTTATCCGGTCGCCTCTGGTTTTCCCTTTGATTCTGGGGCCTACTAATATCCGGTTGAATTCGGGCTTCAAAGTAATTGTCCGAGTAAACTGTTATTTGGTCAACATCCAAGCTTCACAGTATACCCTACTATTATCTAGTCAATATCCAGGTTTCACAGTCTTGTATTGCTATCTGGTCAACATCCAGGTTTCACAATACCTTACTTCATATCTGGTCAACGTCCAGTCTTCAGAAGGAAATCAAATGGTTATCCGGTCGCCTCCGGTTTTCCCTTTAATTTTGGGGGCTACTAATATCGGTTGAATCCGGGCTTCAAAGTAATTGGCCGAGTAAACTGTTATTTGGTCAACATCCAAGTTTCACAGTGTGAATTTTGTGAGAATTTGATTGCATCTTTCCTGAAAGGTAAAGGTTAGTGGCATGACATATATCAAACAATTACGTTCTAAAAATAAATGAGATTGCGTTGTATGATGTCCTGATGTACGGATGTGTAATGTTTTCAAGATGATCTCTCGCTGGGGAAAATAAATCCTGAATTGGTGCTAGAGAAAAGAGTTGAATTCTTCGTTTCCGATAGTGAAAAATCTGGTGATTTCAATGGGAAAAATTCTCAGGGATTCTTGAAGTCGACTTAGCTGGGAAGAGGTTATCAAAGATTGAAACTCTGGTTGGGAGCCATCGTATGAGGAGGATTTTGGAGAGATTTGTCACTGCCCCAAGTAGCGAGTGCTTATGACTTTGCCGGGAAATGTTGACTGTATATAACCCTTTGTTGGGATTGACATTCAATGCCCCAAGTGACGGTGATGGAGACTTGCCCCTGGCTACTCTGCAGTTTGAGAGATTTCTTGAAATCTTGACTGGACTGCCTCAGATTAACTGGACTTTGAGAGATTTCTTGAAATCTTGACTGGACTGCCCCAGGTTTATTGGACAATGCCATGTCATGTCCCCCGTGTTGATAGGAGATTTTTGCAATGGAAGTGTCATCCCACTTGAAGTGATCTTGTTCACTGAGAGAGCTTTCGTTCATCGGATATTTACTGTGTGAATTTCTTTGCTGTCAAACAAATAGCCATATGTAAACAATGATATTCAAATAATGCAAAGTTTTATGCTTGTCTTGAAATTTTGAAAATGCGTTTTTTAGCAGAAAAACTTTTTATAAGAAATATTCAACTCAAGATTTAGAGCAAAGCCTTACAGGATTCAGGATACCTTTTGTAACAGTATGCTTTCGAACTAACCCATGCTTCAATTAGGACTTTTGAAGGGTTGTAACGTGGCTTGGTTCACGGTTTAAGAAACAAAGGATAAAGGCTCAAAGTATATTTGTACCCACCCGCTTTTCGTGATGTTCTTCAACCCTAAATCCAGTTAATTGTGCGTTGAACTCCAAATGAGTCTGGAACGAAGTTTTAGTGATGGTTCACACAAGTTGAATTTTGTTGGAAGGCAGTCATTTTTGCAACATTTTTCATGTTGTTGAGGATTGGTAGTGACCTCGTTCTTTTTTTTTATTATCCCTAATTTTTTCCTGACTGTTCTTGTTTTTTGGGATTACAGTCAGCGGGATGCCCCAGCTTTCTTAAGCCTCCTTTGTGGGTTTTTTTTTTTGAGAGATAACGACTGCCTATGAGATAAGGAACCATCATTGTCTTTTGATTCCAAAGGAATGTTTTTTTTTCATGTCATTCGTTGTATTACGAAATGAGAGTTTGCGGCTAAACGGACATTTTGAATTAACTGAGAGACTACCCTGCCCCAGGTTTGATTAAAGGTTTCAATTTGTGTTAAAACGGAAAACTTCTACTTCTTTGGCTCGAAGGGGTTGACTAGGGATCATCTTCCTTATAACTCCAGTGTTTAGAATTTGAAAGAAACGCTTGTACATCGTCAGCAAGGTCTGTCCAAAAGCATACTGTATGAGATTATGGCATTGTTTTTGTCATCCTCCCTCTAAAGGCTCGTAACTTTTAGCAAGAGTTAAATGTCATAAAGAAGGTAGAAAGCATAGTTTAAGTATAGTGAAAACGAATGGATGAATTCAAGACAAACATATGCAATGCATTAATGAAACAGAGTTTGACATTAATAGATAATTGTTTGAATAACAAAAGATATCACAACTTGAGAATTCAAATGAAACAAAAGCCTCTTTGTCTAAACTTGTCACTTTAGGTGGAGAGCCTTCAGCGGAAGATCTTCATCTGGCCATCTTGTGTGAATTCCAGCACTCCTTTGTCAATCAAGTCTTGGGTCTTGTTTTTCAAAGCCCAACAGTCATTTGTATCATGCCCAGGACTATTGGAGTGGTATGCACATAATGCATTGGGATGATAGCTAGGAGCAGAGGTATTGAGATTCGGAAGAGGATCCCTTAATACAGTCAGCTTGACCTCCAACAAGCGTTGCAGTACTTGAGATAATGGCATGTTAATCTCAGTGAAGCACCTTCCAGACGTATTTTGCTTACGCCGATTACCCTGTTGATGCCGGTGAGGCTGTTGTTGGGCTTGTGACCCTGAAGCAAACTGGGGAGACTTTCCCTTGGCTTCTTGTCTCAAAGGAGGCTGAATGGTGACTTGATCTTCAACCTTAGTTATTTTCCCCATTTGGTTATATCCATCCTGATGTAGTTTGTTGATGAGGACCTTTAACTCCTCTTGTCCTTGAGCCAGGTTTTGAAAAAGAGCCATCTGGCCCACCAGTTGTCCCATCATCTGGATTTTCATTGTTTCCATCTCAATCTGTAGCCCTTCCAACTGATCATTCCTGATGTCGCATGGATTCCCTAGGATCATGCCCCTTGTGAGGAGAGCTTTCACTTCTTCTTGTCCCTTGGACAGGTTCAAGAACATTTTCTGAAGTTGAGCGTTTTGAGCCTGGATATCCCTGATAGTCTTCTCTAGAGCCATCTCTACTTAAATAAACAGTAGGAAGGTAAGGAGACCTGAAAGGGGGGGAAACCTGTCATGATACAATGCATGATATGTGGATGCAGGTTTTCAAGGATCTCATGGGGTAAACACGAGAAAATGTTAGAAGTTGGACATCTTTGATTGGAGAATTTTGTATCGGTGGATGTCTTTCCACGAAGCTCACCATGTCAAGTGGGTCATAGCCTTTGATTCAAGTTGTTGTACTTGATCTTTTACGGCGTTTTTTTAGAGTAAAATGAATCCTCTTGCCTTTTGGTAGACGTCTGGTTCAACATGACCCTGCATCAAAGACCCTCGAGATCCTTGAAATGGTTATTGAAAATGCTATGGTATGGTGTTATGATGTTATGTACAGATATGCGAAGTAAGCAAGTGTATATACAGATAATCACATTCACACAAAGTAGACAAGTCCTTAGGTTTAGGCTTGCATGGAGTTTGTAAATAAGTACCCTCTTGAAGTCTAGTTGGCTCAACCTGTCCTATAAATAGTAACTGGGTTCTAAGGAGCTCAATATCACTGGATTATTTTCTGTGTTCATTGTTTCAGTTTAGCCACTTTACTGGCGACCAAAATATTCCAAGAAAACAACCCTCAATGAGTGTAGTATCGAGTATCTACCAACTTCGGACTGCACCAAAGCCGGTCATCTCACTACCCCTAATAAGGCCAAGATGGTCAAGTAAGGTTCTAAAGTCAGTTGATGCTTCACGGCGGCCCCGTACTCTCCTTGATTCAACTCAAGGGTTACCGGTACCAACCAATGTGCCACATCAACGTAGCTACTGCTTCAACCATGTCGGTATACCCCGTACAATTCCCTCGCAGTTTATTGCTACTTACCTAAAAGGTGCCCCTAAATCTGGGTGTAGGATTTAAAACAAACCCAAACAAGGAACCAAAAAAGGTAAAGCATACAAGTCAAATAAGATAAACATGTAAAGGTGATCTAAAACCCTAAGGTAACCCCACTTTTAGATTACTCCCCAGCAGAGTCGCCAGTTCTGTGATGCGGTGGGAGAACTGACTTGAGGTTTTACGTTTGTGTTCGCAAATGTTTCGGTTTAGCAAGAGTCGCCACCGACTTTTTATTTTATCCAAAGGAAAGATCAAAAAGCACAGGAAAGACCTTTGAGATGTTTTCTTGGGTTCGGGGGGTAGATTATGAAAAGGGAAGGTGCAAGCACCCTTTTCATCCATGGTTATCCATGGGCTCTTAGTTACTTGTTTAGATCACTTTCTTTTGCTTTTCAATTGTTTGAAATGGTGCTTTGTGTGTGGTTTTGAAAGATGTTTTGAAAAGAGGCCATCATTGTGGCAACCTTTGTAATGATTCTTGTTTGAATGTATACAAAGGTGTATTTGTCTTTTGAAAATATATTTCAATGTTTTTGAAAGTTTTGAAAGTTTGTTTTGGGAAATGTTTTGAAATTGTGTTGTGAGGTGTGTTTGAAAATAGCAAGGATGGTTTGCAAGTTTTGATCAAGTAAGTAAGAGTTGTCTACCCTATTTTACTCAAAGAGTCTTTCCTACACATTTTTAACCTTTTTGACGGTGTTGTTTTACCATTGCATTTGGTAAACAACCTTGTGTTTGGATGTTAAATGGGACAGGCGCGGGTCATCGCATTGACCATGATAGCAATTGTGCTAAGTATCTTTAGCAATTTCTTTGAGGGGCTAGATGATTTTGTATAGGCAACCAAGATAGCGTCATCGAGGGACTATGATCTTTTGTTTTGTTTTTGTTTTGCCAAGACACTCAACATGCATAACATGGCCATTTTTAAAGGCAACAAGTGGATGAAACCCTAGGGGCGCATGTGTGTATTGTGTTGTCATTTTCATGCATTTATGTCTTGTATTAGGTCATCTAGCGATTGAGCTTTGAATCTTGCCATACACGCCTAATTACTGCACAGTATATTGAAAGCAATAAATTGCGGGAATTAAAATTCTAAGTTATTACAAAAGTATCCGGGAATGGGGGTACAATTATTACAAATGGGGATGAATCTCATAAGAATAGTAAAGTCCAAATACTATAACCAAATCGAATTGTCGCGATTTGATACAAAGCTATAACAAATAAAGAAAATCAATAATATTATGAAATGCATGTATTTATTAAAATGAGATAAATAAACTCTATTCTAAAAAATTAAGAATTATTATTATTATTCTTTTTTTGTATTTTTTATTAATTTTTAAAGGAAAATCTTAAAGAAAGAAAATTTAATTAAACAAAATCTTTACTATTTTTGTATTTGTATTATGTATAATAATAAAAAGAAAATGATTTAAATAAAGCTAATTAAAAAAATAAAATTTATTTTACAAAATGAAGTTTTAATATATTACTAGTATATTTTTAACAAAAGAAATAAAAAAAAAGATAAATTAAAAGAAGAAAAAAGAAAATTAAACTAATTCTTTTGGTATTTTCTTAAATGTAACAAATTAGCAAAGATAAATTAAAAAAGAAAATCAATTTCAAGATTAATTTAGTTAAAAAAATATTGATTTTTTTAGGAAAATGTTAACAAAAGAAGTAAATTAAAATTAAAAAAAGAAGTAAGAATGGGCTTTAGGGTTTATTGTTGGGCCCAAATGAAGTGATAAAACAAAGTGAGGTCAGAATAGAGGGGGGGTGCACTAGCGATTTGTATGGGCTTAGGGATTTGGGGGCCAGATAGGCCCAATGCTCAAATTTGTAACATTTGGTTAGGGTTTTCTGATTAGGGTTTGTGAACATTTTCACAGCGGCGTTGTACCCTTCGTTCTCCCTCTTCATCTCTCTCTCACTCAATCGCTCTGATCTTCCCTTCCCCACGGTTACCGGAACGCTATCCCTCACTCTCTAACCTCCTCCTAACAATCAATGGCCTTGTTTAAACGGTATGGTTCGTCTTTTTTGTTTTGGATTTAATCAGTTTTTAAGATTGTTTGATTTTACAGTTTTGTTCATGTTTCGTTATTAATCTATTTTATTGCTTATTGAGGTGCAGAAGAGGGTTTGAGGAGAAACGTACCTTGGGAGCTTTTCTGAAAAATGGAGAGGAAAGAGATTTGAGCTGGTGGCGTTCACTTGGTGGCCGGAGGCAGGGGAAGAGATGATGACAGTAATGTTTTTGAAACTTGTGATTGTTGTTGGTTGATGATGAAGATCACTTCTGAAACTTGTGATGATTATCGCTTCTCTTCTCTCTTTGAACTTGAATGATGATGATGTTAAATTCTTCTGAAACTTTGAATACTGATTTTTGATAGTTTGATGATTATTGCTTCACTTTTGACTTTGTTGGATAATGGTTTGTTGATGATGATAGTTTGCTCTGAAACTTGGTTTGGTTGATGGTTTTTGTTGATGATGACTGTTTGTTCTGAAACTTTTGATTGTTTGGTATGATTTTCTCCTTCTGATTTGAACTTGAATGATGATAGTGCTGAATGCTTCTAAAACTCTTTCCTCTCTCTTGAACTTGAATGATGATGGTGATGTTTTCCTTCTGACTTGTTAGTTAATGATGGATAATGATGATGATTATCCTGAGACTTTGTTTTGTTGTTGGTGTTTGATGAAGGTTATTGATTGATGATGATTTCTGGAACTTTGATTATGTTGTTAGTTGATGAAACTTTATCTTGTTGAAAGTTATGAGTTGGCAGGCTTGTTGGCTTTTGTTGTTTGGACTGAGTTGGGAGATTGTGTATTTGTTGCAGTTTGAATATGCAGGCTTTGACTGTTTTGGTTTGTGAGTTGGTTCACAGGGTTACAGTTGTGGCTGTTTGAACTGCTATACAGTTTTGGTATTTCTTGCAGTTTAGTTCTGCAGGTTTGGCTGAAGCTGTTAGGCAGAGTTTTTGTGATTGGATTTTTTGTACAGGTTTTCTGTGATGTTTGAGTTTGATAACAGGTTTTTGAGGTTTGGAATCTTGCAGCTGTTGGCTCCCAAATTTGACACTTGCTATATTTTGTCTCTTTGACCAAACAACTGGAAATGAACTACATCAGGAGATGTAATTTGACGCATGAGATAAATTAAGGAAAAGGATCCAAGATATAATAAGAAAGCTTCGACCAAAAATCCATTCGACCGAGGTAGATGTAGGTTGTTTCGACTGAAGGGAAGTGTTCGCGCCTTGGCACATGGGATGAAGACCATTTTGAAATTTGAATTATTGGAGAGAAAGGTGGTTTTCATCAGGGTCTAAGGGAAGGAAACGTGGAAAAAGGCTATGGGTCGAGAGGCATGCAGGAGACACTTGTCTTCATCCTAGCGCAGGATGTCCCCTCGACGGTTACCTATTTTTAGTATAAATTAAGAAGTTTGTGTAATTTTTAGTGTGTGCAACTTATAGTACAAAATCTCTCAAATATTATCCAAGTAACTACTGTGTGAGAAAGGATAAAAAGCAGAGCAATGTACGTTAGAAACACCCTTTTTACTTAATAAAAGTCTTTTTACTTTACTTTACCATTATCTTGCAAAGTTACCTTTTACTTCTTTTACTTCTTTTACTTGCATTTTTATGCTTTCATTTACTGTTCAACAATCTTAAACATCTCTCCCCTGGGTCAAATGTGCGTTCTTCCTTCTCACTCATTTTACATAAAGATTAGCATATGTTCTGGGATTAGTTTGGTCGATCCCGCAAGTAAACCAAAAAACTTACCCTTTTTGGAGACCAGCGGTTGTTTACCAAAAACAACGGTAAACAAATTGGCACACCCGGTGGGACGTTGCTAATTGTCTATGTTATTGTGTTTTTTTCCTGTATAGTTATAACATTGCATGTTATTACGAAGTGGTAGAATAACCAACAAATATACTGTTAGGAAAGAAAGCGGAGAGAGTAGTATGGCTAATGAGCCAAACCATGGAGAAATACCTCCACCGATCACAGGAACAGCAGTTACTATTGTTGTCGAATGGAATATCCCAACTTCTGTCGGATCCATACCAGCGTTAACCATGAATCAAACTGGACCCTTACTTACGTATATGGGTCCAAGAGGTCCTTCAGGAACACCCCCACCAAGGATGAACCTAGGGTCTCGATCAACTGTACCCCCAGGCTTTTCGACAACCTGGATGGGTCGAGAACAACCATATGGCATGCCAACTACTGAAATGGCTAGCCTTATGAATGTTGTGTCTACTTTCTCAGAACCTTTGGTAAATGCTACATCACCATTACAGGGATCTGGAGCCAGTAGAAACCAATTTTTAGGAGGGCCATCTCATATAATACCAAGTCTCACAAATGCTTCGACAGTAATTTTGAGGCAACAGATGGACGAAAGTAACCATGAAATGGTACAAATGTTAGCATAAACTCTAAGTACAGTACTAAACCCCCTCATTCAGACTGCCACGCAGTCGAATCAACAGATGACAGCGCAAATAACGTGCATGGCTGAATTCTTTGGGGTGCCTCAAGTTGCTTAACTACCCCCATGTTGTTCGACAGCCCCAGAGGATACCAATAAGATTAAATCAAGGGGTAATCATGGAAGAAGATTTGACCATTAATCCAAACCCCCAAGTTCCAAGGATCGAAGTAGAACAACCAAGATTAGATATACCTCGAAACCATCAGGAAATCGATCAGGGCGTTATTCTGGCTAATAGAAACCAAAATGCTGACGAATTAATACAACAAGTTCGACACCAGAACTATGGGGCAGATAATAATTTAACCGCTATGATCGAGAGAATCATGCTTCAAAATGGGATGAATGTTGGTTTCCACAGACCAAACTTTACATCCCCATTGTCAGAATATATTTTGCAAACGGACTTACCACCTAGGGGAAAAGTCCCAAAGTTCACTAAATTTTCGGGGGATACGACAGAGTCGACTGTCGAACATGTGGCTAGGTATTTGATAGAGGCGGGAGAAATAGCAAACAATGAAAACCTTAGGATCAAATACTTCCCAAGTTCATTAACTAAAAATGCTTTTACTTGGTTCACTACCCTCCCAGCCAATTCGATCCACAATTGGAACCAATTAGAAAGATTGTTCCATGAACAATTTTACATGGGTCAAACCAAGATAAGTCTAAAAGAATTGGCTAGTGTAAAAAGAAGGTTCACTGAACCAATTGATGAATATCTAAATAGATTTCGACTACTCAAATCCAGATGCTTTACCCAAGTACCTGAGCATGAATTAGTTGAAATAGCAGCAGGTGGCCTGGATTATTCGATTAGGAAAAAGTTGGATACACAATACCTAAGAGATATGGCCCAACTTGCTGATAGGGTTCGACAAGTAGAACGCCTTAAGGCTGAAAAGGCCAAAACTGCTAAAACTCTTCGACGGGAAAGGGTAGCTTATGTCGAAATGGATGATGACGATCCAGAGACATACAGTGATCCTGTAGATATCGAAGAAGGCGAAATTGATCTAGCTGAATTAAAAAATGGACCACCATATGCTTATAAATTGTTGGTGCCATCAAATGGAAAAAATCCTGTTGAACCTGAGAAAAGCAGTGATAAATTTCCTAAAAAAACTTATAGTTTTCAACATATCCAAGTGTGACAAAATATTCGATCTATTAGTTAAAGATGGATAGATGATAGTGCCCCCAGGGGCCAAATTGCCTCCTTCAGAACAGAGAAAGAAAAGAGGTTTTTGTAAATATCATAATTTTTTAGGACATAAGACCTCACAATGTTTCCTTTTCAGGGATCTCGTTCCACAGGCACTGAATGAAGGAAGGCTGAAATTTACTGATAAACCAGCAATGAAAATCGACACAAACCCACTACAAGCAGAAGCTCATTATGCCGAACTAGTTGGCATTCATATGGTAGAAGTGTCTGAAGATTTCATCACAAAACCCATCTTCGGAAGTTTCACTGGGAACATCTCCAGGAAAACAATCGAAGGGGTGAGAAAGGCCACTGAAGGCCTGGATTCGAAAAAAGAAGTTGACCAAGCGTCAAACGAAAAGGCTGATGTTAGCCTGAAACTGATCAAAGGAGTTACTGAAAGCTCCAGCAAAAGAACCATCACAGGTTCTTATTTGGATGCTACAAAGGGTTCGACAGAAGCCTTGGAGACCAAAATGCAGAAGATGAACCTGACTGCCAAAAGCAACTTGCAGGTTAATGTGGTCGAAGTCTCTGGAGCCAGAGTTTCAGAGGAGACCCTTCGGCAAGAGGAGGTAAACAAAACTACATTCCCAAAGGAGGATGAAAATTTGGCTGATTTTTTGCATAGATGTCAAAAGAAGAAATCAGAGGTTATGCTATGCCCTAGGTGTAGCTCTATTTTTGATAAAAAGGCCGCTGAACACATACAGGTGATGCGGACTGTAAAAGCAAAACAGGGTACCAATGCCCAACAAAGAATGGGTCCAGAAATTCGATTTGACCCCAGAAGGGGACATCAGAAAGACCCATGACTCAAGAAAGGAGGCCACCAACTTTTAGGCCTCCAACTAATGTGCCTACTGATACCTGGCTGAATACCATGGGAAGAAAATGGACAAATGAAGAAAGGTGGCAAACATTCGACGTACCAATAGGGTCCTCTCTAGATTGCAGAAAGGAATACCATGCCTCTGCGTCGAGCAAAATGACCCATGTGTCGAGCAACTATAAAGGAAAGAATCCTATGTCTCGCTCACAATGGAGGAGGTTTCAAAGACGGCGAAAACCTGAGAAAGAGGCAGTTGGGCCTCATCCAGAAGTTAGCACCAATGTGCAGAAAAGACAAAGGAAACCTCTGGAGAGAAATACTATTCCCTGGGAGGAAGAGTGTGGGTCGAATGATGATGACTCCGACTCTAGTTACAGTTTGGACATCATGGTGAATGTCGTATCTGTGCTGCCTAAAGAATATAACCGAGAGGTCGAAGTCGAAGAGACTGACCTAATGGTTGAACAGGAACTGGCTAGACATAAGCCAGTATGTTATTATATAATGAACAATGGATGCGTGGAAGAACAAAATGCATTCTTTGAACCCCCAATAGAGGCAATGAAGAGCCATCTGAAACCACTGTTCATTAGAGCTAAAGTTGGGGAGGTAACCATAAACAAAATTCTGGTTGATTGTGGGGCAACCATTAATATCATACCGCAATTTATGCTGGAAAAGTTAGGCAAAGGAGATGTCGACATAAAGCCACACAACATGGTCTTATCCAACTATGAAGGGGGCATTGGCACCACAATGGGTGTCATTCAACTCGACCTCAAGGTGGGCTCAATCCTTCGACCCACCATGTTCATGGTTATTTCAGCAAAGCCCAACTACAATCTACTCCTTGGTCGAGAGTGGATACATGGCATTGGAGCAGTGCCATCTTCGATGCACCAAAGGGTCATAATGTGGCGCCCAAATGGCATTGTGGAGAACATTGAAGCAGACCAGAGTTACTACATGGGTGAAATAAATAGTGTCGGAAAGAATGATTTCGACAGGAATTTGGCTCACATAGGGCCTTGTAACCCACCAGAGTTTGATTTGACTCCAACTCCAAATGCGTTCTGCTCTCTATACCTGCACTCCGATTATGGTTTCCAGTGGGATAGAGAAGATTTATCCAACATAGACTTTGGAGGAATCAGTGATATACGGCCAGCAGGCTGGGGAAGCGACTTTGATGATGATGACTGAGTCATCAACTCTCCAAAATATTTCGGCCTATGTGGCCGAAAACAGAATGATAGCGGCTTTAGAGGCTGAAGTTAAATATGTGGCTTCCAAGGCCAATGAACAAGTTATGTCGAAGACAGGACCTGGGAAAGATTTCGATCTTGAGCCTCCCGACTTGGGAACGAAAGACTTTATAGAATAGAGGTTAGACACCATCTATGACGATGAACCTCTTGGTTTCGAAAAGGACCCACTGGCGCACAATGTCAGAATGTTGGCGCAAGATCCTCTAGAAGAGGTAAATCTAGGCGAAGGTCCTGTGAACAGGCCCACATACATAAGCGCAAAGATGGATCCAGGACTCAAGGTCGAAATGATTAAATTATTGAAAGAGTTCAAGGATTGCTTCACGTGGGACTATAACGAAATGCCTGGTCTCGACAGAGGATTGGTCGAGCTGCAGTTACCAATAAAGCCTGGAAAGAAACCCGTTAAGCATACTCCAAGACGGTTTGCACCAGAGATTTTATCAAAAATCAAAACGGAAGTCGAAAGGCTGCTGAAGTGCAAGTTCATTAGAACAACCAGGTATGTCGAATGGATTGCAAATATTGTACCTGTTATAAAGAAAAATGGTACCTTGAGGGTGTGCATTGATTTCAGAGATCTCAATGCTGCAACCCCCAAAGACGAATATCCAATGCCAGTGGCGGAAATGCTTGTGGATTTTGCCGCTGGTTTCGAATACATGAGTATGCTGGATGGCTACTATGGCTACAATCAAATCTTTATTGCTGAACAAGATGTGTCGAAGACGGCCTTTCGTTGCCCTGGGGATTTAGGCACCTATGAATGGGTAGTGATGCCTTTTGGCCTAAAAAATGCAGGGGCAACGTATCAAAGAGCCATGAATTCGATCTTCCATGACTTTATTGACACTTTCATGCAAATTTATATTGATGATATTGTTGTCAAATCTGTTTCAGGGAAGGCTCATATGGATCATCTTCGATAATCCTTTGAGAGGATGAGACGTTATGGCTTGAAGATGAATCCTCTGAAATGTGCTTTTGGTGTAAGAGCAGGACATTTCTTAGGTTTTGTGGTCCACAAGAAAGGTATCGAGATAAATCAAAACAAGACCAAAGCTATCTTGCAAGCCAAAGCGCCAACTAACAAAAAGGAATTGCAATCCCTACTTGGGAAAATAAATTTCCTAAGGAGATTTATATCCAACCTTAGTGGGAAAACGCAAGCCTTTTCGCCATTACTTCGACTCAACAAAGGAGGATTTGAATGGAAGGAAGAACATCAAGAGGCCTTCGACAAAATCAAAGAGTACCTCACTAAACCACCTATTCTGGTGCCTCCTTGTCGAAGTAGAAGTATGAGGCTGTATATAGCTGCGTCAGATAAGACTTTAGGGAGCATGCTGGCTCAGGAGGACGAACATGGTGTCGAAAGGGCCATATACTACCTCAGTAGAGTTTTAAATGATGCAGAAACTAGATATAACGAAGTTGGAAAACTGTGTTTATGTCTATATTTTTCATGTATAAAACTTAAGCAATATATAAAGCCAGTTAATGTTTATGTCTCGTCTCATTTTGATGTTTTCAAGTATATGTTGTCAAAACCCATTCAGCATAGTAGAGTTGGCAAGTGGGCACTTGCATTGACTGAATATTCATTAACTTTCATGCCTCTTAAAGCTATAAAAGGCCAAGTGCTTCCAGACTTTATAGTCGACCACTCTGTACAAGAAAGATCACTAAATTATTTGGAGATCGAACCATGGAAACTCTACTTCGATGGATCTCGTTACAAAGATGGAGTCGGAGTCGGAGTCCTTATTATTTCTCACAATAAAATTCCAACAACATTTAAGTACAAAATAGATGGAGATTGTTCGAATAATGAGGCTGAATATGAGGCATTAATTATACGCCTTGAAATTTTGTTGGAATTGGGGGCAACTCGAGTCGAAATAATGGGAGATTCGGAGTTAGTCCTAAAACAAATTACGAAAGAATATAAATGCATAAAAGAAAACCTTATTATGTATTTCGTAATAGCCAGGCGGTTGTTGAAAAATTTTGAGGCAGTTAACATTCAACACATACCCAGATTAGAAAATTAAGCAACCAACGATTTGGTACAAATTGCTTCTGGGTATAAAGTTTCGAAAGAGAGGCTGAAACAGGCAATCGAAGTTAGGGGGAGAGTAACTGCCACCAAACTATTTCCATTAGACTTAAAGACCACAAAGTTGGGGTATACTGATCAGGAGAATTTTGAAATATCGTTCATAGACAATCTAACAGAGCAGGATTGGAGAAAGCCTGTAGTGGATTATTTACAAAATCCAGCAGCTCCGACAGAACGAAAGATAAAGTACAGAGCACTGAGTTATGTGTTGATGGGAAACGAACTATTTAAGAAAACGCCAGAAGGTGTACTCTTGAAATGCTTAAGTGAAACAGAGGCATATGTGGCCCTTTCTACCACACCCGCTGGGGCATGTGGAGCACACCAAGTAGGCCAAAAAATGAAATGTTTATTGTTTCGACAAGGCTTATATTGGCCCACTATGCTAAAAGATTGTGTTGAGTTTGCCAAAGGATGCCAAGAATGCCAAAAACATACAGGCATTCAACATGTGCCAGCAAATGAACTTCACTCGATTGTGAAACCTTGGCCTTTTAGAGGATGGGCTTTGGATCTCATTGGAGAAACTCGACCAGCATCTTCTAAAGGTCAGAAGTATATATTGGTGGGCATTGATTATTTTACTAAATGGATCGAAGCGATTCCTTTAATCAATGTAGACCAGGGGAATGTCCTTGAATTCATTCAAAATCACATCATATACAGGTTTGGGATCCCTGAGACAATAACTACAGACCAAGGATCAGTCTTCACTGGTCAAAAAATGCAAGATTTCGCTGCAGAAGTGGGGTTTAAGCTATTAACATCTACGTATTATTATGCACAAGCTAATGGTCAGGTCGAAGCAGCGAACAAAGTGGTGATCAGTTTAATAAAGAAACATGTGGGAAAGAAACCCAGAAACTGGCACAAAACACTAGATCAAGTCCTGTGGGCATGTCGAACGTGTCCCAAAGAAGCTACAGGGACAACACCATTTCGCCTAACCTATGGTCATGATGCAGTGTTACCAGTGGAAATCCACTTGCAAGCGACAAGGATTCAAATACATCACGAGATCCCTTCCGAAGTCTATTGGAACATGATGCTGGATGAGTTAGTAGACTTAGACGAAGAAAGGCTGAAAGCTTTAGATTTGTTGAGACTACAAAAGAAGCGAGTCGATAAATCCTACAATCGAAGGGTAAAATCCAAGACGTTTCAGCCTGAAGATCTAGTTTGGAAAGTAATACTCCCAATGGATCGAAAGGACCGAAGCTTGGGAAAATGGTCCCCTAAGTGGGAAGGACCTTTTAAGATTGTGCAGGCTTTCTCAGGTGGAGCCTATGAGATCGAAGAGTTAAGCGGAGATCGAAGACTCTTGAAGGTAAATGGTAAATACTTGAAAACATATAGACCTATGCTTCAAGAGGTAAAAATAGATAATATATAATCACTAATTATAAAGAATGCCAAAATGGAAGCTTAAATGATTTTCATTAAAGAGGCCAAAATGGCTTTGAAATTGTTACAGAAAGTGACTACATAATAAAGAGGAACAAGATTCAGAAGGGAAGATTAGCTTTGATCTGGAGGTACTTGATCCGTTGCAATTCTAGCCTTCGATCACAGAGAGCTTTTGATTGTTGAAGGGTTTCGAGCTTAGCATCCAGAGATTGAGCTCGATCGACATGTCTTAACCCTTCAGCCAATTCTTCTTGGCTTTCTAACTCAGTGTTCACAGCAAGAAGCTCCTCTTTCTTTTTGACGTTGGCAGCGAGTTTTGCTTCCAACTCTGCAATCTGTGCTCTCAAATGAACACTGTCTTGATCAATCTCCTCGACTTCCTTTTGCCTAGCCTCCTGTGCCTTCGACAATTCCTTTAATATAGAATGGATTCGGTGGCAGCATGCCAGGCAACAGCCACTTGGCCATTGGCTTCCTCAATATCACGATTAATGAGTCTTTGACGATTGAAGTCTGCTGATACTTGCTCGACAATAGAAAGTAAATCCAGGATTACACTGGCTACATCTGGAGGGGCAACAAGAAGATCGACAGCTTTCAAGATAGTCTTCAGATAGGAAGGCGCTGCTGGTTCCCCCTCTAAAGTTAACATCAAATCTCTTTTAAAGATTTGTGTTTTAACCTTTTGAAGAGCTTCGTCGAGAGGGGAAGTCGAGGTAGATCTTCCAGATGTAGTCGAGGCGCTACGATCAGAGGAGCTCTCTCGACCCTCCAAGATTGCAGTCAAATAACCTAATGGATCTTGTTGCTTCGGTAAAGCCAAATCCTCTTTGGTTCTGGACCCCGTCGAAGGGATGCGTGCGTTGGCTGCAATAACCACGTTAGGTACTTGAGTAGGAATTGCCTCAGTACCTGGAGGATTTTTGTCTCCTTCAGCAAGGGCTTCTTCACCCTCAGCTTCTGGGATCTCCACATGTTCCCTCTCTGTCTCAACTTCGACCATAGGAATCCTAACCTCCTCTTGATTTTCTTCAGCTTCTTCTATGGTTTCATGCTGGGGTTTAGAAGTCTGATTCACTTTGTCATCTGAACTCACGAAAGAGTCTTTTGCTGAAGAAGGTCTGTAGGTAGGAATCCCGTCACTATTCAAGCAAGTGTCTGAGTCCTCGACATGAGTAGGATTTCGTGTCGAAGTTCCAGCAGTGTCCTGAAAAATAGAAAGAATTTATTGCTTTTAAAAGCGTCACAAAGTAAGAGAGAGTGAGAAGTACATAAGAAGCAGTCGAAGTGGATACCTGTACTGGAATTTCAGCACCAGGACTAGAATTGTCACTTTCACTAGGATTGTTTAATCTGGCGATTACCTCCTGTTCAGTGGGTTCATTGATGATGACAGGAGGTAGCCTCCCCGCCGTAGTTTTAATCCTGATTTTTGGACGGGTTTTGACAGCAAGAGTTGGTTTTTTCAATCTTCGTCTCTGCAAAGGAACAGGTGGAGACTCCTCTTCCTCATCGCTAGAGATTTGGATCTCTTGAACCTTCCGCTTTTTGGGGGTCGATTTCTAAGCATATAGAAAACCAAGTCGAGAAGATCAATAACTACGTCAGATAAAACTAAGGGTAAAAAAGGAAAGGTAAGTACCTTAGGAGAGGGATTGATGGCAGAGTCTCCCCCTTTTGTACTCTCAGTGGTTTTCTTCGAAGCGACCCGCTTGACAGCTAAACGAAAGGCAAAATAGCTATGGTTAGTTAGGAGTTGGTAAAACAAATCTAAAACGAAGGGATGGAAAAAGGAATACCTTTTTTGACTCTGTCAAGAACCAGCTTGAATGCCTCACACAGATGGTGGGTGAAGTCCTTCTCGTCGAAGAACTCTTCCTCATAATAATGTCTCCACCACGTCTCAGAAATGGTAGAGTTTAGAAAATGAAGGTTAAAGTTGAACAGGGTCAGTGTAATTTGACCAGAATACTTACCAATATGCTTGGTAGCGGCATCCTCTGAGTAATCTGCATTATAAAAAAGTAGCAGTTTCTCTCGAGGGTATATAGGCGAAGGAAGCGATTGAGCAATGCCAAACTGTCGAGAGACAAGATTGGGTTGATAAGCAATTAAGCTCAATTAGTTCTTCGAGCTCTTAAATCTTAAAGGCATGATTCTGGGGCGGAGAAACGCTTCCCACATGCTCACGAACTCATCAACCACGTCATCTTCTTCTGAAGGATATGGTCTGGTAAACCATTTCGGGCCAACTTTTCGACTGGAAAAAGGAGCCATCATCGAATCAAAGCTTTTTCGCTCCACAAACATCATTACGAAGCTTGTAAAGGCTTTTTGAAACTGTTGGCCTTCATCAGTAGGAGTTAGCAATGCCAACCTGGTGCCTTCGACTCTCCTGTTTAAAATTTCAGGAGCTTCTTCATTGATCTTGTTCTTTTGAGGGAGGAAGGATTCGAAGGTGGCGTTAAGCCACAGTTCCAGAAGCCAGAAGGGACCAGATAGCAGCAAACTTCCTCTGTCTCCTAGAACCTTAAGTTGAGTCACACCATTACTGATGGACTCATATAAGTTGGCCAGAATCAATTCGGCCAAGCAAAGAGGGTATTTGTGATGGAGCTGTGTTGCAAGCGTCAACATCTTTTTCGTCACCTGCAGTTATTTAGTGCAGAAAACGAATCGAGACAGCCACATGGCCAAGAAGGCTATGTGCTCCACCTCCGACACAGTATTTGAAGCCTTGTCATGAAAGTGGTTTATGAAGGTGGTATAAGTGGGTTTGGTAGCAGCAAACCCAATGGGATCCTTAGACAAGTCTTCAGGGTCGAAATAGTCACCAGTGGGTCGAAGACCAGTAATGGCAGTTATGTCGAACAAGGTAGGGGTCACCATCCCACAAGGAAGATGAAAGGTGAAATGTGCACTGTCCCAAAAGTACAATGAGGATACCAGCATAAGGGGGCAATAAGGTAACCCTGTCTTCGACAGCATCACTAAGTCATAGATGCCCATCTCCTTCCAGATAGAAGCTTGCACCCTCTCCATTTTATTCAACCAGTCGGAGTATTCAGAAGAAAGTTTAAGGCTTGATCGAAAGATGCGATTCCCTTTATTCATGAACTGGAGGTTGATATCATCAGTAGTTTGGGGATGTTGCTGGTTATCCGGTGTAGCATCTTCAGCATCTGCCCTAGGTTTTTTGGCACAACCTAAGGGTTTAAGCCTTGGATGTGTAGGGAAAAAGGCACTGTTTTTTAAGGGATTTTCGGCACATGAAGATAATGGGCCGGACATAGCATACATCTTTCTGCCATATCTGACGAGAATAAGGAGTTGAGAATCATAGGCTTCTCTCCCTTCTCCCATAGGTTTAACAATGTACCTATTAGTCGAGGAAGAAGGAGGGTTGATAGAAAAAATCTCTGGTGGTTTCTGAACAACATTAGCATTCTTTGGTTGCGGATTGTTTGGGGCATTAGAGAGAAAGGCCATTGTTAAAGACTTAAGAGAAAGAGCGAAGGTGACAATACAGTGTTGTGAGAATGCAAGGGGTTTGGAAAAGCTGAGGATGATAAAAGTTCTGAATAGAGAAGTTTGGAAGTATTTATAGCCTTCAGAAGTGGGAAATGTCTCGTCAAAAGCATTTAATGTTTCACAGGTAGTGGGGAACGTGGCAAGGCAGGAAACGATTACCGTGCAGGCGTTGGGAAACGTTGGGACATGCTTTCCTAGATTATAGGAACGGGGCCATCATGACGAGCGTGGTATGGCAGTTTTGAAGAGACATTTTGGAAAAAAGTAATGATGGTTTTATCAAATATAGCAGCTGTTGGAAGGCGAAAGGTACACGTCAAAGCCAGGTGGACAACTGGTAAGACAGGTGTCTAATGGGAAGTTCGAAGAATGGCTATTTCTTTGGACGTCGAAATAGACATTCTTGGGGGGCAATTTGTTGGCTCCCAAATTCGACACTTGCTATATTTTGTCTCTTTGACCAAACAACCGGAAATGAACTACACCAGGAGATGTAATTCGACGCATGAGATAAATTAAGGAAAAGGATCCAAGATATAATAAGAAAGCTTCGACCAAAAATCCATTCGACCGAGGTAGATGTAGGTTGTTTCGACTGAAGGGAAGTGTCTGCGCCTTGGCACATGGGACGAAGACCATTTTGAAATTTGAATTATTTGAGGGAAAGGTGGTTTTCATCAGCGTCTAAGGGAAGGAAACGTGGAAAAAGGCTATGGGTCGAGAGGCATGCAGGAGACACTTGTCTTCATCCTAGTGCAGGATGTCCCCTCGACGGTTACCTATTTTTAGTATAAATTAAGAAGTTTGTGTAATTTTTAGTGTGTGCAACTTATAGTACAAAATCTCTCAAATATTATCTAAGTAACTACTGCGTGAGAAAGGATAAAAAGCAGAGCAATGTACGTTAGAAACACACTTTTTACTTAATAAAAGTCTTTTTACTTTACTTTACCATTATCTTGCAAAGTTACCTTTTACTTCTTTTACTTCTTTTACTTGCATTTTTATGCTTTCATTTACTGTTCAACAATCTTAAACATCTCTCCCCTGGGTCGAACGTGCGTTCTTCCTTCTCACTCATTTTACATAAAGATTAGCATATGTTCTGGGATTAGTTTGGTCGATCCCGCAAGTAAACCAAAAAACTTACCCTTTTTGGAGACCAGCGGCAGTTTACCAAAAATAACGGTAAACAGCAGCTTCAGGCCTATTTTTTTTGGTTTGATAGCAAGTTTTGGTGATGTTCTTGCAGCTGGTTGGCCTTTTGTGAGCTACAGGGTTTTTTGTTATGCAGGTTGGGCTGTGTATTTGAACTGCTAACAGGTTTGGGATTTGTTAGGCAATGTTTTTGGTGAGTTTGAAAACTGTTATGCAGTTTTGTGGTTTTTGTAATGTTTGCACGGGTTTGGAAGTTTGATAATAGGTTTGGGAGTTTTGTGCAGGTTATGCTATTTATTACATTTGTGTTGCTGTTTGAAATCTGCAGGTTTGGCTGTTTGTTTGGAAACTGTTAACAGGTTTTGGTGAGTTGTGCAGTTTTGGCTGTGTGTTTGAACTGCCAACAGGTTTTGATATTTGTTGCAGTTTTGACAAAAATGTTCTCTCCTTTCTTCTTGTTGTTTGATGGTATTATATCCTTTTGGTTTTTGTTTTGTGACTTGTGACAGATTTTTCCAAACTGCACAATCCCAACAAAAAGGTGATATCTTTTCTCTCTTTCTCTCTCAATGATAAATCAGTTTGCTTTTCTACTTTTTCTGAAAAGTTTGCCTTATTTCTTGGAAAATGATGATAGGCTATGACAAGCCTTTTGCTTGTTATTTGGTTTACCCTCTGAATTCTCTTTCTGCCTGTTGTGTTGTACTTGTCTGCCTACTATTTGTACTTTCTGCCTGCTGCATTGTTTTCCTTGCTGCAATGTTTGGTTTGCATTCAGTTTGGTTTGTTGCAATACTTGCATCCAGTTTGGTTTGCTTGTGATGTTTGGGTTTGATAACAGGTTTGGGATTTGTTGAAACTTGTTATGCCATTTTGAAATGTTGCTATTTGTTGGACAGGTTTGGAAGTTTGAAACTGATATGCATTTTTTGGTTTGTGCAATGTTTGCACAGGTTTGGAAGTTTGATAACAGGTTTTTCTTACCTTTGGTTAGCAGGTTGGCCGTCCTCGTAGCTTGAAGCTGTTAGGCCCTTTTTATGTTTAACAAAACTGCTCCCTCTTTTTCTTCCAGCTTCATGGTGTTATATCTTTGTGACTTATGACAGATTAGCCTTGGTATCCAAACTGTACCATTCCAATAGGTGATATCTTTTCTCTCTTTCTCTCTCAATGATAAAACAATTTTGCTTTTCCACTTTTCTGAAAAGTTTGCCTAAATCTCTGGAAAATGATGAAAAAGCTGTGAAACAAGCCTTTTGCTTGTTATTTGGTTTACCCCCTGCTTTGTACTTTTTGCCTGCTGTACTGTACTTGTCTGCCTACTATTTGTACTTTCTGCCTGCTGCATTGTTTGCCTTGCTGCAATGTTTAGTTTGCATTCAGTTTGGTTTGTTGCAATATTTGCATCCAGTTTGGTTTGCTTGTGCTGTTTGGGCAGCATGCTGCAGTTTGGCTGTTATGTTTTCACTTTGGCTTGTTACATTTGCGCGTCTGCTTGCCTTAGTTGCTTGACAATTTGGCCTTGTTTTGTAATGCAGCTTGGTTACTCTGTAATGTACAGTTTGGCGCCTTGCTTGTGCTGTTTGGACAACATGTTTCAGTTTGCCTTGTGCTTTGCATTTGAATATTTTTTGCTTTTGCATTCTTCTTTTTTCATTTTTTATTTTTCTCTTTGTGAACCAAGAAGAGCAATCTTCTTGTGATTTGCAAAGAGGAAAATAAAAATGTGATGAAAAATAGCACTCTGATTCCAAACGACAAACTTTAATGATGAAAAATTTTCTTTCTTTTTGTTTGAAAATTCTTGCTTGATGCTCAATCAACTGTGCTAATCCTTTTTTTTCTTTCTTTCATGTGAGCGCAAATTTGAAGGTGGCAAAACAGAGGAAGCAAGAAATTCTTTGTGGCGAGCATGGGAGCAATGGAGCAATGGAAGCTTAGGCTTAGATTTGTAACTTAGAGAGATTTTCTATTCGTTGTAATAATTTATTTTTTTAAGTACTATAAGTTGTAAAACCTACAGCATTCGAATAATAAATTATTTTTGTACCAACATCTGAAATAAATGAAAAATCTTTGTGAGGCAATCTGATATCCAATAGAATCTTCTACTGTAAATATCTTGCAATTCTCTCCTCAAGTCTTCACTGATTCTTTAAGATTCTCTGATCAAAATAATTGAAACTGCATTCCAATAATTCCAATACAGATAACTTAAACTTTAAGCAATCCAATAATTTTGTAATCTCGTAACCTTGCAACAGTATTTCAATCAAAATACACACTGTGTATTCCAATAAACAAGCAAACATTTCATTCCATTAACAAGCAAATGTCTTAACAGACGCACATTATCTGGTTAATCTGGATCAGTCAAAACCTGAATATTCCAAATGACAGTCTCAGCTCCCACTTCTTATCCCAGATAATCAGGCCTTGAGAATAACCAATAACCTTTTAGTAAACTTAAAAAAGCATGAAAACATGTGACAGTTAATTGAATTTCTGAGAATTCAGTTTCTTCTGAGAAATGCGAGAGAAACCCTAATTCTTGATCTACTGCCAAAGAAAAGTTTGTCTGATCGATTCCTTAGCCAATCTTGAAAATATGAGAAAACCCTAGGGTTGTGATTTCTTGTGAAAAATGGGAGGGCAAATTTTGGGGTACAACACTCTGCTTTTCCATTGACGAAGCTCTGAAATTGCTGGTTGTATCAAAAATGTATTTCTGTTTTTCATTTTAATGTTGAAGAAAACCGGTAATGCGTTTTCAGTTTTAGTCTGTTTTTATTTTGAACATTAGTCCTTTTGTTAACGTTTGTTTTGTACTTCTACATGAGTAATGGCTGAGGGACCATCTAAGTTGAGGCACGACACGCTTGCACAACATGCTTATGTGTAGAGGTAAAGAAGTCAGGCATCCCAGGCTCCTTCTGCCTCTAGACAAGTTGTACTGGATGCGTCTACTACAACCTCCGTTGTTCCTGTTTCTACTCCAACTTCATCATCCTCCCACAGCAAGTGGGATTCTCCAATTCACCCACCCCGCATTCATCCTCCCGTAGAAGCACTTCCTCACTGATCATATTTGAGGCGCGAGAGACATCTAGTTCTTAGCCGACACTAGAGATCACACAGTAAACACCTGAGCTCCAACCATAACATGCATCTCAGCCTCAGTCACAGACATCACCTGAGGCGGCACCCCAGACATCTCAGGCACCTGAGGTGGCACCTCAGGTTTTTGGAGGAGGATCATTTGATTTATCTCTGCTGCCTTTCTACCCAGACCATGTTGCTAGACATATATGGGACGGAGAGGTATAAATTTTGAATTGTTCCTTCTATTACATTCTTATTATGGATTTTTGTTGAATGAATATTGTCAAACCATGTATGCAAGAACGTGATCCGCTGAAGGTCGTTAATCATGGGAGGAAGATTAATAAAATCGAAGCCCCTCTTGAGCCATGGTTTGATGATTTATTTTTTATTAGAGTTGAAATATTTGACCATGTATGGTTATAGCATCGTTAATTGGGTTATGATTAACGTTTTTGTTGTGAGGTGGCACCATGAGATGTCGTCATTTCATCTACCACATGGTGAGACAACAATCACATTGGACGACATCGTGTCTCTCCTGTATCTTCTTATTAGAGGGACATTTTTAGACCATGACAAGATTGACAAAGATGAGGCATTGTATATGTTGGTAGAGAAATTGGGAGTTACCCTTGAGAGTGCCATGACTGAGATGGACTTCAGTTGTGGTGTCCATGTCAGGTATACTTATTTGAAGATGGTGTTCACAAACGAGAAAAGGTGTGCACGAGAGGCTGATGGAGATTATGAGAAAGTTACCCTACATTGGAGGGTTGCTATGAGAGCATACCTTTTGTTTCTGGTTGGAACAAATATTTGTGGACACTAGTGCCACTTACACAGATGTGATGTACCTGGGGTACTTT
This sequence comes from Vicia faba, assembly GCA_948472305.1. Classification (NCBI taxonomy): domain Eukaryota; kingdom Viridiplantae; phylum Streptophyta; class Magnoliopsida; order Fabales; family Fabaceae; genus Vicia; species Vicia faba. Next base: position 1,594,664,590 of record OX451737.1, on the reverse strand, counting down.
GATGATTTTGAATGGATCCACCAGTGGAACTGGGGGGCTGCTTGTTTGGTGTACTTGTATACGAAGATGTCTAAAGGATGTAAGTGGAAGACAAAGCAGATGACCGAAAACATCACACTTCAGACGGTAAAATTTCTTGGTCTTTGTGGCGTTTTGTTAATTATTGTGATTTCGTTCCTAATTAATAATTATTGTTATTTTTGGACTGAATCCTACGACACTTCTCCCGCATCTCGGGTTGGTCACTTACTTTGGATTATACTGAAGATAAACTGCATGCCACTGCATACGACCCACTCTGAGGGGACTGGGCGACATAGTCGTTCCGGTGTATATTATTTGTCTGGTGTTTAAGGACATACACTTCAATTCATACATCGACCACTGTGTCACGATACCATTTGACGATGTTGAATTGTTCATAAGATGGTTGGTTTACGGGTCGCGCAAGACGGCTACTTATATGCCTGAGCACGTCATGCTTCAGTTCGGGTACACCCAGAATATTTCTCGGGATCCTACTGTATCTGCTCCTCCTCTGGTGAAACGCATGGATATGGATGCCTTGTTTGATAATTATGAGAATCATCTTGTTCCAAATGAGGCCCAGAGTACCGTTGCTCCGAATGACTGGAGCTACATGGATGGTTATATCATATCATTTTTCAGGGTGTCCCATCTATACCTGATACATCATGCTCTAGGAAACCCACTGAGGTCAGCTCATCAGGAGATTCTAGAGGACGAGTAGGCTAGGGTTGGTCATGCCACTGATGTATTGCCTAGGTATCATCGTATCATGGAGATCGCACAAACGGATATTGATGGAGGTTTATTTCCTGATGGATCCAATGTTAGAGGTGTTCTGGATGCCATCATGGTGGGGGCTCAAGAGGCTCTACTTTACATGAGGCAGAGAAGGAACGTCGGGAGGGTGACAGACTCACTCAGAGTCCGCCATACACAGTAGTCTTTATTGTTATATATGTATTTTAATTGTCGTTTTTTAATTGTATTTAGTAATATTTTGGGTTACCCCCATATTGATTATGGACACCTTTTGTACTATTTACTATTATATATTTATATATGTCTTTGTTCTATATTTCTTTGTAGAATTTTTTTTGTATACATCTTTGTATTTAATGGGAAACAACTCACAAAAATATCCACTGGCAACGTAAGTGTTTCTGGTACTGTCTGCATAGAAACCATAAATACATTTTCGGTTCGCTTTGCAAATGTATTTCCGATTTTTAGTCAAGGCTTAACAAAAAAAGGTGTGCACCTAAAATATATTTCTGGTTCCCAATGATTATTTTTAGAGATACATAGGGTATTTTTTTACACTATAGGATGGAAAAAGAAATTCTCAATAAAGAATATGACATAATCCAAGACCTCGACATGGGCATAACCCAAGTCCTCCTAAGGGAGCCACAATGTCTGACACAATTAATGAATATAAATATAATTAACACATAATTAAGTTAAATTTTAAACTATTGTTCTTTGGATAAAAAGATGTCAAATACGATGTCTGGCACAATGTGTATGATAAAATAATTATGCAGCAGACAGAATAAAGGAAAAATATAAATAACACGGGAATCAGTAATTCAGTTCGGTGAGAAATCACCTACGTCTGGAGTAGGTTAACCCAAGAAAATAAATTCACTCTTAATAGTCAGAAGTACAAATTAGTCTTAATTGAACCCTCATAGTTCAATGCACTCTCTCAAGTGTTAGGACAATTATAACAATGTAATATGGATGGTATAACAACCTTACACCTTAATTCTATATTCGACTAATTTATATCTAAATCATATGAATAGAATGTACAAAATAAAAATAAAAACAAAGACTCAACTAAAGCAAATTTCTCTTAATAAGTAAATATTTTCTCATCACAAAGGAGAATAACTCCTTATATAATAGCAATTATCCAGCTCCAAAAGCTCGACATGGTTTCTTCGTGAATTTGGCTACAATCTTAAAAGTGCACAAACCAATTTTCTATTATAATGATTGCAAGTGTGATTGATTTATTTTTTAATATAATAATAAATCTTTAAATAACAATTCGAATAAATTGATTCTACTAAAAAAAAATTATTCTAAAAGTGTGGTACATCATAAGATACTATGTACATAACTGAAATAGGGAACACCCTAGAGTACATGTACTTAAGTGAAATAAGGAACAATATAAAGTACAATATACTTAAGTAAAATTTAGAAGATCATAAGATACGATACACTTAAACTGAAATACAATAGATTGTAAAGTACACATGTTTAGTGGACTTGTTCTACTTGCACCTCATATAAGTAGTTTTATAAATAGAACCCTTGTGCACAAGTATTTATTATTTATTGCGTTTTATCTTCAAACAACTTGTTAACACATGAGTGATACCATCCATTTAATAAAAGAAATAAGAAAATAAACTCGTGTGTTTGTAAAATGGGACAATGTCCATGTGCTTGTCATGTGACAAAACAAATGGATATTGTTATCCCTATTTGAAAAAGAGCCATTCACTAGCCGAGAAACAAGAAATGTAGATGCAAAGAAAAAGGAGGAACAAATTGGTTTATAGTGGTAGATGAGTGTGTACTGAATTTGTTTGGATTTTGCTACAATTTCAATATGTTTTTTTATAATATTTAGATAACAATTTTGATGTATTTTGTGAGTAATTTAACCTTCTCTCAAATTGTTTCGATATATATATATATATATATATATATATATATATTGTTTTGTTGTTTACTTACGATGGTTGTTGTTTTTTAATATTATGACAAAGACTTTTTTATATCTATTATTTTAATTAATGAAAGGTTTTATTTGACTAAGTTAATGTGATTTTTATTTGACTAATATTATGACAAAGACGAAGACGTTTTGTATTTCCATTAATTTGATGTCTATGTTATTTAATTTTTTTATTAAACAACCCTTTTGTTCCCTCATCTTTAGGTAGAGATTTCTTTAGGTAGAGATTCATTTTGATTCTCTAATTAAAAAAAAAAAATTACATTAAATTTTTAATTTGGATAATTTACTTCATGTTAGTCCTTTCCAATTATTTTATTAGTCACGGTCTTGAATTAGCCTTTTGACACTTGACATAAGCACTCCAAAGAAATTTTTCATACACTTCATATGTGTCAAATATGTTATTTTTGCCATTGAGTTGGAAATTATTGAAAAAGAAAATGAATGACGTACTGAAAATGAATTTTTTTTATAATATCAATCAATCACGACCATGAATTAGAAGAAAAAGCAACACACATTTAAATTCATATTCTAATTTGTCCTCCATATTTAAGCTCTGAAATGAATCTTAGTCACTTATCTTAAATAATTGCATAATAATACAATGACGTGTATTAATCAAAACCTCTTAATTTATTTACAACTAAGCTACAACAAAAATAATGATTTTGAAAACCAAAACAAAAAGTAACAGAAAATAGCATATCTTTTCTCCTCAAACTCACTACCTTCAGGTCAAAAATCCAAAATCCTTTATGCCATTCAAATGGTTCACATTCCAAGAACTCATAGCATTTCCTCTATATGTAATTGAGGATCGTAACCTTCTTCTCTCATTTTCGCATGTAATTTTCTCAGAATTTCATAAATCTGATCATATTCATCATGAAATCTATCACTTGCTACGAAACTTCGAACCTCATTCTTTAACTCCACCATGCTTTGACCAATAACCTTCGTCAACCTATTCTCTTTTACCAGACTCCTAAGTTTTGTAGCATTATGCCAACTTTCGTCGACACAATAAATATTTGACAGGAGAATATAATACCCTGCATGATTAGGGTCTAATGCGAAAAGATTCTTAGCTGCAACTTCCCCCATCTTTATATTCTGATGTATGCGACATGCGCCGAGTAAGGCTCCCCATATATCAGGCCCAGCTTGCATTGGCATGTTGTTAATTACATCCAAAGCCGTATCCAACTCTCCCGTTCGACCAAGAAGATCAACCATTATCGCGTAATGCTCTGAGTTTGGTATCGATTTGTACTTGTTGACCATGATATCAAACATCTTTATCCCTTCTTCAATCAAACCTGAATGACTGCAAGCAGATAGAATTGAAATGAAAGTTACATTATTAGGCTTAGTATCAGAATGATTAGCCATCTGATAAAATAATTTCAAAGCTGCTTCTCCTTGACCATGAAATCCATAAGCTGCAATTATTGAGCTCCAAGTAACAACATCTCTATATGCCATTCCTTTGAAAACCTTGCTAGCATCTTCTATGCTACTACATTTTGCATACAGCTCTATAAGTGATGCTCCAATAAATTGATTATTTTCAAACCCATTTTTAATTATGAAAGCATGAAAACAGACAGCTTGTTGAAGAATCCCCAGTTCTGAAACAGCAGTAAGAATCTTAACTAGAGCGATAGCATCGGGTCGAGTTCCGCTAGATAACATGTTACGGAAAACCCCCATTGACTCGTGCACCATTCCAATGTCAGCATAGCCACTAAATAAAACAGCCCAAGCAATTACATCCTTCTTGGGCATTCTATTGAAAAGATAAACTGCTTTTTCAGGTGAAAAGCACTTCATGTACATGTCGATCAAAGTTGTAGAGACAGTCATTTCCATTTCAAAACCATAATTCACAGCCAATTCATGAATCTTCATACCTTCTTCCAAATTCGAAGTGTAAGTACAAGCTCGCAATGCACTAACCACAGTAACCCAATTCGGTTTAATTCTCTTATCTAACATTTCATTAAAAAGATCTAATGCATTAGTTTCTTTTCCATTATCAGCATAACATGCAACCATTGAGCTCCAAGATATAATATCCTTATCAGTCATTTCCTTAAACAAATTTGCCGCACTCTTGACAGAACCAGTTTTTCCATACAAATTAAGCAGCGAATTGGCTAAACACAACTTAGATTCTAAACCCTTTCTTTTAACAAAGCCATGAACACTTCTCCCAAGCCTAAAATCAGATAATCGAGCACAAGCCGAAGCAACACTAACAAGCGTCACCGGATCGGGACTCACTTTTTCCAAAACAACCATTCGGGAGAAAAAATCTAGCGCAAGCTCGGGACTACCACTCTGCTCATAACCACTAACAATCGAAGTCCATAAAACAACATCCGGTTTGGGATACTCCATAAAAACCTTCACAGCATCATTCATTTGACCACATTTCGAATACAAATCAATCAACGCCGACCCAACAAACATATCCCCCTCTATCCTCACCTTCTTAAGAAACCCATGAATCATCTCACCCAAAAAAGGTTTTTGCAAACCCGCACACGATTTCAATGCAATAGATACCGAGTAATTATCAGGCCTTTGAGTTTGCCTATCCTCAATTAACATAGAACTAACATTATTCATTCGACGGAATAAAGACAACGTCTCTACCCATTCTCCCTCATAACAATGGCTTCTAAGCAAAGCATTCCATAGATAAACAGTTTTGTGAGGCGTTTCTTCAAACAGCTTATGTGCATGGTGAATTGATGCATATCTAGCATATAGAACATTGAGCTTTGTAACAATGAAACTATCATGAACAAGACCCAGTTTGAAACAGTGTGAGTGCAACTGTGAAATTGATGATTTGCAGTAACAAGTTTCCAATAACTTGACTAAAAAATTCCACCTTTCCATAACAGTAAACTGTCAATGTTAGAAATGTGGTGGAAAAAGATTCTAAACTGGCGCGTCGCGTTATCAATTACTTATGTCTTATTTCATTATTGTAACAAACATAAAGAAAGTTGTAATAAAATCTTGTAATTTTGTACCACTGAACTCATGTCTCCTGCATCCCGAACAACCTTATCAGTTGATATTTTGGGGTGCAAACTGCAACTGTTTGGGAGCATTTGTTCATATACATCAATGGTGGATAAGTCTTGCACAGGATATTTGTTGGGTGAATGATGGAAGAACAAGCAGCATTGGAGAAAAGTGGAACCGAATAGTTTCCAGTTTCTTCATCAGGAAAATCTTAGTAAGATCATCATGATGTGTCTTATAATCATAGTTGCAAAACTTGTTTGCACGGTGTTTGGCAAAAGTTCATAATCAATTTTTTTTTTTTTTTTAGTTTAGAGGAGGTTTAAAATTCCAGCAATTTCAAATGTTTTTTGATTTTTTTTAAGTTGTCTTCCACGTAGCGTACCACGTCAGGCTCCGTTAGTGGAAACTAACAGGGTGTCAATGTTGGAACATAAAAGTTTGCGAGGACTATTTATTGAAGACAAATGTTATAGGAACTAAAATTGCAGGATCACATATTTATAGGGAATCCTGACATATTTAACCCAAAACATAATCATTTGATTTTTTAGTTTTTTTTGAAATAAAGTACTTAGGAAGATATAAAAACAATTCTAATTGATTGTTGGTTATTGAAATGATGAGGGAGAAGATGACATTTTCTCTGGGAGGGGGGTCTGTTTTGTGTTGCGAATCCATGACGGATTCCGATGTACATCTTTGCAACTTGAGGTTATAGAAAAATACAGAATCAATGGTTAGTGGTAGTATCGTTAGAGATTCCCTCATTAAAATGGGAATTGTTTGCGCAGATAGTGATGACAAGATAGCAAAGGATATTGAAGAGATGGAGATCAGAGACAAAGAAGGACTGATGGCGAGGAAGGTGGGCAAAAATTTGACTTGATGATAATTGTAACCTTAAATAAAGCATAATCAAGAGGAAGATGATAGGCTTCATGATTCAATCGGGTAAGGTGGATGTATGTTTCCTGCAGGAAACAAAACTAGTTGCATTCAATTCTAAGTTGGCTATGGAATTTTGGGGATCCAAAGAGGTGGGTTGGTCTCATAGTGATTTTAAGGGGGACATCGAGCGGATTGGTTATTTTGTGGAGAAGGAATGTCTTCAATCCTATCTACAGTTTCAAAGGGGAAGGATATTTGGGTATTAAAGTTGATTGAAAAGGTGTGTGTTATAATTTTGTTAATTGTTATGCTTCTTGTAACTATGTGATCATAAGGGCTACGTGGGCCAATATGTTACGGTTGAGACGTAATTCGATGGGAGGAATGATGCATTGGAGGAGACTTCAACACAATTATGTTTAAGGAGGAAAGAATTGGTAAGGGGCGGGGGTTAGAAACAAGGGAATGAAGGAGTTTTTGGAATTTGTTTATTATATTGAGGTTATCGATTTACTGTCTGTGGGGAAAAATCATGTTGTTCAGTGGGAATGAGAAGTTATTAGTAGTTTAGACAAATTCCTGCTTTCAGATTGACCTCATCCCAGATTCGACCTTACCAGACATTCCTCACTATCATATGAGCCCCAAGAAGAATGAGATTTTAAGGGAAATGATTGAAGATTTGTTGAAGAATGGATTTATTTGTGAGAGCATGAGTCCTTGTGCAGTACCCGTCCTTTTAGTTCCTAAGAAAATAAATCAGTAGTGAATGTGTGTTGACAATCGAGCCATCAATAAAATAGCTATTAAGTATCGATTTCCAATTCCTTGTTTGAAAGACATGCTTGACGAGTTGGTCAGTTTTAAGATGTTCAAGCTTTTGTTTTATCTTTTTCTATTTCTCATATTCAAACTTAGTTGTTACATCAAATTTTGGTGTCGTGTTTCGTTTGGCAATTCTACAAAGCTTCATGTACAAATAACATTTTTTGATAATAAATTAAACACAGCTAAGCTTGAAAACTATGATTTTCTTAAATGCAAGGTCAAGTACGATACACTAGAAACTATAAGCTCAAATATTATATGCTTTTGCCTCTCAAATATGACATAAATTCGTGAGAGAAGGATTGTTAAACAACTCAAATTTAATCATATGACCTTGTATGCTTTAAGCATTCACTATAAGCTTGTGGTTTGGCCTTGACTATCTCTATATCCTTTATCTATTTTATTTTAGTTTATTTTAGTTTATCTTATTTCTCTCTTTCTTTGTGACTGCATGCATCTTTTTTGTTCAGTGGTGCTAGGGCTACTAAATTAATACTTTAGGTGCATGAAGTGCGATATAATTCTAGTTTATTGTTCTTGACATAGTAAATAGTTATTTTTCATTGTAAATATTAAGTAATACAAATCTACCAATTAAGTAGGAAGCATGAAAAACAATGCTGATGTTTTTGAAAATATAAGAGTTTTTTTGTCATCCTTTTGTTAGTGCGTGAGACACTTTTAGTGAGGAGAGAAAAAGAGAATAAAGGAAATAAGGATTTGTATTATTGAATTGTATAAATAGTGATACACACTATGACTATTTATATACAATCCTAATTGAGTTTGGGCTAACACAACTTGGATTATATTTCAATATTAAATCTAATCAAATCTAATCTAATCTAATTTAATATTTCAACACACCCCCATAATCCAAGTTGTCGAACATCCTCAAAAATAGTCAATCTGAATTATTCCTAATTTCTTTCTCAAATTCAGGAATCTATCGATCTTCAATCCTTTGGTGAAAATATCGGTCAATTGTGCTTCACTTGAGCAATGTCTAACTTCAAGTTCACCTTGATTTACTTTTTCCCTCAATAAGTGAAACCTTGCTTCAATATATTTACTTCTTCCATGCAGAACTGAATTCTTCGCCAGATTTATGGCTGAATTGTTGTCGATTTGCAATACTAGAGGTTTCTTCACTTTGACAGTCCTTTCTTCAAGTACAGATCTGATCCAAATTGCTTGACATGCAGCATAGGATCTTGCTATATATTCAGCTTCACACGATGACAATGCCACCACATGTTGCTTTTTCGAACACCATGAGTTTGGGGCATCAAATTCTTGAAAGAAATATCCAGTTATGCTTTTTTCGATCTTCCTTATCTCCACACCAATCAGCATCTGAAAAATAATTAACTATTGCTTCTTTTCCTTCAGAATCTCGTCGAAATAGTATTCCATAATTTATTGAACCCTTCAAATATCTCGGAATTATTCTTGCAATCCTTCATATGTGACACTCTTGGTTCACCCATATATCTGCTTATTAATTCGATTTTGAAACCTATATCAGATCGACTGTTGCACACATACCTCAAAGATCCCACAATTTGCTTGAACAAAGTTGCATCGAATTTGTCTTCCTCTCCATTCTTCTCCAACTTCACATTTGGTTCGACAGGTGAGGATGCAGGATTTGAATCATTCATTCTGAATCTCTTGAGTATCTCTTTGACATACTTTCATTGATGTAGCACCATACCTTGCTTCGACATTTGAAATTCCATGCCTAGAAAATAAGACAATTTTCCTAGATCTGACATTTCAAATTCCTTCGTCATCAGCTCTTTGAACTTCGAAAAGTTCTCCAAAATATTTCCAATTACTAGCAAGTCATCAACATACAAGCAGATGATTGTTATATCTTGTGCTACAACCTGAACATAGACACCATACTCTGATTTTCATTTGAAAAATCCTAATTCGACTAAGAATGAGTCTGTTGTACCCCAAAAGTTTCCCTCTCTTTTCTCAAAGATTCTCTCACAAAAAAAATCTCCATTGCTCAAAATGGCATAAGGTTTGATCAGCTCAAGACACTTCCTCAACACTAGGCTCAAATTAAAGTTTGGGTTTGGACAAGTACAATTGGACTTTTAATACCTCATATAGTTTCCATGGATCATATTGGGCTCTTAAGCATCAGGTCAAAGATGGAACTTCTGAATCCTTGAAAAGAGGAAGAGGAAATTGTCAAAAGGGAAAAGCAGATCGAAAGGTATGCTGTTGCAGATAACAGTTCGAATTCAAAATCTGGTTCAGGCTATTCAAACCACGTGACTGATCGAAAAGGAGTGGTGGGCAGATTTTTAAAAATCGAAGAAGAGCAAGCTTGTTTCAAACCACAAGCTTCGATTGGGCAATGGTTTCCTTCGAGCAACCTGCTTCGATCCACCTCTAAACCTGCTTCGATCCACATATTAAACCCTTCTACACATATAGTTTCGACACTATGGATTACAAGTCTACTTTCATGTCTGGTTCGATTCACATGCTAAACCATTAGACACACATAGTTTCGACACTATGGATTACAAGTCTATTTTCATGTCTGCTTCGATCCACATACTAAACCCTTCGACAAACATAGTTTCGACACTATGAATTACAAGTCTATTTTCATGCTTGCTTAGATCCCCAAGCTTCGATTGGGAAATGGCTTCCTTCAAAGTAACCTGATTCGATACACCTCTAAACCCTTTGATACACATAGTTTCTACACTATGAATTACAATTTGAGGTTTGGACATTTGAACTTTCGACCACTTAATCAACTGATGGTTACAGGTAGGAAAGCAATCTAGAAATTCTTTCGTTTTGACTATGCCAATGAGATCATCTTGCATACTCAAAGTGGTAATTCAAATGAATTTGGTCCATTCTAATAGCACACAATTGGTGGAAACAAATATTATTTTGTCTGTTGATGAGTTTGGTCGAAGGTTGTGGATCTATGTGATCAAAATGAAAGGGTGAAGTATTCAAGATGCTTGTTGAGTCATATATGTTGCCAAGCCCAAGCTTGTTGTACTGCCCATATAACAACCTAAAATCATGTCAAAAAGTAGTTTGTTGTACTGCTATGAAACAACCCTACACCAAGCTGCCACCACACTCCAAAACTGCTGCAAAAACAGTTATGTTATGCTGCTCCTAAACCAGACTCATATTTGCACCAAACTAGCATATAAGAGTTGTACCTCAAAAGCTATAAAGAGAACATACCCAAACTGTTTAAATTTTATTTGTCCCCCCCCCCCCAAACTCCAGCAAGACTCTTCTATAAATAAGTTGTTTCACAACACACAAACGGGGGCTTTTGAGTAAGAAAAAAGGGGAAGAAAAAAAAAAGAGAGGAGAGAACACTAAGGCTGAAGCCTTGAAACACTCTTAAACCCAGAATCAAAAAACACAACACCTTTGTTCTTTCTTTCGAACCCAGAACCAAAAAACATAACACCTTTGTTCTTTTCTTTCAAACCCAGGAGCATTCAAGGCAGCAACTCAAGTTTGAAGCATACATTCCAGCTTCAAGGTAAGTATTCTTGACTTTAAACCTTTCGTTTCAAGAATCATTGACGATTCATCTTCGAAGATAACATGTAATAATCATTGCCTTCAAAGCTCCCCTTTTTTTTGTTTTCATTTCCTGTCAATTATGTTAAGAACTAACTTGTACAGACCATAAAATAATGTTGGAGTGAGAAATTACAGCATGGTTCGACATAAAGCCTTAGGCTTCGACACATACTGCTTTACAGGCTCAAACAGAAGGGAAAGGGGGTGTGTGATTCAACACAGCACATTATGCTTCGACTCATACTGAGTTTGATTTGGAGCTACAGGTTCGAAAGAAGGATGTTTTTATGCATATAAGCATGCTTAGAAACATGCTTCGACACATACTGTCGAAAGACTTGTTTTTTTTCTTTCTCTTTTGCGCTTTTTTTTTATATTTTCATATTTGTTTTAATTAACCAAAAGCCTTCCATAAAAAAAACCTAAAAATGATTTCTTGATTAATTTGATTTCCTTTTAACTTAGGATTAATTTTTTCTATTTTTTATTAATCATATCCCTTTAGATTAATTAGGTCAAAATAATTTTCCTAACAAAAAATCCAAAGCAAAATCCATTTCTTTTTTCCTTGTACATTATTCATGTCATTTATTGTACATTTATTCAATATGGTTGTAATAGATAATTAGGTTTAATTTCTTACAATCCTCATTTGTATATTTGTATCTCTCATCCCCTAATGATGTAATAGCTTAGAATTTTAATTTTCGCAATTTAACGCTTTAATGTAAATTGTTAGTAATTAGAGTGTGTATGGCAAGATAAAATCAATCGTTAGAAAATCCTAATTTCAGACAAAAATGCATGCAATCAAACACACTATTCACACACGTGCACCTCTAGAGTAACATCGCTTGTTGCCTCGGAAAATAGTCATGTCCCTCGAATATAGGCGTTTTAGCAAAGACCCTCGATAAAAAAGATCGTAGTCCCTCGATGTCCCTCGATGTTGCCTATGGTAAACGATCTAGTCCCTTACAAAAATTGCTACAACGTCTCATAAGTTGCCTTCTATGACTATACGATGATCCATGCTTGTCCCTTCACATCCAATGGTGGGGCTTCTTACCAATCAATGGTAAGATAGCAACTTATAAAGGAGGAGGAAAAGAACATAGACCTTTTGAGTAGGTAGGACGCTCGTAGTTGCTTGCTCACAAACTAGAACCATTTTCACACTTACACTTTCAAAACATCTCCAAAAACAAACATCACTTTTTAAACTATTTTCAAAACAAACACTTTGTATACATTCTTATAGAGACGAGAATCATTACAAAGTTAGTCGCAACAAAGGCGTTTTCAAAATATTTTGAAACTTACACCACAAAGCACATTTTCAAACAAAGCAAAAGTGATCTAGCAAGCAACTAAGAGCCCGTAGATAACTACGGATGAAAAGGGTGCTAACACCTTCCCTTTTTATAACCTACCCCCCGAATTCAAGAAAATATCTCAAAGGTTTTTCCTGTTCTTTTCACCCTTTCCTTTATTGGATAAAAGAAAAGTCGGTGGCGACTCTTGTTATCCATAACAATTGCGATAAAATGCAAAACACCCAAGTCAGTTCTCCCACCGTATTACAGAGTCGGTCTTCTTATTCCATGCCCTAGGTGCCTGCTTGAGGCCATAGAGCGCTTTGTGCAATCTATATACTTTACTCGCTTCCTTCTGAATCACAAACCCAGGAGGTTGTGTGACATAAACTTCTTCGTCTAAAGGACCATTCAGAAATGCTGATTTCACATCTAGATGGAATGTCGACTAGCCTTGGTTGCATGCCAATGCTACCACTAGTCGAACAGTCCCTAATCTTTCTATTGGAGCAAATACTTCAGAGTAGTCGAGTCCTTATCTTTGAAGAAAACCTCGAGCTACTAATCTTGCTTTATGTCTTGCTATTGACTCATCTACATTGTGTTTCAACTTGAACATCCACTTTACTTTGATAGCTTTTGTATGTGCTGGTAATTCGACTAACTCCCATATGTTGTTTCTTTCCATTGTATGTAACTCTTCGACCATAGCTAACTTCCATTTGTTAATATTCAAAGCTTCACTATAGTTGATTGGTTCAGCACCTGCAAGTGAAGCAAAATGAACTAATTCTCCATCGGGTGTGATTTCATCATCACCCACCACTTCATAATCATGAAGTCTTGTTGGAAGAACTATATTTCTTTGAGGTCTTTGGCTTGTTTCAGCCACAGCCTCTTCAACTTTGACTGTGTCAGGAGTGTTAGCAACTGCTTCTTCTTCGACTTTGACTGGATTCTCAATAATTTCTTCGACCTCTACTTCATTAGTTTCTTCGTCGAAATAAAAGTTCATTAATGGCTTGTTAATTGAATTGCTAGAATTCCAATTCCAAGCAGAATCTTCATTAATCACAATATCTCGACTCAACACAATCTTCTCGTTAACTGGATTGAATAGTCTGTATGCACCAGCTTTATGATATCCTACCGAAATCATAGGTTCACTCTTGCCATCAAGCTTCCTTATCCTTGCATCAAGAACATGCTTGTAACACATAGAGACAAACACCTTCAAATGAATTACTGATGGTTGTTTGCCACTCCACACTTCTTCAGGAACCTTTTTCTTCAATATCTTAGTAGGACACCTATTCAAAATATAAATTGCAGTCGAAACAACTTCTCCCCATAAAGACTTTGGAAAATTCTTTTGCTTCAGCATGCATCTCGCCATATCTAATATGGTTATGTTTCTTCTTTCAGCAATTCCATTATGTTGAGGTGTATAAGGAGCAGTTACCTCATGATCAACACCATGTTCTGCACAGAAATCTTCAAACATCTTGGATGTGTATTCGCCACCCCAATCTGTTTGCAGAACTTTGATCTTCTTCTCACTCTGTTTTTCGACAAGTATCTTGAGTCTCTTAAAGATTTCGAATACTCCATCCTTTCGTTTGATCACATAGATCCACAACTTTCGACTAAACTCATCGACAAACTAAATAAAATATATGTTTCCACCAATTGTATGTTCTTCGGATGGACCACATACATCTGAATGCACCACTTTGAGAATGCAGGATGATCTCATTGACATAGTCGAATCGAAAGAATTTTTGGATTGCTTTCCCACTAAACAACCTTCACAAAGTTTTTTAGGCATCTCAAGGCTTGGAATACCAGTAAACATATATTGAGTAATCAGTTGATTAAGTGATCGAAAATTCAAATGTCCAAACCTCAAATGCCACAACCAACTATCCTTGTGGTCGACAACAGTTTTCAAACATTGAAATTTTGTCGAACTGATCACAGTCTTAAATGTCCTATTCGTAGACAATGGATATTTTAAGACCAAATTGTTCTTGGTGTCGAACAATTTCAAAACTCCGCCTTTCATGACAACTGAGAAACCTTTTTCGACTAGTTGTCCAACACTTAGCAAGTTACATTACATTCCAGGTACATAGAGCATATCTTTGATCATAGCTTTCCCTCCATTACTCATTTGAAAGACTATATTTCCAGTACCTCCTGCTTGCAACGAACTATTATCAGCAAGTTTTACCTTACTCTTCTTCGACTCGTCAAAATCTGCCAACCACTCCTTTCGACTAGTCATGTGGTTCGAGGAGCCTTAGTCAAGAAACCAGATCTTGGATTCGACATGGTTATCTGCAACTGCAGTCATAACCACCAAACCACCTTCAGAATCGTCTGAATCTTGGCGTGCAAGGTTCGCTCCTTCGTCCTTGCCTGTCGATCCCTTGTCTTTTCTGTACCAATAATTCTTGGCCAAGTCTCCCCACTTTTCACAGTTATAACACTGCATACCTTTCTTACCTTCTTTATCCTTTCGATAGTTTCCTCCTCCCCTTTTCAAGGATTTAGAAGATCTATCTTCGACCTCATTCTTATGGGGATTCGACCAAGACTTCTTGCCGTGAGTCTTGTCGAACTTTCCTTTGAATTTGTTGGAACCACCGTCCTTTTTATATGACTGAGATTGCAGTGCTTGTATCGAGTCCTGAACTCCTTTCTTTTCAAAAATCCTCATCTCATGCGCCTCCAACGAACTAACCAAATCTTCCACTTTAGTGATTTCAAGATTGTTGGATTCTTGAATAGCTACGATAACATGATCAAAGTGAGAGGTCAACGTTCTCATTACCTTCTCAACTATCATCTTATCATTAATGGTTTCACCATAACCCTTCATGAGATGGACAAGTTTCCGAACCTTCGACACATATTCTGCAACTTTTTCATCTTCTCCTATCGACAACAACTCATATTGTTAACGCAAGGTTTGTAATTTGACAACCTTGACTTTCTCACCTCCTTCGTAATACTTCACCAGAATATCCCATGCCTCCTTCTCCGTTTCAGCACGAGAGATTTGGTCAAAATTAGCAGCATCGATATCCGTTTGAATGCAATAAGCAGCCTTGTAATCTTTCTTCTTGACTTTGTTGTGGGCTTTTTTCTGTTCGTCGGTTGCATTTGTAGTCAATGCAGGAACACCGTCGGTAACCACTTCTAGGGTTTTATGGAAGCCAAACAAGGATTGCATCTGTTTTTTCCATCGGGTCCAATTTTTACCGTCAAGCATTGGAAGAGAATTCAGAATTCCCTTATCACTAGCCATCTTCGCAGCGGTTGATTCACTTGCCCTAGAAACACGATCTCTGACGTGAAATTCTTGAAAACTTGATCAAGAACAATAATCGGAAGCTCTGGATACCAATTTGTTAGTGTGTGAGGCACTTTTAGTGAGGAGAGAAAGAGATAATAATAAAGGAAATAAGGATTTGTATTATTGAATTGTACAAATAATGATACACACTATGACTATATATATACAATCTTAATTGGGTTTGGACTAACACAACTTAGATTATATTTAAATATTAAATCTAATCTAATCTAATTTAATATTTCAACACCTTTTAATTTATAAAGTATTTTAAAAAAGTAATTAGAATTATAGAATATGCATAGTGTTTTTGTGTTGGGTCTATAGCGTGTGAAGTAACTACATAACCAACAACATCTACGACAAAATAAAACTCAAACTTCATTTTTACCCTCTTCTTTACAACAATGAAAATAACTACCGTCTCTATAATTTCTCTTCTTTTTTACCTTCTTCTTTCCAACAACGAAAACAACTACGGTCTCTATAATTTCTCTTTTGGCGATAACACAGACAAAATCAATGTTATTGGACTCAGGGTTGAGCCAGGATTAAAATCTAAGGAATTCTCATAATAAAAGTAAAATGTACGTAAAAATTAATGAAAAGAAATATGATAACATTACTTAATAAAAATTTACTAGTATTTCATTTACAACTCAAAAATAAAAAACATTCTAGTCTAATCGTAAGTGCATTTTTCTTTTAATCATTCTTTGAAAATGTTTGATGATATCCATATCACCAATTGTATTAAACATCTCCTTCTCCACAAATGTCACTAAGAAATCATTTAGCCATGAATTAGTCATTCTACTTCTAAACTCATTCTTAACCTATTTCATCCTCGAGAATACTCGCTCAACACTTGCACTGGCCACCGGTAAGGACAAAGCTAGTTTGACAAGTGTGTAGACAAACTTAAATATCTTATGCTTATTTATTCGAACAAGATTCCTATAAAGTTCTGAGATGCCAAACAAATTGTAAAAGTGATCGTCCATCTTAACTCTCTAAATATAAGTCTCCAACTCACTAGACAATTTTTTATCGATAAGATCCTCAAAGTCATTTGGATACAATCTTGTCAATCTCACAAATGATTTAATGTTAAATTTTTCAAATGAATAACAAGGACTCAAGCAAGCAACACAATTTGTCAATTTAGTATTTTCAGATGTAAATTGATCATTCAACTCTTTCAGTGTCACATCTATGACATGTAAGAAGCAATCATTATTGAAATAATGAAAATTTATAACAAAAGAAGCAAGTCGTTTAGATTTCTTATCTTTCATATATCGAGACTCCATGTCAGGCACATCAATTTCAACATTACCACAAGAAGCCAACACTGGCTCATAAAGTGCTTCTCATCCATCATCTCTAAATTCTTGCAACTTTTTCTTGCATATTTGGACAAGTTACACGGGATGCACAATATCTTGATCCCCATTTGCAATGATTGTGACAAATTATTTGTCAAAGATAAAATCTCAACCATTAAATGCAACATAAACACAAAACCAAAAGTTTGCATAACAAGTAACAAACTTTTTGATTCACCCTTAGAATAACTATCATTTTTTAAATCTTCGAACACTTATGAGTAAACAAATCAACCAATCTGTTAAGAATTCGAAAGTGAGATCCCCAACGTGTATCACCCGCTCTTGCAATGGACAACTCTTGATTTAAACCAATACTAGTTTCCACCCATTCTTTTTCAATTAGATTTACAAAATGAGACTTGTTTATTCCGAAGTAGAGATTGTCTTTTGTTAGATGACCGTAAAAAAGTAACAATACGAGACACTTCACAAAAAAACAAATCAATATCTTCATGCTTTCTCGCCATTGAAACAAGAGTCAATTGAAGTTAATGAGCAAAATAATGGACATAATAGGCTTGCGGGTTTTGCTTTTGAATCAAAGTCTCCAAACCTCCAAATTGACCACGCATATTACTTTCTCCAGCATACCCTTGACCTCAATTTTAGATATACACAACCCAAATTCCGAGAACAACGTTCAAGAGCCCCTTTAAGCATTATTGCACTTGTATCCTTAACATGAACAATGTCAATAAATCTTTCCACAACAAACCCTCCGACATCAACAAACCGCACTACAACAGCCATTTGTTCTTTACTAAAGCAATCACCGGATTCATCAATAAGAACACAAAAGAAATCATCTCTAATTTCTCCCACTATCTTCTTAATAGTTTCAACCACACATGTATTTGCAAGTTTTTTTTTAATAACAGGAGAAGTCATCTTACAATTTCCCCCTCCACTTGTTATTGTAGCGGCTACTTTCTCACTATTTCTCCCCAAGACTTCTAGAAATTATAGAAAATGATCCTTATAAACATTATTTCACCCTTATTATATGCCTTAAATGTCTATCTGCCTCTAACAAGATATTTGACAGCTTCAAGTGATGCTTTTAAACGAACAAGATAATATAATTCTTCTTTTGAACTATATTTTGCATACGAAGACTCAATACTCTACTTTTTCTTCATAAGATCCTCACATATTTTCACACACTTTTTATGATGACTATTTGATTTTTCACCAATGTGTTTATTCAACTTATGCTTTGAATTCCAACCTTTAAAACCAATCACCGCAAATGCATAATTACTAGTAACTTTGTAGCACACATAATAAGGCAAACAAAAAACATCATCTTTTCTACACTATATTTCAATCAATCATACTCTTCATGCCAATTATATTGAGAAGAACGATCCCTTCTCTCAATATCAGTGGGTTCATATTCAGTTAATTTAATTTTACATGCTCAATTCACAAGGTAAGCTTTGCTTACCTCATCTAGACCATTTAGATGATACTCAAGAATTTAACTTCTTTTTCTAGGACTCGTCTCGAAATAAATCCCTTTTTAAACACCTTATATGAAGAATGAGGTTTTGATTGTGCGTCATTTGAACAAGCTTCTTCGGGCTGCCCAGTTGAAGGAGTAAGCTTCTTTGGCTCTGAAAATCTCAATTCGAGTGTAAAGCATTTGAGCAACATCCTACTATCACAATCACAATCTAATTAATTTTACCATTTAAATCCAAATTACAATTACAAGTTACAAGTTACATTATAACTCAGATTCAGAAATTGGAAGTTAGAAAATAGAAATTTAGAATAAGGATGATTGGACGAACTTGGAGTTGGAGAGCGGAGGCTGGATAACGATGTAACTTATTTGGTCGAAAAGTGACGGTTGGGCAGTGTTGCTAATGCTTGCACGGCTGCTTCTGAGTTGAAGATAGTGTTGTTTTGTTAAACCTAAAAGAGTAGAAGTAGTGTTGTAGTAACAATAAGAAAAAGGGTTAAAAGAGATGAGGGTAAATTGGTAAAAAAAATTAAAAATTGAAGGGTATTCCAAAAAAATACCCTATACTCCTTTGGATTCGCTCTTGGTTGGACTATACAGAGGCATTATCAAATTGATTGTCAAAATTATCTCAAGAATTAACTGGTAGGAAGAAGTCTCACATTGATTAAAAATATGAAGATTGGACACTTTATAAATGAGAGAACACACACCTATCACTTTAAGGTTTTAAGTGAGTATGTGGTGTGTCGCCTTTGGTCGAGTGAAGGATCAGCTCACTTATATCGAAATTCATCTCTGCAGATGGTGGGTAGAAGATATCCTGTTGAATAATGTTAACGGCAGTACAAGTGAATGTGAATGAAAGAGCTTCCACTTGAGATAAAGTATTGTGTATAGACTCGCACTTACAGGAGCGTGTTAAGAATCAAGTGCGAGAAAAAATCCCACATAAATTTGACCAAGAACGAAACAATATATTTTCTAATAACCATCAAATACTAACTAAAAACGAAACGGTATATGAAGATACATCTTCGATTTGTTAATATAATTTTAGGTGCGTCCAGAAATATATCATCAAACACATAGCATCCCTCTTTTTCTTTCTCAATCAATATTTTCCTATGCTTTAAGATGTTCCAAACAAAACGCTTAAAAGCCGACTACATACAAATATATCCACATTTTATCTAAAATATATTTTTAGCAAGTGAACAATAATATATACATGAAAATCAACTATTGGACTATATAAAGATGACATCTTCCATGTCTAGTGATTGATTCAGATACTCTGGACAAAGAAACTAGACTATACGTCTTCTTTGTTCTTAGACAAATTATATGGCAAATCGCATTTAAATTAATAAATGCTAACATGTATCCTATGTTAATAAAATATTTATATTAATATTCTCTTGAAATGTGTATATTCAATTTTTTAAATAACTTTATTATATTTAAAGTTTTCTAATTATATTATATTACTTAACATGTGCTCATAGGACAAGAATGATATCTTACTAGTGAGTAGTGACACCTCATTGCTTTGTAATATCACAATCATATTTTTTTAGTAACACCACGAATCAAATTGAAGAGCAAAAGTTGTACTAAGCATCAACAAGGAGTCTTCCACTTAGAAAAATAACCCTTGAAGGAAAACTTAACCAAAAGAATATGATAAGAATCAACATGAAAGCATATAATCAAAAAGGAGCTTTCTAAAGATAATAACAGAAAAATTAACATAGATTAATGCAATGAAAAATAAAAAGGAGTTTTAAAAGATCCCTCAGTTTTCAATTTCAAGAGAAGCAATGCAGATTCAGAGAGGATGCAGGAAACCATGAAGAACCTGATAGTTAAACTATAATCTTAAGTGAACCAACCTGCAAAGAGTGCACCAACCATTGCTACAACATTACAATATCAATAAGAATCTGATCCCAATAACTAGTAGCAGATGGGGACAAATGAAAAAAAAGAAATCAACTATAAAAAATTATACGAAAATATATGCAACAAAATGTAAAATTAAAATCTACTGCTTAAATTTTTTAATCGATAATTATAACCTTGAAATTTTCCCCGCACCTCACTAAGAGGAGCCAAATTTGTAACACAAACTGTTGGTCCATGAAATTAACTATAATATCTGAAATTTTACCCACTAGTCATATATAAACTATACCCATTAAATGAATTTCTACAGGAGATTTGGCAATAATACAGTATCTGTCAGCACCAACAAAGCAATATTATTCACTTCATATGTTGTCTTTTAGGGCCTGCCTCTCTTCATGCTGCATGATGGACATTTGTATTGCTTTATGCTCTCAGCTTTTGCAGGAGTAATCTTCACGCACTTCCCATGGTACCACCTCTCGCATATATCACAGCCAATCCAAAATTCATCCGCGTTGTAGTTTCCACCGCAGCTCCCGCAAAGGGTTTCACTGTGCTCATCTTCTTCCTCCTCGTAACCTTGATCATCTGCCAACTTTGGGATGCTTTTGACTTGCCCGTCACTTGATCTCTACAGATATAAATCAACAAACATGTATCAAATTGCAGCATCAAGACGAGATTTAGTACCCTACGACATCTTTAATTTATCTTATACAGTATTGGTACAGATGGTGTAATAACATGAAATAGACATCATGATCAAACAAAGTGTTTCTGAAATGCAGGCCAGGTATACTCTGCTTGCAATTTTCATGATCATTTACATAAGCAAAAAGAAAAGTGGTGAGTGATACATTATGAACAATTTAAAAAACCACATATGGTTTAGTGTTTTGACTGTACTCAAAGCAACTTCAGAATGTTAACCACGTATCTAACGACTATAACAAATAAACAAGTCAAACATTTGGGTATAGTTTCTGTGCGTTTGGTTTAGCAGATAAACACCAACAAAAAAAAAAAGAGAATATTTAAATAGCTTTTAGAACAAACAAGCATTACTACACTAGCTCAGAGTATTTAACAACCTTACAAAAAGACAATTACACTAACCTTGGTGCTGCCCCGAGATTTGCTTCCACTGTCAACAGTGGGCTTGTTGTCCTTTACTGGCTTCCTGTCAGTTACAACTTCAAACACAGTTGGAAGCTCATTGATCAAGCTAAATAAACGTTTCCTGCCATGAATAAGTGGAACCATCAATAGAAAGAGGGACCATAAGCCCATTACAAACCAGTTGAAGGAAAACACTAAAACAAATAAGCCCATTAAAATGGGAAAGTTATAAGGAAGAAACTGCAAGACCAAAGCAACAGTAACACATGCTACCAAACAAATGATAAATCAAACACAGTTGCAGGTATTAGCTCTCAACAGTCTTTGAAGCCTGTAATTCCCTTCCAAGCAAAATATCGTAAGGAGGAGGAATATTAATGGGGAGAGAAAGAACACATAAGTTATTCAACATAATTGTTCAATTCTAAATTATAGCTTAAAGTTACAACAGAGTCACCTTACACACAACCTCAAGTCAATTATCAAGTTCCCTGAATTGTAACTTATCGATGATAAATAAAAAATGGTCTTAACCCATCCGAACATATATATAAACTTATCCAGAATCACTGTCACAACAGATAACAATGATGATATCGATGCAACTCAGCAACTACAACAATTGCAAGCCTTGAGTTTCAACATTAAGCGTGTGAATTACATATAACGAGCCAAAACCAACATACATCATAATAACCACATACTTATTCCTAGTAGATAATACCTTTCATTGCGATTAAGACGAGCTCCGAGATAAAAAGCCACAGAAAGCAACCATGAATCACTGTGCACAGCAACAAGAGATAGCCAATCCCTACGGTTCATGCCATCCCTGGCAAAATTGATTCCAAGAGCTGGTTCCGGAAGCTCAGGTGGAACCTCCTCTGCTGGAAGAGTCACTTCCCATGATTCATTCGAATGTCCATACAGGCACAAGTTATCCTTATCTTCAACCAAAAAACCACAGATAAACTTCAAAGTCGGCGAAACAACACAGATTCATAATTATCATTAATAAAACCATAATAACCACCAGCATTTCCAGCATTAATCTAACTCAACTAATTCAGGTCTGCTAAAATCTACTCTCCAAATCAAAATCCATACACTTGATCTGTTAGATCTGTCTCAGAAGAATAAAATCAAAACACTGATAAATATAAATGCTTTGTTTCTGAATCTCTATAACACCAACACCTCTGGAAAAAAATGAGCCGGTGTCTGTGTCCAAAACCGACATTTCATAATTACATTTAATTTATTCAATTTTTAAATTTATTCCGTATCGACGTGTCAGTGTCGTGATTTGGAAACAATACATTTATCAGCGAATTTATTTATTTTACTAACTGATCAACTGTTTTATAGTTGAACATTGAATTAGTTGATGTGTGTGAATTCGTGCGCAAATAAATTAATAAATATATAAACTAACAAACAAAAAATAAATAGTAAAAAAAAAACACATGGGACATGTTAAACTTTGACTTATTTTTTCTTCAAATTCTCCAAAAATAAAAAGCTTCAACTCTCGTAACAAGTTAACAACTTCACAATTTACACATGATCAATCAAATTCGGAAGAAATAAACAAAACAAAAAATCAATAAAATAAAATAAAATTCAGATCTTCAACTTCTCGTTTACCTGGATCACAGAGAGTGTAGAATTCATCGACATCTGAAAAAGAAGAAAAAAAATCGATGAGTTATAGTTAGTTGAAACTTC
This sequence comes from Vicia faba, assembly GCA_948472305.1. NCBI lineage: Eukaryota > Viridiplantae > Streptophyta > Magnoliopsida > Fabales > Fabaceae > Vicia > Vicia faba. The sequence goes on along the minus strand of OX451737.1, from coordinate 1,594,641,147 downwards.
GAAATAGTGAAAAAAAAACGGAATTGAATGAATTGAAAAATTGAATTGAATACCTTGAGTTAAAGCGCGAACGATTCCGTCTCGACGAGCACTGAAATCTTTGAAGATCTCTTCAACGGAGCGAGGACTTGACGCCATTTCCATAAAACCTAATTTGAGATCTACGCGATTTGGTTCAGTTTCGAGAAGGTTCTGGAGAGTGAGATCGACGGTGAGGATGAATTTGAGGTTTGGAGGAAGTTGCTAAACCATGGGAGAGGATCGATCGTAATGAAGATGCATGTGATGAGAGAGAGAGAGAGAGAGAGAGAGAGAGGGGGGTGGAAAATTTATAGAAAATAAAATTAGGTGTGTAGTTATATAATAGTGTGTTTCCTAATTAGGGTTTATTTTAGGGTGATTAGGGTTAATCTTTAATCTTAGATAGTGGATTAATCTTAAGGTTGAGATTAGGTCTAATTGTTGACACAATTTTAAATTAATGAATTAATTCAATGCTTCGATTGGTTATGTGTTAATCTTTAAGAGATTGGTCTTTTATTGTTGGGTTAAATTGAAGGTTGATATATATGATTGGACTCGTCGCGTGTTGAAGTTGATAAGTTAGAGATTAATTTTGATTGTTAATTTTAAAATTGGTATATGAGTAAAATGCTCGCGTATGAATCTTAATGTTTAAGAGATTGATTTTTATCTTTAGATTAGTTTGACAACTCGTATAAGGTTGGAAGTATTGTGTGTGTTGACGTTGATGAGATAAAGATTAAATTTTGATTGTTGGATTAATTTTAAGATTGATATGTGATTGAAACGTTAATCTTAATAGTTAAAAGATTAATTTGATCGTTAGATACATTCGATAATTGGTATAAATCTTAATGGTTAAAAGATTAATTTGATTGTTAGATACATTCTATAATTGGTATAAGATTGGAATAGACACGTGTGTATTTTTTTAGGGATTATAAGATTAATTTTAATCTTCATATTCATTCGTCATTTACGATGTGATTTAAACAAACACATAAAATCTATATTGTAGCGCTTGTGTGTCATTTTAGGTCGTAGGTATATATAAAGTAAAAAATAATTTATTTTAAATTATTAAATATTGCATATTATTTTTTTGTAAAGATGTGTATTGTGTTTATTTATTAAACTTAGATTTATTTCTTTTAATATGCTTTAATAAAAATCAATGTTTAATAAAAAAAATTCAAATATAGAAAAAATTGTTCCAATAGGATTTGGCTATGAACCTTCTCTCGCCAGGGTTTGTTATGACAAACCACACAAATCAAATTGAAGAGGATGACTTGAAGGATCGTGGTGCCAAAAGAATCAAAGAAGGTAAGGCAACATTTTCCGCTACATCAACCATGCTCTGAGTATATGATGAACTGGGATACCACCATGCTAGTGAAAATAACAACATGGTGGTTAATATCTAAAAGAATGTGATTATTAGAGAAAAGTTGAATGAAGCAGAAGATCAATCACATCACACTATAGTATAAGAAGGTCAGAATATGGGTAGTGAAACAATGTGGGACTGAAGATTGAAGAAAACCAGTTTGGTGAGTATGATTGCCCAAAGTTCATTCTCTCGAAAATGGAGAAAAAAAGAATCATGAATCCATGGAGACGGGGTGTTATAGTTAAAATGTTGGGTAGGAGAATCAGGTACAAAGCAATCAAGAACAGGATTCAATAAATCCATGGAAATGAGGGTGTTATAGTTAAGATGTTGGGCATGAGAATCGGGTGTGTAGCTTTAATTATATGGCATAGTGAATGAGAAACATAAAAGATACACACATGGAACTAAAAGGAACAACCTGGAGAAGCTTCTAGATGAGATGGGTGTGGGGGATTTGATCAAGGGACTGAAGTTGAATGAGGGAAAGAATTATGAAATCTCTAAGAAGACTGAGAACACCAATGAGCCTCCGTTGGCAAACATCAATAACATGGACCATCTTGGACCAGAAGAAATAAGGGGCTAAGGGGAATAATAAAATAACTAGAAGGAATAATGAGAATTTAGCTCCCAATTCACCAGTTTTTCAAAGCCACTCAGAGGAAAGTAGTAATGGAGGGAAAAGAAATCAATTGAAACACATGTTGCAATGATGGAAGAAGTTGGTTCAGATATGGATCTTGTCAAAGAGACTCAAAGCCAATGTCAAAGGGTTGGTACAATTTCTCAATAGTTTCTTATAGATAATTATTGATTCAATATATTCATTTAGAATTGCAAAGGAGATTCTCATAAAACTTTTCTTCGTGTATGTAAGCAGTGTATATAGGAAAGTCACCTAGATATGTTCGTAATCATGGAAACTAGAATAAACCAAGGGGAATTTTGCAAGCCTTTTAGACAATTAGGATCCATTGCTATGATTTCATTGAAGTTCATGGATTCACAGGAGGCATGGCAATGAAGTGGAAATATGATAAGGTTCAAATTATGATCCTTGAAAAACACTTCCAATTTATGCATGCAAAGATTATTTAGGGGAAAAGTAATAAATAACTCTCCCCCTTGTCTATGCTAGTCCCTGAGAAGATGGGAAAAAGGAGTTATGGGACAAATTAAAAAGAGTTGCTTTGGAAGTTAATGGTGGATGGTTACTAGGAAGATACTTTAATGATATAATGATAGAGTCAGAAAAAAAGGGAAGAAAATCCAACTTTATGAAGAATATGTGAGAAATTCAAAGATAAAGTTGATTCGTATAATCTGATGGGCATGGGCTTTATTGGTAAAATTACTACATGGAGAGGCCATACTTTTCATGGAGGTGTGAGATTTTATGAGAGGCTTGATAGAGCATTGTGATATGATATTTTAGAGGCTTTAGTACCTATATACACATGTTAAAGTTCTAACTAGATTGATTTTCTGTACGCCACCATATCCTTGTGTCACTCAAGAATAAGGAAGTTTAGAGGGTACACTACTACGGAAAACACCTTCAGTAACACAATATTACCACAATCATTTATCCATCGTAGTCATATCTTATTTTTTAACCGCGCATTTTTTTAATTTGATTAAGAAACTTTTCATCACAGTTCCTTTAACGAACCATTGTCATATAATTTAGGTGGCAAGCTTCGAATCCTAGGATAAACATTTTTCCATTTTTTCAGTAAAATTAAGTGTGTTTTCCTTAACATTTTTTTTATTTAAAAATTGAAAGTATAACAACTACGATTGTTTCAATCAACTGTGGTTATATGTTCCATATTTCACTGCGGTTGAATCTTGCAACCGTTGTGGAAATTGTTTCCCACAAAATTAAAACATAACAAGTATTTTTGTTCCTTTCATAACACATAGGGTGTCCCAGCGAACGAGACGACAGTGATAGCAAAATATCTTCACCATCCTCTTCAAAAAATAATTATTTTCTGGAAGCAAAATCTTCACCATCCTCTTCAAATATCTTGTATGTTATCACTCTCTCTCTCTCTCTCTCTCCTCTCTCTCTCTCTCTCTCTCTCTCTCTCTCTCTCTCTCTCTCTCTCTCTCCTCTCTCCTCTCCTCTCTCTCTCTCCTCTCTCTCTCTCCTCTCTCTCTCTCTCTCTCTCTCTCTCCTCTCTCTCTCTCTCCTCTCTCTCCTCTCTCTCTCTCTCTCTCTCTCTCTGACGCTTTTGAATGTTTAGGTTCGTCGCGATTTTGTGAATCAATGGATACTGGTTTCTTTCATAAATCAATGGTTTTTGTTTATGTTCTTTGAAATTTTAATGTGTATTGTTCATATTAGTATGCTTTCATATTATATTCAGATTTACTGAATATGTTTTAGATTTGTGTGTGTAGCATTAGTGTGTCCGTTCACAATAGTCTTTTTACATTAATTTCAGAATTTTTTATGGATCGTAGTTGGATGAAAGCTAAAAAATTAGGTCTGGTGTATGAGAAAGGAGTTCTTGAATTTGCCGAAAAAAATATTCTTGACAACAATGGTATATTTTATTTTCCTTGTGTTGTTTGCGAGAATATCAACAAACTGTCGAAAAAGAAATATTTCATCACCTATATTGTGATAGAATATGTCAAAATTATACAACATAAATGTGGCATGGAGAAGTGGGTAATAATTGAAGTGAGACGTCACAAATGGATGAAGATGGTGAAGATATGGATGATCGAATAGAAGATGTGATTTTGTGATATGAGAGAACCGTCTTATATGAAAGCCCATATTTTATGATAATTTATGTTGTGCCATGGATGCGCCTTTATATAAGGGGTGCACCAGTTTTACAGGATTGTCTATGTTGTTAAAATTATTAATCTGAAGGTAAAAAAAAGTGGGTGGATCGAATAAAAGTTTCACATAATTGCTTGATTTGTTGAAACAAATGCTACCATAATATAACAATTTGTTAGATCATTGTCATGAGGCCAAAAAGATATTGTGTCCAATGGATTTGGAGTATGTCAAAATACATGCATGCCCTAATGATTGCATATTATACAGGAAAGAGTATGAAAATTTGATCAATGTCCAGAATATAGTGAGTCGCGCTACAAGTTAAAAAACAACAAAGGTGATGACAGTGATAATGTTAGTAAGAAGCATTCTTCTGCTAAAGTGTTAAGGTACTTGCCAATAATTTCAAGGTTCAAGAGACTTTTTCTAATGTAAATGACGTAAAATATGACATGCAGACGAAAGAAAATACGATGAAAACATTCATCATATAATTGATTTTGGTCAATGTAAGACAATTGATTAATTGTTTCCAGAATTTTGCCTTGAGCCAAGAAGCCTTAGACTTGGGCTTGCCACATATGGAATGAACTCCTTTGGTAATATGAGTACTAAACCATTCTCCGTGGCATGTACTTATCACGATTTACAACTTGTTTCCTTGATTGAGCATGAAGCACAAGTATATGATCTTAAATATGATGATTTCTTTGACCAAGGCAACCTGGAAATGACATAGATGTTTATCTAATTCCATTAATTGATTATTTAAAACTTTTGTGGGATAAAGGTGTTGACGTTGATGATGCATATTTCAGTGAAAAGTTTAAAATACATGCAATGTTATTTTGCACAATCAACAACTTTCCTGCATACGGAAATTTGGATGGAAACAATGTCTAAGGAAATAAAGTGTGTCCTATATGTGAATCTGATACCTATTTTCACCAACTTGAGTTTTGAAAGTAAATTGTTTACCTTGGGCCTCGAAAATTTCTAAAATTCTATCATCCTTATCGTAGATTGCAGAAGGCTTTTAACAGAGAGCTGGATTACAGACATGCTCCTAAACCTTTAACTGGAGATGAAGTTTATCAATGACAAGAACACCATAATGTTGTCTTTGGAAATAATAAGGATGACCCCGTTGTGAGAATATTTGGAAAAAAAGATCGATTTTCTTTGAGCTTAGTCTAGTCTTGATGTAAGACATTATCTTGATGTGATGCACGTGGAGAAAAATGTGTGTGATAGTTTGATAGGAACACTTATAAACATTTCAAGCAAGATTAAATATAGTAACAGTTCTATTTTAGATTTGGTGGTGATGGGTATTAGACAACATTTGGCTCCACAAGATAGAGGAAAAATATGTTATTTGCCTTCGCCATGTCACATTTTATCTAAAAAGGAAAAGAGAAGTTTTTTCGAGTGTTTTCAAGGTATCAAAGTTTCCCAAGGTTACTCTTCGAACATCAATAAACATATATCAATGAAATATCACAAGTCAATTGGCTTAAAATCTCATGATTGTCATGTCTAGATACAACAACTTCTATATGTGGCTATTTGTGGCATCCTTCTAAAAAATGTAAGAGTAACTATAACTAGATTGTGCCTTATTCTTCAATGATATATGTAATAAAGTTCTGGATTTCAAAATTAGATGAATTAGAATAAAAGGCTTCAATAATATTGTGTCAATTGGAGATGTATTTTCCTCCAATATTTTTTGACATTATGGTTCACTTACTTATTTATCTAGTCAGAGAAATTGTGTTTTATGGTCCAGTTTTTTAATGTGGATGTATCCTATAGAGAGATACATGAATATATTTAAAGTATATACGAAGAATCATCATCGACCGGATTCTTTGATCATTGAAAGGTACATAACAGAAGAAGTTGTTGAGTTTTGTTCAAACTATTTTTTGGAAATATAGTCTATTGGAATTCCAAAATATCATCGTGATGACATATTTGATGGTACAAATACTCAAGGTTTAAATATTAAGATAATAAGTTGGGATGTAGTTCTTGAAGCACATTTCTATATATTGAATAATCTTAGTGTAGTTGAATCTTACATAGAAGAACACAAGACAATTATTAAGAAAAAATATCCCCGAATGCATGACAAGTGGTTGTTGACACAACATGAACAAGAAATTCATAAGTTGGTTTAATAAGAGGATTTCTAATGATGGTGGTGCATCTGAGGCACCTAAATGGTTGTCGTACATGCCAAGCTTTACTGTGATAACTTGGACGGCATACGAAATTTCTAGTTATTCCTTTTATACAAAAGCAAAAGATGATTGTAGTACAATGCAAAATAGTGGGGTTATGGTTGAGTTTGAATCCATGTATTCTCTAGTTCGAAAGATAAGAGTCCTATTTTGGCAACCACCGCATTTTATGGCGTCATTGAGGATATTTTTGAGATTGATTATGTTACTTTCAAAGTGTCTTTATTTAAATGCAAGTCGGTCCCTAATAACAAGTGTACAAACCTGATAAGTTGGGATTCACATGGGTTGACCTTGCCAAGGCAACTTATAAGACCGAACCATTCATCATGGTTACTCAAGCGAAACAAGTTTTTTATGTGACAGACCATGCAGACTTATCAAGGAGACAGTCAATTGTTGACAAAGGAAAACATATTCCTCACAGTGATGATGAAAGTTTTAATATTTTTGTCACTCCTTCTTATGCAACACAAGTGCATGAAGAAATGGATAAATATGATATGCATGTTATTCATAAACATCACCAAGAAGAAATATGGGAAAAACTAACAAATAAGTATTTTATATTTATTCATTCATAATTTATTATTTATTATAATTTACAATTGTGTTATTTAATTTCTAATAACTATTATTATTTGAAAATTATAGGTGTTTAAAATGAAGACACCAAGAGACAAGACCCCAAGACAACAAGATAGTATATTTTGATGTAATGATTAAAAGCTCCAAAGATTTGAGCTCTAAAGATTTGGCTAATTTTGGAAAAAACAAGATGTTGATCAAGATGTTAAAATATGTGAAGAACAACATGTTGAACAAAGATGTCCTATCATGAAGTGTTGACATCCTGGTATGCTACAGTTGGACTTTAATAAATTTGTTCCAAGATTTAAGGAGAACTTTAGCAATGAATCAAGGAGTGTTTTAAAAGAAGATT